>CM023482.1:61659478-62259478 GCA_013339685.2 Hyalomma asiaticum
TATCTATCTATCTATCTATCTATCTATCTATCTATCTATCTATCTATTTTGTGTGCTCTCCTGGCTGCCTCTTTCACCAGGTACACACCAATATTTGGGCAGTGAAGTACAAATACTTGACGAACACGGATACACCCGTCATGTACGTCAACGTTAACGATACTGCCATCACGTGTGGATCGCAGCCGTAGTGCTCGGCTCAGTAGTATGCGGGTATGTAGATATTTGAATATTATACATCTTATATGAAGCAAGGGCCAACCTAATTAAACATTTAACATATTGCTTTACATGCTATGTAAAACAAGTACAAACTTAAATACATATTTAACATATGAATAGAACTCACTTAAAAAAAGACGTCATTTTTTTGTAGCTTCCAATTGAGCTATAGATATGGAAGCTCACAGACAAACACACAAACAAACCAAGCGGTAGGGGGGTTATCGAACCATGTCCCCGAGTTACCAAGCAAGCACGCTACCACTGGGCTATCACGTCTCCTCCCAAATCAAAGCTATTGCACCAGCATTTGTGATGACCGACGACCGTGCCTGCGCAACGCCACTAGCGCTTCTAATGTACGATATGTTAAGCACTATCACAGCAATGTGATAAACAATAGATATGTTCGACTTTCACTCGGCGTACGTTTTTGAAACTTTACTCGGTCCTGTGTGAATAATTCAACGAACGACGGTTATCATACGCGCGTGCATATTTATTCATCAAAATAGGCACTTGTGCAGTGCACTAAGGTGGGTGCCTACGTTACGCCATGGAATCAGCTAGCATTCAGTCGTCTCTGTGCTGTCGGCGTTCGTGCTTAGTCCACGTTAAGCATACTCCCAATGACATGGTTTACACAAGGACCTCGATTCTCACAAGGACCACAAGGACCACAAGAACCTCGACGACCTAACAATTGGCTAGACGCCAAACGATTCGTCGTAGGGAAATCCTTGCTGACTGCTTCGGTGGACACGGATTCTCACATTGCGTCGGATAACGAGTATTTGTCTTTCACCGTTGTAAATGCGAATCTTTAGTCTCAAGGTCTTACAGGGTCAAGAGTTCCAGAAAAAGTTAGAATTCCAGCCGATCGGCATCGCGCCTCGAGAGTAGGTGTTTCTTCCTCCGACTAACGTCATTATATTTGCGCGCCAATCGGAAATATATGAAGCACGTGCTTCAGATAGGCGTGCCGTGTACAATGAAAAGCGAACGGAACGCCAATAACACCACAGTGGCAGGGCTTGTTGGATGTCATACTGTACACGACAGGAGAAGGCACGAATTCCGTGGAGGAAAAGAGAAGGGATGAGCGTGTTCTAATCAGGGCGGCTGGGAAAGCTAGCTCTTGAGTGTCGATCCATTGATAATATTGCTTCCGCGAACACTCTTTCGATCGTCGTCCGTGCTAGTCTCCCGCCTCCGCCTTACCCTTCCCAACGATCGCAAATAGCCTCTCCTTTCCCGGAGGGCGCTTTCCTCATTCGCATATTTTTTTTTTTACTAAGTGCTCCTGATACGGCATGTACTCGTCGGTGCTGAATGCCTGCCGGGGATACGTAGTTGGTTCTGCGCCCTGTACAACAGTGTCTCCGTTTCACTTAATTTCAGTCAGAGCAGGTTGCAGGCCGATATAGCCTTGCGAGATCCATTGGCAATCCATTAATCCGAGTTCTGCGTTTCGGCAGAGTTTGTTACGCATAATGAGCGTAGTGCCGTTGATAGCTACCTCAGCACTTACAAATTCAGTTCAATGTCGGCAAATAAGCAGTCGTGAAAAGCAGGGCACAACGTTATGAAAGCCTAGAGCTCCTCATTCGTGAAGCATACGGTGCCTCGGTAGCAAGCTCATGTTACAGGTTATTCGTAGGCGACCATTTTCACTAAAGTTCCTACGCCCTACATGAAGGTACACCCCAAATCAATCCAAGAAAAAAATAAGCGTGGATCCCTTACAAATGTAGAGCATGCTTTCAATGACTACCTATCTTGGTGGTTAACATACAGAGCGTGTGTATGTTGTGTTTCAGTAGCATTTCGTGCTCTGTATGAACGTTCAGTGAGCACAGAAAACGCTGCTCAACGCCACGGTGAATAATACACATGGAACAAATCAGTGTAGCCCCGATACTTACCTTAGATATTATATCAGAGATTGTGCTATTTTATACAATGATAATGATATGCTTAATCCTCTTGTTACGTAGTTGCCTTCCCCACAGAACCTAGGCGACGTTCCCCATAAAGAAATTCAATGATTGCTTAATGTTTCCTCGAGCTGGCGCTAAGGGATGGATGGTGCCTTCATTCTTCAATAATTAAACATACACATTAAGTCATAGCCAAAGCACATTGTCCACAATGCGTCACAAAATGTACTGCGAAAGTGCACACCATTAGTAGGTGCACAAAATGCTTCATCAGAAAAGAGCATTTGACATCGCGTACTTTAATCTGTGTGTTGTGATAGCGATGAATAAGATATTCCGCATGCTGCTGTATTTAGAACGATGGGGATTGCACATACAATAAACAAGATGTCTCATTAACATTAAATATTTGTATGCGATTTTCGCAGCATGAAATGTGAATGGGCCCTCGATTGAGGTGATCTCTGCACATTTGATTCTCACAGTGTTTGCGAAAGAGGTAGTCTTGAGGGCATTTCCTGGGTATAAGCTACCATTCCAGTGTCATTACCATATTAAAATCATGGCGTGAGCGGAGCACTGAAGAGCGCGCGTGGGAACACCGCTCATCCTACACTTCTTCCTCTTCTTCTTCGCCTTTGTATGTTGACACGTACCCAATGCAGGGAATTGGCCAACACTGTTTGAACTCAAAGAGTACTTTTATATGTGTGGTTTGGCGAAGCAAAATTGAATTTCTGCTTCGCCATTCTCTCGTTTTCACTTAGAAACTTCATTATTGCTAAACAGACATCCCAGTGACTGTTCCCCGAAGCGGACCCTCCAAACGAGGGTTTAATCATTTCAGTAAATTCCAGGCATAGTTGGGAAATAATTGGTTCGAGAATTTTCTTTCGCTGGATTTGGAAGCGGCGAAAAGCTATAGAAAGGGGTAAATCGTTTCCTCCGCATTACAGAACGGGCACAATGAGGAAGGAACCAGACCGGACCTGTACAAATAAAAATTAAGGGAGGGAATTCGGCAGCGTAGTTTGGTGATCGCAATCTCCATCTCCCTTGTGCTGCATAATCCTCTAGGTCAGGTGAATAAAAGATGTCTGTAGTCTGGAGAAGCCATCAATATTCGCTTTGACAAAACTTTTACAAGTGTAAACGCGTGAAATCTGGCCGCCGTTATGTGTGCCGTTGGTGGTAGTAGCCGAATTATAGGTGAATGAAGCGGCGCCTTTGTTAGAAAAAGCGACAGTTTCATTTAAAAGCAAACCTTTGTGGCCAGTTACCAATATTTAGTGAGTACATTTTAGGTGATCAGTAGCTAGAAGACAGAAGAGTTTCAATGCAGGCGGATCCGCAGGCGGAGACAAAGAGCACGCAGATAAATAATCAGTAAGAATAGCAACCACTTCAACTGCAGGATTGATTTTGAGTAAAGCTATCATGGCCAATAATTCGGCGAGAAATACAGGAATGAAATCAGTTAGCCGTAATGAGAAAAGCCAGCCGAGTTCTGGGCAAAGACTTCTACTCCAGCGCGCACTTTGCTTAGCGATGCATCTGTTGCAATGACCACTTTGGTCGGTAGGGTGCCTAGTTGATCTTCTAATAACGCCTTTAGAATACGCTACGGTAATAATTTCGCCCAATGTGCGTCGTTCGCTTACGCTTTTGTTCCTGCGCTTGTGCACATGACCTCAGCCCGCTATTGCACTGGGAAAACTACGGCTGGCGGGCAAGCGCGTTCAAACAGAAAGAAAAATTCACAGCATATCCACGGAGTGAATGATGATGAGTGGGCGAAGCTAGGGAGGTTCATTGTAGATCGTGCCGAGTTCCGGATTAATTTAGTTAAAGCGCACGCTACGAATCCTTATGGTTCAACTACGCACAAGTGAAATCTCCCGCCGGCACTTCATTGCAAGTGAAGATCCAGTACTATATATATATATATATATATATATATATATATATATATATATATATATATATATATATATATATATATATATAGTGAAATTTCAATTTCGATTTCAAGAAAGTCACTAGAAGACGCTGCCTGCGCCAACGTTGTCTCTCGCGCGTCAGGACATGTTCTGCTTCTTTGCGAGCTGGTAGAGCGTTCATCCAACAAAGAGCGTTTCGATCCCGGCCGCGGCGGTCGCATTTTCGATGGAGGTAAAAATGCCAGAGGCCCGAGTGCTGTGCGTTGTCAGTGCACGTTAAAGAACCCCAGGTGGTCTAAATTTCCGGAGCCCTCCACTACGGCCTTTCTCTCCTCTCTAACTCTTTCACAGGCTTTCGCAACCCCTCCGGACGCTTAGCCGTGCTCCCTGCGTGGGCTGCAGAAATTAGCGTCCTTTCCGAATCGAACCACAATCAATGAATCAGTCAATCCATAGTCAACGCGCGCCTTTCGCTCTCTCTCTCTCTCTCTCTGTCTCTCTCTCTCACAAGACAGCAGATGGAAAAGTGAGAGAGCTCACCCGCCGGGAGGCACGCGCCGAGGGCGAGCGCGAGCCTCCCGGCGTTGCATGGCGTTGCATGGTATTGTGAGTGGTGTAGGTTACACGATACGACGCGTGACAACCGACCCACAGCTTAAGGAGCTTCGCCCCTAAAAGAAGACACAGACAGTGTGGTGCGCGCCGATTTGTCCGGTGCACAGCGTCTCGCAAAGTTATGCGTTTGCGCATAGCGTAGGGGTTGGAATGGCGTCATGCGGAAGCCACGTTTGCCGCGTCTGGACGATCGTGCTTCGAACGTTCGACGTGAACGCCCTTACTTTGAGCTTCGTATAAAGCTCTGAGAAGCGTTCCCTAGGCCTCGCAGCAATTTCCGGGGCGTTTCCGGAAATTAGCGCCCTTTCCTAACCAAACCACAATCATCATCATCATTAACAACAACGAGCGCGCGCCCTCGCCCGCGAGAGACAACGCTGACGCAGGCTGCAGCGTCTGCTAGCGAGTTTCTTGATTGAAAAAACCGACTGCTCGCGCTGCTCAAGCGCTCACCGGCCGCCCCATATATATATAGGCAATGGATATGGACCTACAATGTAGTGCCGGTGGGAGATTTCTCTTGTGCATAGTAGAATGATAAGCATTCACAGCGTGAGCGTTAACTAAACGTAACCCGGAACTCGGCGCGATCTACGATGTGGGAGCCCTGGAACCACATAAAGACTAGAAGCATAAATTACAATGCGTGTGTAAACATACACCCGTGTTGTCTCTCATTCACATGTATGAGTGGGCAATGTGACAGGTGATTTATGCAGTTAAACCGAACGATCCTCGGTGCTTCGCCCCTTGTCATGGTTCACTTCGCGGAGATGCGTGGATTTTTTAAAATCTATACCATCACAAGCAAAGCAGGGAGCGGTGTAGAGACACCGTGCGTGCGTGTGGAAGCCGTAATATAGGCCAAGATGCCTAACAAGCTGATCCAAATCGAATTAGGAGGCACGTAATAAAGCTCTGTGAACAGCAGTAACTTCCATTGCTCCGAGGCTTTCGAAGCGCTCACTGTCGGCACACATCAGTGTGACAATACACTACCTCACCCCACCGCTCCTAGATGGGGTACCACCAACAGGCACCAAGAGTACAGCGAAAGGGAGGCCATGTTAACCTGAGAGTATTTTTGTTGGATATACACCTTTGCTTTAACCGGACATAAATTAGATGTGCGAATTGTAAATCGCTGTTGCGAAGATGTAAGGTCGTTTGTTCCACTCCTCCCATACATATCGAGGGCGTATAGTTCGTGCATGGTCCAGCACGTATACTCGAGGCTCGGTACGTTGTGGCTTTGAATCCCAAAAATGGGGTACTTCCATCACCGTGTCTGCTTAAGTTAGCAAAAATCCGGCCTGCAATGCTAAAATTCTGCGGGTATGTGGCAGACAGCTCCTAACATAGCATAACCGTTAATAGTACAGCATAGCAATGCTATGAGAAAGGGAGGTGAGGATGATGAAGAAGGAAACGAGAAGGGGAAGAGCGGAGAGCGTAAAACATGGCATAGTTGTATAGAGTACAACGTTACACAGAAAGTGGTTACGTGTCAAGAAACCTTTAGCATAGCATACACGTGCATGGTATAGAATATCAAGGGGTGGGAAACAGCAGTGATGGTGAGAAGGAGTGGTGGGAAGCTGAGGAGGACAAAAAAAATGAAGGGAGAAGGTGAAGCATTGCTAGTTCGCTTTGTATGTAGAAAAGCTCCATAGGAGAGAACAAGTGTATGGCCAACACGAGTGACATGTCGCAACATCATTAACGTCACATGCTTGTCATTTACGCCACGATTAACGAAATAATGTTTGGCTCCATACCCGCATTGAATGTGCAGGTGTGAGGCTGCGCATTACTGGCTCATACCTGCACATGCATTACAAGTATGAGCCAGTACTAAACGGGTTGAAGCCACAAACGATTCAGTGTTAGCTTTCACCATGCATGTGTAATTCACGTGGTATCGAGTGCCAAAGATTCCTGGTTCGAAGTCCTGTATAGGCCACCTTCCGATACAAAAAAGCTCCTATATGGCGGCTTTGACTGCCAAAATGCTGGGCGTTTCTTAAGGCGTTACTTAAGCCATAGCTTGGAATTTCTAGAATATTTTAACACCCTCTCCTGTTACGGATGATATCAAAACAGTCACGTACGTTCATATGACACAGCATATTACATGCGTAAACCGCATGCTTCATCGGAGCTCCTATGTAAGAAGTGACATGTCCATGTAAAAAGCATGCCAGAGAAATGCTACAGCAGGCACATCTCATCACAATGTTCGTCCCTGTTTTCAATGAAAGGTCATTGTATTTACTGCTCTTTATGGGCCGATCGTCGGCTTTCACCGTTAAATGGCTGCTGTCGGGCTTTATTCTTGTCCCACCTGTTCTATGTCTTTCTCTTGATTTGTTCCAGCAATGCACTTCTCTTTTCATCGTGTCTCTTCAATCCCCGTCTTCGGCATCCATTATAGGTTGCGTGTAATTTCTCTTTGCAAACGTACATGTATGCGGTACTATGGATGCGTTGCGACACGCGCGCTACCTGAATTCGGCCTTTCCCTGCACCTGAATGGGGCAACACTACAGTTAATCAATACTCGCAGCCCTTCATATGGCTTGTAAACCAAGATACTCTTTTTCCCACCGGTGCATGTTCATTGTATCGAGCGTTCACGCAAGAAAGCCCTCTACGAGCTCAACGCGCGCCGCTTGCGTGCATTGCCATATGACGTACCTATCGACCGTCTAGGCGGTTGTCATTGCAACAGTTTTTGCAATCACTACGCGCTTTTGTCGTTGTTAGGAAGTGCAGTACGTGCAGTCAGGAAGCCTCTGAGGGTAGTGTTTGAGTCTCGAGCGATTGTCTCTAACAAGCAAAGGAATAAAAGCAACCTGCTAAATATCGAATGCAAAGTGACCTCACTCTAGACTGGCGATGTTATTAAAGAAGGCCTAGGCGAAGCGGGCAATGTTATTAGCTTTTCCGTGCTGGTATTCTGGTACTTTAATGACCCACTTTCAAAGGGCATCATGAAATCGACCCACTGAACACTCCCATCACTTGCTGCACCGCTGTCTTGCTTATTTGAGGGAGTTAAAATTTAGTTGCCTTTGTACTTGTTACACCTGTTTGGGTAGTGCAATCAAGCACGCTATCGTCATTATCATGAAGCAGCATTGCTGTCTCATTTCATCTTTTATTTTCTGGAGGGAGACAGAAATTCTTGGTTGCAGTAGCAAAATCAACGAGACGAACTTTACAATCAAGTTGAACGCTATAAAACTACACCTTGTAACATATGACATACTGAGACGCATTAGCTGTAGGAAAAAGGAAGCAACAGGGTGTTCCAGATGGAAGACGGCGGAAAAAAAAAATGTAGGAAGATTTGCGCGTAAATACGCTTAATGACATGTTAATACAGCTTGGCAATTCCGAACATAAACATATGCCGAGCAATGTACACGCGAAAACGGAAGAACGCTGTTAATGGTCTGCGCATGTGCTAACAGACGCGCTTCTTTTAAATATTTGATATCGAACTTCAGAAACGAGATTTAAAAATACCTCTCATTCTGCAACCCTACATTGTTATGGAGTTACGAAAGATTTCTTAGGGTGATCAAAACGAAAGGGGCAACCACGGTGTGCCCTATTCTATGCGTAGTCAGCAAGGTCACATGATGGCGGCTGACATTTTTAAGCCGAACAGTTAGCTACCCGATTTCCTATATTATTTTACATTCTTGATGCCATCAGCACTCGTAATAGTGCAAGACGAGCACAAATCTAACGTGCTCACGCTAAATCAGCGGCCACGCACTTTGTTTATTTCCACAACTAACTTACGTACTGACTAGCTCACTAGAGCAAAATAACAACTACAAAAACAAGAGGCTACAATATGGCCGTTTATTTCTGCATGCTCAGATACTCCCCATAATATACGTTTATTGTCGGAAGCGGCATCTTTTGTAGCTTCTTCCTTTTTTAACACAGAGAACTTGACGATGTTGATAAGCAAGCGCGCCCGTAGTTGATTTGATTTCAGGTGTTTTACGTCCCAGTACCACGACCCGATTATGGCAGACGCCGTACTGGAAGGCCTCCAAAAATTTCTACAACCTGGTTTTCTTTAACGTGCACTGACATCACACAGTACATGGGCCTCCAAGTTTCGCTTCTGTCGAAATGCAGCCGCCGTGGGCAGGATTCTATCCCGCGATCTTCGGGTCAGCAGCCCATTGAGGCACTAAACCGCCCTGGCGGGGCCCGCGCCCGTAGTATGTAGCGCAATAAAGAGGTGGCGCGAGCAGCAGGACGTAAACGAATATGCGGTGTGATCAAATGTTTGTATGAAAAGTGCGAAAAGGCTGCGGCCGTGTCACACAGGCGGACACCACCACTGATGTGTTGAGGTATATATATTGTCGCGGTGCAACGCGAACAGAATAAAACACGACCTCTGACAACACAGCACAAGAGCTTGTTGAACAAGCCCTAGAAAATGGACGTCGTCGTCTTCTTCTAATCCTTCCAGCAGTCCCACTACATAGAATCCCGTAGTGTTCTTTATCGTCATCGTCTTCTCTGCCACAGCATATGCGTCAATATAGAGGAATGGCGAATGGCAAAAGGAAGCGGTAGCGAGCGGAGGCGAACCCTGGGAGCTCTACGGCCCCAGCAGAAGCGAAGGCGAGACACAGGAAGAGTTAACGTTTGTAGTTTTAATGACGCTACCCGCCATGTGGGCGTAGACTACGGGGAAAGGAAACTCAGGAGAGGTTCCGGCCAGCCTGGGCGAGCACAGTGGAGTGCGGAGGAAATGACGTTTTAGCACCCGTTTTGGTGGGCGCAAAACAAACGGATTTGTTATCGCCATATGCGTGCTTTGTGTTGTGTTGCTGCGGCGTGTCCGGATCTGTAGGTATCATACCGTACCAAGGCGAACTGTAAGCGTAAAACGGCACGCTTTCTTCGTGCCGAACTTATAAATACGCAACGTTCTCCCTGTCGTTGCCGGCAGTGGGGCTGAGCTAAAGAGCTGGGAACAAGCGCGCATCCAAGGACTGTGCAGGGGATGAAATGTTTGCAGTGTTCACCGAAACCACGAAGTACCATTGCAAAACTAAACGCCTAGCAGTTCAGCGACACTTATGCAACATATCTGCCCAGCGCGCGCTCAGGAGATTAGACCAGGCTTTTGTTTTAGGGGCGAAGCTACTTAAGGTTTGGGTCTGTCCGTCCGTTGTAGTAGCGCGTTACCTACTAGGAACGCGCTACTAGGAGGGCGCGTGCCTCCCGGCGCACGAGCTCTCTCACTCTTCCATCTGCTGTCTTGTGAGAGAGAGACAGAGACAGAGAGAGCGAAAGGCGCGCGTTGACTATGGAAAGGCTCTTTCTTCGATGAACGCGCTACCAGTTCGCAAAGAAGCACAACACGCCCTCACCCGCGAGAGACAAGCTTGACGCAGGCAGCGTCTTCTAGCGAGTTTCTTGGTTGAAATATACCGACTGCTCGCGCTGGTGAACCGTTCACCGGCCACCCATATATATATATATAGACACTGGATCTTGACTTCCAATGAAGTGCAGGTGGGACATTTCACTTGTGCGTAGTTGAACCATAAGGATTCGTAGCGTGCGCGTTAACTAAAGTAATCCGGAACTCGGCACCATCTACGATGGCCCTCCGGAGCCTCGCCCACTCATCATCATTCACTCCGTGGATATGCTGTGAATTTTTATACGCACAAGTTCTTCCGTAGTTGCAGACCGTGCTTTTCGTCTTGGCTTCCGAAGCTCGCTCTTACGGGTGCTTTCGGAATATGAGTATAAATGCTCACCCCCACGGAGCGAATTCCTGCGACGGAGGTCGCGTGTGAGAAGACGTAGCGGTAGACGCGCAGCCGTGACTTCACTGTACCGTACGTCCGTGAGCAGGTGTCGGCCAGCAACCAAAGCGTACTAGCGAGACGCTTGCTCCAAGGGGGGTGCCTACTCAATAGAGCACTGCTGTCATTCGTTATTTGCGCAGATAGGCAGTGCGCATAGGCGTAGGTGCTCGCAGTGGCTCAACCCCCCCCCCCCAGAGGGGGGTCGCAATGTGGTGCGTCGGACAGTCGCGGAAGGACCGGCGTTTCAATCGCAGCCAAGAAATAATATTTTCCGCTTATAGAAGTGGCATGCGTGTAAATTTTTGGCGACTCCCAAACGTGCAACTTCGATGGTACGAAGTTCACCTTCTCAAAGCAGAACTTTCGTTCTATAATGGTCTGCCTCTAACGCGTCCACGTACTGTGCATTGATCACGCCGGTAGGGTTTTACTAAGAAGTATACTTGCGTTCTTCCTTTCAGTGCGACCGCGAATGTGTTTTTTATCCTCGGGCGCCCAGTCCTCCTTTTGAGGCCGACGGCTTCGCGGCTTTTATTAGTGCACGTACAATGCAGTGATGAATCATACTTTGTATTGCGTCCTGCACGTCTTCGCGCGGTCGTCCACAGTATCCTCTATGGTATCTGAGGAACGCTAAATATTGCAGAACAGTTACAAAGGGAACAGTGCACGCTCAAAATGCAGAATCAAAAGGGTCCAGCCTCACGGGCACTATTCTATTCCTTGCCAAACAGGTCCTGCTTTGCTTCACTACGAAACTGTCGCTGTGCGAACAGCTTGGATCTTCTCGGTCAACAATTGGGAAAGCGCGGACAAGCCAAGCAAACCTAATGAATCTCGGAAGCCGCGAAAGGACGCAGACGGGAAAGGCGACGATGAAATTGATAGCGTCGGTCACTCTGGGCTGTCGTCTTTTCTTTCACCCAGCCGCAATCGTGTTCAGCGGACACCGAACGTGCTATCCCAAGTGGGGAGAGCTGATTTGTTCGCAGGAGCCGAGCACGGGCAGGCGTGCTGATCGACCAACTTCGATCAGGGGGTTTGGCTTCTCGTTTCCGTTTGCTTGCGATGCGTCAGCTTCTTCCCGTTCGTTCGATGGCTATCGTCGTACACTATCCGCTTGGCAGCACGAAACCACTGCGCTAGCACAGAAAGTGGGGCATTGTCATTTGGGACATCTCGCCTCTTATTTGCTTTTACCCGGGGCGTCACGTATCCCTACTGCGGTCATTTGTCGCGGCAGCTGAATACGGGCATTTGCGGAAACGTATCCGGCTCTGCGGAAGGTTTGGTTATGTCCACCATTTTTATTCGGGATCTGGTACTTCGTCGTAAGGCTGGATGTAGTTGACACTTACTGTAGTGGAGAGGGAATCAGAGGAAAAAATAGGAATGTACGTATAATGTTTTCCCAGAGTGCTTCGATACTTCATGTTCTTGCTTCATGTCATGGTTTTATATTCTTTGAAAAATTCGGCACTTGTGCTTTCTAGTGAAAAGCAAAGCGTGCTTCTGAACTGTCTTTACGTATTTTCCAGTAAAAAAACTGTATACTCTGGAAATAAGAGGACTTCAATTACACTGCCTGCATATCTCAGCAATAACGTTTGTCAATAACTGTTGTGTCTTGCCTTCAAACATAACATTAAGGGGCTCGTGTCGCGGAAATGGCATTGGTGGCGTCGGCGCTGACAAAAAAGCCCAGCTAGCGCACAAGACCAAAAATGCGTATTATTGGGGGATTGATGTCTTATTTCGCGTGGTAGACGTCTCAAGGACGTAGCGAGCGGGAATGACATTAAACGGTCGATGAAGGCGTCTCCGAAACGTCTTCGCAAGAGCGAACGTAAACGGTCTATATACACAAAGGTGCCGCTGTTGCGGCGGCGTCGGGTTCAGTGGAAATTTCCCGTCGGAAAAATAGTGTAGCTGATACAGATGCAGGCGAGTGCGACTTGCCTTTGCCACTTGATAATGCATATCACTGCGTGCATCCGCATGCTCTTGTGGACTCTAACTTTGTATACAAATTATTGCGTGATTAAAGAATAAGTAACGGCTACAAAATGTTGGTACCTTTTCAATCGCCGTAACACTTCGCGGTTAATCTACCAGGCGGAAATCCTCTCTGTGTTACGCTAACGACTGAGGAAAATCGTTGTAAAGAGACATCGGCAAGCGGATCTAAGAAGGCTCTGCGGGGCGCTGCGCCGAAGGCTGACACAATATATATGAGTGATTATGAACGATTTTTAAAATTATTTGGCCACCTTATGCGCAGAAACGCACAATTAGAATTTTGCATTTCGAGCAATTCACTCGGAGATATATGTATGCAAATCGAGCCGGTGCCACTTGAAGATTATTTGGGTTTCGAAAAATCAGACGCGCATATTACACAAATGCACTACGCCCTAATTTTCATTTCTCGCGTTTGACATCGTGACACATATACCCTTAGGGGTCCTGGCAAATTAGGGTGTACTAATATGGATTAGGTATCTTAAGGCAGATTCGGGTGCATTAAGACAAAGTAGGGTGGATTAATCAGGACTACGGCAAATTATGGTTGACTACGGCAGGTTACTGCTGATTAAGGAGGATTAAGCATGATTAGGGCTGAAAAGGGCTACAAAACTGGTGAAAAGCATGCTGAGTAGCAGTAGCACGTATTTTTCTCACATTATATAGTTAGCATCACCCCAACGGCTGATGCAACAGGTTTACTTATGATGTCTGGCGCGTGGGAAGAGCCACCACACACGAGTGCTAGCATGCTTCCTTGGCCTTATGGAGGCACGACTTACATTGATACAGCATGGTAGGCTGCCTTCGGTCATTGCAGGAGGTTTCTCTATGTCGGCTTGCTGGTGCGATGTGTATATTTTGTTCCGAGTACAACGAACTGTATGTTTTTCTCTCGTTTCAGACATGCAAAAAGGAGTTTTCATGAAATAGTCAGTGTCTCTTGGTTGCTTGTAAATTGACAAATGCTGCAGTGCTCACACTCAATCACCCATTCGGCCCCGTTACTAGCGGGTTGCGGCAGCCTTCGCTATATATGTGCGGCCTCTCAGGCCTCTGTGACTAACATGCAATCTCAGAAGCTCGAAAACTGTAAAAAAGCTACAACGCTTACTATCACCGCAAAATTCTAATTATGATCTGTCTTTACTTCTCGCGCCACCCGATCACTCAGGCACAAATTACCCCTTTCCATTTAACTCATGGCGCGCATGCCTGAGGCATTACCTTGAGCGGCATGAACGACGACAACACACGATCTTTGGCTTCTAAAGTTAGACGCTGTGTTATGTATCGTAGTCTAGAACAGAAGCACCTATAAGGCATTGATCAGCTGGCGTACGGAATTCGAACCTTGATGCGCGTTAAATTCCTTGAACAATCGGAAACGTGCACGCTATAGCTGGACATTGTTGGACATTGTTGGACTAATTTCTCAAATTTTGAAAAGTTCCTCCATGGAATAGAGCCTACGGACTCCTGATTCGCAAGCAGCTTGAAGTTCTTTCCATTAAGGTCCTTGCATTGGACTGGAATAGATAAATATTGTCAAAAATCATGGTGGACGCGCGGCAGCGAACGGCCGACGTCTCCCACGTAAGAACTGACAGGGAGTACCCGAAGGCCGCTGCGCGGGCATGCTTCGTCCTCCCTTTCACGTGTCCAGCGCTAGTATGAAATGAAATAAATGTCGCGCTTGGAATTTCTGACACATATTTCAATGTAAAGTGCAAAATTTCTACATTTCTACCGCACTTCTGCAGAAGAGATGAAGGCATTACCTTAATCAAAAGAAGAGGCGTGCAGGACACGGACACAAGGAGAGCAGTGAACAACACGAACGCCGACTAACAACTGATGCACAGCACAGAGGCAACTGTTACCAACTCGCTCAACTCTCTGTCCTTTTGGGCATTACCTTGATGCGCATATTAGAATATGCGAAGGATGAAGTCACTAAGTACATTCCTATATATATGAAACCTGGCAATATCAGGGTCATACTAAATACTGCTTTTTTATCCAAGTTATATAACGGTAAATCATTGATTAAACGGTAAAAGCTACGAAAAGAAAATGATCAGTGATGCTCCTGTAAGACGCCACGACACGGACTTGCCGAGAGCTTATAGCTTTGCAGTATGTGAAAGCCGTTCTGTCTGTAAAAATCTGATCGTGGTATCTGCGAAAATGTTTCTCGTTAGGATGCAACATGTCTTTTTATTTGTCGACAATAGCCGTTAAGGCTGGATAGACCGAAAAAAGAGCGAATGTCGCATTTCCTGTTATGCATTGTAATTTATGGTTCCACAGAGTCTCATCTCTGCCAATGATGAAGTGGAGATGAATATATTTGTTTCGTGCGCTATATTCAAACATAATAGCCTTCTAGGCCCTCGCATACATGCCGCATGCTGCTATAGCTAATTTGAGGGCTGTATTCTGGCGGTGGATCGCATTTGTTCACAAGATGGATGATAGACTCAAGTAGCTCAGTCAACACAGGAGGCGGCCGCTCGTTCCCGCTCCAGCTTCGTCTCCCTTCCCGTCGTTACACTTTCCTGTTCACAGACTGCCCACTGGGCGAGTCAGTGCGGTACCTGGTTGTATTATGGTTTGAGATGGGCAAAGTGCGTCAGCTGCGTCTTGCTAGAACGGCTACAGCTACTTGTGACTGAAAAGATGGCGTACGTCACCATGCTAAGGTGGTCCAAAATGACCAATGAACCGGTTTATTGGGCCAAATATTTCGGGTAGAGACCACGCCTACGCACCGGTGTCTACAGCCATACAAGGTCACGTCTTTCATACGAAAGGGGCCCCACCCAGGAGGTGTAGTGGCTATGGTACTTGGCTGCTGATCCGAGGGTGGCGGGATCGAATCCCAGCTTCGGCGGCTGCATTTCGATGGAAGCGAAATGTTGAGGCCCGTGTACTGTGCGTTGTCAGTGCACGTTAAGGAACCCCAAGTGGTCAAAATTTCCGGAGTCCTCCACTACGGTGTCTCTCATAATCAGAACTGGTTTTGGGACTTAAAACCCCAAAAATCCTTCATACGAAAGGGAGTGACGGCGAGCGTGTTAACCATTCGTTGACCGTTCTTGAGATGCCAGGGTTCGGAGGCGCGTGATACGACGGGCGTCTTCTGCGCGGATGAGCGATTTAACACGGGGGGTTTCAAAGTCCATTGTAAAGGGAGGAACGGTGTTGAGATAGCTGCAAGGAGAAGAAGAAGAGATAAAATGGAGGGTACCCCGCGGTCACCTGCTTCGCGGTGCTTTAGGCGTAAGTGATGTGCGGTAACACTCATTCCCAGCTCCTGTTTGCGGAATCGACATAGATGAATAACATATTAGTAAGACTTCTGTTGATGCGCTCTACGAGACCAATGGTTTGAGGGCGAGACAGAGTAGCATCGCGGAACTGGCGAGTAGACAGACGCAAGGTCTCCTCAACGTCGACAGTGAACTGCTAGCCCCGGTCACTCATGACGACGCGTGGAGGACCGTCGCGTATAATTACACGGTCAAGCGCAAACTGACAAGTGCAAGGCCGTTGCAGCAAGTGTAGCAGCCCTTTCCGCATAGCGCGTGAAGTGGTCGACGCAGGCGACTACGAATCGGTCGATAGTGAAAACTGG
Organism: Hyalomma asiaticum; assembly: GCA_013339685.2. Classification (NCBI taxonomy): domain Eukaryota; kingdom Metazoa; phylum Arthropoda; class Arachnida; order Ixodida; family Ixodidae; genus Hyalomma; species Hyalomma asiaticum. The sequence goes on from CM023482.1 coordinate 61,675,722, forward strand.
CCGAGAAGGTTGCCTACAGTCTCGAAGGGTGAGTTAGGAGGCGACACAGGATGGAGAGGTCCTGGTGGCATAGTTGTGGGACGCTTGTGACGTTGGCATTCTTTGCAACCCATGATTTTTCCGTGTCACGTCGCATTTTCGCACAGTAGCATATTCACTCAATCCGGTGAAAGGAACTTGCGAAGCCCATGTGGCTGCAAGTTGCGTCTTCCAGCATGGCGCTAAAGGCGTGAGAACGTAAATTGCGGGGAACGAGTAGAAGCAGACGTAACCCTTGGCCGAAGTAGTTGGTTTGTACGAGACGTCGCCATGGATCACAGAACGACTCGGGTTGACGTATTGATTCGCGGATGCGAACAGAGGATCCAAAGCACGGTCGCCGTGCTGCGCCGTCCTGAAAGACGTGAGGTCAGGAAATTGACATTGACAAGAACCTTACAGCACGCCTTCGAACGAGATACGTATAGGCGCAGTAACACTCTTGTTTGGGCTAGTTGGTACATTCTTGACACAAACTTGGTAGCGCAAAAAAAAAAAAAGAACACGTCCGTGTTTTTTTTTTTTTTTTGTGCGCTAGCGAGTTTGTGTCAAGTATGTTAGGCGCTACGTTAATAGACAGAAAGACAGCCGAGTGAATCAATTACGAAGCAGGGGTAGCTTGTTTCCTAACTGATATCAACAGATAATGATTAACCAGGGCAAGCAATGTATTTACAGGGACTAATAACTGGTTCCTTGAGAAACGGAGGCAACACCAAGAAACGGGAAGTGGGACCAAGCACGGAAGAGTGTACGTCAAGTGCCGAAATTAAATAAAATTGCCGGCGTCAAATACAATCATCTTGCAAAGGGCAGGCTAAGCTGGAGGTTATGTGGAAAGGCCTGGGCTCTGCTCTGGGGATTACATCTTTCACATGGGAGCTGAATATTTTTTAATAGGCCATTTCTGCATAGTTGTCGCCCGGAGTTGTCCTCATTCTTGTGCCATCTTTGCGCAGCTCGCCGAAAATGATCAAAATCTTATTTAGAAAGTGTTTCGCATTACTTACAGCGATAGGACTGAACTTCATCGATAGCATTTAAATTCTTACTTCTGGTGACATGCCTCATCGCTCTGGTTGGGGAACGGGGATCGCCTTTATCGCTTTCTCATGACACGCAGCGCAGGCAGCGCTTAGATTCCTTCCTGCTTCACGAAAGGTGTCGACCGCTACGCATGCTTTGCGTGCCTAATGTGCATACTGTAGTGTCTTCCTATACATCATTGATAATACCAGAATGCACTGTGACGGATGTGTAAAGAATTTCGCATTTCAGCACTGGTCAGTTTTTTCTTTTATGGGCGACCAATGCCTGTTAATGTTATTTTCTTGCTGTGTGACTCGCTTTTATTTGCTGAACATATAGCTTCGTCAAACGAGCAGTTCGACTCATATCCTTTGGAGTGTGCTGCGTCCTTCATGATCACGACCACGTGATATCTGGTAGAGGACCTCTGAGTCCATGCACCGGACGCCCTTGTCATGCCGTGATCCAGGCCCACTTTCAAGAAGATGACTAACCCGCCGATTCGAGCTAACCGCAGGCGGCGATTACTACAGCCGCCATACGAGCCTTTTCCAGCGGAGGGCAAGAAAGCACGGGCTGCCAGGAAAACGGCGTCTGCGATTACTGCAGCAGTGCCTCCGGCGACTGTGGTGATGCAGCAACATACGCAAATGCCACATACATTCCGGGGATCGTCATATCAAGACCTGGAAGGCTGGCTCAACACTTGAGGGCGTGCACCACCTGCAAAAAATGGGACATTGAATATACATATATATATATATATATATATATATATATATAATATATATATATATATATATATATATATATTGTAAACAAGAGAGACGTAGACACAGCGCCTTAGCTGCAGGCCGGCTGTGCTATTCTGCTTCCTCGTCTTTCTCTTCGTCTGCTCCTCTTGCACTTCGCTCCTCTAGCGCGAGCGTCTTTGGCACGGCGAGCTCTCTGTTTTTATACATTACACTCGGCCACGACTGCGAGTGACAGTAACGGGCGAAACTGTCTCTGGAGGGCGGCACTGACTGTGTCGCGCTGGACGGTTTCGACGTAGCCCCGACTTGGCTTTGAGAGCTGCGAAGACAGCCTCTGGTGGCCGGCACTGACTGTTCCGTGGCGGGCGGTCCGGAAACGCCGAGCACTCACTCGGAAACTTGCTAGCAATGGCTCCGGCGGGCGACATTGACTGTGTCGACGCGGTCGTTCTTGTCCACAAGGCAGCAAGCCCTGTTGAGCCGCCAAACCAAGTTCGGGTGGGCGACACTGGCTGGCTCGTGGTGGTCGCTGCAGGTTTCGGCCACGCTGCGATTTAACGGGGTGACCTCCTGAAGACAGAAGCGGGCGGCAGTGGCTGCTAAGGCGCAGTTTTGCAGGCCCTTCACGCGTGCCTTGTCTTTCCCTTGAAAGCGATGTAGCACTTTCCTGAAAGTAGGCTGAACCAACGGACCCCGACGACAACCCTCCCGAAGGAGAGGCGCCCAAGTCCCGGGGTACAGGTGCGACGCCCAAGCCAGGAGCAGACCCCGGCTGCAGTGGCGGGTCCCGACAAAAGCGGCCTCATCCGCGGCACAGACACTGCCACCCCCTGGAAGGGCACCGCAGGGCGAACCGGGAACCCCAGCACGCTCGGCCAATGACTGCCACAACGACCGGGGGCGTGACCGCGAGCCTCCTTGGCACGTTCCTGGACGGCATCACCTCCACACAGGTCAGAGTGAGGCTCCTCGGCGAGCAACAACGTTTCATGATGCACACGGTGTTCAGGGGGCGCCATGGAAGTGGTTAGAGATGGCTGGTCCATGGCATCTGACTCACATGGCGGCTGGGCAGGACCACTAGTGTAAACAGGGTCCGAGCGCCGTGGCTGGAATTCAGTCTCTTGTGTTGAAAGCTGAGTCGAAGAACAAATCCCGGGACCGATCAGCACGTCAGGGCAGGCCCTGATGCTCTCTGGCGATGAGCTGCAGTCCGAAGCCACAGCCTCGAGGTAGCGCCCCTCCTGAGCTGCTTCCTCGGTAGTGTAGTTCAAGGGACTGTTGGCATGGACATGGGGAAGCGGGCCAAAAGCCGCGATGAACTTGACACACCATTCCTGCCAGGTCTTCTGCCTAACGCCTTGGTAGCGATGCCAGGCCACGGCACGTTCTCCAAGGTGGCTGAGGGCCACCTGGAATTTCTGTTGGTCCGACCAGGCATACTGAGTCCCTAGATGGTTCATGTGATTGATCCAGAGGATCGCGTCGTCCTGGAAAGCATGGAACTCCGGGATCATACATTCACTCGGCGATGGTGATGCCGCACAAGATAATCCGGGAGTTACCATGCCGAAGTCATTCAGTTGCTCGAATAGCAACGACATGGGCCGCATGACGTCGGTGAGTTGACCGACCGAGGCATTCGGGTAACCATGGTCGGCGGCCGCGGAAAATACGGCGGGCTCTGTCCTCCCGACGGCGGTGTCCAAGTCCGAGGACGCTTGGACTGCGTCCCTGTGCGGCTCATGTGCCGACGTAGGTCTAGGCGAGGGGGTGTTACCACAGGAAGCGTGAGCGCCATTCCGTGGTAACAGGAGGCCCTGCGTGGGCGTGGGTCCCATAGGTGCTTCCGGCGGCAGAAGGGTTGCGGGGTCCATGGTCGCGTAATCCTGGACGGCGTCCCTGGACTGGAGCACCTGCTGCGCCGATGACCCGCGAGGACGCTCTCAGCGTCTGTCTTTTGTCGGCTGCGCCTATATATATATATATATATATGTTTCACGATGGTACTTCCCGCCGAAAGATTCGCCGACGCGACGTAAAAGCAGAGGAGCAAGCCAATGCACCCGTTGTCCGAAGCCCCGTTCTAACCGCATCAACAGTGCCAGGCGACAGACAGCCCACCGACCTAGCTGAAGGGATTGTCGGCGCCCAAGGAGTCACAGCCTTAGTCGGCACCGAGCCTAACTGATCTTTCGTCGATGGTCTTTTGGATTGCCAGGTTGGGGAACGTAAAGACTGGCTTGGAAGGAGTAGATACCCTAAGAGCAGGCAGCCACCTTATAACACCGACTGAAATCTTCATTGAAAGAGTCACGATTGACGGTCACACTTATTTGGTGAGCATTAAGGGTTCCACAGCGTTGGTCAAGTGACGTCATTCTAGGTATAGACTTGATGGATCAACACGGCGCACACATCCACCTAAGATTTAGATCGATAACGCTTTCCACGGACGATGCGATGCCGTGGCATAGCAACGCCGATTACCATGCCTTGCATGTGACGAAAGAGCAGGTCATCGTTTCGTCGCTCTCCAGCGTCATCATTTCCTTCCGCGCAGAGTAACCTACAGACTTAAAAAGCGTCATGGAGGGTGAGCAGCACTTGCTTCTTAGCTGCCAAATGTATGTTGCAAGCAGCATAGGCTAGCTGCATTACGGAGAAGCGAAGGTAATGATGACAAGCTTCAGCAATGAATATGGGCGCTAAACCGAGGTACGACAGTGACCTATACAGTTTGGTTGGTGAATGCTAGCGAAGCTTTTGCCTTGACGTATTCTCGAGGACCTGCGACGACGACCATAGTTCATGAACCATCTTTGGAGAAAGTACGAAAAATAGCAATTTCGGCGAGCGATAAAGCTTCATCCTAAAACAGCGCAGACACACGAAGGTAGGAAGGGCCAGTTTGAGCAAAAGTTTGTGACCTGGTATGACGTTTTATGACGTCATGGTCCGGTATATATGTCGATGTCTAGAATAAACTTTAAGTTGTCATTTAGCGCTTGTGTCGTTAGTGTTCCATTTATGTCTTCCTTTGTGCGCGCTGTTTTCACTATGCAGCTTTCGACGTTAAACAAGGATTTCCAGGCACCAACAAGGCAAGCTCGATGCCTTCCTCAGAAATTTAAGGAATGCTTTTCGTTGTCATAGATGTATAGTCACACCCCTCTCGCCAAACACCGCATCATCAGCGTTGAACAGGCCAGTCCGCTCCGACAACGCCAGTACCCAGTTATGGCACACCATCAAGTAACAATTCGTTGGGATGTTATGCGACATCATCCAGCCACGCAAAAGTACGTGGGTACTTCCTGGGGTACTAGTAAGGAAGAGGGATGGAACTCCCCTTTTCCCCCCTTCGTGGGCATTTTGTGAAAATGCCCAAATAAAATGAAATCAAACGAAATGATATCGACTCCTGAAAAAAATCACAGAGGGACGTGTATACAGACCGAACGCACGACACCTCGGATAGACACTAGAAGTACTCGTGAATAGGTCGACTCTGGAAGATTTCACGTCTAGACCGGCTACTGGCACATCGGACTCGACGAGAGAGACGTCACAACACTGCCCACAGAACGGCAGACGGCCTTTTCGAGATAAGGTCATTCTCTTTGTTTTTGCACGGGGCCTGCGACGTTCATCCGCGTTTTGCACACAGTACTCGCCGACTTGATGCGGCACACTTGCCTCGTCTAGTGAGACGTCGTCGGCATGGTATCGTCTTCCAACTTCGACGAACACCTCCGGTGCCCTGAAGCTGTTCAAGCAATCAACATATCCGGGCTCACCTTCAAGCCAGAGAAGCGCCGCCTCGCGTACGAGACCGCTGTCTCGGTCACTTAGTATTAACAGGTCTGGAGTACGCTCCGCCCACAGAAAGCAGTTGCCACCGCTGAATTCTGTCCACTCACAGACAAGAAGGCAGCGCACAGGTTTCTTGGATTGTGCGATTAATAAAGGCGCTTCGTCATGGACTTTTCCTTGGTCACCGAGCCACTGAGGTGGCTCACGAAGGATGACTTCGAGTTCAATTGGGAAGCGCAGCAAGTCGAAGCACATCAGATTTGAAGAGACGCCGCCGAAACTCCGCCAATGCTTGCGCACTTCGACGAAGCAGTCACTACAGAAATTCACACCGACCCAAGCAGGCAAGAGCTCGGCGCCTTCCTTGTGCAGAAGATCAACCAAATGGCTGGGTTCATTCTGAGATTTGCTATACCATCCGCGATGAGACCGGAATACACGCTGCCTCTGCACAAATACCTACATCTGATACCCACACCTAAGATTACCGACAATTGATCACCGCACTCATGACCTCTCTTTCTTGCTTTCCTTATTTCCTTCGTTTTATTTAAATATTTTTTTGCTTAAACTGCAGGTATTAATTGCTTGTCACCACTCCGACCCACAAATAGTGCGGGGCAGGGTTCAAGCTTTTCAAAGGCTTCGTCCCTGCTCCTTGACTCTACAAGCCACGTGGTAACATGTACACTTTATGGAATAGTTGTCATTCTCGAGTGCAATAGCATTAATTACGCTATTTCCGACCTTCAAGTGTGCTGGTAGGTCGGCCTTCGCTCATGCATTTTGGCGATGCGCATTGCAGAATGCTCGTTCTTTGCGTACACCTAATTTTTTGCTGGTTATTTTGCAAAAAAACTATTTAACTTATTCTTCTTGTTTATGAAAAGGTATGCTGCTTAGTAATGCGATGAACACGCTGCTGGTAGAGGAAATATGCGTAAACACGACTAAGAGAGTAATAATTATAAATAATTGTTGCCGTATTAGCGGTGTATGCACATATTTTCTCTTGGAGCAGCGTCTTTATTTCTGATGTGCCGGGCCTAGTCCTCCAAGCCTCCTGATGGCTTTGACAGCCCTGTTGTCCTTTTGTATTTTCCCCCAAGGTGACAATTATTATTATTATTATTATTATTATTATTATTATTATTATTATTATTATTATTATTATTATTATTATTATTATTATTATTATTATTATTTATTGACTGCGGCTACCTATAACGCCGAACATTTAGGATATTCTCGTTTATATATCGAAGTTACTGATGTTATACGGTTATCCACTAAACAAAGCTAAACTGTTGAGTCTCCTGGGATATCAGCAGTGTGGCCAGAGCACTGCGAAATTCCTTGCCATCCGGTTCATCAATACGTAACTGAATCGCTACTTTGACGTGCTCGAAGTTTTCTAGCCTATTGTCTTTTATGCCGGTAGACTTCCTAAACTCGCGCAAGCTTCTCAATTCGGTGTCGATAGCAGTATCTATATTCCATAACATGCGACAATATATTATGCTGCCGAACAGTGGCATTCCTCGGTCCCGAAGGCGTAGGCATTGTGTATAACCGATGAGGTGATAAATTTGCTTTCAAGCCACGAAAAGCTGTGTTCAGATGCTTAGCACACTTTGGTGCTCTATGTACATGCATTATAGGGTACAACGTTATTCTTCAAGGTTCACTTAAAAGGATCCTGGTATTCTGCCTTCTTATAGCATAACATGCGCTATCTGTTATTCAACGCAAATAAAATGCACGAACAATAAGCCCTCATGCGTTAGTGCATTGCCAGAAGCATGTTTTGGAGGACTCAAGAATTTCAGAAGCTCAGGGAGTAATTTTTCAGCATGCATCGGGAACTTAGAGTAGTATAATCATATCAACAAAAGTACAAACAACTTCAATATGCTACATGCATTGAATAAAGCGCATGTAATATCAACTTTACGCACACGCAATATAAATAAACATCAACAAGTTCTTTCTAGGACATGACATAGTCTTGCTTCGCATTTGCGAATATTGGCTGTCCGCAGAGATTCTCTGCTGTATCCACGATGCGCAAGGTGGATTTCACTAATGAAGAAAAATGAGCCTGTTTACGCAGGCTGGAAACGTCCATTCAACACGAAAGAGGAAGCACCGTGCGAGTAATTTAGTTCTTCTGCAAGGCTTTTATATTACAAAACATTTCATTTTCCTTTATAAAGTGAGCCCGCCTCTCCTTTTCTTCGCGAATGTTTTACCCGCACTCGACTAATGGCGAGTGGACGCGAAGGAGAAGCAAAGCGCTATTTCTTTATTATCTGTTATTTCCATTTAGTCAACTAAGCGCGAGAATTAAAGGCGCTCGTTCATAATATCAGCTTTTTCCATATAACGAGAATGACTCGAAATAAAATTTGTCGGTTGTAAAAAAATATGTGTTGCAGTTGGTTAAGTTTAAGATAAAAATTAGCTTGATACGTACCTCGACTTAGGGTAATGCGGGAGAAATGCGATGAAAATTCGCAAATGGTGATTCTTTGTTTATCAAGTTAATTTGATTTCACAAAAGAATGCAAAGGTAAAAGTCTTTTCGTTATGAAGTACTTATAGTACATAATCTGTGCACGTTTCCTCTGTTAGAAAAAAATAAGAAAAACTGAAAAAAGGAGAGATGCAAAAATCTGTCATTTTGTCCAAACCTGTGGGGCAAAATGATACGCTGCGTAGGGTTAATAAGATTGTCCAAAATATAATTATTCAATTCTAGCGCCCGCACAATTTCCACGCGACACATTTCAAGCACTCACTTATAACTGGGGTACCACCTGTGGTGCTAGCTCCTCCACAACTTCTGACAGATCTAGCACAAGAAATTGTCCTTTGTCTCGACTTTTGTATTTTGTTGCCACGTCAGCATATCAGAAAATCCGCAAGGTGCTTCAAAGCAGACCCGCACATTCACGCTCAAAAATGCATGTGGCATAGTGCGCATAAATGAATTATTCGCTTAGTAACTAACTCTTTCAACCCACTAAGCGCATTTTTGTCGAGCCTTTTAGTGGCGAAGCACCTTAGGGTCGACGCTTGTCCGTCAATGTTGTCTGTTGTCCGTGCTCACGGCGCAGCATCGTCTGCTGTCGTGAGAGAGAGCGAAACGCTCGCGCTGATTATGATGATGATGAATATCTTGTTTCGGTTAGGAAAGGACGCTTAGGAAAAGATGCTAGGACGCTTAGCCGTGCTCCCGACACGGGCTGCACAAAGTAGCGTCCTTTCCTTAACCGAACCACAATCATCATCATCATCATCATCATCATCATCAATGTAGTGCCGGTGGGAGATTTGTGCGTAGTGCAACAAAAAAGATTCGAAGCGTGTGCACTAACCAAAAATATTCCGGAACTCGGCACGATATACGACATGGGAACGCATTCACTTCATAAAACCTAAAAGCATGAATGACAAGGCATGTGTAAATATACATACGCGTTGTCGCTCATTTACATGCTCTCGTGTGCAATGTCACGGGTGACTTACTGTAACACCCCAGTGCTTTGCCCACTCGTCATGACTCATTTCGTAGAGATGCGTGAATTTTTTTTTTTGCCCCTTATACGCATTTTTGTGCCATTTAAAATTCCGGAATTAGAATATGTTTCCTATTGCCGATGTTACTTAGAGTACTAAGGTTTTGGAAGCATGCGATTGGCAATGCAGTGCATAACTTTTTCAGAGAGAGACAGAGAGAGAAGTAAACTTTATTGTTGAGCATGCGACGATGGTCGCCATCAGGTGTCCGGCGTCCTCAGTCCAGGACGCCGTGGTCCCTTGCTGCCCGTCTGCAGATCCCAGGAATTTTGGTAATCGCTACCATGCGAAGCCATAAGCGAGAAAACTGCCAATGACGAGTTGTGTGGCACCGCCGCCAGGGATAGGAATGCGATGAACGTGTGCGCAAAGACCATGAGCTAGTGTATACGAACGTGGGCTAACCACGAACGTCGACAACACTGGTGACTAAATGGCAGCTCAATGTGCAACGTAACCTTCCCATTCAAATTAGTGCACAAACGTTTTTACAGCGTGAGCTCTTATGAGATCACAACAAGCGCCGCTTTTGGCGCCGTAGTTGTCCGCCACAGCCGTTGTCCGTAACCACTATCGCGCAAATTTTAGAATAAATAACCTGGGCCGAGGAGGATTCGAACACACGTCCTCTGCGTCGATTGGAACCCACACCCTCTGCGTGGCAGTCTAGCCTTCTACCATTGAGCTACGCCTCTGCTTGAAAAATCATCGCTAAAACACCTAAACAGGAATAACGTCTGCCAAGGAATCTCATTAACAAATGTAATGTTACGTGGCAGAATAATAATACGCCACTACACGTCGCGGAAAGTGGAGTGCATAACGAGTTCGAGGAATCATTTGAAAGAACACAGGGGTGCATGCTTTGTAGCTCTGCGCCCATTAGAAAGGTTTCATCAACATAATCATTATGAAACAATCTTCTTTAACTTTTCCATCATCATTATTACGAAGCGCTGTCTCGTGAAGCAGTTTTGTCGTACCGTGCCATGCGTCACACGGCAGGCGACGTGCGCAGACCCGATAGCAACCTGACTTGGCTCTTCGATATACCTGATGGCTCCTCCTCGTAAGGTGCGGACCGCTGCTCAAGAAGCGAATCACGTACGACGCAATGAGTTGATACGCATATCCTAAGGATCGTTCGTTGAAGTACTGCTACGAAATTAAGAAAACTTGCAGGAAAACAGGCCGAGTGATAGCTGTACACCAACAATGTTTATTACATAGCCATTATAGCGCTTAACATACACTACACGAGCGACGGTCGTTACACAAGGACCATCATCACAACTACGGGAGCACTATCTTTACTTACCGCTTACCCTGTGGGAGCATCCGCGGTAGCGTAGTGGTAGCGTGCTTGCTTGGTACCTCGACGGCCCGAATTCGAACCCTACGTTCCTACAGTGTGGAACATGTTGCCTCCGGAAATCATAGCGGGTTCCCCTGTGTGTATGTGCTTGTTTCTACACATTCCATTTGCAAACTATGGCAAACGACATGCATTTATTGTGTTTGGGTGAGTTGCAGTTATATGTGAAATGTCTATTTTACGCCGTCTTCGCCTGAGATAGCTTTGTATAAAATTCAAACACCTGGTGGGACACTGCCGCTTACCGTGGCCAAGCACTACGGGTATGAGGCACGCGCGACTGCAGTATCGTTAATCGTGACGTACACGTTGAATATATCACTTTAGGGATTTAAGGATCAGCCATTCATGTTCGTCATACATTCGTGTCCTACAATCGAAATTTTGGTATACGCCAGGTGAACGAGACGTCCAGGAGAGCACCGAGACGGAGGCGGCTAGATAGATAGATAGATAGATAGATAGATAGATAGATTAGATAGATAGATAGATAGATAGATAGATAGATAGATAGATAGATAGATAGATAGATAGATAGATAGATAGATAGATAGATAGATAGATAGATAGATAGATACGCTCAATGTGACTCAAGTTCTTCAAGAAATGCTTCGCATTTAATAAGATGAGCTCTTACGTTTTTTGTAACTAGTCTGCAGTACCTCCAAGCAGCGTTCAGGTACTTTTAGAGTGCTTCAACCATTTTTGTTGAATCATCAGATGACTTTCCCTCTTTAGGAAGCGATAAATACCGGTACGTATCTTTCCAATGAAGACGAACAGAAGTATTTTTTTGTTTCGGGTAGACACGTCAGCAAGGTGAGCATCTCTCGTTTGGCCGTTGTCTCATTTTACTTTTTTTTACCTTACACGACTGGCCCGAGCGCCTGCACAACGCAGTGGCAAATGGTGTTGCAAAACAAAGCACACGCTCAGCTAAACTTGCAATAGTGACGATTCCACAATTCGAAGACAGCCAATGCTTTTGCAGAAATCAGTGATCACTACAGAGCTCAATGAAATATTCCGTCGTAAGAATTTTATCAACTTGCATAACGCTCGATCAGCTAATACGATGTTCACTTTAGCTTCACTCTTTGTATTAGCTTCACTTGCAAGCTTTACGCACCACAATTCGGCACCGAAGCTGATAAATATCATCTTGCACTGCCTTCAAACGGTTCATGGGTTATTCGGGCCAAACGGCAAGAATAAGTGTACACTGTGTGCACGTGACCCTCAAGCACTCGTTCTGGCATTGGTTGACTGATGCCTGCTTATTGACAGAACCAATTCTGGAGGCACTGATAAGAACTGGTCGGCAAACTAACTAGCGAATGCACTAACCTGAAATTGCGAAAAAGAGGATGTGCTGAAGGGCAGTACACGTTTTTTATTGTTGCGGTTATGTAGAGAACAGAGTCACATCTGCTGTGCAAAAACAGACACAGGAGCCGCAGAAGCACGGTGCCACTTGACATTCGCCCTCCCAGTACAATCACCTCCTAAACTTAATTCGCTCATCGCTTCATGCCCATCTTTTGCAACGAAACCACTACCAGATAAAACTAAATAGCTGAATGCGCAGGTTGCCTTCACTGGAGAGAACCAACGACGCAGAACTTACACACCTGTCAGCCCCTTTCCTTCTATAAGCTCTCCCATCAGCCCGCGCTGATTCCTTCCTTCGGGGATGTTGTGGTCAAATTAGGTACCTCCCAAGTCAGTAATTCGCAGAGACTAGCCCAAGTGCCGTCTGTAGCATTGTAATCGTTGCTACGTGCTTTGCGTTATGCCGCGGCGCGTCTCTTCTCGTCGTTCTCGGCCACTCCCCTTGAACTTCTCTTTTTGTTTACAAAAGCAGAGCTGTGCTAGGCTACGCTTCAGTTAGATACTATTGACTTCATTACCGCAGGTAGAAACCTTGTCGGCATTCTGAGGCATGTCCTGACGAAGGCAGTGTGTGCACCGTTGTTACTTCCGCTCTAGTGGTCACTTTCCCATTACCGGCAGCAAAATAAGAGGCGTCGACGTTGTGTCACAGTAAAAAGGGTACAGATGTCTTGCAACAGCGCGCGGGTCAAGCGTAGAAAGGTAAATTTAAGAACACACCCAGTACTCCACCCATGCATCCTAGTATATGAAGCAGCAAGGCGAAATGTCTGCTTGTCTGGTGGGCTCGGCTATGGCTCCGTAAAGAACGTCCTTGGGCGGTGCTGACCATGCTTTGCGACGAGGAGTCTACGCATGGTTAAGACTGCCGAAGAGCGACTTGCGTACCAAGAACATCAGCCCGAACGAGTACGGCGGTACGACTAACGGAGACATGCGCTAACGCTGCCTACACCGCCAAAGAGCAGTGTGGGAAGCCAGACGAAATGGTGCCTGTCGCGGGTCGAAAACTGAAGTGAAGAGAACAAAGTACCATGCTACGAGACATAAAATATGGTATTTAATAGTGTGGTTTGTGTGACAGTTAATTGTCTCACGCCTTAACTTCTACTGATGCACATACCATGACTGCTCCAGCCCTACTTTTGTGTTTTCTGAGCTTGATACTCACATTCTGACCTATTGAATAGTACTTGGGTTTTAATCTTCTTTGGCGAGCCGCTGTAATTTTTGCTCCGTCATGTTTTTGGCCCGGGCCTGTGGCATCCTTATTTAGCGTCTCCTACACCTACTGACAACCTCCAAACCAATTACACTATTGTTTGAGTGTTAATACCCTTTCGCTGAGTGATTATCGTTTTGCTGAGGCATGGTCTATAATGAGCCTTTAGTATATACTCTACTAATATTAACATTACAATGACTCTCTGATGTTTGCACCACGACTATGTTATCTCAAGTATCTCAATAATTGTAATATTTTCACTTGGTACTATACCCACTTTGTTAATTATAATGTATGTGTGTTCCTTCTTTCCTTGCAACTATTAATTACTTTTGCCCCCTTACTCCATGCCCTTTAATGGGCCTGTAAAATATTTGAAATAAGTAAAAGAATAGACGTATTTGTACCCAATAAGATAAATAATTCGCATTCTTGGGCACCTCCGTTTTTGTCGACACAGTCTGCGCTTCTTAACTTTCATTTTCTTTAATAATTATTAGTTTTCTTGATCCTGCATTTTGCTTCAATTTCTCAAGTAATTACCTATCGATGGTTATGTGATATTGTAGATTTTAAATGATGTTATTGAGATATTGATATCTTGAGCGTACTTCTGAGCGATTATTGAGATATTGATATCTTGAGCGTACTCCGGAGCGATTTCGTTCGAAATTGCACTCACTGTTCAAGGTCACCTTAATGCGCAGCATGCGTTGCTTTAGCTTTAAACGACAGAGAAGAAGCTTCGATCGATTTTCGAAAAAAGCTGTTAGACCTTTCTGCTGAAGCTGCTTCTGGACGCACCATCAATGAAATTTATACCCATGTAGGAGAAGAGAGAGATTTTTTTATGAACTAGCCTTAGAAGCAAAAACAGGATACGTGTATATTAGGTTTAACTTCGGCGTGATAACGTTTAGGTACTAAGCAATTTAACTTGGTGCCACGGGGAGCAAAAGAAAGCCACTATGAATAAAGAAAAAATACCTTCAAGACGGCTGATGATGATGATGATCCTCAAGACATAAACCCTTTGCCTCAAACCATTTCCTTCACCGTATGTCTTACACTCTAAGAAAAATAAGAGTCAAAAAAGAGTCAGTGCACGCTGACTCTCTTGACCTGTCGCAGAAACCCATCAAGGAGGGTCAAACTTTTCTGAGGGAGTCAGATGACTCCGTACGGCTCGCGACTCTTGTAAGAAGTCATCGTGAGACTAAGCTGACACCTGCTAGAGATACTAAAGATAACAGTGTGTGTGTGTGTGTGTGTGTGTGTGTGTGTGTGTGTGTGCCTTCCTATACCTTCCTATAGCTGCAAGTAGGAAAGCTTTGCGAAATAAATTTTCTGGGCTAACTACCATTTCAATGCACTCGATGCACTTGCTGCGGTTAATTTCCTGCACATGTTTCATTACTGAATGTGTACACAAGTTCAGAATGAAATAGTATTAGCAGAAGAACGAAGTATTACGTATAGTGAACATAGGTACTCGACAACAAGCAGAAACTGTTAAACTCTGCATTTGGATGTTCGCATAGAACTACTGTACGTCTATATTCGACGATAATAAATGCATGACAAAAGAGTTATCCCAAATAACTGCCTTTATTTGGTTACGTTCCATAACGCGCAGACCGCCTGGACTCTATATAAATATACTGCATTAATAGGAAAGTGGACCTTAATAAAGGCGAAGTTTGCCATGTCTAAGTAGTGCGATGCCTCCCCCCCCCCCCCTTCTTGTAAACAAACTCAGGGTGGTAAAGAAGGGTGGGGGGAAGGATATGCGAGGAGGAACTTCCACAATGCCCCCACCTCTGCTCGATGTGATGATGATGATGATGATGAGCCTCTTTTATGGCGCTCACGCACTGAGTGGGATAGGCCAAGAATCGGGCAGCAGTAGTCAGCAAATCTAGGGTTGTGTGAAGAGGGACTGAGCCAATAACAATAAGAACAAGCAAAAAGAAAAAGAAAAGAAGGACTACGGAAAGAGAAAAAAACTGAATGGTCCAGTAGTCAGACTAACAGATGGAATGGAAGGAATGCAAGAGTAATGAAACGTTTCGATATGAAGATCACGAGGATTGATTTTGGCACAAAACGTATTTGGAAGTAGAAATAGAATTAAGAAAAAATTCTTTTTGTTTCATTTAAGAAGTCGAAGACAGCGAAGCAAACCTCTCTGTGACGGTGCCCGAATACAGTGGCCTGAAATTATAAAATTGTAGGAATTTTCATTTCTAACCCTATCTTTCGAAGTGGAATTTCGAAGAACATTTTTCTCTGGAGAGAGTATCTGTGACAGTCTAAAAAGAAGTGGTCAATGGATTCGATTTCATTGCAAAACAGACATAGTGGGGACGTCCGTATACCGGCTGTAGCAGCGCTGGCTCAGCAGACAAACTGGGAGAATGAGCATCTTCTTCGTCATCTACTTCCGCGCATAAAAACACGTTGCCGCAACTTCCACGGCCCCCCTCCCTGCCCCTTTAAGGCGCAAAGATGCGCCCCTCTGTTAACGCAAAGTAAGCCTGCTGCTCTTCGGTCATCGCTGTAGCGATGAGGCGCTTGTAGTATATAAAAGCATAGCTTTAAAGATCCGTACCAAGGTCTCAGAGATAACCATCGCTTGCTACGCGAGCTTGGAAATTATGTAGATCTTACTCTCTCATTTCACCAAAAATAAACATACATTTTCAAGACTAGGCATAGCGAACCTGTAAGCGTTGCAAGCATGGCTTGCACCTCCTATCAAGGTCAAAATTACACTTTTTAAAAATACCGTATGATAACACAACACTACTGCCCCTTATGAAGTTTTCTCACTGAGAGCGAGCCGTCAGAGCCGTTGCAACAGGTCTTGTTTTACTGGCTGGCTGTCCACGTGTGATGCCTTTTGTCCGCGTATTTCGAGCGTGTTTACTAATATTACGTGCGTTATGCGTTTATCATCGTTGACAGTCATCAACTGGACAAATATAACATGTTAGGGCGTTGTACAGCACGCGGTCGGCGGCGGCTGGAGCGTCGTAGTCGCCTCTTGCCAGAGACAGCCACGACGGACGCGGAACTTTGTGCGTGCTCGCAAGGAAGCAGTTTTGCCCAGTTTGTCGATTATGCAAGTACGTGGTCGAATAGCGAGTGCACCGTCTGAAAAAGTCCCTTTCCAGTGACGTGATAAACTGCGACTGCGGTGAAGAAAGCTCAGCCGTTGACGAGACTCTCGACGGGAAAGCCTTCGGGACTTGGTGAGTGCAATGAAGTCACTGAATTACGTAACTTGATTACTTCATTGTGGAATTACTGTTGGTGCGCAGGAACCGCGTAAGACAGCCCGGGTGTGTTCACAAAGCACGGATGATTGGCCAGAGGAACAGCAGGTATGTTTGGTGCCAGAATCTCTGGTTCTGTCAAGCGACCCCCCCCCCCCCCCGCTGTACTTGCGTATGTATGTGTGTGTGTGTGTGTAACACGCTGGTCGTCCTGTAGCCTTTTTGCGGGGTTGATGGAGCAGAAGTAGCGTTTCAGCAACGCCGGTAATAACGTGCAAAACATCCACAGTGCAAGAGGCGGGGACACCGATAAAACAACATATATCGCTGCCACATGCACAGACAGCTCCGTTTAGTAGTGCGTGTGTCCTGGTGGTTGCGTTACAGAACAGTGTGTGCTCGTTTTTGTCAGTACTCAACGTAATTGCTTTGTCATGAGAGTAATAACGTGGCTGAGTACAATCGTGGCTTGAAGGCAATATATATGAGTCATTTACGTTATATGCTAGTGCCACTAAATGTACACTGCAGCAACTGCAATCCTGACTTGAAGCGAGCGAGATGGTTCTCGGTTATCGTATATCGACGAATGTGTCAGTTAAATGCAGATGTCATGAACGAAGTATCATTTGTATTTCAAGATAGCATTGTTATTATGCACTGTTGAGCTGTCATAAGTGGTGAGCTGGACATCGAAAGTTATATGATTCATTCGGATCATAAAGCATGGCACTAATGTTTAAAATCTGTCTCTAGGCTCAACAGGTACCTGGCAGACAACCATTGGAATGAAAGTATTTGACTAAGATTTCACTCCTGCCCCGCCACGGTGGTCTAGTGACTATGGTACTCGGCTGCTGATCCGAGGGTCGCGGGATCGAATCCCGGCTGCGGCGGCTGCATTTAGATGGAGGCGAAATGTTGAGGCCCGTGTGCTGTGCGATGTCAGTGCACGTTAAAGAACCCCAGGTGGTCAAAATTTCCGGAGCCCTCCACTACGGCGTCTCTCATAATCAGAGTTGGTTTTGGGACGTTAAACCCCACATAACAACAACAAGATTTCACGTCACGTAGATTCCCCAGCATTGGCTGTGGAATCTGTATGATATTTTTGGGCATTTTATGGTTTCAAAATCAGTGTCTCAAATGTTTAGGCACTACATTCAAGCAAGTTACTGAGGTTGCGAGCTGACTTGTTTTGCAAAGCTGACCTGCCTAAATTAGAAGGATTGAACGCTGGGCGAATTGGTAGTCCATGACCAAAACGAACTGAGCGAAATAAACAAGGACAAGGAAGAGACACGCACAAGCGCAGTCTAGACTGCGCAGTTGCTAGACTGCGCTTGTGCGTGTCTCTTCCTTGTCCCTGTTTATTTCGCGAAGTTCATTTTTGCCTGCCTAAATGTTGTATTTCACTCTTTTAGAGGTACCAGTGGAGTGCGCACCGTTATTCATCGCCTCTTCCTTTGATTGGGCAAAAGGTTGACATGTCTTCCCCAATGGTAAGAGCCATTACACTGAAATAATCTCTCTTTCTCTCTCTCTCTCTCTCTCTCTCTCTTTGATGGGGCTTCAATGCGCATTGTAAACATTTCTTCTGGTGAGAAAAAGCATTCAGATGTAGCCTTTCAGGATTTCCTGATTTATCATAACTTCTATACGCTTGGTGCACCGCCTATAGAGGCGCCACTGATGGCCACCTAGCGGGCGCCGCCGACAGTACTCTCGGGAGGCCGAGCAGACGACAACGCTTTTTGCAGCGGTGGGAGGCATGGGCATGGCCGAGGAACGCGGCTGCGATTTCCCCTTCGTTCGCGTGCCGGACACCTACTGTTGCGGTGACAGTTGCAGGAAAGAATCGGGCCTCTGTGAAAGTGGGCACGCGCGTGCCGTTAACACAATTTAGGACAAACCAGTCCGCATATAATTGTCAGGTGCATCCCGCCGACCACCGTGAAAAAGTCCAGTTGCGAAGTGGAGCTCGTGCGAAGTAGCCGCCTTGTATTTCCTTCTTTTTTTTAAATTGCACCGTTGCCACATTGCCGTCTCTGTACCTTAATATCTGTACCTTAATAATAAACACACATAATTTGAGCAGAGTGGTAAATCAAACAATGAAGCAAACAATACGTGATGCTGTCGTGCGTTATGTAGCGATCTTGATAGCACTGATTACATACGTGACATAATCGCATAATAATTGACATAAAAGTCACCTTATGAAGCGCAACTGAGAGATTGTTAATGAACCTGCGTACACTCCTCATGGATATCGCCAAACTTGCCAGCGGATAAAACCATTTAGCGCCGCGTTCGTCGAACTACCCTACCTGCTGCAGCCGTCAAAACTTGCAATTTTCTGAGCGACCTTCTTGAAAGCGCACAAAGCTGCGTGAGAATTTTTGTGTTTTGGATGCTGAGTAAAGAGAAGGCGCATGATATATTGAAAAGCAGCGAAGGGTTGGTCAAGTTAATTGGGAGCGACAGCAAGGCTGGGGCTCGCTCTATCGTCAAGATGTATGTAGAAACATGTAAACACTAAACAGCTACTGAATTTCTTCGTCACTTTACGGAGATTTCGTCATATATGCGTCTTCTGTGGGCCTGCAGTGCACCACATTGTTTTAGAGCTTTATGTGCCTATGCAAGTATTGCCATTATCATGGTGGTTTGCGGTCCAGCATCTTCCCATTATTCCGTATATGAAATGCTCAGCACGCACCAAAGCTATATTTAGTCTTGTGTTGGTTTCAAACTTTCTTCATGCTCTTTCGTCCGTGTGTTCTGCGTGCTTCTACTTTTCAAGATGGTGTATGAACATGCCCGAACTGCCACTGTTGTAACATAAATTTTTTTCTTCTAGTAACAGTGGTGGGGCACACGCATACCGAGCACACATGAGTTTCTTGTCTTATTAGAGCTGGTGTAACTCGTAAAATAGGGCAAGACTTCTGTGTGAGCACTTTAAACGTACAAGCAGGCTTTTGTTTACACTCCTCCCCCTTAAAACTTAGCCAGGTGGGTAGCCCCCCTCCATTTTCGTTAACGCCATGGGTAACACCCCTCCCACCCTGCGAAATCAAAATTCTGGTTAAACGCCTACGTACAGGAAGAGGTCGTGTTTGGATGGCTTTTGTTATTCGACATCCCTTGAAGCTTCGGCCACCCCACACATGCAAAGAAAGTTGCTTATTTCGCTGCGACAACGCGAACTAAACGGCGAACGCGAACAAAGTCGTAGGAAGCTACGGCGCACGGCTGCCTACTCTCCCGCGAATACTTAGCAGGGTCGCCACCAGTAGCGCTTCCGTCGGCTTGCACGAGGCGTATAGGTTAAATAAACAGTGTACTCTATCATAACGTTCACGAAATAGGTTAAGTATACACTTCATGGCCAGGCATCGCGCTGGAAAGGCGTTTCATGGACAGACATAGTGTACTTGTAGCACATTTTGCAAACAACGTATGTTTGCTGTTGGGCCACTACCATATATGTTTGAGTAAATGTGCTTAGTAATGTGAAAGTTTGGGTGAGTTGATTATGCATGATGAATTACAGCCCACCCAAGCCCAAACGCAGCACTGAATGTTTGAAGAAATGTGTTCAGTTTCTCTTGAATACTGCGATTGTGGAAGAGCTGTGTGAGGCACCTGTTGGCATTCGCCTGTCATAATGCTTGTTTTTTTTCCTCTCTTTCTTAAGTTTATGGGAGGACCCCACACACTGATACCCGCCCACACTGCCAAAAGCATCCTGTCCTCTCCAGAACTGAAAGAACTGAACATCATGTTGGAGAATGTCCAGACTGATGTGCTGAATGTTGCTATTGCTATGCCACTAGCATCCGTTCTCCGAGCTCATATCCTCGCAGCAATATGTATCTGTCTGCAGGACCACCACATGCTTATAAAATTGTTCGCACAAAATGCAAGGATCTTAATTTATTTTTTGGTTCCCCCAAATGCTCCTGTAGCCGAAAAGGATGCCATTTACGAGATATAGAAGAGGCAGCCCATATTTGCACTAAAATTACTTTGTAGTAGGTAGTGATTGAGAAAGGGTAGAAGGACCACTTTTGTTTATAAAAGCAACTGCAAAGTAAATTTGGTAGTATCATGTGTAGAATTTCTTTTAGTGAGATGTATTCCCTTTTTTTTACTTTGCTCTAGGATAGTGTACACAGCAACTTAGGAAAAAGAGCAGAAAAGTAGCAATTTTCAGAATGCAATGTTCTTCGAGCCATTCTTGACTAGTACAGAGGCTTCATTTTGCAGCAGAAGTTTGATTGCTGGCAAAGCACTTCGTGGCATCACATTGTCAACACTAAAAGGCTCTTACATTTTTGAGTTCTGAAAGCATGAGCTGTTGTCCTGCTAAATGAAATAGCAATGCATAGTACGGCTGTTAACATTCTTGTAAATGTTCAATGTGAATTTTTTTGTCAAAACTGACAAGGTTGTTTTATGCTGTAGTGCACTGCCTTTGGTAACTTCTGCTCAGGTAGTGATTTATATCTTCCTCTCATTGCACCCTTTCTTCTTTGCATGTGATAATGTAACTGCTTCACCTAAGGAAATGATGCTCACAGGGAACTGTTTCATTCTCCTTGTCACTTTTTCCTGGGGTAATGCATTCATTTCAGATGCTTAGTGTGCCTGTTGTTGCACCTCCTTTCTTTATGCACATGCGATAGCTGTGTACACCTAGATAAGCGATACTCGATGTGCTCTGTTTGATGCATATGACGCCGCATATTCCTGTGGCGTTGTATCAGTGCAAGCTGCTTATTGTGCCTTCTGTGTGTTGCTAACAAACTGGTATTGTACACAGCAGCTGCCTTAGACATTGTGTTGCCATGACCAATCTGTAATGTACACTTTTTGTTGCCTATTGCCACTGCCTTTGGAGTTCCAAGTCAGAGCTCTATTGAAGTCTGCATATTTTCACAGAGCTTTTATCATACAAGTGGTAATATGCATGAATTACGTTGCTGCATTTACACGAGCGACATCTAAGTGTAAATTTTTTTAAGTAGGTCATTACATTCTTTAGCAGTGGTACGTTATCCATGCGTTCTAAGCTTTGTGAGAGACCTGCAGAATTCGTTGTTTGTCATTTTTAAAGTCTTAATCTTCTGAACAATTTTTTCACACTGGCATGTGATATGCATATTGCATGTTCATAATGGTTGGCATATTGTAGAGTGTGCATTTCCTTAGTTTTGTTTGAAAATAATAGGGATCCTTGCAACGTCCATGTGTACAAGCTGATTAACTTCATTTTACCATTCTCTTTTGTGAAGACAGTTGTGTGCCACTGAAGTCATTTTTGATGTATGAATGACTGGAATACATTTTAGTACCACATCAGTAATTCACTTATTATATTTGTAATGCCAGTGTACTGAGTTTGTCGTATTTCCTTAAGGCATTCTTAGACTTGTAAGTAAAGAAGCTACTAATGATGATGTGTTGTACATCAGCGTTTTGAATATATTGAATGAGCAGAGGGATCTTTTGCATATGAACATATTTACACTGATTCGAAAAGTCTCTCTTCTAGATTTCCCAGTTCATGTTCCTATGTTAGAACTGATATTATTCCACATATATGTCGGGTAAAATTGAATTGCTATTTCACTTGTTTCATTTCTTTCACTTGAATGAGACTACCTGCGACAAGTGCCATAATCTATTTCTGTAATAAAGTTTTCTTTTAAATTGTTTGTGTCCGAGAAACTATTTCTACCACTGAATGGGGAACTGTAGACAATCTTTTGCAGTCATTTCACTGTGCCCTAAAAGCCATGTCATTATTTAGTTATTTCCTGAATATAAGGTGAAAATGCAAATGCCTTTTCTTTGGCACGCGTTGGTTCTATGGCGTCCTTTGACTCACATAAAATGAATACCTGACTCTCCCTGTTAGTAGTCTTGTGACAACACATAAAGAGTCCCTTGACTCAGCTACAGTAGTTATTTTGGAGTCATTTGACCCATTTGGTATGACTACCTTACTCTATCCTTAAAGCGACCCTGAAACGGATTTCACGATTTTGTGAAAGCATGGTGATCCGGTAGAGCGAGTCATTAGGATCACTAGAGGACAGATTTCTGCACTCTGCGTAAAGTATGTAATTTACGACAAGAATTTGAACACGTGCATCGCAAAAGATCACAGCGGCTCGTCGAAATGCGTTTTCAAGCTCCACCGCCTATGGAACGATGGAATGGGAGGCCGCTGATTGGCCCCCTAACAAGTGACGTGCATATAATTTTCCCAGTCTAACTGCAAAAACGTGCTCCTACAACGTGCTCCTTTGTCGCGGCATCTGGCGGCGTACACACGAGTCGCCGGCGCTCTATTGCAGAGGCTAGCACTGCCGAGGCCGGGGACCTCAGTAAAGATATCGGGGCGCTATGTCGCTGCGGAGGGCTCAGCTGGGCGGCTGACGAGGGAAGCGCAGTCGTCGCTAGTGCGCACTCCGCAGCTGATCGAGTTGAGGAGGAACAGCAGCGGTAAGGAGGAAGGCGACAGAAATAAGCTCATAGCTGCCTTAGCGCATGGTGCTTCGCTTTATTTATGGGGTGAATGATTTCACAATTGTGTTTCCTAATCAGTGACGCAATGTCAAAAAAAAAACGATTCCGGTACCCTTTCAAGTAACTCTCAACAGTGGTCATACGATCCTTCTGAGAAGAGTCCTTCATAAGAGAGTCAAGTGACTCTCTCAGCAGTGCTCACATGATCCTTTGGACAAGAGTCCTAGCACTCTTCGCAAGACAGTCAGTGTACACTCTCGCAGCGCCGTGACTCTCCAGCAAAAAGGAGCGTTGACTTGTATCTTTAAAGAGAGTCATATATGTGGCAAGCCCAGACTCTCCTAAAAGAGTAACATCTACCATCTTTTTTCTTAGAGTGTAGCGCATCACTTAAGGTGTGTTAGACCATTACTTAATGAAATGCCTAGTGTAATACGCTTATACTTATCAGCCTTATGGCTCGTCAGCTTCTTGTACTAAACCCGCGCGCCCAGTATGCAACAGACGAGGCTCTCCTCAGTATATTCCCTATACTTAAGCAGTGTGATGGTGCCTTAAAACAGCAAGTCATGTAATATTTATAGCAAAACGGAATAGCGCTAGCTTGCGTCGCTACCCGAATGCGTCGCAAATCTTGCGTGACTAGTGCTACCGTGTAGCTTGAATTAAAAAAAGGAGCATGACATGATATTGATGTCAAGAGATCAATATACTGCTGAAGCCAATGGTCAGCCGGAACAGAAACATTTACAAAAGGATAGATGAAGCAGTAACTGAGGGGCTCGCTCACTACAGGCAGCAGTTGGCTGTATTTAAGCGAAATATTATGGAAAGAAAAAATTACAGCATATCCACGGAGTGAATGAAGATGAGTGGGCGAAGCTCGGGATGTTCATCGTAGATCGTGCCGAGTTCCGGATTAATTTAGTTAACGCGCACG
Organism: Hyalomma asiaticum; assembly: GCA_013339685.2. NCBI lineage: Eukaryota > Metazoa > Arthropoda > Arachnida > Ixodida > Ixodidae > Hyalomma > Hyalomma asiaticum. The sequence continues at coordinate 61,699,696 of CM023482.1, forward strand.
CTACGAATCCTCATGGTTCAACTATGCACAAGTGAAATCTCCCACTGGCACTTCATTGCAAGTCAAGATCCAGTGCCTATATATATATATATATATATATATATATATATATATATATATATATATATATATGCGTTGCCGGTGAACGCTTCTCCAACGCGAGCAGTCGGTATTTCTCAATCAAGAAACTCGCTGGGAGACGCTGCCTGCGCCAACGTTGTCTCTCGCGGGTGAGAGTGCGTTCTCCTTCTTTGCGAGCTGGTACAGCGTTCCTCTAAGAAAGAGCGTTTCTATAGCCAACGAGCGCCTTTCGCTCTCTCTCTCTCTCTCACAAGACAGCAGAGGCACGCGCCGGAGGGCACGCGCCGAGACGAACGCCGAGGGCGAGCGCGTGCCTCCCAGCACGCGGGTTACGCCTGACGCCTGACGACTGACGACTGACGCCTGAAGACTGACGCCTGACGCGTGACAAGGTTAGACTAAGAGGAGCTTCGCCCCTAAAAGTCTTCACCCGCTTCAAGAATATTCTGCATCGAAATTTCGCAGCGATGAGGGCGCTTCTACATGAAAGTGCTATAGGGCGAATGGCGCCCTCCACAGCTCGAGCAAGAGAGAGATCAATATGCCCAATCCCAGCTCTTGAAGTTGGAAAGCGCCGAGGTTGATTTTCGTCCTCGGTAGCGATTTGTATAACCTCATGGTTTCCGGGGCCTGGGCCACGTCAGAACACAGCATAAACTCGACAGGAAACAGCCCGCGTCATCTGGAGGCAAGCAACTAAACATAAAAGAACGTGTAAAAAAATACGTGATGGAGGGGCTTGCCAAAACAGGCGGCGAGCGAGGCTACAGTTGAGCGAGAGAAGAATACACGTGTCGATAAGACACTTTTCAGAGCGCAGGTTCATAGAAAGCAGACATACGTCCGCAATACGCATACACACGGGGTACACTAATCGCCCAATGTGCAAAAAACGAAGCCGAACACACTTACGCTCTGCACGCCTGATACGGGGCGCAGTAGTTTACAGTCATCCGTATGGCGACTCGCCCTGTGCTAGTGAATGCGCCGCTTTTCTTCGAATGTGTTTATTATATGGCTTCAGGAAGAATAATTGTATGTAGTCGTTCTACAGCTGTCGCTTGGGCGCACATATATTTTCATTTAAATACGCATAATGCTGAGCGGTCTAACTAAAGAGCCCTTTCATTAGTCTCATATTAAGTTTTGTCTCCCAGGTGGCGCGAGCTACAGCTTACCTCACGGCTGTGGTCCTCTCACACATCCGTTTATACCGTACAGCACCTCTCCACAGATTAGATTCTCTGGTGGTGCATCAGAAGGCGCAGCAATGTCTCCGGACAGCAGAGACGCAGCGCGGTGTGTAGTTCGTGTTGTGCTTCGCTCGGAAGGGTACAGTACTCACGGATTGAAATAGGACACTCGGAGCCCGTGGCCGCCAGTACATGCAGCGCCGCCCGTGTGTGCTCATGGAACGAAGTTGCTGCATTGTGGTATAGCGCGAGGGAGAGAACACCTACAGAGCGGCATTGTTGCTCCTTCATCACAGCCGACCGGAGGCAGGGACTTCCAGCCACCACACTTCACGACTTGCTGTTCCCGTCTCACCCCCATCTACCAGCGCTGCAGAGTCCGGTGGACTTCCTATATGAGACGGGCATCGCAGCCTACCGCTGAGCCCGGGTCGCCCTCCCGCCTCTCCCCTTTCCGCCGGCTTACTTCGGCTGCGCTGAACGAGCCTTCACATCTTTCATTACCTTTTCTGTCCCCTTTATTTGCCATTATCCCCTTTTCAAGACGCCGCGCCGTGCTCCCAATTTGGGCTGCAGAAATAAGCGTCTTTTCCTTATCATAATCACTACCAACACCACTGGTCGCCAACAAGCCTCCTGTAGTCACCACACAGCCAGCGTGGCGCAGCAAGTCTTGCGCACATTCGCAGGCAGACCGAAAAGCTCGTCCACGAAAAATGGAAGCTGGCGTGATCTTCCTTGAACGATAGCGTTCACGAAAATGATGATGATGATGATTGTGGTTCGGTTAGGAAAGGACGCTAATTTCTGCAGAAGAGTGGTTCAAATGAGAGGAAATAGGCGCATGTTTCTGCATTCCGTAAAGGTAGCACGGCTCAGCGCCATAATTTCTGCAGCCCATGTAGGGAGCCCATGTAGGGAGCACGGCTAAGCGTCCGTGGGGGTGGAGGAAAGGGAGTGAAAGAGATAGAGAGGAGAGAAAGGCCGTAGTGGAGGGCTCCGGAAATTTAGACCACCTGGGGTTCTTTAACGTGCACTGACAACGCACAGTACACGGGCCTCTGGCATTTTCGCCTCCATCGAAAATGCGACCGCCGCGGCCGGGATCGAACCCGCGTATTTTGGGGGCACGCAATATTATCATAGAGTATCGGCTGTTAGGGGCGAGCGAACATAGCACTGATGCTTCGTTTAAATGTTACACGAGGACAGGGTTCTTCCCACCTTCTTTTGTCGCGACAAAAAGCATGAAAAAACGCACGAAACGAGAATTCCATTCTTTGCCGGAAATGCTTATCACGTCTACGAACGCACGCAAGGCGCAGTCTCGTAGCTGAACCCAGTGTCTTACATGCACACAACGCGTTCCGCCCATCGAGCGCACCGCCGGGCCATTTCGGTAGGCATTAAAACACTGCGTAAGCCTTGCAGCGCCGCGCTGGCAGTGTGGTGAATTACACGCCGGCTTGTTGGCGACCGGAAGGAAAAATTCAGCTCCGTAGGTGTTGTCTCCCTCACGTGATACCACAATGCAACACCATGTAACACCTTGGTTCCATGAGCACATATGGGTGTCTCTGCACGTACTTGCGGCCACGCGCTCCGAGTCTCCTATTTCAATCCGTGAGTACTGTACACTTGGATATGATTGTGGAAAGCCGCGGCGCGCTGTCCGCTGCTGCGCGAATGTATAGCTCTGAAGTGCACGTTTACGTAGGATGCTCAGCCATACGAAGATGAGCTGGCACAAAGGAGACGCGATTTAACGGAATGTGTGACAGTGTCTTGTCGACATAATTTCAACGCTATGTGCACCGTTAGCGCATGGGTTACGTTGTCCACAGTGTAATCGCTCGATAAATAAGCACAGCCAGCGAGCTTTGCTTTCATTCGTTGGGTGACGAGTGCGCTGCGGTGCCCAGCTGTTCCAAAGGTGAGTGCCATCTGTCTGTTCGACGAACGATGTGCAGGTTACGTTTCGCGTAGCGGTCACTACCAAATATATCCTTGCTTTTTTTCTTTCTTCGCCGTGTGGTATCATGGAAAGCTGATAGGGACTGCTTTTCTATTATCTAGTAACCTAGGCTGCCATTATGACCACTGCGCCACCCCAGTGATTGGTGTAAAGCTGCGTAGCGAGCCGAATTAACATGTGTATATGAAAAGTATACACTGAAGCGATGGTATTGCATAAATCTCCGATGTTATAAGCATCATTAGCTTGCACTCAGTCGCGTGAATTCTCCCGCAGTGAACGAAGTCGTTGCTCGTGAAATCATCACTCTTGCATAGGTCGTGTGAATGCTAGCAATATTTTCGGAATGAGAGCCCCACTTACCCCTACTGGACATGCTCGCTACATTTTCAAGTACTCATTTCACTGTTGACGGCACTGAGAAGCAATATGCCAGCAGGCCGTAGTCTATGGAACCCGTCTCACAGAACCCGTGGAATTTTGCAGATGAAATCACGATAAAGATTGTGCTCGCCGCGGGAAAGAAAAACGATGGAGCCTGGTGTGCGCATGCGCGTGCGCGCGCTGAAGAGTAATCGCAGGAGGCTGATAACGTGGCTGAGAGAGAGACGTTTCGTCATTTACGATTGCAGCAAGAGGGCGTAACATCTAAAGCATGTTGGAAGGAGGAAGAGTAATGAAGTGATTTGGGCTTGTTGGTGTTAAAGTCCCTAGGTTTTTCACTTTCTCATAAGTAGTTACAACTATGCCTCCTCTCCCGGCTCCACCTCGCACACAGCCCGTGTCGGCATGTGCTTCCTAAACATTTGGAGTTGAGCATGCGCGCGCAGATAGCGCCGAGCCGTGAACATACACATTTCTATCAGATATGTTAGTGAACGTATCAAATATAAGGAAACGACTACTGAAACGCGCCACTTTCGTTCACGTTCTGTCGCTGCAGCATTCAAGTGACATCTTTCGGAATAACATGGCTGCCAAAAGCAACGCTGGCCAGTCAGATGCGCCAGCAGCATATGAAAATTTTTCGCTACTTAATGAACCGAAAGAAACATTTATATGTAGGGACTTTAGTTGGCATGACATCGTGGAGCTTATAGCTCACGAAAAGACAAAAAAAGACGTGACACCTACATTCGTTGTGTGCATCACGGCCTTCTTTGTCCTTGTCTTTTCATGCGCTATAAGCTTCACGGAAGAGGAATTCGCAGTTTGAAGAAGCCACGGGGCCCATTCGTTTGTTCTTGTTCGCGGTCCCCCTTTTTAGCGCGTAGATTCTTTTGATACTACGCAGTTTCTTTCAATAGACACATGGAGGAAATGTATATTTGTGACAGCACGCTACAGCTTTATCTAATATTACCGCTCATAATACATGTGTTGGTGTTCAACATACGCAAACATAGTTTCCAAGGATGTAAAGTGCATATCATCTCACTTAAAACGCACACACACGTACGCACACAAGGAAGTGTGAACGTGCAGCTCAACTCTACACATTGCCGTTTAACAGATGCAAACGTCGTTTATAGCTGTAGGTTTATTGAGAAACCTTTCGTTCTTTCAAGCTCAAAAATTGCCTAGTGCTGGCTTACCGATTCATTTAAAGTTTTGGAAACAGCCTCTTTTATGCTTTAACATAAGTGGAAATACTTACATTTCCCTCATGAAGTTGTGTTGTCAATGAAAAATGCTAGAGGGTGCTTGTGTATATACAGGGTGTTTTTTTAAATGCGAAGCATTTCTTAGCGAACTTCGGCGAGTTTGAGCGTATCTATCTATCTATCTATCTATCTATCTATCTATCTATCTATCTATCTATCTATCTATCTATCTATCTATCTATCTATCTATCTATCTATCTATCTATCTAGCCGCCTACGATTTTGTGCTCTCCTGGCCGTTTCGCTAATCGGATGTTTACGAAAATTCGTATGCCCCATCATGACTACATGACGAACATAAATGACAGGTCATAACATGAAAATCATGATATGCATGTCATTAGTGGAATGATTTACATGCCATGGTCTTAGTGCTCTCCTGGCCGTTTCGCTAACGGGATGTATGCGAAAATTAGTATGGCACAACATGACTGCCTGGCGAACATAAATGGCAGGTCATAACATGAAAATCATGACATGCGTTTCATGAGCGGCATGATTTACATGCCACGCGTTTCGCTAACGGGATGTATACGAAAATTGGCATGCCACAAGATGGCTGCACCGTGAACGTAAATGACAGGTCATAAAATGAAAATCATGACGTGCATGTCATGAACGACATGATTTACATGCCACGGTCTTGGTGCTGTCTTGGCCGTTTCGTTAGTGGGATGTGTAGGAAAATTGGTGTGCAACAATATGACTGCATGACGGACATAAATGACAGGTCATAACATGAAAAGCATAACACGCATGTCATGGGCGGCATGATTTACATTCCAGGCGTTTCTTTAATGGGATGCATGCCAAAATTGCTATGGCAGAACACGACAGCATGACGAAGATAAATGGCAGGTCATAACATTAGAATCATGACACGCGTGTCGTGACCGGCATGATATACATGCCATGGTCCTGGTGTTATACTGCCGTTTCGTTAATGGGATGTATGGGCTCCGTCTACTGACCAGAGGGCGCTACGTAGCTCTCGTCGGACGGCTCAGTATCGCTGACATTGGCCGCTTCGGTCGCACGTATGAGACGCGCGGGAACGGTGGAAACCGAGGCGACAGCGACGCGCGCGTTTCTTCGCTGCTCTCCGTGCGTGCTGCGAACCACACGAATGCTCGCGGCGTCGCCCTTTGGAACAGTTTGCCGCAGGTTTGGAGCGCGCGTCTCAAAGGAAATAAAACGAAAGAAGGTGGGACGGGCGGTCGCTGCTGCTATAGAGTTGGAGACGCGCATCGCCTTCGCGTAATTTCGTGTAACAGTCTGCCAAATTTTGCTTCTTGTCTCCGCCAGGCAGTGCATTCTGGGGCTGATGTGGCACATGGGAAAGTCGACTGCATGGAGCCTATAAGAAAATTGGTTTGGCATAGGACGACTGCATGACGATCATAAATGACAGGTCATAACATGAAAATCGTGACATGCATGTCAATAGCGGCATGATCTACATGCCACTCGTTTCCTTAAAGGGATGTATACCAAAATTGCTGTGGCACAACACGACTGCATGACGAACGTAAATGACAAGTCATAACGTTAGAATCATGACATGCGTGTATTAGCGGCATGGTTTCCATGCTACATACAGTCTTGGTGTTCTTGCGGCCGTTTCGTTAACTTCATATGTACCAAACTCGGTATAGCGAGACAACAACGAAAATCCATTTTACGTTCCTTATGCCTGCTTCGCATTCGCTTGATTCCCACTGCACGTGGGATCTGCCAATTTTTTTGAGTTGCAACACATTTTGAAAATTAGAAAAACATAAATCGCGGGAATGTCTTGTGTACCATTCGAGTATACGGATTGGCGGCCTCTAGATACAGAACAATTTTCGCACTTGTGTGCATAATTAGAGAACTTACGCTAATTAACTTTTTAATTATCAGTAATTGGTGGCTACAGCAAATGAGTACTTTGGAGCCCGTCCTCGACACTACCTATCCCAATGATCAAATTTTAAATAGCGGAGTGCATGTCGCAGCTTCGCGAACAATTAGACCCCCGTGTCAGGCTCCTTGATACCGAAACTGGACGGAAAAAGAACGTCTGTGACGTCGATGTCGCCGCCTCCCCGGATTTCATCACTCTCCCGCGGCGCCCGACGCCGCAGATAAAAAGGAGATAACGGAAGCTGACTGCGCGGCCGAAGCGGCCGGAGCGGCGGTGACCGAGGGCGAGTGGCGAGACGAAAGCCACCAATCCGTATACTCGAATGGTACACAAGACATTCCCGCGATTTATGTTTTTCTAATTTTCAAAATGTGTTGCATCTAAAAAAAACACCCTATATATATATATATATACACAGTAGAGAGAGAGGCGCGGACTAAAGAAACAAATGTGACAGCTGGAGGCCAACAATGGAGGCAGAAGTTCAAAAGTATTCTGTTAAAAGTTGGAGTGGGATATATCCACCGATGATCAACTGTCTGCGCCATACATCTCACGCTGTTGATTTTCCAGTTATCTAGTTCCGTTTCTTCGACGGTATCTTCTTCCGATTTACGGAGTGCCCCTATTGACACTCGTGTGCACACTTTTCACGGTTTCTTCGTACACTGCAAGCGCAACGCCTGAACCAGACTCCGGTTTGTGCGAAGAAAGGTCGTTGAACTACATGACTGCTGCCATTGCCTTTTCCTTGTTCCTTTGTGGATTGTGCGTATTTTACCGGATTCTGAGACGTCACCACTGTAATCGTATCTCTTTACACTATTTCATAAGCCCTTACAGGCTATGCACTGTTATAAACGGCGAAAAACGAGAGTGTTTTTCTCCGAACACCTTATCCGCACCACAAACGCTTCATGCAGCTAAAGTAACATGAGTAATGTTAACACAGCGATTAGTAACCTTGCTTTTCTCTTCAAAGCACGTAGAAGGCCCACATTCTTCGCTTGCTCGGTTCGTAGCGTTATGCTATTGACAGCATAAAACGAAATGATATGAAAGGCCGAAAATATACTAGGCCATAAAGCCGGAGCACAGTGTGAAATGCATCATGGCATCCGCCGTTCGCGGAATGACACTGGCACTTACATATCTTTGGAAGAGTATGGGCAGAGGCGGATGTACCGGTATTAGTGTACCGGTTAGTGTACCGGTATTAGACGTGGCACATCTCTAACAAGTAGGTAAGAGGTAGATGAAGCCGAAACTAGGTTCGTAACACCTACAGCAGAAAATTACGAAGCGCCAGCGCTGCTCGACTTAATGTTTTTTCACTACCACTTTCCTTGCCGAAACACAAACGCTTTGCATTACCGGGTGAAGAAGGCACCCTATATACAAAAGAGCACATTGCTATCAAAATGTGCAGCGGTACTTATAATATTCTTGATAAATTATTTTCCTTTTCTGGGTACTGTAGCGTTTGAAGGTTTTAGGCGTTGGAGTCTTATTAGCTTCAAATTTATCGCCCTCAGCGCACCTATTTTCTTGTGGAAATGATCATGCCCTGTGGAGTTAGCAACATTATTCGCTCTGATAAGCCATGGTAGGTGCATCAAAAGCTGAATGAAAGCAAAGAAAACCTACCAAAAATGTTCTGGCGTCACTCGTGCGGCCCCACGAACTTCGCATGGGGTTGTGCCAAAAGCTTCATTGCCAGACAAACGGGGACACTCGCGATGAAAGTAATCGAGTCATTGGTGTTAGAGCGAATGCTAGAAGTGAATGCCACCAAAATGGGCAAGAACTAGGCACGTTCTGTAAGCCTCAATGGAGGTACTAGAGCACATTATTGACGGTTTCATTGAGAGCCTGAAGCTAGTCGTAGTGGACCCTATAAAGAACGCAAGAAGTAATGACGACAAAAGCGCCCAGCATGAAAGCTAGCTTTGGTACCAGCCCGTGTGGTGGTTTTTATGAAAGCGTGCTGGTAATTCTACTTAGTTCGGCACTTGGCGTTTGTTTTTCTCTAGTGTGCATAGTCGGCACGGTGAGGCGGTGAACCGCCATGGGAGCTCACCGCCGAAGGTGTAGGACCGCCATGCTCGAGGATGGGGCTGTGATTCCCGAGAATGGCGAAAACGCTTAAAAGAACCTGATATGTGAATACACTGGCGTGCTTAGATTTGGACGCAAGTCATATGAGCCCTAGCTCTCCAGTGAGTGTTCAGCATAATCCCATCGCGCTGCTCACAGGTCAAAGTCTAGAAATTCTTACCATTTAGTCTTGTGTTTAGAAGCACTCAGCAATGGAAAGCTCTATAGTTGACATAAATCTATCACAAACTTGCTTGTTAAATGAGCCAGCTGAGATATTGATCAGGGAAATGCCTGGTCAGGCATTTCCCCGATCAGGGGAATGCCTGACCAGGCATTTGACCAGGCGAATGCCTGGTCATGCGAGTAACCTGGAATGTATTCACATGTCGTTAAGTTAGCCTTGCTTTGTCTTACATTTTCTAAGTAAGCAGCCAATGAAGGAACTGCTAAGATAAAACGTACTGGAAGACAAGTGATGGCCAGAGCATGCGATAAATTGTGCGTGAAACGAAAAAAAGTGTATCGGATTGCTTGCATGCAATATTCGTGAAATAGGAAGGGTGGCGCCGGGCGAAGCCTACGTAGGAATCGTCTGGAGGAAAGGCATGTGGTTAGTAAACCACTACGGTATAAAAAAGGCCGTCCAGCAACTCGGCTATCATTATGGTCGGTTTCAAACATGCGCCTAGCAACAGCTTATTCCATGCCGTTTTCACAGCTATACGGTAGCTTGGGGGCGAAGCAAGGGAAAAAATAAGATAAAACCGTTCACAAAAGCAAATATTTATTAATTGCCTGAAATATGAAAACAAGTTACTGTCCCTGCTGTAAGTGGGTTAAACGTTGGTTGGAACGTGCCAACCTTGTTAGGTATTAGGTTTTGGAAGTTGTGCACTGTTTGAAATTTGTGCTTCAGTGTATGCATGGATAATATGTCCCCTGTTTCCGCAACTCGCGAAATGATGGAAGAGACGGCACCTCGACGTGTTCACACCTCGCTGCGGAAGCAAACGTGCCGCGCTTTCCTTCGTACACAGTCCAAGCACGTTCGCGCACAATCGAGCTGCTGCGTTGGTTCTCTTCCTCGTAAAATATTGGGTTTGCGCTGTGTGAACGAAGTACCGGCTGTCGTCCGGTTTGTGTAGCATGTCTTTTCCTTTTCATTCGTTTGTACCGCGAAGATGGTGTACCTTTATACTGGGTGCATGTAGACATGCTGCTGCTGCGGCTCCTAAAAGATAGCATATACCCACGGTCAGGGCACTGCAGCCACGGCCGCTCGGTGTTCACGAATGCTCCGTTTCTTTGTTTTTCCTTTTCTTTTTGTTCAGGCGATCTTACGATGATAGCATTCAAACAACGAGCAGCAGGCAACTCTTAAAGACGGTTGGTGGTGACCTCGGCAGGAAAAGTTATGCAAAAAAAAGAAAGAAATAAGGCAGTACTGGCGAACGCATAGAGCAAGCTCAGGACACAGAGATGGTCGCCCAAATGGCTGGAGGATATTGGCCCTGGACACGGAGCGAGCACGCATATGTACATACGTACGAGTTCAAGCGCGAAAGCGACGTTTACTGGGTTTTCCTAAAGGAGGAGAGGAACGTTCGCACTTAACGGCCATGATCGATACTGGGTCGACTCCTTTACCGAAAGGAATATTTTGCAAGCGCCGGCTCTCGCAGGCAGTGCTTATCCTGTCCCTCTTGATCCTCACGTCCAAGGCAGATGTGGCATTCTGCTTTCAGCCATTCATTCCGTCTATGCTGACCGAACGACACTTTCCTAGTGTGCACAGCACTTACTGAATGTTTGAAGGTTATTATTTTGAGACGATACTGCGTGTAATATTAAATATACCAATTTAGTTCTTCGCGGCGCATAGCCTCCTGCCATGTCGATGTGTCTGTATACTACAGCCGGCTTAGACTTCATCTGCAAGTTGTTTTTAGGGGCGAAGCTTTCTTTCTTTCTTTCTTTCTTTCTTTGTTCCTTGATATTTGGCTCTTGCCCACTACGGGGGATTGGCCATGAAGCCGGTGGTTAATATATAGGAAAAAATTTGAGCTAGAACAAAGGACGAGTGAGGAATCGGTAACTTAATGAAGAATGAAATGGCGAAGCTCCTTAAGGCGTAGGCTTGTGTGCCGTAGTTGTCCGTCGTAGCCACTTTGTCTTCATCCAACGCTGGCACGCGCTCTTGTGTCACCAGTTCACGCCAGTTCCTCTTCGTCGCCTCGAACGCTGGCACGCGCTCTTGTGTCACGACTTCACGCCGGTTCCTCTTCGTCTACTCCGGCATCACTCAGTTTCGGTTTCGTTTCGTATTACATCACAATACCCCCAGTTTTAAGTAGTTGTTCACAACTTTTCTGGAAGGTAGAAGATGCGAAACGAATACCACAGTGAATTCTAGAGAACTCAGTTGTCTGTCCATACAGCACGAAGCATGGCTAAATTAATCCGGATCTCGGCACGATTTACGATGAACTTGCGGAGCTTCGCCCACTCATCATCATTCACTCCGTGGATATGCGTGGATTTTTTTTCTCTACAAAGGCAGCATTCGTCACAACGGGAGGGAATCATAAATATTGTAATCGCCAACTCGGTAACGCTCGAATGCCTGCGCACCCACTCTCATCTGTGGATATTGATGAGCAGGATGCTCAGCCTCAAGGCAGGCTCGTGAGGCCCACTAGCTTTGACTGGTGTAGCGGCAGCCAATAGGACCCACAATAGGTTTACACGTGCACAGTTCCACGTGATGGCAGTTCTTTGTGTGCTGTTTAGAAGAAAATAAAGGGGAGGACTCGCATCATGTACTATGAAAACAGTGTACGCAGCCGTTCCTCTAGTTCACACGCCAAGTAATCTAGTAAAGCTCTAGATAGCGCGTGCATTTATTGGGTGAAACACTAGAGCTGAAGCTAAAGTAGAAATATGTAAAATCATATAGCTTGAGTAAGCCTTCCAACGGAGCTTCCATTATTGGCAAGAGCATATTACTCACAACTCTAACGCAGGAATCCCGCGTGTCACTATTTGACAAACGCGACACTTCCTATATATCTCTACTCCTTCGGCCAAAGAACATGTACAAACTGCGGCAAAGCTACTGATTTTTATTTTCACCATGTCAAGATAACATGGCTGTTAAAAGGCATCATTAGACGTTTTCATGCGACAAAACAACCGCGGAGATCTTGGCACAGCAGTGTCCTCAACTGAAACGAGAACATGCAGATGTACCGCAAACCAGGTGGTAATCGAGGAATGTGTAGAAAGCAGCGTCTGTAAGATGGAGAAGAAGCACTTGGGAAATGGTGATTTTGTGTTGAAGTATTAGAATCCCACAGAATTGGTAATATCCTTCCATTTAATTCATGTAAAGCCTCTTTGTGATTTATCACTTCTTATGTCTGTCTGCCATGTATCTCAATATACACAGTAAGGCAGAAATTCCACAGAACGCTAATTACTCTTGGCAGGAAATAGCGGTAATCACGGTAAGTAAGTAAAGTCAGTCTTTCAGATAAACGCCTACTACAATTTACTCCATCTCTTGAATTTCGTCATATTATGGACTTCTTGTCTCTCGGTCAGGCCAGAAACGCGCAGAGAGCATTGCATAGTGTATCAATCAATTGTTGCCAAGGGGAAGATTGAAAAAAATAACCAAACACGGAACACTACAAACGGCACTAACGTTTGGGTAGCTAGTGATTCGGCTCTTCGGAGACGCTTCTAAAGAATTAAATGAGTGGTGATTCAGTAATAGCGAGCTGCGATCCCCCAAGAAGGAATACATGCAACTAACCAAGCAATACCATATCGCCTGCACAGCAGAAGCTTTAGGCGATCTCAGTGTTCTAGTTAAGTGTCTATGTGGCACTAGCGCTGTAATTAGGTAGCCTCCGTGTACACATGCGCACCATTATTACCTTCTCGTTCACTGTCATCAATGATTACGACCACAGAGCAAAAATAGCGCACGTGTCCTTTTACTTCCATATGCAGAGAAGCACTCGACACCAGGAGCTTGCAGCGATAGATGGATGAATGAATGGATAGATATTAGGAGCGTCCCCTCTTTAACGGTGAGGTAGCTGGCGAGTCACCAAGCTCTACCTTTATTTTATCACCTAGAAACATTTGGTTGCCCAAACCACGCATATTTCAATTAGAAATTTTTCCCCTCGCCTACCTATTTTATCTATTATCGTTCCCCTGTGAAGTAACAATCTTATTCGAACTACCTTGCGTTTCTCTTGCTCCATATACCTTTCCGCCACCAATATTCTAAGCGACTTTTACTTATTTCTATCGCCAACATGTTCCGCTTTCCCGTGCTATCCCTGAAACCCATGGCCTCCTACAGGGTGGTGTCCACACCTACGCTTGAGTGGATATCTGTGCATTCAGTCGAAATATGATCTGACGTTTCCCTAGAGGTGACATGCAACTAGAGCGATAAGCTCAAGTTGCATGCCACCTGGCGGGGATGTCACCACAGAGTCGGTCGTTTCTCTTTCCGATGAACACCTCCCACCAATAAAGTACTTCCAGTTCATTTCATTTTACAGCGTAAGCGGTTATGAGATCACAACAAGGGTCGTTTTTGCGCCGTAGTTGTCCGCCGTCGCTGCCGCCGCCCCGCCGCCGGTGTCCGTAACCACTATCGCAGCAAATTTTAGAAAAAATAACCAGGACCGAGGAGTATTCCAACTTGTCCTCTGCGTGGTTTCTAACCCACACTCTCTGCGTGGTAGTCGAGCGTTCTACCACTGTGGTACGCCTGAAAAATCATCGCTGAAAGACCTAAACAGGTATAACGTCTGCTGAGGAGTCGCATTAACAAATGTAATGTAACGTGCCAGAACACTTAAACGCCACTATACGTCGCGGGAAGTAGATTGCATAACTAGTTCGAGGAATCATTTCAAAGAACACAGGGCTGCATGGTTTGTAGCTCTGCACCCATTACAGATGCCTCATAAACATCATCATTATGAAACAATCTTCTTCAACTTTACCGTCATCATTATTACGAACCGCTGCCCTTTATCGTGTCGTATCGTGCCATGCAACATGCGGCAGGCGACGTGCGCAGCCCCGACAGCAACTTGACTTGGCTCTTCTATATGCCTGATGGCTCCTCCTCGTAAGGTGCGGACCGCTGCTGGAGAAGCGAATCGCAGAGCTACGCGCGCGGCTGCAGTAAGGCAACATCGGGCACAAGAGACAGCTGCTCAGAGAGAAGCCCAAACCGCAGCTCGCCGTCGACGCCGGGCCGAGAATTCGGTTCGTTCTCGGGAAAATGTTGCCAAGAGAGACTCTAAGATGTTCAACGAAAGGGAAGGGGTCAAGGGCTCGTTCTTTATTTGTTAGAAACAAATTAATGTCCGAAGGTCGTGGGTTCGGGTCCCACCGAAGGCAGGTTTGTCTTTTCGTCCACTTTAATTCCTTTCTACTTTCTCCACAATTAAAATACCACAAGTAACTTCCCCTATGCTTTCCTAGGCTTCATTGTCTGTTTGCTCATTAATTTGTTTCTAACAAATAAAGAACGAGCCCTTGACCCTTCCCTTTCGTTATTTCATAGCTTGGGCCTCGTTGCGGCAGACTTGATGCTTTAGGTAGCATGCGAGGGCTTACTGGGCAGCAGCCATCTCATCTAAGTTCACGTTCTACGTGACGCCTCCTAGCAAGAAAGTGCGTTCCACGCACGCCGCTTTGGCCATGAGTGGCGCTGCCTAATACTCCCAGGATAATACGTACATAAATACACAATAAAGTGGACGGGGGGACGGGCCGCCTTCGTAGCTCAGTTGGTAGAGCATCGGACGCGACATCCGAAGGTCGTGGGTTCGGGTCCCACCGAAGGCAGGTTTGTCTTTTCGTCCACTTTAATTCCTTTCTACTTTCTCCACAATTAAAATACCACAAGTAACTTCCCCTATGCTTTCCTAGGCTTCTTTGTCTGTTTGCTCATTAATTTGTTTCTAAGATGTTCAGTTATACAGATTTGCACGTTACAATACCGCAGTAATTATGGCGAAGTGGGTACTTCCCTACTTGGCGAAATGATGAGAGTTATGGCGCAGGGGATACCTACCACCTCTAGTTGCAGTAGTTTCCCCAAGCGTTTAAAATGGCATCTGAGAACATCGGTCCTCCAGCTTACGCTGCCACTATCCTGCGGTTCCGCGCAGGCCTGGCTCTTTTTTTTTTTCCTTATGGACCCCCGAGGGATTCTTACGTAAATGGTGGGCTAATATACAATCGATAACGTTGTCACAATGACCAAAATTACCAGTGGGAAATTACTCTTAATATGCCATGCATGAGGCTTGATGGGCAGGTGATTGTGGAGATATCGTGGAAAAGGTCGTTTCTACCGTTTTGGTGCTCTGGTAAAAAAGAAGCAGATAATATTTTAGTACGGGCACGTGGGCGAAAATCTTGTAGTGCATGGATAGCGCGATGAGATATGTGAGCTGCAGGGAGAATCTAAGGAGAGCGATTAAGTGGCGAGTAAAATAACTTGTGAAATAATGAGAGCGTTGCAAGGCGTCCGCTACAAGACAAATATGATAACTTACACTCAGATTTGAGCGTTTATACATTGATGTCATACGAATGCTAAGCATGAATGAATCTAGCTGCACGAGTTTGAATGGTTTCTACAGAATTCGTGAGACACAGGTCAGGAGGGTTCTAAATGGGAGAAGCATATTCTAACTTTTACCTGAGCAATGAATTATAAGCAAGTAGTTGTACGTGACTCGGAGCACTGCGGAAATTTCGTTTGAAGAAGCCCAAAGTTCTGTTAGATGATGTGATTTTAGCAAAGTGAGCTGATGAGGACAAATTGCGGCTCCCAGTATTTTCAAGTTGTTACGAATTCAACAGGGTCGTTAGCTATGTTATAAGGGAAGGTAAGAGGATTTATACGACGAGTGCAAGAGATTAGTAAGCATTTAGTAGGGTTCAGGCCGATTACACGCCGATGAGCCTATGTCAGTCGTCTACAAGGTATTTACCAAGGTAATTGCTAACAGAATTTGTGTCACCTTAGATTTCAGTCAACCTAAAGAACAAGCAGGGTTTCGTCAAGGCTACTTATTCAACAGTAGACCATATTCACACTATCAATCAGGTGATAGAGAAATGCGCGGAGTATAATCAACCCCTATATATAGTCTTCACAGATTACGAGAAAGCATTTGACTCGGTCGATACCTCAGCGGTCATGAAGGCATGGCGGAATCAGGGCGTAGACGAGCACTACGTAAGACTACTGAAAGACATCTACAACGGCTCCACAGCCACCATAGTCCTCCCTAAGGAGAGCAGGAAAATACTTATAAGGAAGGGCGTAAGACAAGGGGACACAGTCTCTCCAATGTTATTCGCAGCAGGTTTAAAAGAAGTACTTAGAACACTGGATTGGGAACAGGTGGCTGTAAGGGTTAATGGGGAATGCCTCAGTAACCTCAGATTTGCTGACAATATAGCCTTGCTAAGAAACTCGGGGGACGAATTACTAAGCACGATTACTGACCTAAACTGGCAAAAGTGTAACAGTGGGCCTGAAAATTAATATGCATAAAACCAAACTAATGTTCAATAGTCTTGGGCGAGCACAGCGATTTGAGATAGCTGGGAGGCATTGGAAGTAGTAAGTGAATATGTCTATTTAGGCCAGGTAGTTACCCCTGGTCCGAATCATGAGGCTGAGGTAATTAGGAGTATTGGAATGGGGTGGAGTGCATTCGGCAAGCATTATCAGATAATGAATGGCACCTTACCATTGTCTCTAAAGAGGAAAGTGCATAACAGCTGCATCTTACCAGTACTCATCTACGGGCAGAAACTTGGAGGCTACCTAAGAGGGTTCGGCTTAATTTTGAGGACGACGCAGCGAGCTATAGAACGGAAAATGGTTGGTGCAACCTTAAGGGACAGGAAGAAAGCGGTGTGGGTTAGGGAACAAACGCCTGTTGGGGACATAGTAATAGAAACTAAGAAGAAGAAATGGGTGTGGGCGGGCCATGTAATGCGAAGACAAGGCAACTGGTGGTCATTAAGGGTAACAGAGTAGATTCCTAGAGAGGCAAGCGCAGCAGGGGGCGGCAGAAAGTTAGGTAGGCAGATGAGATTAGCAAGTTTGTAGGGATAAATTGGGCCCAGTTAGCACAGGACAGGGATAACTGGAGGTCCATGGGAGAGGCCTTTGCCCTGCAGTGGGCGTAGACAGGCTGCTGCTGCTGACGATGATGGTGAGTTGGGTTCAAGGGTATAAGCCAGTCATCCACTACTGTAGGGTGTGGCCGAGGTCTTCCTGTAGTAATATGAGGTAAAAAGGGCTAGTAACGGTTTGTTAAATAACCCAGTAGTCGGCAACCATGCGGATATTAGAAGATATATGTAAGGTTAGGTGTTAATATAGATTACAAATAAAAGAGGACCAAGGACAGATTTAAGGGTTTGAACACCTGATGACACCGGAAGGAAGTTAGACATTTTCATTGGTAAGCACTGATTGCGTGCGGTTTCTCAAGAATTATTTTATCCTATTTAGTACATATGGGTGCAAGTTCAAGGAAGATAGATTTAATATTAGGCGTTGGTGCGGTACCTAACCGAAGGGTTACGCGAGATCAAGGCATACGGAATCGGTTTGTTTGTTAATGTCAACGTTAGCATGAAGGTCACGAACAAATATGGAAAGCTTGGTTTCGCAAAAGTGGCCCCTACGCAACCCATGCTGAGTGTTGTGAACAAGTATTGAGAGTAGAGAGAGCTCATGATGTAAGCGTAAATGACCTGTTCCATGAGTTTGCAGGGTACGCTGGTCGAGGAGATTGGTCGTTAGTTGAGTGGCGAGTTTCTGTTACCGGATTTGAAGACAGGAGCGAACTTTCCTACTTTCCAGTCGTCTGGCATGATGCCTGTTGAAAGACATTGCCAAAATAACAATTCAAAATAAGCCGAAGCAATGTGACGTATATTTTTCAGCAGTTTCGCATTAATCCCGTCCATTCCAGACGCTGATGTTAACTTTTCTAAGAGGGATGAGATACCATCGGCAGAAAAACTGAGTGCCATCAATTACTTTTAATTATCTACCGGAGTTATCTGCTTCGTAGTTAGCACAGGACCGGGCTAATTGGAGCTCTATGTAAAATGCATTTGCCCTGCAGTGGGTGTAGATAGGCTGCTGCTGCTGCTGCTGCTGCTGCTACTGCTGCTGCTGCTGATGATGATGATGATGATGAGGAGGAGGAGGAGGACGACGACGACGACGATGATGATGATGATCTGCCAAAACTTGCAGGTATCTTTAGTTGCCATATGGGGCAAACCGTTGTTAAAAAATTTGAACTTGGCATCGCAGATAGCTAGAAGATAACGTTTTCCAGCTGCGTAGTACTTATCCCAGTTGTGTGGGGGGCGGTCCCTTTTAGCTTGGCAGTCCGGAATGTACGTTTTCTTTCTTGTTAGCTGGTCGGTGCAAAGATTTATTAAACCATGGCTTTTGACTGTTAACACGAATAGTAGTTCTACGGATGAAGTTGTTTACTAGCTTGGTTAAATAATGCTCAAAACTTATTCAATCCTGCTGAACAGAGAAGTGGGAAAGTTTAGATTCAAATGTAAGCAAATATGCTGTAAGGTCATTATTTATAACATCATAGTTACCCTTATCGCGTATGGTTAATGCTATCTTAGTATTAGTTAGTATTAAATCCAAAATCCTAGAGGAGTCGCAAGTGACACGTGTTGGCTGAGTTACTATGTTAGGTTGTAATCAGGACAAGCATGAAGAAAATCTCTTGCTTCTCTTGAGTTAGCGTTAGAAGTGTCATCTTTCCAGTTAATATCAGGAAAATTTAAATCACGAAAAAGAACAATTTCGGCTTTAGGATACACCGATGTAAGCTGGTATGGAATTGCGTTAAGTGCGCGAGAAGTGTTACGACTGTTATGTGGCGGCCAATGGCCAACATTTAATAATAAAGATTGCGGCAATGCTTGGATAAAGACCCATAAAATTTCTAAATCTGTGCCAGCCTTGATTACAGAACATGGTAACTGATTACTGATTAAAATGTGGACACCACATCTGCTAGCGCTTCTGTGGTCTTTCCGATAAACATTAAAATGCGGTACATCGGCGAGTACTTTCGCGTCGGCGACGTCATTTCTTAGCCACGTTTCTGTTAGTATGAGGATACCGCTGTCTAATGACCTGATAAGATGAGACATGTGATTGTGTCGAGGCATGAAACTTCTAGCGTTCCTGAAAGTTACAGAAAGAGAAAGGTTACATTTTAAACTAGGGGGAAAATTGGCGGTTGCAGTTTTACGTCGACATGACTGCTATTGAATTTCTTGCACTCTTCTTGAGGTTTCATTGAACGAGTGCGTTTCGAGCCGATTTGTAGTGTTTTATAGCGTAAAACAAATGGAGCGGCCTTCTGTTTCGCAAACTCGACCAACAGCATTCTGGCATCTTGAACACGAAGTGATAAATCCTCTCCAATGCTGTATGGCGTTCTTTTCAGCTTACGTCCGTTTGAAAGGATCCATGTCTTGTCTTGGGGACTGTGATTTTCGCAATTATTGGCCTTCATCTGCTCGCTGAGCGGCGGCCGAAGCGATGCATATGATCAATTTCTTTAGCGTTATTGTTATGCTTAAGTAGGTATGACAATGGCGAATGATTAGTTGCTCGGATTCAGCTTAAGAGTCAAAAGGATTGTTGTGTGGTAGGTTAGAAAAATTAAATTGTTAAGCCTTGACCAATCCTCTGCCTTATGAAAACGTGACACGAGGTCATCTGTTTTACGCTCTGTATGAAAGGTGGGGTTTTTAATTAGTTCAAGTTGGGCTTTTAGGGGTAGCTCAGCTTGGTAATGTTTTTCTGTATCAGTGATTCGCTTAGCTAGATCATGTAGGGATTGTTCTGTTATTAGTAGTTGTCTTTTGTCCCTGGACTTCATTTAACAGCGTTGACTGGCCAGCGGAAAGTCTTTTGCAGTTCAGCGAGAATAGCGTCAGGGCCGGAATCTCACTCGATATCTCAGATATAAGGTGCAATAACAACGTCACGGCGCTGACACACTCAACAGCTGTTTCAATTAATTATTTCAGCGCTATTTTTGAATAATTACCCTCTGCATTACCCTCTGCCCTTTATTCAAATTATGTTCATATATAATATGTAACCTGAGAAATTTCTCCTTTTAATACGTTTTCAAGTTTTATTGGGGTTTTCAGAATTTGTTAACACAGCTCACTCCCTAAACAAACATCAAGGAACTGCGCGAAAAGCAACCAAGGACGAAATAAACCCGACACAGACACGAGCGCTGACTTGGAACTGAGTTTTATTTCGCGAAGACCACATATAAATACATGAGAACTTGTGTCACCACGCGTTCGCGACACAGCACAATTCTTAACTATGATTGTCTATAAATTTCATCTCACTGTTATACAGACAAATTAAGGTGTCACTTACACAATCAGGACCAATTTTTCTTATTTGGTGCGCCTCGCGTATCGCCCTTGCTATGCTGTCCCGCTATCGAGATAATATTCTGGCCTCACGCAAAAGTAGCAAGCTGCGCGGTGAACGGGAAGATGCCTACGCGTATTGTTAATGATGGACAATTCATACTCGCGCAGGTGCGCGTTAACACATCTTCCAGACTGCCCTACGTCGACTTCACCGCAAGATATAGGTGTCTCACATACAACAACAATACAGTCTACGTAGAACTGATCATTTTTGCTCTTTTTCCGCAACCTAGCGCCCTATTTTGAGATATTCCTATGCGCGAACACAATCCAGCAACCTTGGCAGGCGCCGAAGAAGATAAAAGTCGAAAACTCTAATGCTGAAACTGAACGGAAACGTATACACAGAAAATGCCGAGTTTTGCCGTACGTTCACAAAACTCCCCATCAACCAAAGAAGATTGGAAAAAGGTATGGCGTGAAGGTAGCGTTTGCGGCGCCTGGCAAGCTTGCTGCATTGTGTTGGCGTATAGGAAAATGTCAAAATAGGGTGCAAGGTTGCGGAGTTATTCGATTAGCGCAGGGTTCAGCTCGCTAGTTCAACTGCTGCATTCATTCATGTTCGCTAGCTTACGCTGGGTGACCGCTCATTGCAACTTGTCCTGATGGTTTCATTCTCTGCCTTCATATGCGAAGGGCCACTGTACTGTGCGGCGTAAGGGAACATCAAAAAGCCCCAAGTGTTCACAGCGAAATTCGTAACTTCACACTACACGGAGACACAGAGAAAAGACAAACGGGCTCTAAATAACTCAGAACTGTTCATTTTTTGTCAACGACTTAAAAGCACCACGAGTCCACATTTCAGTATGAGAAAAACGAGTCATGTGGCATACAAAGAGATTGCAGCATTTCAAGCACCATAAAAAAAGCAAATTGTTTCTCGCTGAGTGCTACCGATGGCAAATAAATACATCCGTCAGCACACATTTTTATTGCACTGCTTCCATAATTTCTCGTGTTATTTTACTTTTAGCAGAAAAGAAAATGTCGTGCTCGTGTTCGGAGCGAATTCACGGTGCTTCGTTCAGTTGTCTTAAAAATATAAAACAGTTGTGAGTCAACGCTCGTTTGTCTCCCTTTCCGTGTCTCCGCCGACTGTGCGCGGTATACAGATCGCCTGCCAGTTTTATAGACCCAGGTGGTCAAAATTACAAAGCCCCACGCTACAGCTCGCTTCGTAATCATTGCTTTGGTCGGAGTGTCTCCCGAAATGGCAGAACAGGCCCGCAAGGCACCAGCGGCTATTATTATGTCAAGAGAGTTTCTGCCTTGCGCGCGTCGGGCCATAATATTAAGCTATCACTTGTTTTTCATTTGGTCTCATTATAACAAAAAACAACCTTTTTTCTTCGTTCTCTGAATCAGCAGTTATGTACTAATTTACGCACAAATCCTCCATACATCTGCAATGTTTCATTTGAAGTAGTAATGAGAGTCATTTCTCCGAAGAATACAAGATTAGTGCGAATACATACGTCTCCTAACTCTTGTTTAAGCATATCGGAGTCTTTGTGTCGGCGTCTGTTCTGAGAGTACGTGTATGTTATAAAGAAAAAAAGTTACATGGCGTTCTCGTTCTAAACCAAGCAACATCATTTTGACAGAACCCTTCATTAGCTCTCTCAGCAATTCTTTTCTGCAGACCTCATCACCTTTTCATTGTTGCACTGCGAGAATAATACCATTGTCTGTATGGAAATTACTAGCTCAATAAAATTAACCTATCCTTTTTTAAATTCAGTTCATTAAACCGTCATCAAATTATGTCAAAGTACTTCTAGTTTGTTACTGCGCTAGCACATTTATCGTTTTTGTCGGCCCCATTTGATTAGACGATGCATAATACCGGCTAGAGTTTTGAGTGAACCAGGAAGCTCCTTACTGGATCGATTACTCTCTTGAGCGGATCCCCCCGGAGCGCTTCAGAGCCGCTCACCGGAGCGAGCGGTTTTTCCCATTACTAGTTTGAGTTCTTTCACTGTAAGTATTTCACTATCAATGAGAAAATAATCCGATATGTGGAAGAACACATCGCCTATTTACTAAATGTGCTCCAGTGTCAACATTCCACGTGTGTTTTGTGTTTCCAATAAGCGACGTGCTTTACTTCACCAGGCGTGTTACCAATAATTTTATTATTTAAATTAATTACTTCGAGAGACCCCCGTCAGTTTCCAGCGGAAGTTTATTAGTCCTGTGGTTGAATTTTTATTGATTACATTGCGGGAAACATTGTTGCGAAATGTTGCAGCTGCGTTCTCGAGGCTCGTCAGATTTAAATGAATGGTCTCTTTGGGAACCGTGTTTTGCACACATCTTTCAAAAAAAGAAAAAAAAAATTACGTACCGCGCGATGATGGAGTCTGCATCAACTTACTTGATAGTATCACAGGTTTGCTCATAAATCCACCTAGAAATTCTGCTGCAGACGCAACCTGGGAAAGTAGGAACAACAATTCATGATAATGAACACCAAAAGAGAAAAAAAGCATTTTTCTTTAAAGACCGTTTTAAACGTTGATCATGTGGAGGCTGCACGAAAGGCGAAAAAAGATAAACTCGTGACCGAAATTCAATCCATCTCTTCGCGTTTGCCGAGCCGACCATCTCGGTATGAATTCTCATCCGTATTTGTTGCCGCGGCAGCGGCTTCGAAGTCTGTGAGTAATGATACTTTAGCTCGAGGTGGACGCAGTTCGCCTCGAATATTTCTTTTTCCGTTCGCGATAAATCTTCGCTATCCAACTAGAGGCAACGGGTAGCAGCGAAAGCAACAGAGAAAAATACGTAGCCACAAATAACAACCAGAACATTGCACCTTGACATTTAAATGGATAGCGCGTTTCCAACTTCTGCGGATGCAGTCTTTCGGCATATAGTCGAAGATGAGTTTTTCATTCACGCACATATGATTTCGGCTTCTCGTAATGTAAATTTGAGTAAAACGCTGCCGAATACTTTGAGGTTGCAATTTTAAATGACATGCGGCCCTTGAAATCGGTTTGGCTCGAAGTATGGAGCTCCGAAGTAGTTTTCAGAAAGCCTGAAAAGAAAATATATAATTTTACCTTTCTGTGCGAGGTTTCTACTAAGTATGTGCCTATTCGTAACACCTATAACGCTGCACACTTTTCTGCTAAATTAGTACAAGCTTACTTAAGAATGCATACACTGAGTTTAGAAAACGACCCATGTTTCCAACAGTCTCAACTGAAATACTTAATTGCATGCATTCCACACCACAGGTCTCAGACATTGCGCACTACCCCCTCCGATTCTAATCTAAACAGAAAATTATGGACAATCAACTGAACACACCGTTTGATGCCGTTAAGTGCTTTTGCGAGAAACTTTTTTCTGCCCGTTGCAGTGATTTGAATGTTGCCGTAACGGGAAAAACAAAAGCTGCGAAAAAGTGCTCCCAAATATACAACATTGCACAGCAATCTTGAAAAATATCTCCTATTTGCTAAAAAAGGAATTGCATTTTCCTATCCTCGTTCATTAGCCGCCGCTAGTTTGTCTAACAAAGTGTTACGAGGCAAAGAAAAAACGCCAGTTTGATGCCCTTTCTATGACTTTCTACAAATTCGACAATCTAAATACGTAATAAAATCATATCTAGTGGCAGGATGGTTGCGTTAGGGTTGTCAAAAAGTAGTGAACTCGACGTAAGTAGTTTGGTGTGAAATGGGTGCAAGAATTGGAAACTGTGATACCTCGGTGCTTCGAGCAAAAATACACGTTAATGCTCGCTTCGAAGAGTATACACAAAGTAGAATGATTTCAGAAAGTTTGGTCGGAGTGTGTATATTCTTTTAAGTGACAAAAATGGGTGTTTCTTTGTTTGTTTTTTTTAGTGCTGAGCGTTCCCCTCGTCCACGGTCACCAGCCCGCAAGCCCGCTTCATTTGACAGCAACACAACACTGGCTTGGTAAGATCTTTGGCTACTTTCTGTTTTCTTGCCTGGACATAGATTCCTTGGCTTCCCTACCACCCAACTGACGAAGTATTGGAGAAAGCGAGAGCTGGTTCGTGTACATGATAGACAGTAGGGACGCACTAAGCTCACTTAAAGGGCAACTCCGGCGGTTTTTTTCACCATGTTCTGATATCAACGATTTCCAATGGTACTGGTAGTCCTGCAGATACCAGGGTGGTTCAATTTTGTCAGAAACGCGCCAAGAAGTTTAAATAACTGACCGAAAGACGTGTTCAAACCGAAACCGAAACGGGTAGACGCTTCGTGCAGCGTATGCGATGACGTCATAGCCTCCCTGCCATCATAAAGATGGAGCTGGTGCGAGAAAAATCACAGTGGCGAGGTTATCCGGCCATGTATTGAGTTATGCCAGCCTTTCTAAACTTGACAGCGAGGATATGAGTGCCGAAGTATCGCCGTTTTGCATTTGAAGGCCCGCAGGTTCGCGTATGTACCGTTGGAGGTGTTCACGTCAAAAATCCAGGGTGGCCCGCAGGAGAATCCGCTAAATATTTTTAAAATTCATTCCCAGGAAAACTAATTTATTTGCAACAGCCTGGTTTCTGGTTCGGCATATATTAAATAGTACCGAGAAGAATACATATTAAAAAGTTCATTGAGATATCTGGACACTGAAAAATCGCTAGAGTTGGCCTTTAAACGTGCCTACCGGCTATTATGCATCGGGGCCAAATCATGCTTCGGATTCGTAGGCTTCGCGCTTCGGAAGATGTCAACAAGATGTCAGCAAGGGCGCGGCACCAGAAGGTCGCTTTTCGGCCGCGTCCCTTCACCGAGCGTAACCGAAGTATTGCGAAATGGTGGGCATACTTCTGGCGCCTGGTATTCTGCACGGGATAGTCTCTACAACGAGAAATGGAAGCGGTAACTATATAAAGGCACGACGCCTCCTTACGATTACTGAGCGGAAGGCATCGTGTGCAGCGTATGGATGGTGAGAGAAAGAGAGAGGAAGTCGGGTTTATTCTTTGACCTGATGCCTTTAAATAACGTTCGAGTTGTGGATACGAACTTGAAACATCGCCTCGTGAAAGTGGCCGACGTAAGGGAAGAAAGTTCCGTTGTGCAAGATGACCATTCCAAATTTATCGCTCAGTTAATACACAAGAAACCCTACATTATCGTGAAATGCGGAGCAAGCTCACTCCCTCCCCCATCTTCTCTTCGGCGAGAGATAATTCGACCAATATATGGGGGAGGGGGGGGGGAGTCGGGGGGCGCTCGGAAAAAGTGCAGCTAAAAAACAAATTTCCTCTCCTTACTGAATTGCATGGTTTCCTTTAATTTATTGTGTAACTTCTTCAAAAATTAAAGGAAACTTGCCAAGCGACCTGTCATTGATGCGCGCGGCGGTAAACATGGATAAAAAGGAGAAGGGGGTGCTTCCTTGGTCATTGGCGCGCATTTCCAACTTCTCGAAATATGGAGGAGGGCGTTTGCACGGGTGGGGTCGGTTGCTCGACATGCTACGGTAGTTTGTCGCATGCGATCACAGCAAAAGGACCTTCTCCCTTCGTGAAAAATCACTTGCCATTTCAGACTGTCTCCAACACACTACGGCTCCTGCGGCTACATTTCAACATGAAGTCCTCAGTGTGCTAAAACATGAATTTCCCTATGTCAAAAACAATCGATACCTTTCCGATGGTGCATCGTCACAGTTTAAAAAGAATAAAACAATCGTAACCCTGTACTACCATGAAAAGCGCTTTAATTTAGCTGCAGAGTGGAACTTTTACGCGACCTCTAGTGGTAAAAGCGTTTGCGATGAAGTTGGCAGCACCGAAATCCGGCTGGCAGTTATGTGAAGTCTACAGATACCTACAAGGGACATATCCTCACACCTCAATATGATTTTCAATGGTCAGAAAAAATATAAAAGACATTTATGCACTCTGGATGCCCAGGAGAAGGGCTGAGGAAACTCAAACTTTAGGAACATTTGGGTCTACAATGTTCCTCAAAGGCACCAGCACTTTTAATGGTTGCATGCCATTATTGCTCACCATTGTTCACGCCGGCCTCACCTTGTACTGAAGATCACAGGTATTTTAAGTGACCAAGACCAGACTTCAGCAGCGATAGTAACAACTGCAACCTACAGAAGGATCGAAAACAGGGCAGACAACTTGGGTTCTTTCGCGTCTGTCATACGTGTATACGTAGTAACAGGCACTGAGAGTATACTCAGCTAACGTAATGCACTAACGTTCGTGTATTAGATACGAACTTGAAATATCGCCTCGTGAAAGTGGCCGACGTATGGGAAGAACGTATGGGAAGAAAGTACGGGAACAAAGTGGGAAGAATGTACTAGAAGCATTTGGTACACTCCCGAAACCTACAGCCGGGCATCTGCACTACTTTCAAGTTTTCAGCTACCTGGACACACAAAGGAACGTTTCATATTAGCATGGGTGTCGCCGTCGCATATTTCCTTTCAACAGTCGAGAAGTGTGCACTGAAGCGTACTTACGGGCTGGCACCCGGGGACGCGGCGAACGCTCTACATAAAATTCTTCCTCGCCTAAAACGACAAACACGCCGACCAAACTTTCTCAAACAAATCTCTTTTGTAGACTTTTCTAAAGCAACGCAACCGTGTCTCCTTACTTGGATCGCCCCACCAATTTAAATGCGCCTGAATATGGAGGATATTCCGCATTTTCCAAAGTTTGTAACCCTTGAACTTTAATAGAGAAAGACAGAGGTAGAAAATTTATTGAATAGCGGAGAGGTAGGCCTGGGTACGTACACTGCTACTCTCCACAGGTAGGAAAGCGAAAGGGGAGGAAAATGTGGATGAAGAATGATGATGAAGACAGGAAGTAGTAATGCGTATGTACAGTCACAACACGCAGTGCCTTTAAGGTCTATAGTGTAGTCCGGTATTCGAAACTTCTTTGTTGTCTACTTGAATACTTTTCTGAGAATCCTTATGCTGTGTATCCAGCCACGAGCTATAATTATGTTGTGCTTTTGGACTTTGTAGACTTTACAGTGAATATTTAGACTTTACAGTAAATTGATATTTTCCTTCACCTCAAGAGGAACCGCTTGACAATGTAGCGGCGACCAGTGAAAGAGAATGAGAAAACCTACCACAGTTTCTGGCAGTTATGACTTCAAGGCACTCTGTGTAGTTTTGCATTGAAGGGAGTGTTTTCTTTTTCTTTACTAGCTATGTTTCTGGCGCTACGGCAACGTTTGAATAACTGTAACTGGCAAAAATCAAATGCTGTCTTGCAAAAATAATTCGCGAAAGCTAACAGTGCGTTTGAATAGTTGTCTACAATTTTTATAGAACCGCAGAGGGTCGAGCGCAATGGTGCTACTGTGTGGCTTGTAATGACCTACATATAAAAACCGCGACGCGTTTCCGAGCAAACAAGAAATACTGTCATAAATTATGCTCACGTAGCGCTAAAAAAGGCAAGGGGTGAGGGAAAGTGGGTAAATCCTAAGGGTTTGCTAAATGAAATTGGAGTACCCTGATAATCTCTTCGTTTTCGCTCTCTGTAACGTTATTTTGCTTTAGTTCTTGCTCTGCATTTAACGAGTATTCGAGCAAGAAGTGCCACTGAGTTCAAGTAGCCTTATTGCGAGTAAAGTATCGTCCATCAGATGAGTGAGACGGGATTTCATGAAAGGTTTTATTCTGTGTGTGGTTCTGCAGGGGCTATGTGCATTTCGTAATGTCAGAGCACACTTTATTTCTCAACACCCTTGGCATAGTATACAAGTGATGCAGCATTAAAATCGTAAGCGAGGACAAACGGTGTTTGTTCCTTGTTTTAAGACCGGAGATCTTTAAGCTGGCCGTCCAGCGTGTGGGCCGATCCTGTAGGCCTGTTAGGTACAGAAGACTACGCGTGATTGCAGTACCGTTGGTCGAAAAGTACATGACGAGTATTTCATCACAGTGTTTTAAAGAACAGTCATTCATTTTCACCGTACGTTTATACCCTATATCCGCCTTATTTTGGCATATCATGTGAACGAAGCGACCAGGAGAGCACCGAGAATTGCGGGTTCATACATAGATAAATTGATAGAGAAATTGAATGGTTCATTTATTTAGTTATTTATATGTGAATGGATGGATGCCAAATAAGTAACTTGCAAAGTACGGCTCTAGTAATCTTTCGAGGTGAATGGATCTCAGTGAAGTTTCCTGGGTACGTTCGGTGGCAAATTTCAGTCATTAAAGCGAGGTTACAGGCTCGTGAGTATCACAGATTGCTTACAAATCAATTTTCACTATTTGCCTCAAACCGGCTACCTGGGTTCCTAAACTTATGGGTCGCAGCGTGTGTTAACGTCATTATAGTCAAAGCGACGGAAGCGCACCTGTACCCCACCGTGACCTACGAGATCTACAAGCGGTAGCCATACTTAGCGCCATTACCGTTAGGGCAAAGGCGCATGCGCTGTCGCACCATGCAAAGGGCGGTTTGACTGATTTGACGTCAGAGTTGGGTTCGATTTCGACTGCGGTTTCACGTTTTCTTTTTTGCTCGTTAACAATTATTTTCGCGTTTGCTGAGGCTTTCTGCATTCAGGAGTGGGGCAGGAGCGCCTCAGGAACATCGAATTGCGATTTCCTTGACACGCTAAAAATATTGCTGGAGATGGTCTCTAATAATTCTTCGCATTTAAAATACCTTCTCTTGGGCTTAACTTTGCAACGTTTTGCTAAGCCAGCGCAACTACTCTGGTCACTGGTGTTTGCGATAAGGGAGCCAACCTTCTTTTTTTTTTCGCAGCTCCCTTGTAGTCTTTCGCACATTTAATAAGTAACAACAACCCACTTTTAAAGGTAGTAGTACACATTCACTCCAGCCGACCTCCTTGATTTCCGCCTCTCTCCGTATGTCACGTGCACAGTAGGTATGCAGAATGCAGTTAAAGGGACGACTCGAAAAACAAAAGAAAATAAGTAAATTCAGCTTTTTCCCCGCTATCAAGTAACACGTCTTTATTGGAATACCAGAAGTATGATTCGTTGGTGTCCTTGCTGAGTGAGTTTACGGTTATAAATGAGTAGTTTCGCCAATCCTTGAATTTTGTTGCCGCGCTAGTTCGTCTGTTAAGAATTGATTATCGTGACAAAGACAAAAAGAAATATCTACATAGGCCTATTTGAGATTGTTCACAGAAGTCGTGGATACAAACTAGCGGAGTGGCTCTGCGGTTGCACGTATGTTTCCAAAGTTGTCGAAGATGACTGTTCTTGGCCTACCTCATAATTTTATATCTTTTCACTATATCGTGTCATATCACAACGTCTTACGACTTCAGTCTCTAGGTATCACTGTCGCTCTTATTATCGCAATGATACATCCATTCTCAAAGGGGTGCAAACACCCTTTAATATCTTCAATATGTGCTTGTTGATATCATATCATCACTGATAGTCTTCACTGTGCAGAAAAGAAAAGAGCAATACAATTATGATGGCTCGCTTTTCTTTTGCGCTATGACATTTTATTCTGCGGAGAAAGGCGGCATCTTCTCAGAACAGCAAAAAAAGATAAAATAAAGACAAAAGAATACTTTGGCAGTTGTTGTCCCTAATTTATTGGCTGCGATATAATCTTGATCCCATTCCAAGCTAAGCCTCACTATCCCATCGGAGAAAAGTTCAGCCTCTCGGCTGGAACCCTTTCTCTGCTTCACGCATTTTTCTTTTCATCACAGGTTATTGCCCTATCCTTCTACAGGCAAGTCTCTTGGTTTACGTCTTGTCATTAGAAGGAAAAATTTATTGAACAACTTCTGTAAAAGAAAAAAAACATCGCGGGTGGGGTATGATCAGAGAGGCACTAGGTGCGAAGCTTTCCGCTGGGAAATAAGGGTGGATGAAAAGCTCTTTTTTGTGAAAGGCACGTTGCCGCGCAAGCAGTGAGCTTAAGGTCGGCTTTCGCTGACTCCAAATAACGGTGTCAATTTTTTTTTCTTATTTTGGGCTGGAATTTCAAGGCGTCAGTGTTGAACAATAGAACCCTGAGCTAAGGTGGGCTTTACTGAGAGAAATGCGGAGCTATCAGAAAAAGTCTACATTTCTATTATTTCTCGAGCATTTATTATTGCTCGTCATTTTAAATGCCTTTCTCTTTTTTTGTCTCACTAAGCGAGACTACATGGACGAAAGCGAACGCGTGCTTTATTTTCAACGCTGCAATGATCATCTTCCTTCCTTCGCCCCATTTCCGGTAATCAACTGTGCGTGCAGTTCGTCAGCGACCACCCGACAGAGAGTACTTGTTTTATCTCTTCTGTTCAAAACAATTTACCCCTCGCTGTGCGCTGCACAAGTGGTTTACTTTCAGAAAGAAATTAAGGGTTTATGGTATAAGACATATACAGAATACTGACGCTTCCATTGTGGACAAAAATTGATGCACGCCTATGGAAAACTGGACTTTCTGAAGATTTCTCTTTCTCGTTGTGTGTTGCACGTGTATTTATTCTCACGAAGCACACAAATATTTCCTTTGTAAAGAGAACGTAAGATATTTTTTTAAGCTTCTAACAAGCGGTGCACTCAGAGCAACCTCACATACCGCAATGATCATCACCTTTTGCAGGGCAGGTGAAGCCATACTTACGTGCTCACATTTTGGTTTGTTGTATTAGCAGTGGCAGCCGTTATGAAGATATCGTCAAATATAATGAGAGTTAGGCTCACATGCATTGTTACCGGCGTGTGGTATGTAACAATATGAGCGATTACTCTGTTTACATAGGGATCCTAACATGCAAGATTGTAAGTAAGTGTCGACGCATGTCACAGATTGCTCTCAATAGACTAAGTCTTTTCGATTTGTAGCGGTTCGTCGAAGCGCAGCTTTCAGAGACATCTGGCTGCGATGTAAGTGGACTTGTGCTAAAAACTTCGGGAGCCCTCCACTACAGCCTCTCTCAACCCCGCGCCCCGCCACGTTGGTCTAGTGGCTATGGTACTCGGCTGCTGATCCGAGCGTCGCGGGATCGAATCCCGGCCGCGGCGGCTGCATTTCGATGGAAGCGAAACGTTGAGTCCCGTGTGCTGTGCGATGTCAGTGCAGTTAAAGAACGCCAGGCGGTCGAAATTTGCGGAGACCTCCTATACGGCGTCTCTCATAATCAGAACTGGTTTTCTGACGTTAAACCACACAAAACAACAACAAAAGACTCTCAACCCCAAGAAATCAGTCAGAGACAGCAGGAATTTGTTACAAGTCTTCGTTTGCTATTACCTGTGCAGACCGCGCCGGAAAGTGTTCGCCCATGCGCCTCTTTTCCCTTCTTACGCGCGTACATTTTTCTCCACCTCAACGCGCTCCGACAAACTGCGGCCAAGCACACACCATAGTTCGGTGGAGAATAAAAATTAGTTCCTCACGAGATAGTGCCTTTGTATGTTCTGTTCGCACGTGCTCTGCAGATGAATTTCTTTACGGAAAGTGACAGGATTACCCAAATTGGGTGACCGAGGAATACCTACAGCGAATGTGAGGTTGTGGTGACTACCTCGTAGGCACGTGAGTAGCTATCTACGGCATTATTTCTGATGTCGCTTCTGTTACCGGAGCAGGCCCAGTACATTGCTCCCTCTATTGCCCACTCCGCACATGTATGACACAACGATGCCAAAGGTGGCATCATTACACCCTACATGTGCGATAACACTTTTGGCATCATTACGTTGCTTCCTGCGCAGTATGCCCCAAATCAGCAATATAGGAAAATACGTTTTCTGTACGGCTGTTCTAGGTGCGAAGCACCTTATGAGCCCGGGCTGTCTGCGCCTAACGTCACGAACAAGTGCTCGAAACAAGGCCAAAAAAAAGACGGTGCAATTGATTAAAGCTGATTCAGATTACAATAACATGAAACAGAATAATTTGAGAGAGGAATAGGCATCACCTATAATCAATAATGTGCAGAAATTTGTTAACATCGCTTCTGATGCGACAACTGCACTGCCTTCAGGATCGGCACACACTTTCTGTTGACAAGGCAAAACAAGTGCGTAATTGATCAAAAATAGTTCAGCGTAGCCGTTCATGTGTTCTTGCCGGAAACACCGCCACATCATTTCTTCGTACCTCCCCAGGTTTCACATTAGCGGAGCTGCCTATTTTTTACTGATACGTCACTTGTCCGGTGTGGTGCAGTATCTTGCCTACAGAAACGGAATACTAAAGGTAACCACAGCCTTGAATACTGAGATCGCATGCCGCGCCGGCGCTTTTTCACCTCAGATGCTCTCCGTAGAACCACCGAGAAGTCCGCGTCGCAAAAACAGTACAAGACTCTGCAAGCCACAGGCGCCTTTGCGATTGTAGACACCAGTAGTAGATCGTAGAGGCCATCCCGACCCGCGGGGTCTTCGACGTGGTTTCAACATAGTTCATACAATGTGGGTGTCGGTGCCTCGTGTTATGACACCGTGAGTTGTTACAGAAAAACGCGCCCTTATTCTGGTATTTGCCGTAGTTTGATAAACTCCTAGACATTCTCTCCTTCGCAACGTTTTTACGCTGTCTGCTTCGCGCGACTGTCTCAGAATAAGAAAAATTCATACGGAGATTACCTAAGAGCTACCCACTACCCATGTCTAGGCCTCCATTAGGCATCTGCAGTTTAACAAAACAGTTATCTTAAAGTGCGAATGCTAATGCAATAAGAGTAACTTCTCCAGTGAGCGAGCGCCTATGCAGCATTTTTGATCACTGAAAGTGGTGTTTACTTGGTTAACACGTTTAATTTTCTTCGTATACCATTGTTTTTAGTGCGCACAGAAAGAACAAAGGCAAGGGGTTGTCCATTAAGGGTATCGATTTCAAGCAAAGCAATGGCACTCCAGCGCAGCCGTGCCAAACAAGCATTTCAGGTACTTGCCGCTACTATCAAATTTGGGGATTGTTTGATAACATACAACGTGTTTTCTTTATTCCCTTAACATACTTATTTTCCTGGATATTTGAAATGGGTACCTCACATTCCACGTGCGGATCTGTTGTATTTCGTTAGTTCGGGGGTGTTTCACTTTATAAGGGCCAATTTATAGAAAAGGGGAATTTTAGCGTGTCCGGCTTTCCGCTATACGTAAGACGTAGCGGGATACTAAAAAGCTTAAAGAGTTGTTTGCGGTCAAGCGGTGGCAGCCATGGGTGACAAAGATAACAAAGAAACTCGTAATCAATGTCCTCCCTGACTCTGGCAGCCACAAGCTAAGCCTACAGCATTGATAATTTCACTGTGGCTGTCAGAAGCGGCGTCGAATTGTCACGGAAACATTACTATCGAAGCTTGAACTTACAAAGCTAAGATATATACAACCATGAGTTGTAGAGCGCACGACGACCACTTGAAGGATTCGAAGCGGATGGCACACCCTTTGTTTGTTTAGACGTATACTTGCGCATGCGCTGTTTACACACTGTATGCATGTACCTAAGCGCCTTGCGTATAGTGTTTTACCAGACGCCCAAAATTTCTCTATTATTTTATTCCTTGCTCGACGCTTTCGGAAAAGGCGATTGTTTACTCACCTGTAGCGACGTATTTCAGCTGCGGAATGTTATAAATTCGCATCACAGCCATATTCGATCAATCCTTGGTCGTATCACTAGGCTATTACTATACATCAGAGAACACAAAGAAAGTTGGTAGCTATATTGGCGATTTGAGTACCAGTGCGCATGCACTCGTAGTCCAAATTATCCTTACAGAGTCGCTCACACCCTAGCAAACGCTGTTTCATTCACAGGTGTAGCAGTTTGTTTGAACTGGTATGGAATGCGGATCAAGCGCTTAGTACAGCACATAACAAGAATAATGAAAGGTGGAAGGGCTTGTCAAGTGGGACAATTAAGGTCATGCTTGCTGTATGTTCTCTTTGTCTCTCCCTTCCACATTTCTCTTTACTCTTTCTCTGTTTTACCAATTGCTGGAACGTCACAGTCTCATGCGTTCGGCAAACACTCGCGGCAAACACCCTCTGCGCAGTGCCCATCGCGGTGCCGGCGTGATGGGCTGCGCGGAGGGGAGTATCCCCACCATCCTGCCTTTAGCATCAGCGTGTACGAGATACATTGTGACCTTGGACAATGCCTACGACAATACAGCGCGTAAGAGTTTGCAAGCCATCTCTGATCACCCAGTGTTTATAACACTGCTAACTGACCGCGAGATCAAACCTGTAGGCAGTCCACACATTCATCCGCGCAAATGGGGTGCATCGCTGGCGGATGTGCTACATACTGACGCGGTAGCTACAGGAGGTGGCACGTGTTTACTTGCCACCATTTTCGCACCTCCTACCGCACGGTCACCTCGCCATAGCTTTCTGAAGGCAGCACCATGTACGGCAGGACCTATAACGAACCTAACACGAAAATCTTTCACTGTGTGCACACGTTCTATTACTATCTTCCTCGCATCCGTATACTGGTAGCTTAGGTGAGTTGAATCTACTAAACGCTTCCTCGCCTCGCGTCCTATGATTTAGCATCGCACCTTACAACTCAGCTACCTTGCAGAGGTCTTGGAAAGCACTCCCTAACTGTCTTACTAGCTTGCTTTGATACCTCCTCCATTATTTTGTCACCAGGTCCCAAACTCCTTCAGGACAGTGCAGTTTTATCCTCCACCAATTTTTTTATCTAATCTCAGTCGAAAGTTTATTATACATCATTTCTTACAGCAGCCACTTCCCATAATCCACGTCAAACTGCCGTTTTGTCTGAATATATTTCAGTCGGTTGGAGCATTATTCTAACTCCCGTAAGCCAGAAAACACTTGATTCAAAATTTAGGTTTTTAGGAGCGTCCTTCCATGCTCCCGCCAGAGAAAAGCATCCGCGCGGATAGGCAGCAATTCCAGGCTACCCACGTAATGGCTTCCGAGACACTGCTTTTATCGCCACACGCATACACGCAAGGTAGTCGAGTCTCGTGTACGTAGGGCATCTCGCTGCGTACACCCGTATCCGTCCGAGGCGGCCGTTCCTTCCTTTTACAGCCAGACATGAGCTTGGTATAGGGGAAACGTAGCGAAGAGATTCTTCGGCCGTATGGCTGCCATATGACCCTCGGTTTACCGAGGCCGGGGGCGTATATCACACGATGCGTCTTCCCGTGCAGGAGACGGTGCTCAAACTGGCCTGAGCTTGATGCACACATATAACCTTGGATACGCGTGGCCGATGCACGAAGAGGGATCCACTTCGGGAGCGTAGGCTCGCATTCACCCGTAATGCGATATGGTACACAGTGTTTTCTCTCTTGTGTGTACAACTTGCAATCTTTTTATGTATTTATTTGTATTATAGAATTGTTTTCTCTTGACGTCTTTTGTTGTCGTACTTTGTTGAACCTAGGCATAGTGATGCCGTGATGTTGTAGTGGTAGGTTCCACTGCACTGTATAATTTTAGTGAAACTGCAATTTACATGTAAATACGTTCGATAAGAAAAGTAGGCTTTGTCCTATCAGTCCTTCCAAATCTCAGCTGCATGTGCTATTAATGGTTATAATAACGATGGCTAGCGCCATGATGCCCCGTGGTATACATTAGTCGATTGATGTTGGGCTCAATAATAATGTTTGTAAAGAGCACGAAATAACGCAATAATAATAATTTCTGGGCATTTACGTACCGAAACCACGATATGGTTAAAAGAGGCGTGTGAGGGAGGGCTCTGGAATTTCCGACAGTCTGGTAGTCTGAAGCTTCTGAACAAATTTTTCCATGAGAGCGGTCTGGACAAACGACTTTGAAGAGTTTTCAGCCGTTCAAGTGGTTCGACCATCATCCTCATCCTCATAGCCCATGTCATCTCTTCTTTCTACGCCTACTTCCTTTCCCCCAACACCGAGGAGCAGGTCAGAACAATAATTCAGGCCGTCCTCTCGGCTTTCTTTCATAATAAATTTCTCACTCTCTCTTTCTCTCCGACAGCCTGGAGTTTTTTAACGTGCACAGTCATGGCACATTATACGGGCCTCGAGTACTACGGCTTCATCAAAATGCGCCCGCCGTGGCAAGGATTCGAGCCCGCGACTTTCGCGTCAGCAGCCGAGTGCTACAGCTACTAGGCTAACGTGGCGGGGCACCAAAGAATGCACGTAGTGTGAAATACAGTGTTGTACAGTGACAGAGCATTCGTTGCTACGAATATGAAATACTGGCGCTTTGTGTGCGAAGACACGATATGATTATGCGGAGCACGACAGTGGACGGCTGTTAAAAGCTTGACCAACTGGGGTTCTCTGACGCACAGCACACGGGCCTCTAGCAGCCTCTAGCATTTCGCATCCATCAATAATCCGAGCGTGGTGGCCGTGATCGGACCCATGAATTTCAGCATCCTAGCACCATAACATCTAGATGACCGTGCTAAACTTGCTTCCTATGCACGACAAAAATATAGGCAGTTAATCAGCCTCGAGGTGCCTGCCTTTCTGTAAGTTTCCTGCACGTGTGTTATCATTATTCCGAGAGATAAATCTTGGTTGCCGAACAGCGAACGTCTTGAGGATTTCGATTGCATTCTTATTATTCGGACACCCGAATATATTCGGCGCCGCCGTCGCCGTCATATAAGTCTGTACACATACCTATAAATCGCAAATAAAACAACCCTAAACAAACTTTTAATAAGTGTGTAGGAGGTGTGTTCCAGCCCACGACCTCACGGTCCACGGGAAACCGCCTCAAACTAGCGTGCCTCGATGCGTTCGTCACCTCAGCTCCATTTAGGGTGGAGACAAGCGGGTCGTCCGCTGCAGTGGTCGCCAGGGCTCACTTGTAAAGACGCACACTTCCAGTTCGAGCATTCGCAGACGATTTGCTAGTGAGCAAAGATGTTTTGCACCAAGCTACCTTTCTTAAACGTGATGTCATTCACGGGACTCAGTGCCTGCTGGTTTTCAGTCATACATCAGATCAACTAATTGGATGTTTTGTGCCTGGTGGTGTCGCAGAAGGTAACCGTCCTCAATGCCGGTGGGGCCGCTCGCCTATCTAACCGCCTCATGGAATACGTAGTACGCAGGTGCTTGAGAAATAGCGTTCGGGGGAATTCATCCATCGCTTTAGCAGAGACGTTTGTAGAAGGCGAGCTGCGTCGCCAGTACGAACGGAAAAGGGTACCGCCTTCCGCATCACTCTCGGAGGCTCCCTGGAGTGTAGATTTCTGATGGCCTTATGTGGTACTCCTCAAGGCGAGAACAACGATGACGTATTGAAAATGCAGGCACCTGCGGCCCTGCGAGCGTACAATTTGCAACGAAAGTGCAGTGTATTATGCAGTAGCACAGCCGATCATGATTCCGATATCATTGACATAATTAAGACACATGTAACACTTTGGCCCATCTTTTTGGTGAATTCTCCTTCGGCGTGTTAGTTCGTTGCCGCGAATAAAACTTGTATGATCAGTTCTCTTATCATAATGTTGGGCGGAATAAGGTCCTGTGAATTCGACTTAAATGTACGAATGATTGCTTAGCTCACTCCGCTGCGTCTTATTTTTCTATTTTACTCCACATTTTAAAATAAAAATAACATTTATTCTGGCAAAGCAAACCGTGTTCATGGAAACACATGGGGTTTTCTTGGTACGCGTTCATTCCAAGAAATGGCGTAATATTTCGCGTATGCCAGAATGGTTACCACAGTCATAATTATACCAATTTCGCTGATCTGTACTTCATTGGCAAGGTTTTAAAGAACAGCTGTCTGATCTCCTGGGGCTCGTCAAACGCTGCCTTCTGCAGGCCCGGATACCCTTTATAATTCCAACATTTTCATTTGTATTCGCTGCATAGCCTCTAGTTGCAATTTAATATGTCCTAGTTGAGAGAAAGAAATATACGCACTTTAAAAACTAAAAGTAAGGTTACTGTGCACGTGCGCCCAAAACCACCCATTTTCTTCCTTTCCTTTCCGCATTAGCGTCGTCCTGTGTTTTAATGCTATGTCAAATGTATACATTAATTGGACCGAGATTAGCCTGGGCCCTGTAAAATCCAGATACCTTTGACGAATACAGCGTGCCCCACACTACGAGTATTAGCCTCACGTGATTGTAGTAACGCTAATCGTGACGTAGCTCACTAGTGTATTATATTAGTGATGTAAATATCAATCATTCGCATTCTTCATTGATTCGTGCCCTACCACACACATTTGAGTGTTTATAAGGTGAACGAGACGATCAGGAGAGCACCGGGACCTAGGCGGCGACATAGACAGACATAAACGGTAAAAGTTGCTCAAGTTGCCAAAAAATGCTTCGCATCTAATATATCTACTCATCTTGCTTCGTATTTTGGCTAACACAGCATGGCTCAACTCCTCTGGCGTTCATTTATGGCTCCTACGGCGCATCATTACATCGAACTGTTTTCTTCTCATTATTCATGTTCTTTTCTTTTACACCTTCTCTGTTCGTTTTTCCGAACATCCCGTGTCTTTTTTCGTCTGCTTTTCCCCTAAGCAGCACTTCTCTCTTTTTTTGTGCACTCTGCTCCTCACGGAGGTCCGCCTCTGGGAGTCTATATTTTGTCCTTTTCTGCGTCTTTGAGCCGTTTTGTTTTGTGTTTGGCCGTCCACAAGAGCAGCATTCGGACATAAAGAACACAACGACACAGTCGACGTCAGCAGGTGTGGGCAGCTCGTAAAAACAATTCGGCTCGTGTCGACCTGGCTGACACGACAATAAAGTCGTCAAGGCGCTCACGGCTCTCCTGGGTTCTGACCGTTTGTCGATGGAAGGAGCGGTAAACAAGTGAGTGCGGCACGGCAAGAAAAAAAGCGCTAACTGCTGGAGCAATGTAGGTCACACCGAAACTAGACGAAGAAAAACACTTCTCCGAGACGACCACGTAATGTTTTCGTGAAGTCTAGCTAGACGGCATCGATCGCTGACTGTCTCCCACGTGCGGCAATGTACTACTTTCAGCTTGTTCGGATAAATCTAGTGTTGCTCTAGAAGGCTTCAGACAAGTGACCACACCGTGTGCTGACGTCTCCGCATCTTTGTGTGTGCCACTATGTCGGGAGGTCCTAAAAGATGTTGAGTGCACTTCTTTCCACCCGTAGTCATCAAAGAAAATTGATTTATTGAAATAGCGGAGTTGCCTAGCAAACACCGTGACAAATTAAGAGCATCAATGCGCCACAGAATTGACCTAGAAGCAATAACCGCAGGTTAGCGTTCACATTCCTCTTCTGTCAATATTTGCAACCAGAAAGGAACGCGTGATAAGTTCAGAGTTTATGCCATGTTGCCGCGAACTGTAAGAACAAAATGAGACTCATCTGCAATTTTTCGTTGCCTTACAACCAAGAATTGCATTTCTGTGGGTTGCCGAGGTATTTTGCAGCGTAACAAGATCGGTTGACAACAGACCCACTCAGAATAAAGGTGAAAACCCCGGATATGATCTTTATTATCGTGCTTATCTAGAATGAAGCGAGACTTGTAAACGAAAAAGCAGTTCTTTGGATGACGGCTATGGGGAATTTGCTGTAGCCTCGTTCAGGTGCTGCGCCATACGGGTGATGTGAAGTGAACAGATTACAAAGGGAACTTTAGAAAACACAGCTCTTAGAAAACAGCTCTTACCTTGCGTGAGGACACAAAATAGAGAATTTTAGCTGGCTCCTTGCAACCTCCGCAAAGGCGGATGAAAAAGACTTCATTGATTTGCGGGGTTTAATGTCCCAAAACCAGTTCTGATTATGAGAGACGCCGTAGTGGAGGGCTCCGGAAATTTCGACCACCTGGGGTTCATTAACGTGTACTGACATCGCACAGCACACGGGCCTCAGCATTTCGCCTCCATCGAAATGCAGCCGCCGCAGCCGGGATTCGATCCCGCGACCCTCGCATCAGCAGCCGAGTGCCATAACCACTAAATCACCGTGGCGGAGCGGCGGATGAAGAAGCAGGGAAAAATTGGTCTTGTTGGTGCTGCATTCCACATACACCATTGCTTATGGATAGCTTAATATCACATTATAAGATCAATTGGCACCGAATTATAGTGATGCCAGCACGTATCTTCATCCTGACGAACAGCTGCCTCATCAAATAGTGATGGCTTACATGCATGACGGTAAACACATATGCTTGAGCCGATATGAATGATGCCGTATTTAACGCGGCTTATTCAAAATTAGGTGCACCACGAAGCAGCACGTCACTCATTCTGTGCTACAGTAGAACACTTGTCGCTTGCTACCTTCCAGCTGGCTACATGTCTTATCTCGACCGCAGCGGCTGCATTTCGATGGAGGCGAAATGTTGAGGCCCGTGTGCTGTGCGATGCCAGTGCACGTTAAAGAACCCCAGGTGGTCAAAATTTCGGAGGCCTCCACTACGTTGTTGTTTTCTGGGGTTTAACGTCCCAAAACCAGCTCTGATACCCTCCACTACGCTGTCTCTTATA
Source organism: Hyalomma asiaticum (assembly GCA_013339685.2). Lineage (NCBI taxonomy): Eukaryota > Metazoa > Arthropoda > Arachnida > Ixodida > Ixodidae > Hyalomma > Hyalomma asiaticum. The sequence goes on from CM023482.1 coordinate 61,740,663, forward strand.
ATCAGTACTGGTTTTCGGACGTTAAACCCCGTATAACGAAAGGCTACAAATCTTTTTGCTGCTGGATGTGTGCCACAAGCTGGGTGCTTGGACGGACAAAATAAGAACTCGTTATGCTCCACTGGGGGTTTCCCCGTTTTTTCGAGAATATCTGAGAGCGAATATTCTCTTATGCACGCGATATGAAGCGTTCATCACAATACTTCACCTGATATAAGCTTAATACTATTTTCGTGGCGATTCTACCATCCTGGTTTTCAGCAAAATTCAATGTTGATCAATGGTCCAAATACCCACAACACCAGGTCTATATTTATATAGGAATATTTTGTTCAATGCAAGAGAATTAAAATGCTCTACGGAAACCGTTGAGGCTCAACCAATCAACCTTGCTGGTTGAAACAGATGCGTAGTGTCTTCGATCTCTACATATCGTGAGTTGCCCTCCACTCCTGGATACCAAATGTCCTTTCTACTTTGAGACGAAGAACTGACCAGTGAAGGAGGACCAACATCGAACAATAAATATATTCAGTACGATATAGGCCTCCTGTGAAATCTTAATGAAAATGTAATTAACACCTCTAACGTTAAACAAAGCAGACCATAAGTTTGCGAGGATGCTATACATGCACCACAGCGGGAATCTTGCAGACGATTCCTCAACTCTACAAGAAAAAAGTGTCACTGACACTATTAATTAGGAATACGCCTGGACAGTCGACCGTCCAGTGACAGGAGCTCCTGTCGACCAGTGACAGCAATTCAACATTTCGAGGTTCCTGCAATCGATAACTGATGTGCTGCAGAGCGAATAGCGCAACACTGTGGAAGGAGTCAGCGCCTAGTAACAGCCCGTAGCCGAAGCCGCTGTGGAAGCGATATAGTGAATTCTCGCATGACAACAAGACGAAGGTTTTATTTCCGCAATGGTGCGTTGTATTTTCGATGTAGATGAAAATGCTAGTGGTCGGTGTGCCGTGCATTTCAGTGACCTTAAAAGCCCCATGTGATCTAAATTCCTGGTTCCCTCTACAGCGATGTGTGTCATAATCATATCGCAGTTTTCGAACATTAAACACAAGCATTTATTATTATCATGAATACGGCGTTCTGCAAACAACAAAGATCGAACGTAAAATGATCCCTTTCTGCTTCCTGAAGTATCGATAAACCCAGTTCCTTTAGCTACCTATCTTTGTTTAAGCCACCCTTGTAATTCTTTTGATTCTTAAAACTATTAATTATCGCTTTGTAATCATCCAATAGTCCTTCAAATAATCAATTTTAAGTCAACCCCGGCCTTTCACTTGCGGGTGTGCCTTGACAGCGGTGTTGCAGTCATTAAGCACGTTGTTGAGTATTCACCAAAGCTAAATCATATGCTCGTGTCTATGGCACCATAATAGTGAGTGGCTGTTTAATTCTTCCGTTTTTAAGGTAATGTCTCTTATTTGCTCGCGACTCGAGTTATTTCTTTTAACGCATATGGCGCAACACTACTCACCCCTCTAGACTACAGTAGGCTAACTCACGCATATGGGCACTGCATTTGTGAAGAACTGCAGCTGCATGCGTCACTGGCTACCGGCACCGTCCGGCGTACCATTATAGGTTTACGTAATCGATCTGCTGACTCATGTGAGGGAGTGAAACATCGCATGAACCTATAGGACAGCATGAGAAGGGGAGTTATTGTGTAATAGTGTGCTGCATTTTGGAAACGTGCTTCTATACCGAGTGCCCTTTAGTTATCCGAATGCATTTAGCAATCCGCACAAAGGTTATGCACCCAGCCATATGGCAGAGCATGTGAGGGGAAGAAGAAACAAGTAGTTGCAAGCAAACAGGAGAGTGAAAGCATAGACAATCGATCTCCAATAGCGAGGGAGGGGAAGTAAGTATTTTCACATCCACCTGCTATGGAATCATCATTGATATCCATGAAGGTCGGTCGCTGTGCTCTCTATACTGCGTCTGTACCGTGGAAACGTGTTTGAAACCCACAATGAGGAAAGCGAGCCTTCGTACCATTCTTTCTCACTTTTGTTAATTTGATAGTTATTCACCGAACCCATCATTATTGTATGTGAACACCAAATTTTAGCAATTCGTATTGATACGCGTCATTTGAATGCCAAAGTAATCTTGAAGTCGGCTGATTGGGCCCATTTTGTTGATTTGCTTTTGGCATGGCCGAAATTTCCAATCCTAAACGCAATATATCTCCAGCATAATCAAAAATGGGGCCGGATTGTTTTGCACAATTCGGAAATGAAAATTCAGTGCGCAGTCGAGGCGTGCCATAAGCTTGAGGTACCAGTTGTCCCTACTATTTTTCGTTTGCTTACTTTTTTTTACCGTCTGAGCACTGATATTCAATGTTTAAATATAAAATCTAGTACATCGTATGTCTGAAAACTTTAGTAAGCACGCTTCGCATAGTTATTGCACAAGCTCTCATGAAGAGCGAAGTACTAACCAGTAAAAACTACTTTTCATACTTCTTTCGTGCGCTTGGCGCAAACAACATTGGATACAGTATCTTTCGCCGTTTTTTCACTATTTACGCTGGGAGCTAGTTTACTTTTAAGCTCTCATCACAAACCAGAGCGCTTACGCCAGAGCACGAAGATACGCGTATGTAATTTGGCGACTACAGACGGTGTTGCGTTAGGGTAATGGAATTCGTCTTCTTTTTTTTACCACTGTATTTGTAGAAAAACTTGGGCAAAAAATTTACCGCAGCAGACTGACGAAATTTCCCGGTGTTTCTACATGACAATACCGTTCAGGAGGTATGCAATTTTTGTTTTCGTCACAACACAAAGAATGCATGAGAAAACAGAGGACATATCTGACAACAAATCTCTACTTTAATAGAACAGGCAGTGTTGTCCAACATAACAGTCGGCGACATCTCTAACCAGACAGTTGCATTTAAATAGAATAGGCAGTGTTGCTCACTATACCTGTCGCGTTTCACTACCACATGCACCTTGCAAAACAGAAGAGAATAATTCCTAAATAGTTATTTTTGAACCGATAGGAGCCTCTGTAGTAGAGAAGGTGCAGATAATCAAATTTAAATTTAAGGCAAGGTCACTAGCGTGTGGTTATTGTCTGGCGAAATACACATGGCACTACTCCTGCGCAAAATGAACCAAATTCGCTCAGACTTGCATTAGTGGTGCTTACTACATTATTGGGCTCAGGTTCACCAGTCATCTCCTTAGCCGAACTCACATGTAGACGCTGATGCGTTTATCAGCTTTCTCAGCCTGCGCATAAATAGCTTTGCCACCCTATGCAACAATCTATTTTATCACCTATTGAAAAACTCAGCCTTTTTAAGTAGCTTGTTCTCTGACATCTACTTTCTCTGACCCTCTTAATGTTTCTGTTACAACTATCTGCTTAGTAGTGGTGATCACACTTGTTTTTAGGGGCGAAGCTCCTTAGGGTGTGGGTCGTTCCCTCCTCTGTAGTAGTATGAATGTAGCCACCTCGCGCCGCCGGGAGGCTCGCGCTCGCGCTCGGCGCGTGCCTCCCGGCGCGCGAGCTCTCTCACTCTTCCTTCTGCTGTCTTGTGAGAGAGAGAGAGACCGAGAGAGAGAGGGAGCCAAAGGCGCGCATTGACTATGGAAACGCTCTTTATTCGATGAACGCTCTACCAGCTCGCAAAGAAGGAGAACGCGCACTCACCCGCGAGAGACAACGTTGGCGCAGGCAGCGTCTTCTAGCGAGTTTCTTTATTGAAAAATACCGACTGCTCGCGCTGGAGAACCGTTCACCGGCAACCCATATATATATATATATATATATATATATATATATATATATATATATATAGCTGTTACTAGCTGCGTTGAGTACATAGTTAAAATACTTGACTGCACGTTTCTTCGTGAATATATCTTCTCATTGAGCGAAAACCATGCATTAAAATTCAGGAGAGTGAAGAGCTCGGCGTGGCAATAAAATTCAAAACGTATAAGAACAAGAAAGCCAGAATCTACATAAAACAAATGAAGCTGTCAATATGCATGCGCTCTTACTGTGCCAGTAAAATTTCGCAAGAAATGCAATACACTAAACTGCCAAATGTCATGTTCGTCTCGTATTTCACCATACACGGTGTGCGCACAGATTTTGTAATACTTTCTCATAAAATCATCGCGCGCAAGGTAGAGCGCAGGACACGTGAATCGTGGAGTTTCAAGTATTACTGAAATCCTGGAGCGCACAGAGCCCCCAATTCAGATTTACATATTGATCGTTAGGAAATACGACAATGAAGTGGCTATATGCTGATAATACAGAGACATATACAAGTACGCCACTGATAATCCCGAGTTAAACCTAATATGTGAAACTTGAGCGGATAAAAATCGCTTTATTCATTGTGCAGGAACATGAGAAGACCAATTAGTGTGTGCTCAATCCTGAATAAGAGGATTTGGCTGCCATTACATCCGCTGCTGTCTATCTTGCGACATTCCTGGCAATTCGTCACGCGAACGTTTTAAGCAAGTAAAAGAAACGGGAAGACAAAAAATGGCAATTTAAGTGGAATAGCTACGACACGCGCCTGACGTAAAGTGTCCTGTGACGCAAACATTGCGGCACGTGCGGGCGGAAGAGCTCGAAATACGCGATCTCTGGAATACGGCGTACGCGTTGGTGCATAGAACGGAGAGAGCCCCAGAAAATGAGGCGCGTGCGGTAATCCTAAATCCCTTGCCTCGTTCACTTCCAAACATGCAGAACAGCGGAGTCTAGGGGAGCGCTATTTAATATGAAACGAACTTTACTGCTACACCAATGGAGAGAGCTGGCAAATGGTTGGCCCCCCCTCCCTTTCGCAATACCCTCCTACGAAGATACAGATGTAGACGCAGAGAAGAGCTCGTAGCACTGCAGGGAAAACTTCCCTTGAGGTAAAGCTCTAGAATTGCGGTGAAAACTCCCTCACGCTGCGATTATAATGAAGAATAAATTTTTAAACAGGTCGAGTGGACACGGCAAAGACCAGGGATGTGACGTAGGCAGGCACCTCAATAAAGACACTTACACGAGAGAAAGCACACATCGTTTTGTTGCGCTGGAGGATACGGTGCTTTCGCATTCCGCTCGGCTCCCATGTCTGCTTGCTAGCTCACGGCTTGACTCTAGTATGTTTTCGTTAAGCTTTCTACTTTTCTGAGTAGTTTATTCCGTGCGGACATCACCATTATTTCTTGGGGCAGTCATATCTTCGTACTTAGTATATTCAAGTGTTATGACCGTGAGACAATACAGTGCTTAATGTGCTGGAATACCGCTTGCGACTGCAGATCTATATGTCTGTAGCGTAACTTACTTTATTTCTTTCGTTAATGTTTCTCATATGATGCAGAGGGAGAAATCAGAAGGAAAAGCGCCTGAAATTCTGCATCAGTCAATGTATCGCGAATTATTTTGTTGTATAAGTTTCGTTGTTCACTTCTTCCACGCAAAATGATTCGGTAAATCTGTGAAAATTATCTCTGATTTCAAGCAATGCACAATAGGAATTAAATTCTTAGCGTCTGCTAGCCAGGCCTCAGGAATTCGGCGGTAAAAAAATGTGGTAGTAGACTTCATAATACTGCAAACCTCTTGCATGAATTATTTACCTGAACGCCCAAATAAAGCGTTAAGATACTGCAATAAGCCGTTCGGGCAGTGCACGTCTGCCCAATTTACTGTTTTCATTTATTTACTCGATAGTCGTTTAAGTTTTCTTGACTAGTGAATACATTTTAAGGGGCCCTCCGATGATTCCATTTTTTTCCCCCTATTTCCTCTAGCAGTTGATAAAGGCGCGAAAAGCGACTCTGGATCGTATCGACGTGTTATGTATCATTCGCATACGTTAACTTTTACTCGGGTGTTGTCAAGACACGGCACTCTATAAGAAGAACGGTGACAGAGTACTCACAAGATCTACCTGAAAGAAAAAAAGAAACTATACATTTTTGAGCAAGATTACAAGTCTTCCATTTGTTGTACCGGTAACGGAATCTATCCTTTCGAGTCCGAAAAAAGTTATATAAGGTGACCGACGCCTCCTATCAATTTTTTGTTGTTGCTGTTGTACTTGAGGCTTCTGCAAGTGTCATTTCATTCGAGTGGTGCGCTCATTCGACGGTGAAATACTTCCTGAATCTATCCCGACACTTGGAGGCACCGCTACGCGCGGGGTGGTTACTCCAGTTAGATTTACTTTTTTTTTGTAAGCAAGAAGTGAGCTCACGATGACATTTCCGACACATTTCTCGTATTCTTTATTGCCGACGGCTTCGGTAGACAGGGTCGACCCACGTCCGAAATATTTCGAGCACGTTTTTCGATAGCAGCGCCGCGTCTGCTGTGTGGTACACAGTTAACTAACATTTCTCAGTGTATATTTGTACTTTGCAATTCTCGGCATACTTCAAGCATCCCATATAACCTTTACGTGTTCCTTCCCACTTGAAGGAAATAGTGAAGGGCCGCTCTCCCTGTACTTATTACTGGTAGTGAGACATCACTTTTCGAGCAGCACCTCGTTCAAATCATTCTTTCTTTATTTATCCCGGCAGCTCAAAGTGAAGTCAGAAGAGCATGCTTTTTTGAGTGACTGAATGTACAGAAGCACTGTGCTCAAGACGTGACTCATTCGACCTTTTTTTTTATTTCGTTCCTAAACGTCAGATATATATTGTGTCTCAGCAGGGCATGGCCTCTGTCTCGCGGATGTAATTGCTACGAAAGCAGACGGCAATAATTTAATGTACTATTACATATGAATTCATTGAGTTTCTATTCATTGCAGGAGAATGCTTAATGTCAAGGTAATCCAAACTAGAAGAGAAGCTCAAGAGAAGATGGAGGCTTGAATCGGGAATGTCGCAGGAACAGGGAATGTTGCAGGAGCCAACGTTTGAACAAGTCGAAGATATGTACCACGAGTGGATTCTTTGGAAGCTTTCGTTCTAGCCATTTATATTAGCCACGCTAACACCTGCCACCAACTTCCCTTCCCCCCCCCCCCCTCCCCTCTTTTGTTTGTTTGTCGTCCGTACGTGCCGTGCCGTTCTTCTCTCCTTCTACGGACGGCGGAGAGCGTGCAATGGTGTACATAAACGAACGCTGAAGAAGGCAGTCGCCGTCCTGACGAAGACAAGTTCACTTGTCAAAACGTTGGCTCCTGCGACATTCCCTGTTCTAAATCGTTTTTAACGATCTGTTCTATCGATTAACGTTAAAGCAGGAACACAAAACACTCACGAATGGCGTAGTTTTCTCCATTCATTTACTAGAATTCTCTGTCAAGAAATATATGTTGCCTTTCAGAAGCGATGGTCAAACCCTGTGAAAACATTTACTCATTCTGAAACTATGCATTACATTGTGTTCCATGCAATCTCTTTAGAACGCTGCCAGAAACCCAATCATGACTTTCCCGATTTTTCTCCTTTAACCACCCACCAGTGCTTCCCGTGCTACTGCATGGTGCCCGCCATCAAAACGTAATAGAATGGCACATTACACGTACACAACCTATTTATTACATTATTGTCATCATTTCCATGTTCAAACCACAATATTTGGAGGCTGATAGGTGTAACACTGAGATTTTATATTGCTTTAGCAGGTAAATAAATCACCCGACTACGTTTCCTTTTTTTTATTTTAGAACGAGTCTTACGAAGCGCATCCTACTTCCAAAAAACATTATCTTGTTCGAGAGCTACGCGACATAATTTATTTATTATTTACTTATTTATTTATTTACGCATACCTTACAGGCTTCAACGGAGGCCTGTAAGGTATGCGTAACAGAAGTTGGTAACAGACGTTGTTGAGTGACCATGAAAGGAAGCTGCGATTTCTATCCTATTAAGACATTTGACTTGTCCAAATTGCTTGAATTCGGAAAGTATCTGCATGAACTACAATGGTCTGCCCTGAAGCACTTGCGTTCTTTTTTCTTTAATTATCGTGATAGAGGAAACGAACCGAACTGAGAGTGATCGTTTTTTAATAAGATATTGTGAAAGAGCTATCAGGCGAGTATTCAATAATAAAGGCGACGTGTTTACATTTAACATCTACTTTCGACGTGATGCCCTCTCGCTAATATTGATCGGCAGAGGGAGCAGAATGAATCAGTCTTACAGCACCTTTTAGGGGCGAAGCTCCTTAGGGTGTGGGTCGTTCCCTTCTCTGTAGTAGTAGTAGTAGTATGTATGTAGCCACCTCGCGCGCCGGGAGGCTCGCGCTTGCCCTCGGCGCGTGCCTCCCGGCGCGCGAGCTCTCTCACTCTTCCATCTGCTGTCTTGTGAGAGAAAGAGAGAGAGAGCGAAAGGCGCGCGTTGACTATGGAAACGCTCTTTCCTCGTTGAACGTTGTACCGACTCGCAAAGAAGGAGAACGCGCCCTCACCCGCGAGAGACAACGTTGGCGCAGGCAGCGTTTCTAGCGAGTTTCTTGACTGAAAAATACCGACTGCTCGCGCTGGAGAAGCGTTCACCGGCCGCCCATATATATATATATATATATATATATATATATATAGGCACTGGATCTTGACTTGCAATGAAGTGCCGGTGGGAGATTTCAATTGTGCGTAGTTGAACCATAAGGATTCGTAGCGTGCGCATTAACTAAATTAATCCGGAACTCGGCACGTTCTACGATGAACCTCCGGAGCTTCGCCCACTCATCATCATTCACTCCATGGATATGCTGTGAATTTTTTGCCTCAGAAAGCATACGGTACTGTAGTTAGGGCTTGCAGCTTCTTAGCGTGCAGGAGTGGAAGCTGCACACTTTGCATCACACAACGCAGGCTCCAGTCGCCAGACTGACCCTTATATGTCAAAATGCACTTGATATAAAGATACAAAGATATAAAGATACAAAGATATAAAGCTTCCATGCTGAAATAGGGACATAATTATCAGGTAAGCCATATTGAAAACTCTTTATTTATTAGGACAAGGTAAGGTTTGTGCATATGGCCAGATAAGCTTGGAGGGTTTTGAAAAACCATCAGAGGCGCGATATTTCGTGCGCAATAACCGTCACCCGTACATCCTTTTCTTTTCATCTCAAATTCAGACGTGCACTGTTTTTCGTGCACTTGCACTATCTAATATTTCTGTCTGTATTCTATCAGAACAAAGCGGGCATTAGCCACAACCATTCTCGGCCACGTAACTACATTATAAGTTAACCTATTCCCAATGTTCTGAACTCGTCTTTTCCGAAAAAGTTACTACGGCTGGAATGTAGTTCAGGTGTTTAATATGTTGGCGACTATGTCAATCTTTAGAAAAAGCAAGCTTTTGTTTACACTATAATATTATGACCATAATAATTAACCCGAGAAATAGTTTCGCTAATCAAAGCAATAGAATGCACTCAGTCAGACTTCATCTTTCCAACGGCAATACCTGAGAAAGAATGTCTAACCTTCCTGAGAGACGCGAGATATTTGTACGCTAAAAAAGGAGACTGTACATACGGTCACGCATTCAATAACCCAGACTAAATGCACTGGCCGTGACGGCCAAGGCGCCCTCGAGCGCAAAGAATGCGCAGCGTCTTTGCGGCATCTGCCACTCAACCGCGAGTACCGATGTTTGGTATGCGAAACTCGCATAGCGTCAGACGCCAGCCGCATTCCTAAACCGGTGAGATGTGGTCATGTTCGTGTTGGGCTCCCGGGAACTAGTGTTATGTTCTACCAAGGGGCGTAGCCGTTGGAATCGCCGTTGGCCATTTTTATGGCAAGTGCTTATACCTCAGACACCTAATCATATGTCGAACGAAGTTTTCTTTGTCCGCGAAGTTTTCTGTGCTTGGTGCGATTTCGCATTCCTCATCTCGTTTTTAAAACCACGGAAAGACTAGTGCAACAAGGGAGCACAACGCACCAGTGCTAGACACTGTTTCATAGAGAGCGGAATATTTGGAATGCTGACCTTGACACTGGTGTTGCCTGTGTATCTTCGCAGGGGTTCAGCGTGTTGCAGATTACGTAATTTTTTATAAGGATGGTAATCATAAGTTTTTATGAGGAAACATATTGCCCTTTTCATAAACAAATGGAGCGTAGAGCGCGCTGCTTATGAACGTGACACTCTTCGAGGAACTCTGTCACGTTTTCGTTATTTTTCTTCTCAGAAATGAATCGTAGGCACTTAAAACATCTATTATGATCCTCTTGCTGAGGCGCGATATAGCACGCATCTCTTTTCATTCACATATAGATAAAATCCATCCACCCTAAGATGTCCATTAAACAGGATATGCTATGTTGTTTTGATACTTGACAAGTAGCATTCATACTTGTGATACATGAGTGTACTCGATGAAGCAAAACTTAATAGGACAGAAGGAGCTTTACCTAGCCACGGCTGAGTAAGCTACCCGCTAAATAATAATGCGATAATATAAAACATGTCTCGATTCATTGTTGTTTCATACACTCTTCGCGACCACAAATAATATGTGTTTTCTTATGCGGAACACTGCGCATATCAGGGTTTATGTCGAAATTAATTCAGCTAACTGCTAACTCGCTGGCCACAAGTCCTTCCACTTCAAGCTCCGATAGGAAAACGAGGACATGGTGTGCCTTTCTGAAGCTGAGCAGCACAGGAGTGCCGCCACCACGATTATCGACAAAAGAGAGATTTATGAGAAGAAAAAGGTAGGTTGGCCTTGGATAGCACTTTCTGGTGGCTACGTATTGGAATAAACATGGAAATGTAGACAAGAGGAAGTGATCCGAATGCGCAATATATACGTAACACGGTCATTTTTACCAGGCAGGAACGTTTACCAGTTGATCCTCTTCCTTATTTCTCTCTCTCTCTCTCTCGGCGAGTAGTACCTCGTAGCACCCAAACGAAAGTAATACTTTCAGGTAGCGTTCGTACTACTGTACTTTTGCCAGGGTACTAACCAGAGTTTTTCGATTTTACAAGTGAGAGCAGCCGCAAAAGTTCTAGTCATTATAGGCAAAAGGTTCTAGTCATTCATACGCTTTCAAGCGTTCGCTTTTGGGGGCTGTGTGCATCACCTATTAGGCATGCGTCAGTTAGACAAAGCCAACGCTTACTTCAATCCGGTGGAGTGCAGTAGCATCGCTTAGGTTCATTTATGCCAGCAGGTGAAAAGCCGTGTCTCTTTGTAGACACGTTTGGTGATGCATCCATTCAAAGTAGGAAGTTGTGTGTCGTTATACATAGCGGCTCTTTGTATAACGCACCAGCTAGCACGTTTTCTGGGAAACTGCAGTGTCAAGATACCAATCTGTATGCAGAATGTGGCTCTTCTGCCAAGTAAAAGCAACCTCTGCATCCAATCTGAGACCTGCACGTATTATTGGGCTCTCCTTGAGGTGGGGAATCAACTACTCGCAGTTCGAATTCGACATCAGAAATATTCTTTCCTTGCACGGTGGTAGCAAGGACACAGATGGGCAGGTTCCTGTGCAGCAGTAAGTTCAATGTGTGGAGGATTTTACCCGTGTTTTAATCTGTATTGCCGTGAGTTACCGAGATGAAAGATTAGAACTACACAATTTGGATCGCGTGGTGCCACAGGTGCAAGAAAGTGTATGTGTAGAATCATCGTATATTTCAGTCAGAAGCTACTTCAGGACGTAACAGTGGCCATTACCCATAAATGAATGCACTCAATCACACTTCATCTATGTAGGGAGCCCCAACAATTACAGGATATCTCATAGTACCCAAAGGTGCACCCAATATTCGCTGGCACTCAACGGACGAGTGTTTAAACCGCCAAGTCTTAGATTCTTGCCTCTATAGAAGCATCCTGCGTAGGTGCGGTTCTGTTCTCTTGTCTTTAGTGAAGACAAAAGGCAGTACGCAAGTCGTATCAGCAGTCGAAGGTAGACTCGAACAGGCTGGATGGTATGTATACCCCGATAGGGCAGGCCCCCGATTGCTGTACGGCACCGAAGATGGAAATACGCTACCGTTGGCAGAACATGTGCGCTCGGCTAACAACCATGGTAGGCCTAAGTATGTTCGCACTAACTCGCGTTTGAAAAATATTATTTGTACAAGTGTACACACCACGCGTGTTTGAGAGCACACGTGTCTTGTAGCGCGGATAGCCCACAAATGATGCCTGGTACAACTGACCAAAGAATATCTTCAAGCAGCCCCATCTAAGCACAGCTACAACAGAACTAATGTGTGCGAAAATTATTAGGGTGGCTCGTCGAGCGGTTACACGCAATCGAACATGGACTGCAGTAAGAGAAGGCACCTAAATATGTACGGTGCGAGACAGCGGGAGTAACTGTTCCGTCTTCAAATACCGTTGACATGCTTTTACTAAAAGAGAATGCGGTAAATAACGGTAAATAGCGACGGAAAGCTGGGCTGCACTGTGTGGCATCTGATAACACTGCCTCTTCAGCCAAGTCAGGAGTACTTACGCCTTCAAGACCAGCATCGTTCAACAGCGAAATGTGCGAACCTAGCATTCAGCAAATGCATCACTGTTGTGAGAAAGCCATTCCTGCCAAGCACGGATACCTAGCCGCGAAACACTCCATGCTTCAGTGTAGACTAGCAAGCAGCAACGTCATCAGATTGAGCCGTTACAACGTCTCGTTGTACTAGGGGAGGTCTTCCTACTGTAATGCTGGCGTCAAAAACAGCTCCCTGGCTATATTTTTGATGCGCATGGATTTCTGGTTGGTTAGCGAGTCCCAGGGGGTCAGTATTTCAGGGCTGCCTGGAGAGAGATAAGCCGTAACACTCGGCAATTGCGAAGCTAGATGTGAGTGCTTGCGCAGTTCCGGACGCCAGCTAGCGGTTTTCCTTCTGTGGCAACTCAGAGAAGACCTCCTTTCGGCCACGAAGCACGAATCTTTGTAAAGAAATATCTTAAAGCGTTCTATTGGCGGTACAAAATAGTAAAAGGTGAACAGTTGTTAAAGTGAATGATCTTTAAAGTAGTACATACAAATATTACACTGATCATTGTTCTGATGAGCTAAACGGCGACTTTGTGAAACTTTATTTCCCCAGAACATCACACACCAAATGTATTCAGGTAGGCGTGCGAAATGCCTTCTCTTGAGTCGTTCCAAGCACTTGATGAGCGCTAAGAAAAAAAAAGAAGGAACACACTGTACAGATTCCTTCAAACAAAAATCTTGCTGCGAAGACCGCGACGCAGAGCGAGGCGCGATGAAGAAACCGCGTTATCCTGCTCGTCATGAAGACGAGAGAGTGCGCTGCTCACCTCATCAGACGACAAAGATTACATATTGAGCAGCAAGCGCGTAACGTCGCATAGTGACCTCGAAGAGGAATCTCTGAGCTTTCATTCCCGTGCGGCATGTACCAAGTTGCACATAGTAGTGAGTCCCTCATATCAACTCCAATAAACCACGGACAACTGCTCATCATTTACAGACACTCTTGCTGAGCTCGTAGCATTCCGCGTAAAAACAACAACAACAACAAACGAAGCTGAGTAGCGAACATGGTTCGCATATATTGGAGCTCCACCGGGAAGTCAATACATTGCATCTCTTCATGCCTTTCGTAATGAGCCCTTCGTTAGGGCAAAACCGCTTCCCCATTTATTCCACCTCATGCTTCCGTCTCCCCGTATCATCCACGTCTCGGGCTTACCTTGGAGAACTGAACGCAAGTCTTCTCCCTGGACGGCCGAAATCCGCTCGAAGATACGAGTTAATCATCTCTCCCAAAGGCTCATTAAGACTCGCAGGGAAGAACCATGCGTCAGTACAAACAAACGGTTCATCGGAGAGCTTTCTTCACTAAATGCCCGCGTTCGAGCGTCCCTCCCCAGGGAGATATAGGCCGGGCTTTTCTCGACGTTGTGTTGACAGGAAGCGGAGCCGTGTGGAGGGCAGGAGAATTCGCACGCAGCCCCGTTCAAGTTGTGAGTGCGCGGTGCTAATCCGACGAGGGCCATTCTTGCCAGAGCGCGCGAATTCCCTGAGGCAGATCGGAGTTCGGACATCTTCCGCATGGCCGGGTACACCGCTGCTTCTTTCACTCTCCCGTCTGTCGGCGGCGCGCTCCACTTCGTGGCCGCGTAGAAGGCTTTCTTGCACGCTCGGGTCTCTGTGAATGATGTTTCTGGTCAGCCGCGCTGAGCGACAAGGAACGAGTATTAATTATAGCGGATTATCGTACTTTGCCGTATGACCAGGGTTTCCAGTTGTTCGGTGCTTGACCATGTATTTTTATGTTACGCTGCATTCTTGAGATGAGTGGTTCACTTGTTTTCGTATCGCCGCTGTGACAAACATAACCGGCTACCGTTTTGTGTCGGACGCTTGTATGCCTGTACGCCTTCACTCTCATAGAACCGGTGACCTATATAACTACACTTATATTTCTTTGCGGCCCTGGGAAGCCAACACGCGAATACAGCTTTCTTTATTACTTAAATCGCGTTCGTGTAATGTTTACACACGTTGATGTCACAGTTACGCACTCCTGCAGTGCCTGGTAAACGTGCATTGAAGGCGTAAAAAATGTACAGCCAATTCCACGCCTGTTTTAAGCGACCAGTGTAACTGGCAAGCAAGTGCCGCCACTTCGCGAACGCAGATCTAGTCATTTCACGTTTCTTCAGCTTCTTTTCTTTCATACCTGCTTCTTTATCTCTTTCCACACCTTCTTGTTTCATTCATCTTTCCTTTGTACTTTACATATTTCTGCATCTACTTTGTGTCTCCATATATATAGCACCTCTCTATATATTGAACTCTCTCTCCTACATTCCCTCCTCCTCACCGTCACTTTTCTTTCCCGCCCCTCGCTATACTCCTCTACTATGCATGGCTATGCTACTCTAAGAGCTACAATGCGAATACCAACACTTTTGGAACATACTCACCTTAATGATCATCATCTGAGGCCTGTGTCCTCTGCGATGTCAGTGCGCATTAAAGGATCCCATGTGGTCGAAATTTCCCGAGCCTTTCACTACTACGTCTCTCATAACCATATTGTGGTTTTGGGAACTTAAACACCGCAAATAAATGAACCAGTCATCATCATCATCGTATATCATCACCATCTCCGCCTCTATTTAGTAGTGGGCTGAGGGCATGCACGCGAAAGAAGAAGAAAAGGTCATAGCGAAGAGGGTTCTTGCCAAGTACTTCGACACCGAAAGAAAGGTTGACAACATACTGCTCGACTAGCAACTCAACGCTCATCCAAAGTTTTTTTTTTCATATTTATGCCGCTTGATATCAATGCCTCCTCACTGGTTGCCGCTATATGCAACGAACGAGCTCAGGCAAGCACAACCTTTAAGAAGGGCGCGCCTGAATGCCGCACATTGGGTATTTCGTATACGCACAAGCAGGCATATTTGAGTATGATTATCGTTTCTGCCCTGAGCGAGTCGGGGGATCGCCAAGCTTGAAAAGCTGGACTATTAAAATGTGCACAGCGTTCTTCTTATGTTACATCTATCATTCAAGTCGAGCTGTCCACGACAGCACGTCTTAATAACACCATGACTTCATATTTGGCGTGAACGTCGTTTCGCTTTGTTATCTTGGTATATATACCACTGATTCATGGCGTGAACGATGTTCACTCCATGAATCGTGGTATATATACCAAGATAACGAAGTGATATCCACGCAGTCATGATGGCACCCTGCAATTCCTCTCGTCACATATCTGGCCCGCATATGACGGTATTTATGTCATGTCTTGACACTCGTTTCCGTCCTGCACTCATATCACACTATCCTTATACTTATTTTTTTGTCAGGCCAAGGACTGAGGACAACGAGAGCAGGAGTATGGGCCGACATGCGAGGTTTATCTGCAGGTTCTTTCTGCTTACTCTGTTTCTCAGTTGATATCATTGATATGCATGCTTTTTAAATGGCCAACGTCAATTCAGTAGTTGCGCACATCCAGTGCCACTACTTGTTGCCGTGAAAATTGGTTTTTTTTAAATTTCCACTTTATTCGGTTAGTATAAGGCTTAGAAATGTCAGGCCAGATGTGAAAATGCGCGAACCGTCCTTGCTTGTGGTACTGAAATAGATGTCGATAAGAGCCGTTTACTAAAGTGGGGCAAGACCAAGGGGTCTTCTGCCCGGATATGGACGTGGGGCGGAGCCCTCACTGAAGCACACCACGAGTCCCTGCGTCTTGGCGCATTCTCCCTACCAGATCGAGCTTTTTCCGGGAGCCGACGCTAGAGAGCGAGGCTCCCCAGCATTGTGGGATGGCGCTTGGGATTAGATGAATGCTCGTCAGTTATTCACTACCAGAGTGGATCCACTGATTTAATGGATGCTGCACAGCACGTTTTGCTGCGTGAGGCCATGTATTGCACATTGTAAATTTCTTGTTTAAATGACACAATTTAATATTTAGTTTATCTATGCCTGTAACGAGAACTTCGGTATATGCACGAGGGCAACGGTCACTGAAGTAGTTCGCAATGGATAACCTCAGGTCGAATCGAGTCCGCAAAGATGACATTACGCTGCAGTGGTGTCAGTAAGGGGTGACCATATAAAAGTTTCATACGTGTCGGAACAAAGAGAGTGCCGGTGTGCACTTTTTGGCATTGCGTAGAGGTTAGCTAAAAGAACGCTTCGCAGGTGCATGAGTGGAAAAATTAGCAATAGTATATCCTTTCCGTATGTATGTTTTTTTCCGACTGCCGTGATAATTGTGTACAAGCCTACAAACAGGACATCGTTGCCTAGCTAGCTTGAGTACAGCTTGAAGTTTTTCCTCATGCAATTGCAACGCTGTAATAAATTCCCCGAACACAAGCTCACTGGCCGAAAGAAAGCTAATGGTACTTTTATGCCCCATTTTATATATCTCTAGAAGAATTGAGTTTCGGCCCGGTTGGTACATCTTTTGGGGTGCTTAACCTGCAAAGTCTAAACAAAACACCCAGACGTCTAGACGCCCCAGTAGTTTCACTTCGTTTCGCTTTCGCATCTCCATCTAACACACCAGCCAGAAAACTTGCCCAGCACTCGAAACGGGGCACTGTAAATGCACCATCATTGTCAGCCACTTAAACGCACAGTTTACTTACGGGTCGTTGCCTCTGCTACTTTTCTTCCATTTACGTCCTCATGGCTGATGACGAATTACACGTCCAGTGATCACTTGTTCATTAAGCGAATGGTTGAGATTCCGGAAAGTAAAACAAGATATTTGGCCTCAGCCAACCGTTCTGCATTGTATGGAGCAATTCTTTGTAGTCCGGAACATCGCACTACGTTGCACCATCTGCAGAAACATTGATAAAAGTTGTTTTAAATCGAGCGGATGATGCTCGGCCGCTGTAGACTGAGAAAAAATGCTCGAAGAGCAGACGTGCGAGCTGCAACCGTCTTTCCCAATGCAGAAAAATATTGCTGCTGCCTCTACACCAGCTACAAGAGCAGCTCACGACTTACACAAAAAGATAATGGTAATTTGTGCAGTTCTCTCCAGGGACCCGTAGGAGCAGAGAGCCTGAAATGAAGAGTGCTGAGGTGGTCAGGGATAGGCGGCCAAGGCGTACCACTCCACAATGTGCAGATCCAAAGAGACCAGTGTGAAAAAAAAAATGTAGTAGTGTAGGAAAACTTATGGTGACATGAGCACTGACTGGGTGATGCATCTGTGCAACCCCTACATGCAGGCTTCGTGCCGTACCAGCTTGTCCACTGACAAGCGTTGCGCCTACTCACCCGTGGCTATCAGACCGTCTACTGTTTCCATAATCGGTGTAGCTTATTTCGCCACGGGGCGTATTTGATCGACGCAGCTCCTGCTGCGGAGTGTTGTATGGTTGCCGCACCATCACCATGAAGAGCGCGAGTCTGACAGGAATATATTAGCGCACTGTCGTGCTTCGGGTATGTGATCAGGGTTTCGCTCTTAGGGGCAAGCCATGAGCATATATTTGGGCGCGGGCTTACAGTAATCACTACGCAGATGGAAGAACTACAGGCCGCCCCGTCCATTCTATAGCAGCCACACGTGCCCCTAACATCTGTAGCTGTCCTACACTGGCCTCGGATAAGGCTCAGGTAAAATCTGTACACCTATACACCAGATGGTAAATTCACGTCGAAGAAGTATGCATATTCTGCGACTCTTGACAAAATTTACCGCGTGACGAGTTTCCATAAAGTGACGCTGACTAGCGGGAAATTCTCATACACGAAACTCAAATGTACGAGATGAGGCATGTCGTTCGATAAGAGCTGTCCCACTTCGTTCATTTTTGTACGCCGTCAGGATGGCTAGAGTAAATAATGTGCACGTGTTATCGTGGTTAGC
Source organism: Hyalomma asiaticum (assembly GCA_013339685.2). Lineage (NCBI taxonomy): Eukaryota > Metazoa > Arthropoda > Arachnida > Ixodida > Ixodidae > Hyalomma > Hyalomma asiaticum. Next base: position 61,759,034 of record CM023482.1, read on the forward strand.
GAAAGATAGTAAAAAGGCTGGCGGGAAGGGAGGTGGGGGGGGGGGGGAGGAGCGGGTTAGGAGGGGGCGTTATTTGCTTCCAAGCCTCTTCTTAAAACGAACTGTTGGATTCATTTCAGGGGCCCAATCGACACAACCTCTTTCGTGAGTGCTTTTGGCCGTTGGCTGGACGGCGTTTCTAATTGTATATCAAGCATCAGTATTGGCTGCGATTTCGCTTTACGAGCACTTTCATGATTGATTGAATAATTTGTGGGATTTTCCGTCCCAAAGCCCGCTATGATTATGAGAGACGCCGCACAGGAGGGCTCCGGAAATTTCGACCACCTCGGTTTCTTTAACGTGCTCTGACATACACAGTACTCGGGCCCCAACATTTCGTAAGTTGCTTCGTGAATACGAGTGCAGATTCATTTGTACCGCAGCTCGTTCGCACGAACATGTGCGCTTGCGACGAAGACTTTGTATTGTTTCCTTCTGTTGTTGGAGTAGAAGTTCCCACCTTCAAAAGGTTCTTTTTTGTTCCTGCTTCGTCTGTCCACTTCACGTAAGTGTTGTACATGGCAATACACCTACAACTGCTAACAATAATAATTTTGGGATTTTTTACATGCTCAAACGACTTATGATTATCAGGCAAGCCCCACAGTGGAGGGGTGTGGAGCAACATCACTGCATGACGAATTTAATGCCACGTCATAACACAAAAATTATGACATGCATGTCATGATCCGCATGATTTACGTGCCACGAACTTGGTGCACTTGCGGCCGTTTCGTTAACTTCCTATATACGAAAATTCGTATAGCGAGGCAACAATATCTGGCGACCATGAATGAAACGTTCTAAGAACATGAAAATCGTGACAAGAATGTCATGAGCGGCATGATTTACATGCCACGCGTTTCGTTAATGGGATGTATAACAAAATTGCTATGGCACAACACGACTGCCTGATGAACGTGAGTGACAGGTCATAAAATTACAATCATGACATGCGTGTCATGAGCGGCATGGTTTACATGTTAGTCTTGGTGCTCTTGCGGCTGTTTCGTTAAGTACATATGCACCAAAATCGTTCTATCGGGACAATACATATCCATTTTACGATCCTGATGCGTGTTTCGCATTTCCTTGATTCCCACTGCACGTGGGATCTGCCTTTTTTTTTAACACGGTAGTGCTTTATACCGTGTTCCACCATGATTTCGCTGACGTACTTCCGTCACGTAAATGGATATTTGAAAAATTGCACCCAACAACCGACAAGGATAAAGAACCACTCTCTGGGATTCGAACCCACAACCACCCGGGACCCAACTGTACGAGCGGTGCACTGTACCCACCACAACACTATAAGAGACGCGGTAGTTTGGTTCCGCGACTCTCACATCGCATGCTAGAGACGCGGAACAATTTGCCCTTGTATTCCATCTAACTGACAGAGATTTACAGCCTGCGAAAATTACATTAAAATTACCGCCTCGTTTTCACTGCACTCTTCCATCGCGACGGGGACACCGCCATCTAGGAACGCTGTAGCGAAGCAACACGTTGTCATCCGCATGCGAGCCGAGAGTGAGCACTTAGACAGTCTCAGCGTATACCTTACAGCTGTTGATGGAGTTTCATGCTTTCTTGCGTGTTTCCTCTAACGCTTTGGATTACCCTCCTACGCCCCCTCACCTGTATCATGGCTCCCACATCATATACCGTGTTTCTACGCCGTCTTCTGATTCGTGTATGATTCGTGTACGACCGACTCGCAAGACTGCAGCTTATGGACTCAGCGGCTTCCGAGAAGACTGATTGATTTCTGCGGTTTTACGTCCCAAAACAACTATTTGCTTAGGCGAGACGCCGTAGCGGTGGGATCCAGAAATTTGTACCACCTGTTGTGCTTCAACGTGCACAGAGATCGCACAGCACACGGGCATGAACATTTGGCCCCTATCGAAATGCAGCCGCCGCAGCCAGGATACGATCTCGCGACCTTTGGATTAACAGCCGCGTGCCATAACCACTAGACCACCGTGGCAGGCGTTTCCGAGAAGACACGTTTCACTTTTGTGGGTGCCAATTCCATTTTTAACACGAAGATGGTCTATGCCGGGGTCCGACACCGCCCCATACATCACTACTCTAACAGATATGATGCAGTAAAATAAACATGTAAGAACAAGAAAAAAAACACTAAAAAGAAACCTCTGTTCATGCGCTGCGAATCAAACTCACAGCCCCTCGCTCCTCCCTCGACAAGAGGTGGCCTGTGCTCTACCACTGCGGTAATGCTTTTTTTAACCAGTTTATTACAACAACACAAACATAAATAGCAGGTAACAGACCTGTCTACATATTCGCTGACGAGCACTGGGAAAGTACAACGCAGTGCGAGCTCATAATTAAAATGCTTTAATCTAAAAGACGTATGTTCCGCGAGTCTAGATTAACAGATCTGTGTGATGAACCACTACTGATGAGCCAACCCTAAACATGCACCTCCTATGCGCATACTTCTTGTTTAATTACGCAGAAGAATATTTTACCAGAGACACTACATAGCAGGTCAAGTATCTGTAATATGCATACCGTGTTTTCTGTATTGAGATATGATGATGGTTGCGGATGTTCTTGTCAAAATGAACGTGTGTTGTAATCTCTGCCGCATGCTGAAAACGCCGCAGTGAGAAAGGGCATAACGTCAGCCGATGGCAGCAGAGTGTTCGGATGTACGTACTCGTTGTCTGTCTGGCAATAAAGAAAAAAAAATTACACCATCACCCGCTAAAGGGGACCATGAGGCGGTTCGAAGCAGCACTGGAGGTGCACACCGCGTTTGCATCGGTTTGACTAGGTGTTGCGTTTGAATCGATTTGACGCTAGCAGACGCTACCTGCTTCAGCGTTGTCTCTTGCGGGCGAGCGCGCGTTCTCGATCCTTGCGAGCTGGTAAAGCGTTCATCGAAGAAAGAGCGTTTCCATAGTCAACGCGCGCCGTTCGGAGAGGAGGAATGCCGAGTGGAGAGGAAATGAGACAAGGAGAGGAGTGGGAGGAGGATGCGCATTGCAGTGGGGGTGTGGACGCCGACGCCGCGGGACAGAAGCAAGAACGCAGGGGAAGCGCAAGCAGGTGGTACGAGAGAAGTGAAGAGAGTAACACGCAGCTGTTCGAGAGAGGGAAGGAGGAAAGTTGCGCATGCGCAGTGTGAGTGCGGACGCCGACGCTGCGGGACATGCCGCCGCTACGAAATGCTTCGCATTTAAAAGGTATCTCGAGAGTGTTGTGCGTTGTGTGCATTGCTCTGGTTGTATGGTACGTTTGCGCTGCTCCTTCGGTGTCGTGCCAACCTGCATCTTCTATGTTCCATCTGATGTGATTAAATTCCTGATGATGGTATCGTGCTCGTAGGGTGCAATCTTTGTTATTTTTGTTTTAGATGTGAGAGCATCTTATGCTCGGGGCAGTGTCCGTTCTGCGGCGTCCGCATTCTCTCTCCCTCATTCGTTTCTCGTACGCAGGTGTGCGCTCTCTCTTCCCCTCTCTCCCTCTCCGCGACAGGTGCGGTGCAGCAAACCATTACATATATATCTCTCTCTCACTCTCTCACTCTCTCTCTAAGGGTACGGCGGTAGGCAGCGCAAGTGTCGCGGTGCAGTATAAGGCGCGCGTTCGCTGTGCTTCCGTCATTCTCTGTCTGAGCAACGATGTGCGAAGCGCCATGAACAACGTCAACGTCGCGCTAGTTGCAGCGGCACCGCCACAGCCGCGGAGCAAAGGAAGGCTTGCGAAGCCGAACGTAAACGTGAACGTCCGCAGGAGCCTTCTACACGCCGAAGTGGAACGTCAGCTTTATCAAGCAGACCCAGAACACCAGGCTTGGGAAGTCGAAGCGCAACGGCAGCGTCGAGCGGCAGCTGCCGATCCCGAAGCGATCAGGAAACGCGAGTCTGCGGCCAGAGCAGCAAGACGCAACAACCCCATACAAACGTCTCCTCTCAATACATTCTCTCGCTCTTTCACTGGGTATGTTGCCAAGTGAAACGAAACGGAAACTCGATGCGCACCCCCCGCGATGCTTTCGCATCCCACCATGGTGGCCCGTAGGGGGAGATGATGAGATTATTAGATGCGAAGCAGCTCTGACTAGCCTGTGCAACGCTGCCCCTCCCAACGGTCCCTCCGTCCGCACAAGCGCGAAGCAACGCGCTTCCCTCGGCGCAGGTGTTGGAGCGGTGCCAAGTAGGTCACGCCGCAGCTGGGCGTTGACGTTACGCTCCCCTCGCACGCTTCCCTCGCAGGTGCGCGCGTACGTCACTCTCTCCCTCACCCGCCGGAGCGCCCGCACTTGCCGGCTCCAACCAACGCCACCTAGACAAACTCCAACGCCCGCTCGCCTCCTGTGTCTAGCGTTTCAAACAAACGTCTACACCCGTAAACGCTACACCGAGTTTCGCTTCAAACTGTTCTTCCAGCACCCGCGTTAGCGTCGTTCAACCCGTGACGCCACCCGTGCGCAACGCTGCTGCTTCGCATCCCATCAGGGTTCCCTTCGGGGAGATGGTCCAAGTTTTTTTGTCATTTTTTGTCTCTACTACTTCTGGGTGGGTACTAGCACCCCATTTTGTGGCGTAGTAGAGCCCTTTTGAAAAGAGCGCTAGAATCCCCTGCGGAGGCATCCCGGTCATCTGCTTTGGCGAAGGTATCGTTACGTTGCCAGGTGGAGTATTAATAAATAAATAATTTCAATCCTCAGGGCCAAAGGCATTACAGAGGGGGGTGGGACCAAAATACATGCATACATTAAGTAAACCAAATACCATGACTTGTCGTAATAGTAACGTAATACAGGCTTTCATATAAACGGCGTTGCTGAGTGCTTGAAGAAAACGTTGATTGTCGCTCAATGACATTATTTCGGTGTGAAGGTGGTTCCATTCGATCACAGTGAGCAGTAAAAGGGAATCCGAGAATGTTTTCGTGTTCGTTTTTGAAAGTGCAACACCTAATTTATCGCAGTGATCAATCAACGTCATGCCTCAAGGGAGTTACTGCACTCTTCATGAAATGAGGTAGTTCTACCCTGAAAAATTAAGTTAAATTTGGCACAGGAAAGTACTCCTTCAAAGTGAGTGCCCAGCATTCTCTTTGTTCTTACAGTGTACTACAAGTAAATACTTCGCAACTGTATCAGTTTGCACAAAAATGAAAGGCGAAGCAGGATGGCCACGACAAATGCCTCGGGAAGGACTCAGTAGGTCATTGAGCTGAGGTCCTTTAAAAGCGATTTGAATGTATTGTTCTGGTAAATGGCAATCATTTTTAACAGGTCGCACACTTTCAGAAAAAAGCTCGGTGCATCGAATGCCTACCTCAAGCACAGCAGCCTTGATATAGCGCCTTCAGAATATAGAGACAAGATATGTAGCCCAAAAATAGAAGAAACTAACCATGAAGACAAACTATTTGAGGCTCTGCCGAGTCCCTGAGTAACCTGAGTGGACCTATATATGTACTTATAGTGGCAGTGCAACCATGCGTGCTCCCACCCATGCATTCATTCTGACTGCTTCAACTCTGTATAGCGGAAGAATGGCATGCAACGACCCAAAAGCTAGCCCTCAAAAGAAAAAAAAAGGCAAGAATGAAAAAAAAAAAACATGAACCGTTCAAGGATCGACGAATGCCATGAGCAAAAGACAGATCCGAAGAAGAATAACCTGGCAGGAAGTTTGAGCGGCCACGGAAACGGAAGCAACACACGACGTTTATCATGTTGGCATATCACTCGTGCTTGTACGGACGGAACAAGTGCGCCGCGGTGCGTGAACTTAGGCATGCGTGAGAGTTGGACAAATGCAAATACCTGTTCCCGCAGTGGTGCCAGATTTCTTCGCGCTCTGTTTGAAAAAACAATATCCCAGTGCCCTGTCACGTGCTTGATGATGCAGCCATGGTGGCATAGTGCCTCCTACTTGCTGTGAATATTTTTGTTACAAAAATGTCGTATATGGCGATATCAGGATTTGCGCATATGTGGCTATACACGGCATGTGCCCGTACGTGGCCGCATTTGCCCCAATCGTGATATAAACATATACAGCAAAGAAAGACCAACACGAGGAATGCTATGTAAGACTCCGATGCATACTGGGCAAGTGCGACTACGTATGGACACGTGCCATGTATAGCCAGATATGCATATTTGGCCATATATGCACATATGGCTATATATGGTACGTGTCCGTATATGGCCGTATTCGCCCAATACGCATCAGGGCCTTACATGGCATTCCTCGTGCGGGTATTTCACTGCCATACATGTTTCTATCACGATTGGGGCAAATGCGGCCACGTACGGGCATGTGCCACACATAGCCACATATGCCCAATTCCTGATATCGCCATATATGGCATTTTTGTAAGGGTTCATCTAAATTCACTGTATGCCTGTGTATAGTAGTGTGTTACCGCTTGCTTTGCGCAGCTCAGGAGCGCATTGCAGACCGAAGTACAACCCAACATGTAAGCCACTGTTAATATCTCGCAAATGGAAAGCCACATGGTTATTTCTTGAACCGTTGGTGTAGCTTGACCGAAAGCATGTCGATATGTTATACCTGGGGTCGCGGGAACGATTCCCAGCCACAGCGGCCAAATTTCGATTGGCTCGAAATGCAGAAAAATACACAAATGCGTTACAGAAACTCAGGTGGTCAAAATTGCTCCAAAGCCCCCACATCAAAATTATATCACACTTTTCACTCTTAAACGTCCATCATTTATGATGATATGGTTATTTCGTGCCATGACAGATATATTTAATAACAAAAAAAAAAGAGCCAGGCCTGCGCGGAACCGCAGGACAGTGGCAGCGTAAGCTGGAGGACCGATGTTCTTAGATGCCATTATAAACGCTTGGGGAAACTACTGCAACTAGAGGTGGTAGGTGTCCCCTGCGCCATAACTCTGATCATTTTGCCAAGTAGGGAAGTACCCACTATGCCATAATTACTGCGGCATTGTAACGTGCAAATCTGTATAACTGAACATCTTAGAGAGTCTGCTGGCATCGTTTTCCCGAGAACGAACCGAACTCTCGGCCCGGCGTCGACGGCGAGCTGCGGTTTGGGCTTCTCTCTGCGCAGCTGTCTGTTGTGCCCGACGTTGCCTCGCTGCAGCCTCGCGCGTAGCTCTGCGATTCGCTTCTTCAGCAGCGGTCCGCACCGAGGAGGAGCCATCAGGTATATCGAAGAGCCAAGTCAAGCTGCTGTCGGGGCTGCGCACGTCGCCTGCCGCATGTCGCATGGCACGATACGACACGATAAAGGGCAGCGGTTCGTAATAATGATGACGGTAAAGTTGAAGAAGATTGTTTCATAATGATGATGTTTATGAGGCCTCTGTAATGGGTGTAGAGCTACAAACCATGCAGCCCTGTGTTCTTTGAAATGATTCCTCGAACTCGTTATGCAATCCGCTTTCCGCGACGTATAGTGGCGTTTATTGTTCTGCCACGTAACATTACATTTGTTAATGCGATTCCTCGGCAGATGTTATACCTGTATAGGTTTTTTCGCGATGATTTTTCAACCACAGGCGTAGCTCAGTGGTAGAACGCTCGACTACCACGCAGAGAATGTGGGTTCGAATCTACGCAGAGGACAAGTTGGAATACTCCTCGGTCCTGGTTATTTTTTTCTAAAATTTGCAGCGATAGTGGTTACGGACACCGGCGGCGGACAACTACGGCGCAAAAATGACCCTTGTTGTGATCTCATAACAGCTTACGCTGTAAAAATGAGACGACAATGTGCTTACATATAGCTAAATCCCCGCCACGGTGGCCTAATGATTATGGCACGCGGCTTGCTGACCCGAGAGTCATGGGATCGAATCCCGGCCGCGGGCGCTGCATTTCGATGGAAGCGAAATGTTGAGGCCCTTATGCTGTGCGCTGTCAGTGAAAGTTAAGAACCCTAGGTGGACAAAACTTCCGGAGCCCTCCACTACGGCGGCTCTCATAATCAGAGCTGGTTTTGGGACGTTAAACCCCACAAATCAAACAATCAAATCATATAGCTAAATGCAGTATGCAGCAGAACAGTTGGCGCTGGCGTCCCACGTTGCATTCAAGGAACGACATTTTTTGCAAGGTGGCGAATTCAACATTTCTTAAAGTTTATTTTAAGCGTATTCCTTAGGTTGTAATTGTATAATAGCTATCAGTGTTCTTTTTCATGTTGTTCTACAGCTCAACGTGAATAGGTATTCAGCTGTAAACGTAGGGATCGTGTTTTCCTGTGCGTTGACGCATTCATGACGGGCAGCGAAAACCAAAGTGAGCATGATTCGCAAACGCATTTTCTTAAGATTCTTTACTCTTTGACCCGTTTCTTGTGGAGTGCAAAATGTCAAGAGCAGTATAGCAAACATTTGGTGCGAACGCGGTTGTTTACTTTCGTGTACTCGCCTCCTACAACTTTCATATCTACGCTTTGTTTCGTAATTTTTGCAACAATGGCCTTCGCTTGCCTTACCCGTCGCGCAAGCGACCGGGAAAGGTTAATGGTTTTATTCTTCTAGCTTTCGCAATATTGAACAGGTTATATTCATTCGTATTTAGTTTTTATTCGCCATCGTAAACTACGTTCGATATAGTTGCGAGGACTTCAGGGCTTCTTCATTTTCTGTTTCTAGAATTAAACCCACTGAAATTTATGGCTGATGACGCGTTCATATTTTATGGTCCTTTTTCCACCAAGTACACTCTCTTTTCCTTCTTGCTATAGCTTTTCAATTGGGACGCCTTCTTCCTGGGACCATTTTAGGCATCGAGATAATGTTTTCTTTGTTGGCGTATTCGATGGTTAAATAGAAGGAAAGTTCTGGGACAGGGTTTCTCATCTCATCTTCACCACCGAACGTGGCTCGAATAAAATTCTACATGCTGCGGGTGTAAGCTTGAGAAAAAAATATCGAACCCCGGTGCCTTTGTTGACTTTGAATTACCTCGCGTATTCGACACGTACCTCCGTTTGTGGCGAGCAAGATATCAATGTCGGAGTTCTGCGCTTCCTTTCCCTGCCTTTGTCTGGAATAGGTTTAGGGCTTTCATGACCTCACAGCTGTTTCTTTTTTCGTGTTGCTGTCTGCCTCTTTTAATGTGGTGAAAGGAACCAAACTATAGCGATTATTTATCGCAGTTCTATCAAGGCATCCTTGCACATAAATCAAAGCTCTCTGTATGTTAGCAATCCGTTATGCTGCAAAGGGAGGAAAAGCTTCAGTTTGTTGGTGGAGCGAATCTACCAATTTAAATAGAGCATTAAAAAAAAGAAGCTACAGCGTAATCAATTGTCCTCCAAAGCGTACAAAATGAGCAACGTTGAGACGTGACAGGATATTGTTCATTTAGTTACCCAGGTACAAAAATTCGTGATCAAAGAGGTTACAGTTGCAGTATTTGAATGTATGAACAGCATGAAAGTTGCGCGGTACAATTTTACAAGGAAATGGGGACTTCGCGCGTGCCTGGATACATGTCAGTGTTCAAGATAAGACGCCATTCTTGAGTGCATATAAACTTTTACCCTTGCAGGTCGAGTATCGCACGATGGACGATAGTGGTAATGAAATTTGGGGGATAATTTTCAACCACTTGCACCTACTTTAGGTCATTTTATTCTCAAGGCGTGACTTTTATTCTTGAAAGCTTGGAATTAGTAATATACTCAAATAGATTCTTCATTTTTAAAACGAGAAATTAGAAACTTTCCACTGCACATAATACATATCAGTGAGGCCGAACGTAAAGCATCATCAGGATGGTGGAAGTGGTAAAACTAACGATCGTATAGCGGCACAAAGGGCATGAATGCGGTTTATTTCTTTGTATTGATTTATTTTAAACATACTGCTAGCATCACAACTGAGGCTGTTGCAAGAAAGGGTAACGAAAAATACAATCAAATAATCCGATTAAACATTAAATCTGGCGCAGTACTAAGCAACAAACGCGTATAGAAAAAAACGCGCGCACTTGGGGTAAGCAGGGTAGTGCTTCTTCATTGCATGGTGATTATACAAATACTAAAGAGTTGAACATAAACAGTAACGAGAACAAATTTAGAAACACTAAGATAAAAAAATGCCCCGACAATACTGCCGTTGCACGCACAACTAGTGAACTCGTTCGAAAGCCGTAAACGTAAAACACTATTAAGGAGTTCGACAGCGCTAGAGTTGGGGTCCTCTCACAAAGTGGTTTTACAAACTTCGGCCAGACGCAGCAAGGGGTGCAGGGGCCCCTTCGGCGCTGCTAGAATGATGTATGCGTAAGTTTACACCACCCACGATATATTGAAAACTCTACAAAAAATATCGCTTTGGTTCTCATCACAGAAACCTGTTCCTGTGCGCATGTTGGTAGCAATGCTGCATGAATGTAGTCAACAGAGCACTTTTGTTTTGCATGCGCGTTTTCAGAACTATGTGCAATAGTTTTCAAGCACAGTCAAACAGCTGTCGTCAAGTTATTTAATATTGAGCTAGCACCTCAGTCACGATTTCCTTCCAGTAACTTGTTAGTGCAGGTGAGTCGATTGAATGAGGCTTAACAAAAGTGCACACGAAAAGCACGCGAACTTCGGCGGTTAATAATAATAAAAAAGGGCCGATTACTCGAAAGCAAATGAACTTCCAGAAAGGTAGAGATTTCCACAGTGTTGTAGCATTCCGCCGGTACCGCTTGAGTTCCTTAACAAACACGGACACAGACACCATCGTGTTCTCAGTGCGTCTCGTTCCGGGGCGTCCGCGCTGGCGCCCCTCGGCCGTTCACGATCAGACTCCTAAAGGAGAAAAGCCGCGGGGAGCGTCAGGCAAAAGCTGAATGCGTCTTGGACGCGTATGGACAGGGGACGTAGTGTGTGCGTACGAGATGCACAGATGTTAAGAGAACAGCGTCGACGGGGGTATTCAAAATGGCGGAACGATGGTTTACAGCGAGGCATGATGTGAAGATTATTAGTGCTCTGGCGGGCATGAATAGTTTCAACGGAACTCACGTTGTGAACACTGCATGCAATGAAGCTACGTTTAATGTTTCTCAAATGCGGTGTTGATTTTTCTTTTATTTGCAGCAGTTTAGCGCTCTTAGTCTTTCTCGGAAGGACAGACTACTGGGGATCAAAGTACTGCACTGCGACGTCAGCGGAGATCGCGGAACTCACTCCGCTAGAAGCTCCATTTTACATACACTGGTTAAAGAGACACCGCGTGACACCGAGCGCATCACCTTCGACGTAAAGACGAATGAGTTAAATGGAGTTCGTGGATGCCCTTGTGACAGGGGTGTTACTTTGTTATTAGTAAGTAAGAAAAGACTCCTTTAAGAAGGAAATTAGAAGTGTAAAAAGTTGACCTCACAGGACGCCTGCGTCCAATTTATATGTGCAACTTATTTTTCGGTACGTCAGCGATAAAACCTTCGAGCAATGTGCATATGACCATCTCATCAGGCAAACAGTTGCAGTCACGCAATACTCGTGGAGGGAAGGGGTAGCTGAATATGAAATCTACATTCGGTTAAGTGCTTAGTGTGCTTGGTTCTGCAATAGTTTGTATGCGATTGTGGCAGGTATACTAGTTCTTATAGATTTCACGCTGCCATTTACAAGAGGAACTTGACACGAGGTGTTCTGGCTCTATTTTCTGTAGCAGGAACTTCAGCGGATTTCAGCTTTTCTTTTATAATAAATTTCTCCCTCTCAATTTTTCTAGCACTGCTTACACAAGCGGAACTAACATACCAATCCATATTCCTGTATAGAGTGAACAAATCATATGCATGTGTCCGTGCACAAGGGAACACTGCAGAACATGTGTTCTGCAGTGTTCATTTGTGTCCGGGTTTTGGGCGCCTCTTCTTTGCATTATGAATGCTTATCAACTCACTCAGCTTCCTGTCCGCTTGTTCTGCATATGAGGCGATTAATTTCCACAGATCTGGACATAAAGAATTTCTTTAACGAGTACAAAACCATCACTGTTTTTAATGGCGCATGTAACTTGCTTCCCCATTTGAGGCCTTATGACATTACGATGCTTAAATATTTATATTCCTCTATGTTCTTCAACATCTGAGCTTGTAAATATGACAAGAATTTCATGAGCGTTTATTTTATTTGTTATTCTCGTGCAATTGTTCTTTCTGTGTTGATCGCCACCTGCCACGTTTGAAGGCATTGCTCTATCTTTTCATGTGCACTGTTACCGGATCATCACGGCAGGTTACCTCCTTGTATTCAAAGCGGTTAGATGGGCTACTTGGAATGTAGCTTTGCATACCAAATCTACTTCCTTGTATGCAGTCACCTGCAAACAATCTTACTGTTGCGTTAGTGCTGCTGTGCAAATCACAATCAAAAGGAAAATAAAACAGATGTGGGGCTAAAACGGCGCCTTCTGCCTTGTGGGTTGTTCGGCACACATTGTCAAAAATCTGAACAGTGGTCTTTGTAGTACATATATTGGCGTCGAACTAAAGAATACCCATTACGCGATGTTGTTCCCACCCAGGTAACGTACAAATTTTCGGAGAAGTTTGGGTTGAGAAACCTAATGGCTTTTGATTGACCTAAAAATATCACTTTAGCCGCGTTTGTCCATTACAAATGCTAAGCAGTGCGTTGCCTCAATCAGCTGAGTAGTTGTCGATAGTCCTTTTCAGAGACAAGGTTGGTTAGGGGCAATTAAGTTTGACGCTAACAGAAAATTTACGCCCGTGAGTTGAACATGAACTAACAATTGAAGTTGAAATCGCATAACACATTTTTCTCATTCTAACTGGTTCACGGAAATGAGCGCCAGCCACAACTGCCACATTTGTTTTCGTTGCATTTAGTAAGTTTGCTTTCTATAGATAGCCGCATACTGGTGAAAACGAAACTGTGCACCCTCATTTCCCGGTTTAAAGTAAGAAATAATTTTACGTGTGGTGCTGCTAGCGCAAACACAAATGGTCAACAAAGTTTGAGGGGGGGGGGGGGGGGGGGAGGGGAGGGGGGCTCAACTTTTCTTTTGTTATAGAAGCCACACTGACGCAAATAAACCATTAAAGAGGAGTGACCCATGCGAATCAAGCGTTTATTGCGCCTATTTGAGGTAATCATCACATTCATTCAACGCACACTCTTCCTTCTCTCTCTCTCTCTCTCTCTCTCTCTCTCTATATATATATATATATATATATATATATATATATATATATATATATATATATATATATAAAGGGTTGAAAAGAGACACACGTTCGAAATTCGCGTTTAATTACCGTTTCGGCCCGTGGGCCGGCCGAAACGTTAAGAAAACAAGAATTTCGAACGTGTGTCCCTCCTTTCAACCCTACATCGCACCGGACCCATCGAACTTCAAGCCGAAAGTACTATATATATATATATATATATATATATATATATATATATATATATATATATATACACGTGCGTGTGTGAGGTTATCCTTCTAATAGCCTACGTCCACCCCATCGCCCCATTTTATCTTTTTCTTTCTCGTTCTCTCTGCGTGTCTTTCTCTCTCTCTTATTTTCTTTTTCTGTCGCTCTTAACCAGCTGTATTACAATCGTCTGTGCAACGCTATCATACGGCTCCCATAAATGCATGTTCTGCAAGCGTAGGTCTGTGTTACAACAGTCGTTTTCTGACCGTGATTCCTCGGTTTCGAAATGCTGCATCGACAAAAGCTTTCCTTTTCTTTTTTTTTTTTGGAACGCAGCTGTATATCGCTCGTTGCTCGGAAAATATCGTGGCGTAAACACAAAACGCCAGGTTAACATCCCAAGCCAAACTATATATTTCTTTGCAATCAGGCATACAGAAAAGAGCTCGGTATTCGTTGAATATAGAAAACCATGAAATAAACATAAAACCGCATGATGGACCGTAAGGAGCCTGTGAACTATGGGAACAACTTCCTACGCGTTCACGGTAAACATTAGGTTGGAGCTGCTTTTGAAAGGGTCATTTGACGCCATTGGATGCCCTCGTGTGAGGTGCAAGCCGCGCAATGGACAATGATGGTGCCTGCGAAGAATGCGAACCGCGTTCCTTCTCCCTGCATGTGTTTCTTGGTTGCATAAACTTCTCCAAGTGGGAGAGTGCTCAACAGCAAGAAATCACTTAGTGACGTCACCATGTTTTCATATATAAAAGTGAGACCGGTCTAGCAACTCATTCAGTTCATTGGAAGACTGCCATGGATCATGGCCAGCAATGTAGCGAAAATGGTCGCTCCACCGATCGCGGTCTCCCACCCTAATCACAAAGCGATTTTCACTACCTTTGATCTAAACTAATGATGGAACATACCCCAATACAGCTTCGCTGGGCATTGACGTTTCTTTCTGTACTTCTTTCTCTCTCTGTATTTCCTTTATCTCTCTCTGCACCTCCTCTCCTCATTTCACACCCTCTCTACACCACTCGTAACAGCGAACGCAAAGACGGACCTAGCGAAGCTACATCTTCAGTGTAACAAAACAATCGCAGTGGAGTGTCCTTGATTGCTTCCGGAATGTGCTCTTATTGTCCACACAGGCTTACGTGGACGAAATTTATGCTCCGCGTTGTGAAGTATTTATTCCACAGATTGCCAAACAATCCTTCTCACTTGCTGCGCAAATCGCCAAAAGGGATGCATATTTCGTATGCGCACGGCAAGCCTTCCACCGCATTGCCACTGTGGCCTCATATTGCAGCATTTCGATGTACTTTCATTTTGTGAGCTTAACTTGGTTCTAATGACGGTGAAGTGTCGTCTATTGAGCAGTCATGTGCGCTGAGTATTGGCACAGGTCCACCTCAACGAAATGTTTGCTACGCATTGCGAAATATTGATGCCACAAATTGCTGAAGAAGCCTGCTCACTTGCTGCATAAATCACGAAAAATTATGAATGGGCCGGATATTTCATCCACTGTTGCTTGATATCACAGAATTTTGATATACTTTCGTTTTAGGAGTCGGTGCGGTTCACAGACCCATTACTTAAAAGGGTGCTGATTTGAGCTAGTTAGTAGCAATTCAAAGTAACGCTCTTTGCGGAAAGCTTAAGAACAAAGAGCACTGACAAACTACAGACACAGCGGCAAAATTTCCACTGAATTTTAATGGCACGAAGAAAGGCGTCGGTACATGCACGTTTGTGACGTAGTATGAAATATATCTTTGTATCGGCACGTTTTCTTCTTACCGTTAAAGCTAAATAGAAAGATTTCGCTTTTATCCGCAGTTTTCCCGTGTATTTTGTTCTTAAGCGAAACGCAAATAATTTTAATATGGACTCATTACATTCACTCCTCTATGAAGCATTGAACGAGCGATATAAAATTACTTTTGGATAGTACGTAAGCTACGACGATTGCTTTAGCTTTTTTTTTGTTTCTAGTAACGCATAACCCTCTCCCTCGAACTGTACGTCTGTATATAACGTTCTATGATCTTGACAAATGCGGGAAACATTTATCACGGTGAGCCGCGCTTGAGCTAATAAATTACAACCAGGCCAACGACCAGGATAAAATTGGAATTGGCCTGTCTCCGGAGAGGCAGCGCGGTTCTCTCATGTCGATTTCGCTCTTCTACCAGGCCTTATTTATTGCACCCGCTGTTGACATTCCCGTCTAGCGAGTTTACGCTACGTCTTCCCAGTTAGATGCAGAACCGCGAACACCTGCACTGGTGTCTGCTCATGCCTTTCAAATGTCAATGCGTGCCCGCCGGATTAGCCCACTGTTTTATTACCATGTTATATCACTCTAACCGAGACTGTAAATTCGACAAAACGCTTACTAGGGCGCAGAAATTCCCTAGTGCTGGCCGCATATCGCATTTCATTCAGGATGTTTCACACGTCATATACTATAACGTAACGCTGCACGATACAAGTAAGAGCGCGTGCGATAGCAGGGCGCAAATAAAATGTGGTCTCGCAGGTGAGTAGGTTAAGGTGATGGCAGAGGGCAAACGGAACCAACTCTTGGACGTCAGTTAGAGGACGTCGGGCAAGAGAACAAACAGCGAAGCTAAGCGTCGCTTCCAGCTTCCTCTGCGATGCTATTGCACGGGGGTGCTCTGTCACGCAGGACACCGGAAATTGCGCCATTAGCTTCATATGGCGGGACCACTAGGTGGTAAACATCTGCGGGCCAAACTTAGGAGCGTTATATGCGTCGTCGTATCGCAGCCGGAGGTGGGGATGGGCACCGCTTTACGCCGGTCTAAGCGCGGGGGTAATGCCAGCGTCTTATACGACCTTTTCACCGCAGCCCCTGACAGGAAAAGCGGGATTGCCCTTGATGGAGTAAAGCGACGACGCACGGCGGAGCGCCCGGACTTATTCGGTGAACTGTCAGACACGCATTGCCACGCAGCTACGGTTCGACAAAGGGCGACGCGAGGGCTTACTTGGCTACGAAACATACGAAAGAAAACAGCTGCGATACCACGGCTGTAGTAAAGAAATCCTAAAGATCCCCCCGCACTGAGGGAATCGGTTTCATGCGATAAAGTGAACGAAGAAATCGCCCATGACGAATGTAATTCTTTTGTATTCAGCCAATGATTACGAGTATAGGATGAAGGCTTTCCTGCAAGGCGCATGTACACACTCATGAGTATTTTTAACATGGGCTAACGATGAATGTCGGCATGACCGTGGCTTCTGGATGATACCTCGTGGTACGATGTAACGTTGGAACTCACATTAGTCCAAAGCACAGACATCCGTTTTGTCATAGAAAAATACACCGTACGGTGGCTTGATGCGCTACCATAAGAGTACTTCATTGAAGTATTCCTACGGAATCGAGAAAAGTTGCACAAAAGCATACCGAATGGTAGCAGGACGTTTGTATTGCTATCATAGTGCTTATCACACATTAGAAGCGGAATTCGCGTTGCGCATTCACAATCGTTACTACTGCTGGCGCAATAAGTTTATTTACTATATAAACTAATCCGGAGAAGCAGCCGCAGTCTAGAAATAGCGTGCTTGCTTGGCACCTCGGGCCTGTGTTCGATACCGCCCTAAAGCTTGGTAGGTTGCATGTCTGTCTATGTGCTTGTTATAAGTACATTTCCGTCCCAACCTACCACGAACGGTGTCTCTTGTCTTAAGAACCAAGCTCTTTGAGCCGGCCGTCGTTTGCCAACCGCAAACACAGAAATGTAGGCCGATGCTGGAGCCTGGATAGGCCTACATTTCTGTCTTCTCTCACTCAGCTCAGGTTTTCTGCACTTCACCTCGGTGAAGTGCAGAAAACCTGAGGCGCCGGTCAATGTCGCCGGCTCGATCCCTGAAATTGCTGCGTTTCAGATGTCTCCTTATCGCAGCCAAGGCATTTCGCATGTCTATTTTAGCTGATCCTTGGTTGGCGTAGGTTCTATAAGATTCAGACACCTGTGGCGCATACCCGCTTCCGCGAGCCGAGCACTACTAGCTCCGAGAGATTTCAGTAATCGGCACGTATATGACGAGTATATTATTTTATTGATGCAAAGATAAGTCATCCATATTTTTCATATACTTATACCCTACCTCAAAAGCATAAGGGTATAGGCCTAGTGCGCCCGTTTGGCGGCGCCACCGCTCTCCGATCGCGCAGCGCCACAGCGGTCAGGAGGGGCATTAAGTGCTCTTTCCCGGCGCGGTCAAGTCTTTGAGGCCATGAATTCGCGTTGTGGAGCAGAGCTCGAAGCCGCACTGCAAATCCAACCCCGTTTACTGTTTTGAATCTACAGGCTCGTCGCCAACGTTCACGAATAGTTCAGAACGAGCAGTCTACCTCGCGGGGCCTACTTACACGCCGTTAATACGCATACGGCGTGAGAGAATGATGTAGTGATGTCGATCCCTCAGGAATCGGTCAGCGCGTTGCGGAAACGAATGTGGATTGCGACGTGCGTTTAGAAACGTATAGTAAACTTTCCTTGGTATAAAGCTTGAAGTTAGAAAATTAATCAACCTGCCATCCAGCATGCCCGCTAGTTTCATAGTCGCTAGTTCCGTGATCAGAAAGCTGGGCTGGTTGCTTTGGTTTATTTGGCATATTAGCTGTCTTAAATAATGAAAGAAAAAAGAAATAATGCCAAGGACACCTTTTGAAGCAATGAACTTTTCGTCATATACCCCTCTTAACGCGTCAAATAAGCACAATATGGCTGTCATGCGGTGGCTGATTGCACTGCCAGTATAAAACAATTACTGCTCGGAAAGATTTTTTGTACGCGCTGTCCTACTCCTCCGCAGTCGAATTTAGTGGTTTTCTTTTATGAATTGTGTGAAAACGGGTGCTTCTGTGAACACATAAACCTACGGCACCTTTTTTGCCGACGTGTTACCAGCTAAACAAAAGAAAAATTGTACAAACTTATCGTACATTCGTGGCGCTGTTCCTGAACCTCTAGGACTGGCATAGTGCCCTAATTCCATGTACAGTCTGTTTCATACTTAGGGGAAATCTCGGAGCACCTTGCAACGCGATGCAGCCGTGTGGCCAACGCGATGCGGCTTCGGTTAAAGGCTGCACGCATAGATCATCTGCGCCTCCGTAAGCAGCTGCTGTTAGCCGACTCCAGCGCTCGCCGCATCATGGCCGCGTAGCGTTGCAAGGCGCTCCGAGATTTCCCCTAAGTATGAAACAGACTGTACTTGGAACAACAAATCGACGCATGCTACGTACGCATGCATGGTCACAAAGCGAAATATCACCGATTGGCAGTGAGTGTTTTTAGACTACGTGAAATCGTTGCCTTGAATATGATCAAATGTGGTTTTCGCCTATTTCGTCTCATGACAACCGATAACGAGACCTCCGAATCTGAACGATCTAAGCAATTCGCGCTTGTCGCACATTTTGCAGAGAGCTGAGCGACTAGAGCACCTGATCCTGTCACCGGCGTTGCTGCCAACCCAACCTTATCCCAGTCATCATTGTGTCACTTACAGGAAAGCGGAGAAAATTCCATCTTCGGCAGCTTCCTAATAGCGTTCCTAAACCTTCTATACAATCCATACACACGACAGCCCGTAGAATATCCCCGCCGCGTAGGCACGCTCGCGTTGCTTTGGCAGGGCCGGCCATAAGAAGGGAACGCGCAGTTTTTTCCGGCGGCCGCCGCGAGTCTCCGCAGTGGCGCTGCACGCGCGATTTAATTAGAGTTACTCTATATGCTACCGTATGCTAGCATCGCTGTAGATTAAACGCTGTACCAAGGGCCATTGCCGCGTTACGAAGAGGGAGCTCATCACATCCATCCAACTATCCACGCGTTTCGCCAGTGGCGCCGCGCATGCGCAGACTACCATCACGGAGAAAGGTCCATTGTGCAGTTTCACTTTCCTGCACAATGGTGGCGCTGGCCCCAGGTCCATTTGGCAGAAAACTAGAGAGAACGGACAAAAATAATTATAAGGAAACATATGGACTTTCTGCCATAAGGGGCAGGGAACTGGGCTATGAGTTTCCTTTTTTGCTATAGTATGATCGATTTGATTGAAGTAAATTTAAAAGGCATGAGGAAAATTTAAAGAGAGAGAGAAAAAAAACTTCTACGAGCCTGGTGGCGCACATATCACCGCCCCGTAACAAAGGGGACGCTCATAGCATCCATCCATCCATCCATCCATCCGAAAGAGGAGCGCACGAGGCCTATACCAGGTCAACGAAACGACTAGGAGAGCACCGAGACGTAGGCGGATAGATAGATAGATAGATAGATAGATAGATAGATAGATAGATAGATAGATAGATAGATAGATAGATAGATAGATAGATAGATAGATAGATAGATAGATAGATGTGGTAAGTGGCTCAAGTTCGCCAAGAAAGACCTCGCATTAAAGAAAATCACAGCCGTTATACTAATGTAGCACAAGCGCGCGAAAACCGGGCTGAATATTGCCAACAAAGCAAGTTTGCACTAATGGAAGACACAGGGAAACAATCAAATGTGTATCTGTGCGGTTGAGACGATGCGATCTCCCCTGATATCGTGAGGGAGCGTCCTCCTTCCGCAAGTGCGCCGCATGTGCGCAGAACGCAGTATCAGGTTTCTATGGCAGCGATGCGTTGCGTTAGGTTACTCACGCCCCACTCATACATTTTTGAGCATATAAGAACAACGGTGGATAAATGATAGCACACTCGCTTGGCACTCAGTGTATAGGGGCCAACTCCTGTTTCCACACCGAGGTGTCACGCGATGATGTCGCCACAGGCACGTGGGTTTTTTCGAACATGTGCCGCGAAATTACCCAGTCTTTCTCGCACGAGTATTGCGGAGATGAGCGTCAACACAGCTGAAAGTTTGTTAAAGTGGTTTTCTGACGCAGTCTCATACAACAGGCTACAGCATTATTAAACCGTTCGCGTCATCAATTACTTTAACCACCTTCTACCAAAGTAGTTGCGCGCAACATTACACGACTTTCCTTCTCAAGGCTGCTTTTCTTTTTGAATTCCGGCAATCACCTCGGTCCACTGTATATAGCGACGGCTGCGTCGCGCGCCGCAGTTAGGAGGGAACCGCTGTGCTTTAGATGCGAATTTCTTGCCGAACTTGTCACTTTCACCGTATCTATCTATCTATCTATCTATCTATCTATCTATCTATCTATCTATCTATCTATCTATCTATCTATCTATCTATCTATCTTCTGTCTGTCTGTCTGTCTGTCTGTCTGTCTAGCCGCCTACGTCTTGGTCCACTCCTATTATTATTATTATTATTGAACGAAAAAAATTGCATATGACGACACGATTTATCCATGTGTTACGCGTAATAGCAAGGTGTGCACAAGGTGCTTGAGTGGGTTATACAGGGTGTCCCAGCTATCTTTAGCCAGGGTTTAAAAATATGCCGATGCACCCTAAGACAACGCGACCAAATCCATTTTAGGGGCGAAGCTCCTTATGCCGTGCGTCTGTCCATCCTCCGTTTGTAATAGCCACCTCTAGTTCGTGGAGTGCTCACTATATGGCGTGATGGCGCTGCGGTGCTCGCTTCATTCAGATGTATGGGAACGCGTAGTATGGGAGTCTGTCTGTCTGTCTGTCTGTCCGTCTGTCTTTCTGTCTGTCTGTCTTTCTGTCCATCCGTCCGTCCGTGCGTTCGAGTGCTGCGTGGCTCCTTAGCTAGGACGTGAATTGATCAATAGATGGCGCGGAGGCGCTCGCTGCGTGCCCTAGTGTGATAGGAGAGCGCTAGATGGCGACACACAGTGTTGGTCACGTCTTTGATGATGTACTGGGCAAGATTCACGGAAGATTCACGGTTTTTGCCGATGAACCTCCGGAGCTTCGCCCACTCATCATCATTCACTCCGTGGATATGCGTGGATTTTTTTTCTTGCTATCTTATGGAGGGAGTCAGATTATTATTGTGTTCCACTTAATTGGTTAATTAGGCGCGATTAATTAATTAACTTCGGAAGCAACAAAGTTAGGTAAATAATTCCTATGGAAAACTTGTAGAGTGGTCTGTCAAATGCCCAGTTAAAAGGTTTCCAACTTTCTATCTATTCATAATTAGTGTTTTCCAGCTTCCTGCAGGTGCCCGCGAAATACAAAAAATACCACGTGACACAGCGGCTTGCGCGCCGCGATTGCAGTGCTCTCAAACTTATCGCGTACGAACTAACACCGCATTTAGCCGGGCGTACCGCCGGTTAACAGCGACAGGGCTGTGAAAAAGGCGGTAGTCGTCCGATCCAAATCAGGAACCGTCATCGCTAGCGCTGCACGCGTCCGCTCGATCGCTTTACGCAGCGCTAGCGATGACGGTTGCTGGTTTGGATCGGACGACCACCGCCTTTTTCACAGCCCTGTCGCTTTTAATCGGCGGTACGACCGGCTAAATGCGGTGTTAGTTCGTACGCGAAAAGTTTGAGAGCACTGCAATCGCGGCGCGCAAGCCGCTGTGTCACGTGGTATTTTTTGTATTTCGCGGGCATCTGCAGGAAGCTGGAAAACACTAATTATGAATAGATAGAAAGTTGGAAACCTTTTAACTGGGCATTTGACAGACCACTCTACAAGTTTTCCATAGGAATTATTTACCTAACTTTGTTGTTCCCGAAGCCTTCCGTCCGTGCATCCGAGCGCTGCGGTGCTCCTTAGCTAGTACGTGAATTGATCAATAGATGGCGCGGAGGCGCTCGCTGCGTGCGAGCGCCTCCGTGACGAGGACGGGATGAACAGCTTGGGTAGTGATCATAAACGCATAACGTTACAACTGGGATATAAAACTGAAAATAATAACGTAGAGTCGGAAGTTTGGCAGCTCGTATTTAAATGACAAACAAATAAAAAATATAGCCGCAAGGGTAGAGGAAGAAGTAGGCAAAATACGAGGCAAGGACTGGGGGTACAATGAGCTAGTTCACGTAATAACGAAAGAAATAAGTAAAGAGAAGAAAACTATTTGCTGGAAAGGAAAGATAACGCCAAAAAGATGGTGGAACAAGGAGATGCGGGAAGCGATCGAAAAGCGACGTAAAGCATCAAGGGAGGACAGACAGGCAATAAGGGAGAAGCGGCCGCAAGTCGAAGTCACGGAAAGATGCGAAACATATTTAGACAAAGAATCTATTGTACAGAAATTGGTCGAGGCAAAAATTAAAGGTGAAAGCGAACGCTGGGTGACAGAAATTCATGACAGCAAGAAGGGCGCGCCTAGGATATTTTGGAACCACATAAAAGCGCTAGGTAAAAAGTCTGCCACATTGCAACAGCATATTGTTGATGAAAGAGGAAATGAATTGGAAGGGTACGAAGCGTTGGGTTACGTCCAGAAGGTAACAGCCGGTTCGTTTAAACAGATCGCCCAAGAGATTCCCCCAGTGGGTAAAATCATGACGGAGAGCGAAACTAAGGAAGAGCTGGAACTTGAGAATTTCAATTGGAAAAAGGCCGACGGAAAAATTCCAAAGCGCACTGCTCTGGGTTTAGATGGAGTCCCCATTAGCCTCATTA
This sequence comes from Hyalomma asiaticum, assembly GCA_013339685.2. Taxonomy (NCBI): domain Eukaryota; kingdom Metazoa; phylum Arthropoda; class Arachnida; order Ixodida; family Ixodidae; genus Hyalomma; species Hyalomma asiaticum. The sequence continues at coordinate 61,782,088 of CM023482.1, forward strand.
ACGAATTAGGACAGAACACTAAAGAAGCACTATTGAAAGCCGTAGAAAAATGCTTACAGGAGAGGCAAATACCGGACAGTTGGCGAAAAAGCAGAATGAACTTAATCTATAAGGGCAAGGGGGAAAAGAATAACATTCGCTCGTATACACCGCTAACCATTACATCGGTACTATACAGGATGGCTATGCAAGCAGTAAAATTAAAAATAGAAGCCTGGTAAGAACGTAACAATATTTTGGGAGAACTTCAGAATGGATTTCGAGTAGACAGGCGTTTAGACGATAACCTATTTGTTCTTACTCAGTGTATAGAAATATCTAAAATAGAAAGGAGGCCGTTGTATGTGGCTTTTCTAGACATCACTGGGGCGTATGATAATGTTAATCAGGAATTATTATGGGAAATTTTGGAAGGAATGGGCATAGGCGACGACTGTGTACAGCTTTTGAGGGACACATATCGAGAAAATACAGTATGCATATCAGTAGCATAGAGAACGTTGATATTAGCAAGGGGCTGCGACAGGGATGTCCTTTGTCGCCGCTGTTATTCATGCTGCACATGGTTAGAATGGAAAAAGCGCTAGGAGATAGCAACATTGGTTTTAATCTGTCACACAAACAGGGCGGCGTGATGATTGAGCAGATGCTTCCGGGTTTATTTTATGCGGATGATATTGTCTTATTCGCGGACAGTCGAGATGATATACAACGGCTGGTGAATATATGCGGAAAGGAAGGCGAGGCTCTAGGACTAGGATTTAGTGTAACAAAATGCGGATTGATGGTATTCAATGATCCCAACGACCAGGCGGTATCCATACAGGGCCAAGAAATACCGAGAGTAAGCGAATACAAGTACCTTGGCGTATGGGTAAATGAGGGTGATAGATACACGAAGGTACACGAAAAAGCCTTGGCAGCAAAGGGAAAGAGGAACGCAGCAATAATGAAGCACAGAGCATTATGGGGACACAATAGGTACGAGGTGCTTAGGCGTCTGTGGACAGGGGTAATGGTACCGGGGCTTACATTTGGGAACTCAGTGGCGTGCATGAGGCCAGAGATAAATCAGGAATGGATGTGAATCAAAGAACTGTGGGACGTCTCGCGTTGGGGGCACACGGGAAAACGACAAACGAGGCTGTAAAGGGCGATACGGGATGGGCGAGATTTGAGGCAAGGGAAGCCCAGAGCAAAATAAAGTTTGAAGAGAGGTTAAGGAATATGAGAGAGAGTAGGTGGGCAGTGAAGGTGTTCGGCTATTTATATAGAAATGGCGTTGACACGCAATGGAGAAAGAGAACTAGGAGGCTCACTAGTAAATATACGGCTCTAAGAGAACTGACAACAAAGGGCGTAAAGCGAAAAGTCAGAGAGGCGGAGAAGATTTACTGGAGGGCAGCGATGGAAAGAAAACCGACTCTGAATAACTACCGAGAGGGCAAAAACGAAATAAAGTGGCAGGCATTTTATGATAATTCTAGAGGAAGCGCTTTATTGTTTGAAGCGAGATCGGGCTGCCTTAGAACGCGTATTTATAAAGTGAAATTCAGTAAAGAAGAAGAAAAATGCACATGCTGTGAGGAAGATAGGGAAACGACGGAGCATGTTCTGATTGAATGCGGAAATATCCACCCAGGTGTACGTTTGGGCACCACCCTACATGAAGCCTTGGGTTTTAGGGCGAACAACGGGAAGCTGAACATAGCCGCGATTGAAATAAGTAAGAGACGGTTAGAATACTGGTGGCAGAAGACTAGAGAGAACGGACAAAAATAATTATGGGGAAAAATATGGACTTTCTGTCGTAAGGGGCAGGGAACTGGGCTATGAATTTCCGTTTTTGCTATAGTATGATCGATTTGATTGAAGTAGATTTAAAAGGCATGAGGAAAATTTAAAGAGAGAGAGAGAAAAAAAAGAAAAGTTCTTAAATCTTCTTACGAGCCTGGTGGCGCCCATGTCACCGCCCCGTTACAAAGGGGACGCTCATAGCATCCATCCATCCATCCGTCTATCCGTGCTCTAGTGTGATAGGAGAGCGCTAGATAGCGACACACAGTGTTGGTCACGTCTTTGACGATGTACTGGGCAAGATTCTTGGAAGATTCACGGTTTTTACCGATGAACCTCCGGAGCTTCGCCCACTCATCATTCACTTCGTGGATATGCGTGGATTTTTTTTCTTACTATCGTATGGAGTGAGTCAGACTATTTATCGCGTTCCACTTAATTGGTTAATTAGGCTAGATTAATTAATTAACTTCGGAAGCAACAAAGTTACGCAAATAATTCCTATGGAAAACTTGTAGAGTGGTCTGTCAAATGCCCAGTTAAACAGTTTCCAACTTTCTATCTATTCATAATTAGTGTTTTCCAGCTTCCTGCAGTTGCCCGCGAAATTCAAAAAATACCACGTGACATAGCGGCTTGCGTGCCTCGATTGCAGTGCTCTAAAACTTTTCGCGTACGAACTAACACCGCATTTAGCCGCGCGTACCGCCGATTAAAAGCGACAGGGCTGTGAAAAAGGCGGTGGTCGTCCGATCCAAATCAGGAACCGTCATCGCTAGCGCTGCACGCGTCCGGTCAATCGCTTTACGCAGCTCTAGCGATAACGGTTGCTGATTTGGATCGGACGACCACCGCCTTTTTCACAGGCCTGTCGCTCTTAATCGGCGGTACGCGCGGCTAAATGCGGTGTTAGTTCGTACGCGAAAAGTTTGAGAGCATTGCAATCGCGGCACGCAAGCCGCTATGTCACGTGGTATTTTTTGTATTTCGCGGGCAACTGCAGGAAGCTGGAAAACACTAATTATGAATAGATAGAAAGTTGGAAACTGTTTAACTGGGCATTTGACAGACCACTCTACAAGTTTTCCATAGGAATTATTTGCCTAACTTTGTTGCTTCCGAAGTTAATTAATTAATCTCGCCTAATTAACCAATTAAGTGGAACGCGATAAATAGTCTGACTCACTCCATACGATAGTAAGAAAAATGCATTTGGTCGCGTTGTCTTAGGTTGCATCGGCATATTTTTAAACCCTGGCTAAAAATAGCTGGGACACCCTGTATATATGCTTAACGTGGGCTTGCCGGGAACGTCGACAGCGCCGTGGCGGCTGAATGGTAACTCATGATACGACGTTACCATTGGCACTTACGTTAGTGCACAGACATCTGCTTTGTCGGAGAGAAGTGGACGTGACGATGAGATGATGCGCGTATTCATAATCGTCATTTGTTGAACTGCTCCTGCGGGATCGAGCAATGTCGGACAAAAGCACGCCGAGTGGTAGAAGTATGTTGTTGATTACTTTACTGAGATAGCACTACGCACATTAAGAGCGCAACTGGCCTTACACAAACATGCTCATCACAAATACCGGTGCAGTAGGTTTATTTACAAAATAAACGGTGTTAGGAGCCGCCGCAGCCTAGTCATAACGTGCTTGCCTGGCACCTCAGGGTCCCGGGTTAGACGCTGCGTTACCGCTGAGCAGGTTACGTGTATGTCTGTGTGCATGTTACATTGGTTGGTTTGTGTTTAACGTCAGAAAACCAGCTCTGACTATGAGAGACTCCGTAGTGGAGGTCTCCGGAAATTTCGACCACCTGGAGCCCTATAATGTGCACTGACACTGACATCGTGCACACGGGCCTCAACATTTCGTCTTCATCGAAACGCAGCCGCCGCGGCCGGGATTCGATCCCGCGACCTGCGGATCACTAGCAGAGTCCCATAACCACTAGACCACTGCGGCGGGGCTTTGTGCATGTTACTTCTGCATTTCAATCTCAAGCTGCCACGAACACTATGAGTCGCTTCCTTTTAAAGGAGCTTAATTATAAGTGAAGTCTATATTTCAGTTCGCGCTTGACGGGCATAGCCGGTATGAAATTTGAACACCTCTGGCGCATACACACATACGACGGGTATGAGCCACACGTTACTGCAGTGTCGTTAAGAGCGGCCTACACGACAAGTATATCATATAGGTGTTTTAAAGGCCAGTTATTCATGTTCGTCATACAATCATAGCCTACCATCCCAATTTTGGTGTCCACCAGATGAACTAGACGACCAGGAGAGCACCGAGACGAAGGTGGACACATAGACAGATAAATATGGTCAATGTGACTCAGGTTCGAACGCCTTCACCTTTAATACTATTCGTGCCGTGCTGTTTTGCTGCCGTGTCCGCATGCTCGACATGGCACCTTGGCGTTGACACTGGCCTCAGAGTTCCTGCGCTCTGCCGTCTCAACGGCCCTGTATGAAATACTGAGTGCACGTTCCTGCTAAAACGCTGAAGCCTGCGGCATTTATTGCAGTCGTGGTGGGATACTCCTTGAAGCGCTCTTGGGTTGTGTGATACGTCCCAGACGGTTCGAGAATCGGCGTCAGGCTCTTGTGTGTTATAACATTTCCTTCTGGCCTGTCAGGTGGGAGCTAAGGTACATCACGAAATTCAGAAAAGTCGGAACACCTTTTGTATTAGGTATTTCCTGTCGGTGTATGTGTGAAATTTTCCTGGTATGTCTTGTTTTGCAACTGTGGTATATGGCATCTTTAGTTTTGTACCTAAAATATCGTGATGCCAGCTTTAAACAGGAGCTTTCCCTCTTCTATATAGTGTAGCAGTATTTCTAGCGATTACGAGAATGCGTCATATACTCTGTACAAGGAAATTCGCACTATGTGCGCAGATATTTAGATTACTAGAAGGAACTAAGTTTTGAAACCCTGCCATCATCAAAAGTTTCACCCAACTAAGCGAAACATTATAATGCGGTTATTCAAATATTGTGCCTATTAAGTTACGGCGACTTATTGCGATAAACATTAAAAAATGGCGGATATGACAATATATACAAGTGGTGGGCATGTCCAAATAGCAATTGCCTGTTACAACAACACTTCAGCCTAAACTGCGTAAAATTTTGATAGAGCCCCACTCCCATGAAGAAACAATACCGCGACAAAATGAAGGGCCGTCTTCAGCGAAAGACAATATTTATGAGAGTACATGCTAGCTCCATAAGGCTATAGCCTACAGCTTGACCGCCATGACCTGAAATGGCCTTGAAAAACCTCGCGAGAAGTTTTGAAGCGAAGTACCGGAAATTGACGAAAACTCGTACGTCTTCTCGATGGTGCATGCGAAAATTGGTGCGGAGGGCGGGACTGTATGAGTGGCATGACTATCAAGATTAACAGGAGCTGTTTGACAGATACCTCATCATTAACGATAATAAAATGACGCGTGGCTTGTACTCACATTGAAGATATCGGTATTAACCGAGTGTGCGCCGCATCGATCAGCTCACTGGTAGATATAAGTAGAAAGATGCTGTTTGGCAGTGTCGTAGAGATCTCGCACTTTTCTATATATTATAAGAAAGGAAGAAACCAGAAACAAAAAAGTGAGAGAGAGAAATCTGCCAAGGACACAAGTACGCCTTATCTTTGAACGCAACCCAAGTCCCGCAGGCTTGCGCCGCAACGTCGGATTAGGAAGCGTTTGGAAGACGAACAGTTATTTTTTTCCACTTAAGTATGACGACGAATATTCCCGAGACTTCCTACTTCATTTCATTTTTGAATATATTGTGCAAACATTACTAGCTCACCGAGGGAAACCATAAATGTGTCATACCGTAATCCGCCTACACTCTTAGCACGGTAACCTTTAGTTTACTTTATATGTACACAATAATGTGAAAATATGCTCCTTTATAAAGGTTAAAAGCACTTTAACCTTTATAAAGGAGCATATTTTCACATTTTTGTGTACATATAAAGTAAACTAAAGGTTACTGTGCTAAGAGTGTACGCATGCCATATCTACGAGGCGTATAAGGCACACACTTTATGAACACGTAAAATAACGCAAATAAGAGTAATCCCAGGGTTTATTTTATCAAAAGTGCAACGTTAAGACAAATAGCGAATAAGCGTAGCGGAAAAACTCGTGTGTTCCTAATTTACCAGTCTTCCTATTTTGCGCTCCCTGTTCAAATTTCATTGGACGCGGCTCGCAATTTGCCGCTAATGGAAAAAGATAGACGTGTTTACGGGCTAGTACGACGTCAAGAATTGGAAAGCAAGACAAAAAGTCCCGTGTTTACAGAATTCTCTTCGCTGCGTGCCCTATATAATTTAAGCGATCAAGCCTTGCTATTGTGGCTCACTTCCTGAAAACATTGGTCTTTTGGTAGTTCCAATGAAGAAAACGTAGAATGTTACTTCCGCCATGTTCTTTCCTCTATTCACAAGGCGAAGATGAATAGAAAGAAAACGCTGGGGAATTTGCTTTTGCTTATGTAATCACAGCTAAGCTCAGATTGCCAATCCTTGTTTAAACGCAAAAACAAACACATTGGGAGAAGAGGCAACGGCAAGCTTGACACGACGTAGTAGGGAATGCGGCCTATATACATGCTCCCCATGAAACAAGACCTACAAATTACCCCTAGGAATAGCAAGCTGCTTCTAAAACAATGAATACGGCAGCATGACGCCATGGGTGTAGAGAACATGCCGTTTGTTTTCGGGACTCGGCACGTAAACAGGGAGGAAACGAAAACATTCTATTTTTTCCACTCACAGTAGTGGTGTTCCTTTTGTTTCGGCTTCGGAAACCATCGCCAAGTGTAAACTTTTATTTTTCTTGTATACTTTTAGTCATCGGCACCACACCCCCTGCCCTTTATTTCGTTGCTGTAAATTGTCGACACATATTTGTTTTGTTTTTTTTTCCTTTCAATATTTTCTGTTTCGCACTCTGAAACTGCACGTGGGAATGCGGAAACAAATTCGCTTCCAGGTTCTTTGTTATTTTTGCGTTAATCTGGATAACGGCGCCAGAGAACTTCGTCGGCACAATTTTGTTTCTCGATCTGCAATTGAAGTAACAAATCTGGTACTTTCAAAGAAATATCTCTGAGTTTACAGAAGCGTGGGATCATTTACGTAAATCCCTTTGACACATTTGCTTTGACTCCTTCCTCACCACAGCCTTCGTATCCGTTTTCTCAATGACCACATCGAAACTTTAATAGTACGCCTATGATACAGTACGCTTTAATACAGTACAGATACAGTAGAGTTTAATAGTACTCATATGATACGCAATACGGCAGAGCCGTATTGCGTATCTGTGCCCCTTATTAATTTCCAAGCATTGCTTGGCGAACTGAGCAAGTTTGCTGGGCAACTTTGACCGTATCTATCTATCTATCTATCTATCTATCTATCTATCTATCTATCTATCTATCTATCTATCTATCTATCTATCTATCTATCTATCTATCTATCTTCGCTGATTGCCATATAATCTGCGTAGGCAGTTTTCTCGCTGGCTGCTTCGCATGATGTCGCTTCCTAAATTACCTGACATATCTACCACATTTTTGTCCATGGGCTTGTTTGACTCCGCCACCATGTAAATCCTGTCCTGTGACAATCCTAAAGGTCGCAGTTCTTGCTCTAGGGTTTTCATTGGTATGTGAGATAACTCTAAGCTAATAGATTGAAGCCAACTGATTATAAAGCCTAGGAAGGCAGGGGATACATAGTTTTAACTGTATTTTGTAAATATTGGCATAAAAGAAAATAAATTAAAATTGAAAAGAGAAACGCCTGCCATCAATACGGACCCGACCCATGGCCTTCTCAAAGCGCGTCCCTTGCTCCACCAAGTAGGCTACGACGGTGGTCATTCCCCCGTTCTCTATATTGGCTATTTATTTAATCTTGGTGGTTTTACTCAGCTCCAGGAAGTTTTAGCCATGATTCTAAGCACAGAACACCCAATAAAGTGGGCGGGGTGCGACCACCGTCGAACGTCAGCTGGTCGGTTTCTCGAATTTTGCATCCCAAAACAAGCTGTGATAATGAGAGACGCCGTAGTGGAGGCTTCGGAAATTTCGACCTGATGGTGCCCCGGACGAGTTATCCGAAGGTCGCAGGCTCAGTACCTGCCAATGGCCGGTCCCTTTTATTTGCGCACTTCCGTTTCTTTCCATTTATGTTATTATTCGGAGTATCTCTAGCGACTCTCCGTTATGTTGCCTGTCGGTCTATTCAAGAGACGTATCTGGCGCCGTGTAAGCAGTCGACTCTGCCATTATTGCGCAGCACACTTCATCCATATTTTTAATGCATTTCAGATGGCGGTATCCACATCCTATAACCAGCTATTGTCCTTTCTTTTCGACTATTTAGCGGACGAAGAATAGAAACTCGGGAAGGGCTAAATTATTCTCAATTGATTGATTGATTTCTAGGGTCCCGAAAGCACGCTATGATTATGAGACGCCGTAGCGAAGGTCTCCGGAAATTTCGACAACCTGGTGTTCTTTAACGTACACTGACATCGCACGATACAAGGGCCTCAACATTTCGCGTCATCTAAATGCAGCTGCCGAGACCGGGATTCGATCCCGCTACCCTTGGATAAGCAGCCGATTACGGTAGCCACCAGACCCCACAACGGGTGGTTCAATTATTTTACTATAAAGTGTTTTATTACTATCTGTTCTGTGATGAAGTTGATGGACTGGCTCTAACATCGCAGTTATGAAAGTTACTGGACACGACAGTAGTCTTCGTGAAGTTGGGTTCAGCAACGTCGAAGATATTGCTGCGCAGCTAGCACAATCGTAAAATGAAGCACATTACAGCTAGGGAACCAACCAAAGGGGACGAGGCTGTCTGGTGTTGGGCCCTCGACCATCTTGGTTCGTGTGCCTCAATGTAAATGTACTTGTACATATTCGCATAACGTGTCATTTACGGAACATTTTTCTGGTGGAGGTGGCGCTTGGTCCCTGTACTCATCGCAGAGCTCCGAAACGGAAGCCTCACCGCGAACCATATCGCGTTAAACTTGATGGCACGGGAAGGTATATTTGTTATCGTTAATTTAACTGTTATCTCTTTTTTTCTAATTAGTCCACTTTAACGCAGAGTTACAATCATATCAGACGGCGAACGAGCATCGACTCTCACCATCTGCCCCTTCCGCAAACTCCGGATCTTCCACCTACGTGGTCCTGCCTCCTACTCATGGCCCTGGCCTCTTTTCTGGTCAGGATGGAGTTGACGTTGGCATCTGGCTCAACCTTTACGAACGGATCAGCGTCACTGTGCTTTTCTACCTCGACGGACCACCACGCCTGTGCTTCGACACGTGATGACATTACTAGCGATGCTCGTTCAAAGAGCGAGTTCGTGATCATGTCTGTTAGTTACGGAGTAATATTAGGTAGGGAACGAGATTGCGACGCTGGGTAGCGACTTGTGCTGAAGTGCGCTGGTCTGATATCGCGGGTATGAAGTGGTTGCAGCAGGAACGTGACGACAGCGTGGGCGTTCAAATCAGTGCTGTCTCGACGGTCAGGGCAGAATGTCTGCGTTCAGTCCGCGGTGTCACGTACGCGAGTGTATGCTGCGAGGAAGAACTTGCGCTCAGAAGCCAAAGTTGAGTACAAGAAAAGAAGTTTAATTGTCAGTAGTTGTTAGCTCCCTCTAGGCCAGGGCCACATTGCGCAGCATGGCGATGAGAGGAGTCAGGATAGCAACACAGTTGCCATCAGGGACAGGCAGAATGTGGGGTAGTAGGATATGAAGGGCGGCTTGCAACGGCAGTTTGTGAACGTCGAGGCAGTCTACATGGGGAGCGCCGCTGGAACGGTATCTGAACACGAAGGGAGTTTGATCCGAAGCAATCTACTGGAGCAGTACCAAGCCTTGGTGTAGTAGTCTAGTACAGCAGTAGAGTGCCTTACTTGAAAGTCAATTCCACATATAAAGTCATAGACACATTTTTAAGACAGCAATAACAAATCATCCAGTACGATAAGAACTTGTAATTGGCGCAGTGCAAAAACCAAGCACTACAGGTGTATCTCTTCAGCTTACGTGGAAGGTTGGTGCAGCTGTGGGTCTCGGGCTGTCAGTGTCTGTTGCGTCACGGTAAACCAAGTTGTCAATCGATGGTCAAAAAACAAGCGTGTTATGGATAAAACCGGTTCGAAATGAACTAACATGATTTAAACTAACTTAAAATAAAGTATAGTCAGGATTAATTTTCATTATTAACAGCAGTTTGGCAAATTTGGTTGCGAAAATTGTGTGGGCTCATCCTGGAGGCAGTGCGGTTTAAAGTGTGTGTGCACGTGTGGGCCATTTCTGGAGGCAGCCCACCCCCGACACTGTACAATGTGTAGTGTTCTCGTGCCAGAAGCAATTCTAATGAGTTTCTGCTAATGCGCCCAGGGCTGTCGGGGTCTAACGTCTTCGTCTTAGCCACGGTAAAGCAAGTCCGTTAGCAGCGACTGACGTTCCCTGTGGGAAACACCAGAGCATCACCGCATGCTTCGCGCCTTCGCAGGTTTCACGTTAGTGGAGCTGTCATGATTTATCGAAACAGTGGTGGATGGCTGAGCTCATGAGAGATACCTCTGCGCTGGTGTCAACAAGAGCACTAGCTGCCACACCATCATCCAGAAGTTTACCGTGGGACACGATCGGAGATATTTTTCAGAACATAACGCGTTCTCTAGCTGCAACGTCACAAAGCTGCTCTCGCGGCGGTTCTCGCTTCAGTTCTCGTTGCGCGGTGTGGATTTATCGCTGCTTGAGCGCGGCGCTGCTTTCCAGGATTGGTGACTCAGCCCTGTTTGTGCGGGTGCTATTTTGTGACCGGGTGGCATATAACATATCTGAGCAAGGGAGGTGCGAGACAATGCTAATCTGTGAACTGTGGGCATCCCAGAAGTTGATGAGCATCTCTTGTTGTCTTCTTGTAGACAGTATTGTACAGAACGAAATGTCTTTCGCCTTGTAGGAAATAAGACGTCTTCATTAATAGAAATAATAGGTTTTGCTTCTCAAGGCTAGGCGAGTTCTTAAATTCTGCAACTACTTATTTGTTTAAATACTGCAACTATTTATCCTCAGTTACCACGCCTTAGCACCGGTGCCTGATAGTAGAGCGATGATGATAACAGAAGTCACACCGTGATTTTCTTTAACACTGCGCGCAACAGCTCGTGAAGCTCAAAAGGACAGAAAGTTGAGCGAGTTGGTAACATTCCATAATCAAAAGAAGGTTAACTGCGGCTTCTGTGTTTTAATTGGTGACCTAAGTTCTGCACCGACATAGGTGGCATCCGCCGCGGAAAGGGGACGAAGTGGCTGGAAAAAAAAAGCGCTGCGTATAGGCCTTTACAAGCTGTTTCTACCGGTGTAGCCTGTTAAGCGCGCAAAGCTCAGGCACGTACGGATGCTATCAAAACGATTTTCTTTTATTGCGATAGCAATTATATGGACAGTCTCGACGGGTTTATTTTTTTTAATAAAGTGGCACGCAAGGTGTTCTTGTCCCCAACTCTCATGCGGCAGAATGGCGCGTTGTAATCGTGTTTTTTTTTTATCGCTGTGACCTACTAGTCGATAGACTTACATTATCCTTCCTCTTACCTCCCACTACCATCTCACTAACACTTTTCGAACTGTCCTTCTTTTTCTGCTAATAAAAGTATCTAAGCAGGACTTCCCATATTGGCGAAATCCAAACTGATCAACGAAAAAAAAATTGCACTATCTCCCGCTAAAGGGGACCACGAGGCGATGTGAAGGAGCACGGGGGTGCACATCATGTTTGCATCGGTTTGACTAGGTGTCGCGTTTGCATCGGTTTGACCAACGCCTCCTCGCGTTGGTTTGACGCTAGCAGACGTTGCCTGCGTCAGCGTTGTCTCTCGCGGGCGAGGGCGCGTTCTCGTTCCTTGCGAGCTGGTAAAGCGTTCATCGAAGAAAGAGCGTTTCCATGGTCAACGCGCTCTGTTCGGAAAAGAGAGGAGGAATGCCGAGAGGAGAGGAGATGAGACAAGGAGAGGAGGGGGGAGGATGCGCATGCGCAGTGCGGGTGTGGACGCCACACGGCGGATGGATGGAGGGAGGGAGGGAGTGACACAGCCCCGACCATAAGCTGCTTCACATCTAAAACACTATTTCCACCATGCTTGGTTGCTTTATTTCCTTGTTTGCCTTGTATACTGTCAGGTACCATATCTTTCCTGCTAATATAATTTGGCAGTCAACTATGCCACGTTCGTAAAAAGTCATACAACCCCCCCCCCTTTTTTTTTTCGTCGTTAGGACAGAGCAATCAACGATAGAAAACCGTGTGTGCAGTTGTCTCCACTAAACCGGCGGGGAAGACACCCCATTTCACCGTTAGCTGTGGGGTGCCGCCTTCATGTCAAAGTCTGCTCTAACGGTAGATAGTGAACGTCGCTTGCGAAACAAGAACGTCACTTCCTGCTATTTGCTCCTCATCAAGTTGTAACTGCTGCTTCCCTCACTTCCTGAGCTTCCTTTCTTGAATACATGGTTTCTCTTTGCTGTTCTTCTTTTCTGTCGTGTTGCTGAATATGGCCGTTTGCGAAAGAACACAGCGCATACCCTTGCCAACTAAGCATACCATGAACAAAACTAAACAGGAGGCGGTAACATTCTTCTCGTTTCCTGGCTGGCTTCCTTAAGCTGCGGCGCAACCACTGCGTAATGAGCTTCGGTGCTAGGAGATTGCCTAATTGACAGTTTGTGCCACGCCAGGGGTGGTCGCGAAATCATGATGGAAGACCCGCCATTACGCGTCCGCAACAACACCGTTGTTGGACGAGGTTTCCCGCGGTGCACTTATTGCTGTCCTTTACGCATACTCATTGGTACAGTGTTGCCTTTACCAGTACACTTTGAGCAAGGGGAAGCATCAGAGCGGGAGCTGGTAGTGAACGACGTCGGAAAGGACTCGTTTTTTTCTCCTAAACACCACCACCCTGGGTGATGATGTTTGAGCTATAAAAGAGAAAATGTCAAGATCCAGTGAACGCACCAAATATATTTGAAATGCGAAGCATTTCTTGACGAACTTGAGAACTTTGAATCGTATCTATCTATCTATCTATCTATCTATCTATCTATCTATCTATCTATCTATCTATCTATCTATCTATCTATCTATCTATCTATCTATCTATCAGCGTCGTACATAGTAAGTTTGGGAAAGTATGATTGATGTAGACATCATTAAAATGATATATTCCTCACGTAAGTCACGATTAACCATGACGTGGTTCATATCTGAAGTGACTGGCCGGGATTATGCTCGTACGCGCCGCAGTCGATTGACTGTTAACGTTGGAGCTGACGTTAAAGGGCAACTCCGGCGGTTTCTCAGTCATATCCTGGTATCGCTGTTTTCCTGTAGTAGTGATAGCCCTGAGCCATGCAGCCAGGACCATTCATTTTGCTCAGAAACTCACCAATAATTTTAAATACCTGAATGAACGATGAGTTCAAACCGAGACCGAACCGTGTAGACGCTTCGTGCAGCATATGCGATGACGTCACAGCCTCCCCGCCATGAGAAATATAGATTTAGTGCCAGAAAAATGAAAGTGACGATGTGATCCAACAATTTATTGAGCTCTTATGAACTTGACAGCGACGGTTTGAACACTCAAGTATTGCCGTTTTGCTTTAGACGGCCCGCCTGTTCGGGTAGGAAGCGTTGCAGGCAATGACGTCAAAAACACAGGGTGGCTCGCGCGGGAATCCGATAAAAATTTCCAGAAGTCATTTTCAGGAAAACTATAGTCGGATGCAGCTCAAGTCTGCAGCGAAGCCCCTCCCACGATCTTATAACCGCCAGCCATTGTACCTCCGCGGAGCTTCTAGGAACTTTTCATGTTACCAAAATAAAGCGAAGGTTGCAATAATAATGGACATATGATTAAAATGTTTTGTCTTGATTTGTTTATTAGAGTGGAACATGGAAAAGGTAACCCTTTATTGAGCTGAAATAAAGCGCTTGCAATGCAAAAACCCGGCGCATCACAAGCTCCGCACCCGAGGTTTTCAACTCAGCTCAGGGAAGTTTCACGCGTAAAGTAGGCTCGGAAGCCTAATGAACTGTACCACGGCCTTTTACTGATGGAAAGGCTGAGACTCCACACACTTTTGCCCATGCTGCTCAAGCACATCATATATATACCTATGAAAGGACTCGAGAACAGCGGACGGTCCGCAGGCACCGAAGGCATAAATACGGCGCCATCTTGAAAAGGTCGCATGACGACGCATTTGTTTGCTTCTGTGATTGGCTAGCGGAGTAACGCCGACGAGCGCAGTCCGCCGGCTCATGTTGCCAACCGCTGTTTCTTTTTTTTTTAAGTTGTATCCTACTCTAAGCGACTTGCAACCGTCTGGCTTGGAATAAATTATTGCAGCGCCGAGGGGAACATGTACTGAATATTTGATTCAGATCAGTGGACAATGCAAAATCGCCGGAGTTGCTCCCCCCCCCCCCCCTCCCTTTTAAGCAATGACCAACCAAGCTAAACTTTCAAAATTTCAGGAGAACACACCTTGCATGGCCTAATTAGGAGGAACATAAACCATTTGTTGCAGCATGCGACTGAAATGTAGACATATAAAGCGGACACACAAGCGTCTGCCTACCCCGTTAAGGGAGCAGGAATCTCACCCGAGACACCTAAGACCTAAGTGCCAAGCAAGCACGCTACCGCCGGTTCACAACGGCTGTTCCTGCGCTATGTGTATCGCAAAGTTACCTGCAGCGGCAGCAGTTATGGTGACAATGCTTGCGCTCTGTTTGCACGCATACGTTGATACTACCCGCAACACTTGGTCGAATGTGAAATAATTTGGAAAATACAGATTCTTCCCTGATTTCTTCGCATGATGTGGATTCTCACAGTGCGTGGGATCCGCCAAATATTTTGCACTTGGTGCCCCATTTATTTGTACACAATTGCAAGAAACGTTAATTTTACACTCTGCAATGCAGCTAACAACTGGAAAATTCATAGCTCAGCAATCTAAAGGGGTATCTTGAATGTGTAAATTACATTTTATATTACTTGCAGTGTAATGTACATTTGCTCAGATATGAGGAAATAACTTGGAGGCGAGACACTTGCGGTATCGGGGAAGACACTGTGCCAACATATAACTACAATGTTTAACGCATTTGTGCTTTGGTTCGTTGCTGTCAATATACATGTTAACGGCCCCAGCTATAACTAAACTACAATTTTCGGCACGTTTTAGCCAGCACTCTGCCTGAACCAAAATTATTATTTCTCCAATTGTCCACTGCAGTTAGGATTTTATGTATTTATTCATTATTTCTTATTTGTCATGGACGCTGACATTAAAGCTCGATTGTCTGCGGCACGAAATTTTAAAGCCTATCGCATCAAAATCGAAAAATGGAAATCATGAAGGCCAGAAACCAAAAAAAAAAGAGATATGGCATCCGCATTTACTTTCTTGCACTGTGACATTTTTAAAATTGTTTTGTTTTTTAAACTTGTGAATTTCACGACTACGAGACGAAAATAATAGGGCGGTGTTCATCTTTATTGTTTACAGTTAAAGTATTCCTATTTAGAATAATTTAGGATGATGTCACAATCTATGTTCATTTAGTACTACTATAAGCTCACGAACTTTTCTCGGCAAAGCCGATTGTCTTTTGTACGTACTCTCAGGAAGAACCAGCGTGTCTACGATTATTCTTAGAATCGAGGCCGTTTTTCAAATAATAAAAATAAGTCGCAGCGTGGTCTTTCCCATTTTAAGCGAGCATATCGCTTCAGTGTAGACGCAATCCTTTACATGACGCAAAGAAGAGAAAAAACGGAAATGTGAGCGATTTGGCAAGACACCAAATGGAGGTCTCACAACCTAGAGCAAAATTACACAGGGAGACAGCAGCAGTGAAGGTAAAGTAAAATATATCTGCGTCCACGACTACGTGGGAGAAAATGCACAAGCCATCTGACGACCGCTCTCTCTCTTCTTTTATCTAAAAATTATTTTTGTTTCCGTTTGACGCTGCTACAGCTACGACCATTCTGACGCGCATATCTGTATTTCAGATCACTTCTGCAGAAGAAATCTATTTTTGAGCTTCTACAGTTCAACTTACTCTTTCTGCAATCCCTCAGCCGTCCTCTCCCTTCTAAAAAAGGAAGAAATTTCACTGCTTCTTTGTTGCTTGCTCACTGTTTCATTTCTTGCGTTTTATACTTTTATCTTGCTCTAGGTCTTGGCATGGATTCCTCATGCAGACTTCTCTGCTCTCTTTACTTGTTCAATGGCATTTTTCATTTTGGTGATGGTGTACTCTGCTGCTAATAGTCCCATAGGATTTATTGATCCATGGCTTTCTTTTTCTCTGTATCGTCGGGATTACTGCAGTTTTGGTGATTTCGGTGCATGTTTTCCACGTATTCATGATTTCATGTGTCATTCTTGTACCTCCGTTTCCGTTTCTGCTGCCGCCTTAATACACCAGAGATGCTGGGAAATGGAAGTTTCATCTTCTGTGTAATGATCATTAAATGCATATTACGAAGTTGTAATGTGCGCAAGACATTGCACAAGTTTGAGGAGTGATTTCCCCATGTAAGACTAGCTTTGTAGTATTCGACCCCACAAAGGGAGAAGGACAAAAGAATACATAATACATTTCTTTTCAAAACGATGGGGAAAATTGCTTTTGTGACGTCTCTGAAGGGTGTTGCTTAATGCTAGCGAGAGCGTTTGCAAGAACGCATGTGGAAAATTCGACAGATCGAGCCGGCTTAGACTAACGAAGCTATAGAATACCTGCACGGTGCAATACCTCTTCGATGTTTGAGTTGAAGGCTTTCACATTGGCGTTTCAAGGGCGAAGGACTTAAAGGCCGAGCTTGCGGCGGCGTGACCTGGAGTGGGTGTGGGCCGATCCTGGAGGCAGTAGCGCCCAGACAGTGTCGTCTGCTGTCTTCATAGAGAGCGAACGGCGCGCGTTGACTATGGAAGCGCTTTTTCTGCGATGAACGCTTCACCCGCTCGCAAGGAACGAGAGCGAGCCCTCGACCGCGAGAGACAACGCTGACGAAGGCAACGTCTGCCAGCGATTTTCTTGATTGAAAAAACCGACTGCTCGCGCTGCTTAACCGTTCACCGGCCACCCCATATATATAGGCACTGGATCTTGTCCTACAATGTAGTGCCGGTGGGAGATTTCACTTGTGCGTAGTTGAACAGTAAGGATTCGCAGCGTGCGCGTTAACTAAAGCTAATCCGCAACTCGGCACGATCTACGACGTGGGAGCGCAGGAACCTCATACACACCAGGATCATAAATGACAACGCGTGTGTAAACATACATACGCGTTGTCACTCATTTACATGCATGAGTGGGCAATGTCACGGGTGATTTACGGTAACACCGAACATTCCCCAGCGCTTCGTCCACTCGTCATTGTTCACTTCGTGGAGATGCGTGAATTTTTATGAACTGGGGTCGTTTAAGACAACAGCCCAAGAAAATGCATACAGAGGTACAGCGACCTACATCCTCTATATATTGGAAGGCGCGCACAAATTTTTCAGCAGTACGCGCCACTGGCATATTTAAACGTGTACCGAGTGCCCGCATCAGCAGCGCAGGGGAAGCGAGAATGCCCGTTGCGTTTTCGAACTGAAGAAAGAGAGCGCACCTAGCGGTTGAGTTGGCGCTGCTGCCAAGGCCTTAGTATGAACGAGGTTGTCTTCATGCATAGCGCGCAATGGTGGGGAAGGTTGCACCACTGCTTACAGTATTTGCGAACCTGCTCTTTGTTTAGGCGAGGTGGTAAATTGGTTTCGTAACTTAGGTAAATAGGCTTCGTATAGCGCGTATATATATATTCTTATAAATTTCCCCTTCCTTTGCATCTTGGTTGTATCATTCCAGCATATTACAGCACCTCAGTGGCGAGTTTGCGTAGTGCTCCTCCTAGCCTGTCTGCCCACGAAATGTCGTGATACGCGCATTGTGATAAGTGAAATTCATATACAACTTCCACTTCGTCACATGCTATATCCATGAAATGCGACACGCAGCGTAGACGTCACTCTATTTTCTGAGCTCTTTTCCATAGGAAGCAGGGTGATCCGTGTTGGTATACAGAAAGTGCACGTCTGCTCTGTAAGTGATAAGCACTCGTTTTGCCAACCGCACATACTTGGATCTTCGTAGGAACAGTGAGATCCTGTGGAAGACAGTATTTGTTGGCATTCTTAGTAGGCTTAATCTGAGATTACTTCTGACGCCGCACCAGCGCCAAATACTGCATACGGAAAATTTTAAAGAACAATGAAGCCAATGAATTAGCGGTATCTCGGGGCAGTGATACGTAAAAGGACAACACTTTTACTCCCAAGTACATGTAGAAAACTGAGCACATCGTGAAGAACATGAATAGGAGAATAAACAGGTAAAAAAACAGACAATGGAGCGGCGATTGAAAGCTGTCTTTCGACAGCTTAGCGGCAGTACAGACGCAGTTGTGCGTCTGATACAAATAAAAAAAGAAGGAAAATTCACAGCATATCCACGGAGTGAATGATGATGAGTGGGCGAAGCTCCGGAGGTTCATCGTAGATCGTGCCGAGTTCCGGATTATTTTGTTAATGCGCACGCTACGAATCCTTATGGTTCAATTACGCACAAGTGAAATCTCCCACCGGCACTTCATTGCAAGTCAAGGTCCAGTGCCTACATATATATATATATATTAGCGCGTTCATCGAAGAAAGAGTGTTCCATAGTCAACGCGCGCCTTTCGCTCTCTCTGTCTCTCACCCAAAATACGCGGGTTCGATCCCGGCCGCGGCGGTCGCATTTTCGATGGAGGCGAAAATGCCAGAGGCCCGTGTACTGTGCGTTGTCAGTGCACGTTAAAGAACCCCAGGTGGTCTAAATTTCCGGAGCCCTCCACTACGGCCTTTCTCTCCTCTCTTCCTCTTTCACTCCCTTTCAGCAACTCCCACGGACGCTTACCCGTGCTCCCTACATGGGCTGCAGAAACTAGCGTCCTTTCCTAACCGAACCACAATCATCATCATCATCATCTCTGTCTCTCTCTCTCTCTCGCACAAGACAGCAAACGGAAGAGTGAGAAAGCTCGCGCGCCAGGAGGCACGCGCCGAGGGCGCGCCTCCCACACGCGCCCTCCTAGTAGAGCGTTCCTAGTAGGTAACGAGCTATTACAACGGACGGACAGACCCAAACCTTAAGGAGCTTCGCCCCTAAAATTCACGCATCTCCACGAAATGAACCATGACGAGTGGGCGAAGCACTGGGGATCGTTCAGTGTTATTGTAAATCACCCGTGATAACGTGTGTCTATATTTACACGCGTTGTCCTTTATGCTCCTGTTCTTTATGAGGTTCCTGTGCTCCCACGTAATAGATAGGGCAGAGTTCTGGATTACGTTTATTTAAGGCGCACGCTGCGAATCCTCATGGTTCAACTGCGCACAAGAGAAATCTCCCACCGGCACCGCATTCCAGGTCAAGATCCATTGCCTATGTATATATGGGGTGGCCGGTCAACGGTTGAACAACGCGAGCAGTCGGTTTTTTTTTTTTTCATTCAAGAAATCCGCTAGCAGACGCTGCCTGCGTCAGCATTCTCTCGCGGGCGAGGGCAGTATTACTGAAGATCGAGCTCGTATTCTTTAGATGCTTTGCATCTAAAAAACACGACCTCGATCTTTCAGTAATACTGATAGAGCAAAAAATTTTAATGATGTAATATAATCAGGCAGGCTGTTCCTTTCTCTTTCCCGCTTTTATTCTTTTGATAGGCCGCGGGGAGCTCCTTTGCCTCACGCGTTAATTGGTTTTTAGACATCGAGACCCACGGGAGTGACCATATCCCCAGTTACGTCAACATCAAAGGCCTGGCTGGATGTCATCCTTCTAACACATTCCGGAGGATTGATTGTACTGCGTTCAAGACGAACGTCGAAGACGCTTGTCGCAGCGGCCTCCCGTCAGGTCTATAACAAGCTATAAGGAAGCGGTACAGACGGCGATGCGCACACTGACATGCTCCCCGAAGCGCTCGGAAACGGACGTAGAGTTGGAACGACTCCGTACGATTCGTCGACGTGCCGAGCGCAGATATAGACGGACTAATTCCGTACACGATCTAAGGACAGCCAGGCGCATGCAAAAGAAGATACAGCGTCGCATAGCTAAACTTGAGTCTCAACGGTGGGTAAGGTTCTGTGAGTCTCTGGACCCCCGGAAACCTTTATCGCAAATATGGAGAACAGTGCGAGGTCTGCGTACGCTTCCTGAGCAGCGGTTTCCGTTCAAAGCTTTAGCGCTTTACCAAGGTCGACGGGATATCGAGGTAGCTGAAGATTTTTGCAAGAAGATTGTCGGCAATGCAGCTTGCACAGGAGTCCTTGCTACACAGAACACTCCACATTCACTGGACTCACGCATGGACCTGCCCTTTACCATTGAGGAGCTGGATGCGGCCCTTGTGTTGTGCAATCGTTCTTCATCACCTGGCCCAGATGGCATCTCCTACAGGATCTTATGCAACCTAGGTGAGCAGGCGCAGAAAGCTTGTTGGAAATGTTCAATAACTCATGGCGAGACGGACATGTCCCCCAAGAATGGAAAACGAGCCGATTGGTTCCGCTCCTAAAACCTGGGAAATCGCCTCTAGAGCTCTCGTCATACCGCCCAATAGCGCTAGCTAGCTGTGTAGGGAAGCTGATGGAGCGCATGATCCTCGCCAGACTGGAGTGGTTCCTAGAGCGCTACGAGGTTTATCCAAGTGCCATGGCCGGTTTTCGACGCGTTCGTTCCTCTATCGACAACGTTGTTGACCTCGTAACGTACGTCCAACACCAGAAATTGAGCAGGCGATTAACCGCGGCACTATTTTTGGATATCAAAGGAGCTTACGACAACGTTTCTCACGAGGCCATACTCGACGCCCTTGAGTCCGTCGGTCTTGGTGGCCGAGCGTACCGCTGGATTCGTGCCTACCTACAGATGAGATCCTTCTTTGTGCAAACCGACGATGGGCCAACCTCTCAGCACTGCACACACCGTGGAGTTCCTCAAGGGGGCGTCTTGAGCCCCACGTTATTCAATTTGGTTCTGATTGGTCTCGTGGAACGCATACCAGGTTGTGTACAGATATCGATTTATGCTGACGACATCTGTGTTTGGACGTCAGGCGTAACACGTCCTCAGATACGCGCGAGGCTCCAAAAAGCCGCGACTTCGATATCGGCATACCTTAATGAACAAGGCCTTGAAATTTCGCCTGAAAAATCGGCGCTGGTCGCTTTCACGCGAAAGCCAATGACAGCCTATGTCATCTCTATCAAGGGGAAAAAAATTTGTTACGCTAGGACGCACAGGTTCCTGGGAGTAACCATCGATCGGGACCTCTGCTGGAGTCCCCATGTGGCTGGTCTCAAGAAGCGCCTAACGGCCACCTCACAAGTTTTCCACTTCCTCGGAGGGAAAACGTGGGGTACGTCAGTGACCGCCATGTTGCACCTATACCGGACGCTCTTTCTCGGGTACTTGAGATACAGCTTACCGGTGCTGACTGACACCTGTAAAGGTAACCTACGCGCACTCGAGAGCGTTCAGGGCCAGGCACTCAAGATCTGCCTCGGATTGCCACGCTGCACCTCAACAGCGGATACTATAGCAATGGCCAAAGACCTTCCTGCCACCACTCACATCACTTTGGAGGTTCTTAGGACACACATTCGACACCTAGCTCGTGCTCCTGCTCACCACCTCGCCTCGCTTCCAGAAGACCGGCCCGGTGCCTCTTTTTGTAAGAGGATATCGGCATTCCGCGAGTGCCTCCCAAAGAATTATACTCCTGCTGAGAGACTTCCGACGCCTCCTTGGTGTTTGGCCCGTCCAAAGGTACGGCTGACAGCGCCAGGGATTCGGACGAAAGCGGAACTCTCACCGCTGGCTTTAAAACAGCGGTCTCTACTAATGCTACATGAGGACTACAGGAATCATCTTCAGCTTTACACTGATGGCTCAACAGCAGCAGGCAGATCTGCAGGAGCTGTGACCTTCCCTGCCAAAGCAGTAGATGTGCTGTTCAGGACGTCTCATGGCACAACATCGACAGCCGAGGAGCTTGAGGCACTACGCACCGCACTTTGTGTGATCGATGGAGAGCCACCACAGAAATGGGCCATCTTTACAGATTAAAAGTCAGCCCTTCAGTGCCTTTTATCGGCCTTACGTAGCGGGCCGCAAGACCAATTAGTGCTTCAAACACCACAGCTCTATCACGAATTAACCGACAAAGGCCATGACATCACGTTTCAGTGGCTACCAGGCCACTCTGGAATAATCGGCAACGAGCACGCAGATAATGCTGCGAAACGTGCCCACAAAATTGGAGTGCTGCAAGCCATCCCACTGTCAAGAACGGATGCAGTAAGGAAATTTCGCTCGCTTGCGCGTGATATGACTATAGCGCTGTGGAACACTCCTGGTCTTCTGCATACCCGTCTGCGCCGCCTCGTCCCATCACTTCAACTTCGAGTTCCGCGTGGGCTTACCCGCTGTGAAACTACCGTACTTTGCCGCCTGTGGCTAGGCACGTCATTCACAAGAAGATTCAGCTGTCGCATTGGACTGGAAGACAGTGCTGCCTGTATTCACTGCGGCAGCGAGGAAACAATTGTGCACGTCCTCTGCGATTGCCCTGGGTACTGCTCCCAGCGACAGACCATCGCCACAGAATTGTCACGCCTTGATGGTCGACCGCTGTCCGAGCAAACCATATTGGAATGCCGGACAGACAGTGTCTCGCAGCAGAAAGCCACGAAGGCTGTGCTCAAGTTTTTGCGCGCAACGGGCCTCGTGAACCGTCTGTGACACATGCCGTGCTTGTGTGTGTGCGCGATTTGACCTCTCTCTTTCTTTATTCTTTTTCCATCTCTTTCTGTCTCCCTTCACCCCTTCCCCAGTGCAGGGTAGCGAGCTATTACAACGGACGGACAGACCCAAACCTTAAGGAGCTTCGCCCCTAAAATTCACGCATCTCCACGAAATGAACCATGACGAGTGGGCGAAGCACTGGGGATCGTTCGGTGTTATTGTAAATCACCCGTGATAACGTGTGTCTATATTTACACGCGTTGTCCTTTATGCTCCTGTTCTTTATGAGGTTCCTGCGCTCCCACGTGATAGATAGTGCAGAGTTCCGGATTACTTTTAGTTAACGCGCACGCTGCGAATCCTTATGGTTCAACTGCGCACAAGAGAAATCTCCCACCGCCACCACATAGCAGGTCAAGATCCATTGCCTATGTATATAAGGGGTGGCCGGTCAACGGTTGAGCAACGCGAGTAGTCGTTTTTTTTTTTTTTCATTCAAGAAACTCGCTAGCAGACGCTGCCTGCGTCAGCATTCTCTCGCGGGCGAGGGCAGTATTACTGGAGATCGAGCTCGTATTTTTTAGATGCTTCGCATCTGAAAGACACGACCTCGATCTTTCAGTAATACTGATAGAGTAAAAAATTTTAATGAGGTAATATAATCAGGCAAGCTGTTCCTTTCTCTTTCCCGCTTTTATTCTTTTGATAGGCCGCGGGGAGCTCCTCTTCTTAATAAGTTGCACTTAGGCGCGATTGCTGAAAATAGGAGCAGCGTACACGTCAGATGCATTACGCAAATGAGTTGAGATCAGCAGATTTCGAAAATGACACACGCTGACAACAGGAGAAACCTTTTCTGGAAGGCATCATTTGAACATGGTCCTTGCGTTCGACGCTTGCCGCCACCAGGCTTCCGCAGGCGGAGCACTTCCATCGTGTCCGTGCCTAAAGCTGAATCACATTTTTTTTTTCGCATATACAGCTCGGACGAAAACGTAAAACACGCGCCAAAGACGACGCCTTGCTTTCTTGAGTGCTGCGCTCTTAACGTCCCGTCTTCGAAAGCAAGTGTTCGCTTAGGTTTACACGACGAGTTTGTGTAGCATTTCTTTTGTCACCAAATATGCACGGTGTATTCTGCTGTAATGTGTGTGCGTGTGTGTGTGTGTGTGCGTGTGTGTGTGTGGTGTGTGTGTGCGTGCTGTGCGTGTGTGCGTGTGTGCGTGTGTGTGTGTGTGTGTGTGTGTGTGTGTGCGTGCGTGTGTGTGTTTGTGTGCGTGTGTGTGTGTGTGTGACTACCTAGTTGAGTGTTTTGTAAGTTCATATAGAAAAGAGACCGGGGGGTAACAGGGAGACTGTCTCTCCGTAGATCTCAAGGCTTGCTGGATGGCCAAAGTTGGTAGTCCAGATGGGAGCTAGACATTGCGGCTTTCGAAACGTCCACTAATGAAAGCGGGGTGGTAGTGCCGCAGTTCTCTTCTGAAGTATTCCGCAATACCAGTGCATGCCGCGGTGACTTTCATATTAATCCTGTTTGATGCGCACTGGGGCAAGCTGCTTGCGCTGCATTTGCATTTGTTTTGAGCTTCCATAGGAGTATTTGAGCTTTCTTTAGTGTGGCCATGCGAAGCAGTGGCCGATAATTTGTTGATTTTTTAGCTTTGTGATGCTATACCGCCCGTAAATTTATAGGCTAAATTAAGCGCAGTATCTTAATCTAGCTAGGAGCTTTAAAGCTTGCACGGGTCAAATACCACCGTTTTTCAACATCATTACGCAGTTATGTCGTTATAGGTATATTGAGTTTTCGATTGGTGCTTGTACTCCGCTCGAAACATCGTCAAAAAGCTGTCAAACTAGAGATGAAAGCGGTAGCAAGGAACAATACGACATAATGATTATTGCGAACGTTGTCATCAGAAGTTTTTTCAAGCTGCTCAACTTTCATTGCTACTTGTTTTTTTTAACGTTGCCTGACGAAAAAACAGACCATGTATATGCGTAATCCAAGAAAGGGGATGTTCTTCATGTTCAACAGAGAACGAAGCCTGGTGCTTTCTTGACGCATTGACTAGCAAACGCGTCCGCTGCTTCGCCCTGTGTCAACCTGGCTGATGCATAACTTTTGCACTGAGTTTAAGAAATAGGTACGTGCAGCGAAGAGCTCTCCTTGAAAATTTCGTTCTTTGAGGAATATAACTTTGACATGATTATATGTAGCAGAATTGGCATTACGTCAAAGAAGAGCTCGTTGCGTTTTGGTGTTACGGTTGCTCTACGCACTTCTACCCTGAGCACTTGCTCGCAACACAGTCCAACATGAAGGAGTGCATTGCTGATCCAAAAACAAAGAAAAAAATCCGAAACGCGGTAATGCGCACGGCTCTTTTCATTTCTTCCTCGTGTTTGCGCGCAACATTATACATTATCTTGCGTAGCCAATTAAGCAGGTTGTAAACCTAATTAGCAGCAGCTAATTTTGAATCATTGCCGAAGAGCTTCGTTCTTACCAAGTTTTAGTTAACTCATACGCATTCTGTGAGATGCATTGAACATATACCTTTCTCTAACGTATATGCAAGGAACCTTCATTTTACTTCTCTAGGAGTACTCACTGCCACCGCCGAAAATCGTGGTGAAAAAAGCTGTCCCCTTTGCACTTTTCTTACTTCGCCACCCTTTATCTCGCTCTTTCAGTTCGTTATTAGTTGTTACCATCACAAAAGAGAAGAAAGCAATGAGCTGGGTCATCAGGCAGTGAACACTTCCCTTGCCTTCTGAGAACATATGGTGCGCACACGAGCCCGTTTGACTCTGTGGTAGGCACTGCCTTCACATGTTTATTCAGCCTGTTCCCGTTCTTCTTTCTTTCCATTCTCTCTTCCACCAGTGTAATGTAACGAACCGAACTCCTGACGGGTTAACATAGCTATTTGCACTTTCTAATATTGAGGGCGTCCCAACAATCATCCACCGTGTTCTACAATAATCTCACGGCTGTAGCGAAATAATATCAATTGTATCTTGGTGGCAGTCATGTGATCTTTGTACCAGCATTACTGTCATTCCTAAATATCAAATAATAATTTGTTTGTATTTGGTCAACATTTTAAATATTGCTTTATTAGCATTCATGTGTCGCTTAGAAAGTTGACGGTCGCTCCAAATAACCGCCGAATCAAATGTTTGTTTCATGCAGAAATTCGTCTCGTTCTCTTTCTTTAGACGAAAAAAAAAAAAACAGCAGTCAGCGAAATAAATGCGCGCAACCACCGCTACTGACGCGCTCGCGAGCGATGTTTGATGGAAATATGACTGCACTCGTTTACAGTCGCAGTGTACAGGCCTCGCCATGTATGATGATTTAGTAGGTTTCAGGACTGAACTGGCTGCCTGATAAGCGCAAGGCTAGGCTGCCTTGTATCATGGCGTCATATGTATTCCTCATGGATTGCTTTGGAGCGCTGGACTAGCGGCACTCCGGCGTACATTTATTCCGCATTTCCCGTATTTCTCGGGGTTCACTTTTTTCTCTAAAAGAAGAACAAGATGACCGACGTAAGCAAGAACAATATGCTTGATTCCGGGGCTTTTTGGGATGGCCTACAACTTCGTGAGTAGCATGTAAGCAATTAAACAATACATAGAAATTTGACCAAATGTATCAGTTATTTAATTAATGTTGAGTGATAAAAAATGCTAGCGGCAACTGTAAGCACAGACGACCACCACCATGATATAACTAAGATGATTTCTCTGCGGCACTCGGGCATTCTTAAAAAGTTGGTGCATAAGAGTAGCTATACTATGACGCATAATTTCACTTGTGTATGTCCTCTTAATATGTATATCCTCTTGTGTGTATCCTCTTGACCTTCACCGAGAACACAAAAAAAAAATGAAATAGAATTTTTGTTCTGCGATACACAAGGAGGCACCGGGCGAAACACAGGCAAAATTGGGCGCGTGCGCAGCGTCATCCATCGCCTGAAAGTTCTGGCGTTACATAAAGAAGCAGCGAGTTAAGTGAACCGAGCCTGCCGGAAGTTTCGCTGCGGACTTTGCGTGTCACGGTTGCTTAGCGCCGAGGAGAAATACCGACCGTCTCTATGCGAGCTGAAGGCTGCTCGCACTTTTTCCATTACCACGGCCAGCACGGAAAGGCATTTCCCACGTGGCTCAGGCTGGAAGCGGTAAGCGCTATCGTGAGTCGCGGCTATGAGCGAGCCTTGAACACGTGGCAGATAATTTATTTATACAAAATTGCACACATTCAAAATGCACCGGGCATCCTGCCGGATATTAAGCCCATGTTATTCTTTCTGAATATTATCTGAACAGGGAACTGTTCATATAAAGCGTATTTTGCGCAATATACCCAGCAATTAAACACATGTTCTTGGAAAATAATGTCCTGTTATAATACGACACGTGGTGCCCGAGCCCTTAAGTATTATGATCAACGAACGTAGCGCTATAGATAGCGTTATAGAGAAAAGAGCTCTACATACTACGCCACCATTCATATATAAAAGCAGATCAAGTTTACTTGAATGAGTTAGTACTTGTTACTTAAAGAATTCTAAGGTTTAACGTCCCAAAACCACGACATCGTTATGTAAGACGCCGTAGTGGAGGGCTCAGGAAATTGTTACCACCTGGTGTTCATTAACGTGCACTAATATAGTAAAGTACGCAGGACTCTAGTATTTTACCTCCGTCGAAATGCGTCCGCAGCGGCCCGGAGTGGATCCGGCGACCTACAGATCAGCAGCCGTGTGCCATAGCAACTAACCAGACCGCCGCGGCGGGCTAAGTAATACTTGCTCGTGCATGGTAAAGTCACAAGAATACAACGTTTTGATGGTATTATGCGAAACAAATAACATTATTGAAGCTCTTTTTACTTATTTGCCTGAAAATAATTTTCTACTTCAAATCTTCTAGTGCTGTGAAATATATATTTCGTTAGAAAAATTACATGCAATATTTAATAAATGGCCCCTTCGCAAATATTCATTTTGCTGCACTTTGCACACGACATCATTCGCGGCAGTGAAAAAAAAAATCTCTCATGGAGCAAAAAGTACACTACAGACGACTAAGTACTTGTCCTGCCAGACCTCGCGGCTCTCTAATGTGCCTCATGTTGATGAGTAAAGATTAGGTCTTCCTGGTGGTAAACCCAAAGTGCGAAATGAACGTCAAAGAAAAAGTTCCTGTCTGCCATTAATGACAACGATCAGGCAGGTTAGGAGGTGGTGATATTTTGGCGAGCATAAATGAAGGCGAAACCTACCATTGTTGTATCTAGTCCAAGAATATTTCGCTTCATTAAAGCAGGCCATGCTGTAGCTCTTGACACCAGCCTTCAAAGGGCAGCTGTGGCCTGGGAAGCGCGCACAGCTGTGGCTCTCATCTGCTAGTCATAATAATTATGGTTCGCGCTTAGAAATTCACGATATTTTCCGCAGCCATTGTGGGACCATGGCTCAGGGTCTGTGCGGCCACTCACGAGGGGGGTGGGAGGGGAGGGGAGGAGGAGGAGGTGGTATGAAGAATGAAACAGTACAAAAGCGACAAACACCACAGAGGAGTGCTCAGGAAATCTTCACCACACGAGGTTCTTCGACGTGTGCTGGCATCACATAGTGCACAGCCTCTAGTATTTTCGCTTCTATCACAAATGAGACCTTGGAGCCCACGATCAAATTCGCGTCCTTCCGTCCAGAAGTCGAGAACCAAGCTACTCAAACCATGTTTATGTGACGCCCCGTCGTGGCCTGTTGTGTGTTGTTTTAGCTTGCATTAGGAAGCGACAAGCGGTTCTGATATGTTATTTTCTGCAGTCCTTCTTAGAAGCACAGATTGGCCATTGTAGAAGTGGGGGAAAGGGATCGAAAAAGCAGAAAGGAAAGAAACATCGTAGTGGAAGGATCCGGAAATATTGACCACCTGGCATTCTTTAACATGCCCTGACAACACGTGGTACAAGGGCCTCTAGCCTTCTCGCGTCCATGGAAAAAGCGAGCGCTGCGGCTGGGATTGAACCCGCGTCCTTCGACTCGTCATCCAAGTAGCATAAGCACAGACAACCCCGGTGGAGTCAGTATGACTTCGTCCGCCCCTTACGTCTTCTACAGCGGGCACGCCCTATATGTTAGACATCTCCGCTTACACTCCAGTCGCTGCTCCTTCTGTGGCACTGCCCTACATTTGGCCATTAAGGGGAAGGTTCTTGCGCACGGACACCGCAAAACCCCGAAGCTCTGCCATTACGGCTTCGCTGTAAAGAGTCACCGTAACGCCTCGGGGCGTGTCAGTAAGTATAATGGGTTATTCACACCTATAGCGGCCCATATTCATCAGTCCGACCACGGCGGTCTCACTTCGACCGAGAAGAAATTCATAAGGTTCGTATAGTGTACAGTTTCAGTGAACGTTAAAGAATGTCAGGTGCCTAACAACCGTATCCGGACTACAGCTCGTGAAGCCCCAGCAATCAAATATTATTATTACAATGGTGTATTGATTATTATAGTAACAAGATACAGTAGCTTCACCAGAGGGAAAAGAACAGACACCTATGACGTCCGTAGAATTACAGTGCGAATAAGGTAAGGTTAAATTTTCGCCCATTTGTTCCCTTTATATGTGCGGAGAAGAATCAGACATGTGTTATCAAGGCAGATGTGCCTGATGTTACGTTTTTTTTATCCCGTAAACAAGAGCACCATAGAACATGTGAGTAATTCAGAAGGAAACAGTGAATATTTAAAGCCAATTTTCGAAAAAGCTTAGCGCAACTTGCGCGAAGTCGCACACAGGTTCTGTTACAGTCAAGCGAGTGGTTACCTAACTTGTCCTGGCTTGGCTAGTTTGCATCTGGCAGACACGTGAGTAGTCGTTACGTCCTTTTACGCGTTCAGGGAAGCGATTACAGTGCTGCACCAAGTTCTCAATTTGGCAGGGAGACGTAATTACTTGTGACGTAATGTTACTTGGCCCCGTAAGTGACCACTATGCTATAACCAAGATGGAACTTGGCTGGGACACATGACTAGTTTGAGTAGTTGCGGAGTCGTCTTACTGGTCATGTAGTAAAGACTCTTCTCACTTAGTCTGAACTTAACAGAGACACGTACCTAGTGCCGTCGTCCTACGTGCTCATGTAAGTAACGACTGCTGTATCTAAGTTCCAGTTTAGTGGATGCACGTGGCTAGTTAAGTCAGCCTACGTGGTTATGTAACTGATTGCTACGCTGTAACCAAGTTTGAATTTGGCGGGCGCATGTGACTAGTGGTGACGTAAAACCTCTTAAATCAATCAAGGGTATTCAGTGCTAACCCTCTCCCTTCCTCTTTTCGTTCCATTACCCCCTAACATCACACCTCACTTCCTCCCTAGCCAACTCGCCATACTATACTATGCACGGCTATGCTACGTTGAGGAGCGGTTGACACAGGCCCGCTTTCTGTTCCGCCGTTACGCAGTGGTTTATCTTCTCCCCTCCTCCTTTCCTTCCTCATCACCCTATCTCCACTACGCGGTGACGTCATGGGTAGCACGCGGTGTCTCATGGCTTGAGCAAGGCTATTCTTAGCCATGTACTGCTGCTCCTGGTTGCTATGGAGACACGAGGCTCAGCGAAGTTTTACCCGGCTGAACCGCGACGCAATGAATAGTTTAAGCAGCTTCGCCGTTCATAGTCAACATCAGAAAAGCTGCCTAACAGTATACTCGTGAGAGTCGGAGTACTGGAAGCATCTGGTAAATTCTTTCTTACAGATGGAATAACGAAAGGGAAGGGGTCAAGGGCTCGTTCTTTATTTGTTAGAAACAACTTAATGAGCAAACAGACAGTGAAGCCAAGGAAAACATAGGGGAAGTTGCTTGTGGCGTTATAATTGTGGAGAAAGTAGAAAGGAATTAAAGTGGACGAAAAGACAAACCTGCCCTCGGTGGGACCCGAACCCACGACCTTCGGATGTCGCGTCCGATGCTCTACCTGGTAGAGCATCGGACGCGACATCCGAAGGTCGTGGGTTCGGGTCCCACCGAGGGCAGGTTTGTCTTTTCGTCCACTTTAATTCCTTTCTACTTTCTCCACAATTATAGCGCCACAAGCAACTTCCCCTATGTTTTCCTTGGCTTCACTGTCTGTTTGCTCATTAAGTTGTTTCTTACAGATGGGTTCCACTTCGGTACATACAAACCTCAGCAGAGTGGTTTTGCTATCTGCGTGGTATAAGTTCGTTTGTCATATTATAAGAGAGATTTCTCGACCGCTTCGTTAAGAATCCGTTGCTTCGTTTCTAACAACGATGCTTGTATGGAATATTATTACCAGCTGAAAGTCATACATTCTTGTACAGCGGGATGCTAATATTTATCTGTTTATGTCGATTAATTTTGCCAGATGACATACCAGGATATGTTGTAGGTCATAACTTCCACATTTTGTTTTTTTTTATCTCCGGTACTATTCTCGTGCACAGCGACTGGAAGCTCAAAATTAGATTACGGTGCAGGTCGCTGTGAAATACTTGACTTTGTGTATGCATTCTGAGGGAAGCATACCATGCCGAATGGGCAAGCTTAAGGGGAGAAAAACGAGCTTTAGTGGTGTGGCATTCCCATGCGTGCCACTGCATATAAAAAAGAGGCATGACTTTGTCAAATTAAAGCTTAAATTTTATACGCCAGAACTGAGCTCTCTGTTTGCCTGTTATAACCCGGACAAGATGAACCTTGCATAAGCACTGAAATATGAACTGCTTCCTGACTAACACCAGATTAGAGTTTGTTCAAGCGCTTATATGCAAAAACCTTTCTTCAGACCTTTCAATTTAGCGCGGCATTGCGGCTGCGAAACCTTATACTTACTATTATTATGGTTTAATGCCGTAATCAATTTTGTGACGACCTAAATACTCGAAAGAATTCTTTTTTTCACCATGCTAAATTTGGCTCTGTGTTTTCTTCAGTCCCCTTGTAGCAGCTAACGACGGTCTGTCCCTATTGGAGCGAGAACGAGGGCGAACAACGTGATCTACATAGAGTTGGTCACCACAGTAACGGCAAAGAGCGCCGTCGCTCGTACATGCGCATGTGTTCCAAATACCTGTGCCTCCTATTACTCGGTTATAAAGCGTACCTTCGCTCGTGTTTGAATGTTTTTTGAGTAGTTATCCAGCTCTTTCTCTCTCTCTTTCTCTCATTCTTTTCCTCCTAGCTCTTTTCTTCCGCGGCCCTTCCTTAGTGCACGGTAGAAAGCTGGATTTCAAATCTAGCCATCGAAGAAGGATCACGCTTACGTCCCTGCTTTTTTCACATATTTATGTCGGTCACTCTTAACAATCGCTCATCCGACACCTAGAGGATGCTTGACAATGAACAGGTTTATTTTTTATCGTTGTACGTATCGTAATGTCAAGGCGCTAGTGAGCAGCACTTTGGGGTCTGAGAATAATAGAACATGGGCCGTACAGTCGCCGATGATATGAGATCCGGCGCATTTCTTTTCAGAACCTGCCAAGATGATAAGGCGCTGAAAAAAAAATTAACCATAGGAAATCATCGGGCGCTGCACGCATCCGTCAGCGCGCAATGCGGCAGTTTCGAAATTTGCTACAAACACTGGCCTTGGTGACCAATTTCAGCTGCACTGTTCGTCATTCGGTGCAACCTCCGAACATTTGCTTTTGCTTTCTATTCTCCATGCCTTTACTCTGATGTGCAGGGCAGTCAGCGAGTCTCCAGTTTTGCCGAACATCGCTTCTGTTCATTCGTGGCTCTCTCTTTTTTTTCCTCTCTCTCAATTTCTGTCTTCGTATATTACGCTCAAATGAGAAAGGCTATGGATCCATCATATAGGCCGCAAATTACATATTCTATTTCACAAGCTATAAAGATTCATTACTTGGCTTTATTTTATAGAAGTATTATGGCACATTTTGGAATTTTAGCGCAAGTGTGGTAAAAAAGGAAAACATTACATTATCAAAAACAGTTGTGCTAGCGCCACCTTTAAAATATTACCCTTCTGTTAGTGCTGAAACTAGAATATCATTAGAGCAGATAATATCCAGGGATGCTTAGAAGAAAGCGCGATTTGAAAATCAGATGTGCTGTGCAGTGCGTTTGGAGAACGCATGTAGTTGAAAGAAAAATGGTATGTTATCACAGTCATGCTTAGCAGACATTCTTTTCACGCATCTCGTTTTCCGTTTAACTCTAACACATTCGTAAATGAGATTAAGTGATGTGATCAGCTTTGCCAGCACACCTTGATATATCGAACAAACGAAGGAAATGTCTGTTTTTGCGATACGCTGCGTACTGAAAGATTGTGCTGCGCAAGCGGGGACAGAGAATGACATACAGTCACTCCTTGTTTAGCTCTAAGCTTCAAAAGGAATCAGTTTACACTACGCCGGCTAGCCCAAACAAATATGACGGTTGATTTACTGTTGAGAAACGGTTGAGTGGTTAAGTTCAGCCTATATATTAGAACGTTCATGTGAAGGCAGGTGGAAAAAGGTTTCATAGCGCAGATGATACGACGGACAATCTCACTGCCTTGAGTCACACGAACACAGCTCAATATACGTATGTTAGCTTTAGCAGGACTACTCAATGCACTATATGACCAGTCATATTGCGCGAAATTGGCTGCTGCGATGGTCTACTGGCGTGATTTTTTATTTTGGTTTATCAGCGCGCAGGTACTACTTTGTAGTTATAAGAAAATATGTTCTCGGTGTAAGCAAGCACGCTGTTTGTGCTAAGGAATGCTCAAGTAATGCAAGCTGAAAATTTGTCTGGCGCAGACTTTCGGGACGCTTGTTGCCAATGGTCCCGAGCGTGCAGGCTTCTGGAGTGTCGCGAAAAGCATATCTGTTTCTTTTCACAATTATTGGAGCTAAAATTCAGCATGTTGTACGTGCTGAGAACAAATTTGCCTTGGTTTTGAAACTGTCAACACTGCCTGCATATTCAACATTATCTACACATTCAAATACACAGACAGTGAATGGTTAAAGAAAGGAATCGTCTAAATTGCCAGAATTCGTTTACTCGCATCGTCATTTTGTGCTGGTAGGAGAAGCGGTATTTTTATTGTGTGTGTGTGTGTGTGTCTGTGTGTGTGTGCGTGCTCTATAATTCGGTAACTGTATTGAGTATGCAGAGCATTCCTCGACATTAAGCAGACAAAAATAACTAACTGTGGTGTTTATAGCACCCCACGAAGAAAAACCAACCTCTAAATGAGCCACATAAACAAAAGGGGTACTCTAAAAAATAGCAATTCTGTCACTTAAAAAGCCTTTTGCAAATGCATTGACGCCTTGAAAATGCAGGAAACTACTCATGCAAGGGGCGTTCCCAAAGTTCGTATTATCAGTATGACATATTTTGAAAAGGCGTGTACAATATGCGTGAAAATGAGTGTGCGTCTATCTAGTTTTAGCGTAATATAAAATTAATATTCTACATGATATCACGCTACAATTCTAAGGGGCCAAAAAAAATGGCAGCCCCCTTCTGGAAATTCGAAGCACATGCAGTGGCCCACTTTTTGTATTTCAAGGGACAAGATGCCAAGACGATCCACGCCGAGCTAGTGGCGGGGTGTATGGTGAGAATGCCCCAGCCTATGGTACTGTTGTCAAATGGCGCAGACGATTTCAGTGCGGTGAAACAATCCTGGACTACGCAGAATGAAGTGACCGCCCTTCACTCGATTGTGAAACACAAATTGCTGCGAAAGTGGAGGTCCTCGCACTCGCTGACCGGCGGGTAACTGTTGAAGAATTAGTACGACAGCTCAACGTGAGTACAGGTTCTGTGCACAACATACTTCACAGCAACCTGCGTATGACGAAAGTTGCCGCGCGCTAGGTTGCGCTTTGCTGACGCCAGTGCAAGGCGACTAGCGGAAGGAACCAGCCGTAAAAATGTTGAAGCATTGCAAAAGCGACCGCGACGACATTTTTGAACGCCTGATAACCATGGATGTGTGTTTGGTGCACAGCTATGACCACGAAACTAAACTTACAGCAAACAATGGAAGCACGGAAACTCACCCGCGCCAAAAAAGACCTGGGTTGTGCCGCCACCAGGCAACGTCATGCTGAGCGTCTTCTGGGGCAACCATGGTGCTCTTCTCATAGATTATGCCAGTAAAGGCCAAAATATTACAGCAAAGTGCTATTGCGAGCTTCTCACCAAACTGCGAGGTGCTATCAAGGAAAAGCATATGGGAAGGTTCATGGAAGACGTCCGTCTGCTCTATGGCAACGCACCGACAATGCACTCAGCGCATGCGACGGCGATGCATTCATCCTCTTTAGGCTACGAGATTTTGCCTCACCCGCCATATCCACCTGACCTCGCACCAAGTGAGTTCTTCCTCTTCCCTCGGATGAGGAGAACTCTTCGTGCGAAGCATTTTCAGGACTCAGAAAATGTCACCGCTCAAGTCGGGCTCTTCCTGAGCTCTCAAAAGGAAGAGTTCTATAGCACTGGACTGTGGTACCTCATGCATCATTGGCAGAAGTGCGTGACTTTGGGCTGAGGTTATGTGAAGAGAAGGAATAACGTTCCAATAAAATTTCGTTTCTTTCTCTCTCTTTTTTTCATGCCAGTAACACGAACTTTATGAACGCCCCTCGTACCTCCTGACAGTGTTACCAGAGGGAGCAAGATCGAATAACCCAAGGTTTTGCGCGCCTCTATGGGCGGCGTGGGAAAAGATGGAGCGAAATATAAACGCATATTTTTAGCGTATGGAAGTAGGCCAGATGGGTGAAGTTCATGTAGGCGTGTACTTACATTAACTTCACAATTAATGAAATGACAATACAAGGAAGAAAGCTTGGCACTGCGACAGCTGTGGTGCTACTTTGGAAAAGTTTCAAACGTTATCGACGAAGGATGAAAGAACGTGAACATTATCAATACGCGAGTTGTAGGTGGGAAGAAGCGATAAAGGAGAGCCGGAAAGGTCCTCTTTTTTTTACACTCGCGGAGAAATATTCTTGGTGAGATATATACATGTTCAGCCGAGAAAAAGCTTTTACCTAGCGCGGTAGGAGTGCCAGCTACGAGTGCGAATCTAAAAAGGAAACCAGCTTAAAACTACACTTCTTTCACACAGCTTCCAATAACGCCAAGAAAGTTCGCTAAAATCCAATTACTTTCGAGCATTCGCCTGCCGGTTGCACCATGGCACCATCGCTTCGCTCCGGTCCAATTCCGTAGAAGCTAAGAGGCTTTGCGTCGCGCGCTGCACCCGTGAGAAAAGGAAACTGACGCTGAGAACAAGGCACTAGGGAGAAGGAAATACTGTACGCAACGTCTGAGTAATGCACATAAATACAACACGTAACCTGGCATGGTACAATGGTGGTTACGGTTTTATACTGAGTGCGGTGCGAAAGGTGTAACCAGGTCACCGTGCCATTTTTATTTCGGCGAGCACCGAGAGCCCTTCTTGCTTCTTCAACAACGCCACCCCGTCGCATCAGACCTAAAAACACCTTTCGAAAGGAGTCACGAAATTGAAACAAGAAACAAATAAAATATAAACTCGGCGCTAGCGGAATGATTAGCAGTTGTGTATGATAGATATGATATCTGAGCCTAGGCATTTTCTACTAAAGAGCCATTTAACCACAACGATAGCGAATGAACATCAACTCCCGTTGGCCCCCAACCTAAAAGAAGTATCCATATAAAATTTCCTTTTAACGTAAAAATTGCGACGCAGTAGATGTTAAAAGATATGCGCGAAATATATAGGACCATGAATGTCAGAATATTAGACAATCACTTGGTAATAAGAATCAATAACATTTAATAAAAGCTAGAGCCACGTCGATGTTCACACGTGAATTCGGCATGCGGGTACGGGCCACCAGTAGAAGGAAGGACAGAAAGAAAGAATTGGAATTGTGTACGTATCGCTACAGAGCAGACTTATTTATTTATTTATTTATTTATTTATTTATTTATTTACATTAAAACTGTTTAATTTAGCCGAACTCTGGGAGCTTCCGCACAAATCCATAATGGTTATGAAGCAAGTGATCGCGCACTTCTCCTGTGCAATGTCCAATGTACAGCATTTCCGGGCGCACTTCGTGCTTCTCTAGCACCAATGCCCCAGCTGAATACAGTATAATGGCGGAGGCGCTATATAATCAGAGCTACGTTCCACGAGTTTCAAAAAACGCTGGTCGCGCTCATGATGCTGGCTGTGGTTCCGTAAAGCTAAAGGGCGCCAACTTGAGCAGCCCATGTCGGGAGCACTTCTAAACGTCCGTGGGGATAATTATAGGGCTGAAGGAAACGTGAGCTCTATGCGTGTCCACAAGAAGGCGCAAACTAGATAGATAGATAGATAGATAGATAGATAGATAGATAGATAGATAGATAGATAGATAGATAGATAGATAGATAGATAGATAGATTAGATACGGTCAAAGTGACTGAAGTTCGCCAAGAAATGCTTCATATGTAAACGCTAAAAACGATGTAGAGCAGGGAATGTCACTGGAACCAACGTTTCGACAAGTGGACTTGTCTTCATCAGAACAGCGACTGCCTTCTCGAGCGTTAGTTTCTGTACGCCCTGACACGCTCTGCCCCGTCCAGAGAAGGAGAGGAGGAGAAGAGCGGCACGCGCGAACAACAACAACAATAAAAAGGAGGCTTCACAAGTTGGGTGACAAATGATAGCATAACTAATACACAACGAAAGAACGAAAGCTTCCAAAGAATCCGCTCATGGTACATATCTTGGAAAAACATTGTGTGCGCATCGCTAGAAAGCAGCACGAAGGCAGGAACACATAGGCTAAATACAGGTGTTGCACCCATCGCATGTGCCGCCCCCCCCCTCCCGCCCCACACTACTTGTGCCGCACACGCTGTGCATTTCACGGAAATCTTGCTGCTAAAAAAGTGACTACACTGTTTATCGCCCTTGTTCTCGGCGAACTAGGTGGGGGATGCGCACCTGAAAACAGACTTTCGGGAAGAAACATTCCTAGCTTTTACAGGCTAATGAACTCAAGGGTTCCCTTTGAAATAGACTCAGAGTCCCTTTGAAACCTTGACCGAAGCCATGCGACTCAGAAGAATCAGGGAAGTTGGATGGCTTATTTAGTATAACAGCTTACCTTAGCACTATCCCAAGCCTACCAACCCCCGTAAGAGCCCAGCCATGCTAAGCAACCCTCAGGTAAATCAACTAAAGATGAAACTAATGAAGCCGCCCAGCTGCGCTGTTTCTTCAGACTTGTCACTGCTGCTGTAAAGCTGGCCGCAATATCAATTATTCAAATAATAAATAACTTATTTGGAAGGTTTTCACACAGGAAGGAACTCCCAGGCTTAGGTAGGGGACGCTGCACAGTGGCGGCGTAAGCTGGATTTCGGTACGTGCTTATTCATGCTTTTCTTTCAGCATTCCTTTATTGATGTTTCTCCCTCCTATTATTCTTCGATTCTGTCATTTTTCTCCTACCTGTTTATTTCTTTTTTCTTGCGGTCGCCTTCATCTTTTTCATTGTCATCGTCTTCTTATCAGCCGATTTCTTCTCCTTTGCCTTCGTCGGGATGGTCTTTTTTCTCGTCCTCGTTCATAAAAGCGCAGCCCAATGGGGCTCTAGTGGTTCTCCTTGTTCGAAAGTTCTCAATGGTTGGGAGTAAAGTCCCTAGATCTTTTTTCCGTTTTTAAGTAGCGACAACTACCTCCTCTCCCGGAACCCTCTCGCTCAAAGCCCGCGTCGGCAGCCATGTTCTTCCTAAACACGTGGAGCGAAGCATGCGCGCGCAGATAGCGTTCGGCCGTTAAAATACGCGTTCCTATCAAATATGGTAGTGGACGTGCCATATCTAAGGAAACGCCTACTGAAACGCTCAACTTTCTTTGACGTTCTCTCGCTGCAGCATTCAAGTAAACGCTTTAGGAAGAACATGGCTGCCCAAAGCAACGCCAACCAATCAGGTGCGCCAGCGGCACATCAAAGCTTTTCGCTACTTAAAAAAACGCAAAAAAGAGATCTAGGGACTTTAGTTGGGACATACTTTGGCATAAGGCACCATATTTTCTCCATGTATATTATTGTTGGCCTAAGGCAATGTATTATGGCTTATTACAATTGTTCTCATATGCATGACTTTTGTGTTGCGTGAGCTACGCACCTGTTGTGATAACAAGACGGACATGACGAAGGTCACCTGGTTACAAAAAAGCCAGTTATTTGTGCTATCGTTGACGACAGTGGTCGTTTGCCGATAACGCCATCTTGTGATGTTCTGAAATAAAGCGAATGCCGGTTGTGGGCATATAACTTTCTGTAGAGGTATCTTATATGCGAAGCAGCTCATGATCGGGGCTATGTTCCTCCCTGCAACCGCCGTGTGGCGTCAACACCCGCACTGTGTATGCGCATCCTCCTGCCCCTCCTCTCCTTGTCTCACCTCCTCTCCTCTAGGTTTTCCTCCTCTCCTTTCCGATCGGCGCGCTTTGACTATGGACACGCTCTTTCTTCGATCAACGCTTTACCAGCCCGCAAGGAACGAGAACGCGCACTCGCCCGCGAGAGACAACGCTGACGCAGGCAGCGTCTCCTTGCGTCTGTGCGCTGTCAGTGCCCGTTAAAGAACTCCAGGTGGTCTAAATGTCCGGAGCCCTCCACTACGGCCTTTCTCTTCTCTCTATCTCTTTCACTCCCTTTCCCCCACCCCCACGGACGCTTAGCCGTGCTCCCTACATGGGCTGCAGAAATTACCGTCCTTTCCTAACCGAACCACAATCATCATCATCAAACCGATGCAAACGCGACACCTAGTGAAACCGATGCAAACGCTGTGTGCGAGAGACAACGTTGGCGCAGGCAGCGTCTCCTGGCGAGTTTCTTGATTGAGAAATACCGACTGCTCGCGTTGGAGAAGCGTTCACCGGGTTGGTTGGTTGGTTGTGGTTCGGTTAGGAAAGGACGCTAATTTCTGCAGCCCATGTAGGGAGCACGGCTAAGCGTCCGTGGGGGTGGGGGGAAAGGGAGTGAAAGAGATAGAGAGGAGAGAAAGGCCGTAATGGAGGGCTCCGGAAATTTAGACTACCTGGGGTTCTTTAACGTGCACTGACAACGCACAGTACACGGGCCTCTGGCATTTTCGCCTTCATCGAAAATGCGACCGCCGCGGCCGGGATCGAACCCGCGTATTTTGGCTGGCAGCCGACTACCGTAACCACTACCCCACCGCGGCGGACAAGCGTTCACCGGCAACCCGTGTATATATATATATATATATATATATATATATATATATATACATATATATATATATATATATATATATATATATATATATAGGCACAGGATCTTGCAATGAAGTGCCGGTGGGAGATTTCACTTGTGCATAGTTGAACCATGAGGATTCGTAGCGTGCGCGTTAACTAAATTAATCCGGAACTCGGCACGATCTACGATGAACCTCCCGAGCTTCGCCCACTCATCATCATTCACTCCGTGGATATGCTGTGATTTTTTTTATTTGAGAAAAAATGCTCTTTATTTATGTGATCTAACATGTGATCTAATGCTCAATTATAATTTACATCAGATAGTGAGCGAGACCACGCGATTACATTCATCATCGTCAAATATTCTTGATTTAGTTTTCTTAAGTGATCATTTCTCGCACGACACTACTAAAATGGAAATTCTGAAGTGCATCTCAGATCAATACTTGATTTACTGCTCTGTAAGTATGAACGATGCCAAATTTCATCAGCAGACATCGCTTTATTATCCTGATTTTACCCATGCTAATGACACAATCATAATCGACTGTCTTTCTTTCGAATACGATTCATTCGTAGCACTTTCACATAACCTATGGATTGACATCGAAATACTTTAGATTTGCAGTCATCGTGACGTCATGCATAAAACGCTGCGTACGAATCAAAAAGAAGAAAACTGGGCGACTAAACCCCTGGATAACACGTGACTTAATATAGGCGAAACGAAAGGTGAAACGATTAAGAAAAAGACTGAACACGACACCGACTAATCTAACGAGACATGATCTGACTGTATCCGTTAGTCATATGAAAATTAAACTAAAGGATGCTAAAAATAATTACTTTGCAGAGGTACATCTCACGCTTTTGATAAGCGCTCCAAATAAATTTTGGAAATATATAAATTTTAAGAAAAATGATGAGCCCACGGGTTCTTCTGAAGACAACAACGATCTCGTCAACTCCTTCAACGATTACTTTCAATCCGTTTTTACTGTAGATGAAGGAAACATACCACCCATGCAATCTTCCGACCATTCACCAATAGAACCCCTGACAGTTACCGAGCAAGGCGTGTTCAACCTACTATTAAGTATTGATACCAAGAAGGGCCTTGGACCTGACAACTTACCACACATCTTCCTTAAAAGGCATGCGGAGTGGGTAGTGAAATATTTATGTCTAATCTTTAATAAATCGCTGCTGTCGTGTACTGTCCCCGCGGTATGGAAAACCGCCAAAATTATTCCAATACATAAAACAGGCAGTAAAACCATGGTTGTAAATTACCGACCAATATCACTAACTTGTTCTGTATGTAAGTTAATAGAACGTATGATATCTAAACACATAAATATTTATCTAGAAAAAAGTTATGTGCTGTCTCCTGCACAAAATGGTTCCAGAAAGGGCCTCTCAACAGTTACTCAACTTTTAGAATTAGTACGTGATGCAGCTAAGTCTATAGATACCAATAAACAAATTGACCTCATCTTAGATTTTTCTAAAGCATTCGACCATGTCTCACATACCAAACTAATAAGTAAATTAGAAGTCACTCTTGGAAATAGCACCATTGTTCACTGGATTACGGATTACTTAACCGATCGCTCTGAGTTTGTACAGTTACAGGACACTGCCTCTAAAACAGCAGCAGTCACGTCAGGCGTGCCACAGGGCAGCGTCCTAGCACCTATATTGTTCACAATATTCATTAATGATCTGCCCCTCTCATCGAAAGTAAATAAAAAACTTGGCTCTTCGCAGACGACTGCGTACTTTCTCAAGAAATTAATACTCCTGCCGATCACCTAAACCTGAACAGAGCGCTAGATGTACACAAGTGGTGCAAAAAGTGGCAAATATCCCTCAATATTGGTAAATGTGTTTCTTTGGCAACAACACGCAAAAAGCACAGGTCTAACTTTTCTTGCACTATTGACAACTGCACTTTAACC
Organism: Hyalomma asiaticum; assembly: GCA_013339685.2. Lineage (NCBI taxonomy): Eukaryota > Metazoa > Arthropoda > Arachnida > Ixodida > Ixodidae > Hyalomma > Hyalomma asiaticum. The sequence continues at coordinate 61,824,193 of CM023482.1, forward strand.
ACAGTCTCCCACCACAAATATCTAGGAATAACAATTTCAAACGATCTGAGATGGGATACTCACATTAATAATATTACTATCACAGCCTTCAAAAGACTATTTCTACTGAAAAGATGTCTTAAGCACGCACCACCGCATACTAAACTAATAGCTTATGCAACCCTCGTCCGATCTGTTCTAGCATATTCCAGCGCTGTCTGGTTCCCGTTTACCCACCAACAGATTAATAAACTGGAGGCGCTTCAAAGAAAAGCAATAAGATTTATTTAACAAGTATAGACTGACAGACACTCCAACATATCTACTTAATAACGCTGGCATCTTAAAACTACAAAACCGAACGAAACTAGAGTAAAATTAATGTTTAAATTACTACACAGCATAATAAAAATAGATACTTCAAAGTATATATCTTACTTTCATGGCAGACCAACCCGTCATAAGCATTCCCATACTCTTGCCGAGTACTCTTCCAAAACTAATTCCTTCAAATATTCATTTTCCCTCTCACCATTATATATTGGAACTCACTGAAACCTACCCTAACCACCGAATCGTCCATAAGCTTATTCACAGCTGCGATTGAAAGCGAATTACTTACCTCACAAAGAGCACTAAACGAATTTCAACATCAATAAACCCGCGAAGCGATGAGTTTGCGTCATGTTACTAATAATTTTTCTATTCTATTTCTATGATTGTATTGTATTTAGTGACATGTACTTCGATTAATTTGGTGTTTATAAAATTCTTTCAATAATGTGTTAGACAGTAATCTATACTTGCTGTAATACAAATGTATTCCTCATCTTCTTGCTAGAAGAGAAGCTCAGGGGAAGATGGATGGGGAAGATGGATCTTCTTGCAGTTGCTTTTAGCCATAATTTCGTACATGACTTTTGTTACTAAAATTGTTTTGGTCTGTTCCTCTATTGCAATGTATAATGTATTATTTTGTATGTATTTCTTATTTTTTGTGATTTTGACCTTACATGATTCGTGTAAACAAATATTATTTTTCATGTGCCTTCCCTGCTATAATCTCGGAAGAGATTGGCAGTATTGTTATATAAATAAATAAATAAATAAATAAATAAATAAATAAATAAATAAATAAATAAATAAATAAACGTCGTATTGCTCTTGGCGACGTTACTGATGACTTTTCATACATTTCACATGAACATATAAGCACTTCTCTTAGATTTGTTTAAATATATCTCTTTAGAGAAATCCCGCGCAATAAATCCTGCATGGAAATTCGCTTGCGCAAAGTTGTTTTTTTATAAGCGACTTTCAGAGAATGCACTTACGCCTTCTAGTATTTTGCTCTGGAGATGCCGTGCGACTGCTCGTCCCGTCTGATGGTCGCACAGGGAAGCTTATTTACAGCCCCCAGTGCTCCTGCAGAAGCTGCAGTCATCTATTTTAAGAACATCCCCTTGCTCCCGCTTCGATCCGCCAAATGCGATGCCACTCGAGCCACTATGGATATCTGCGAAGTTATTGGCTATGTTCTTTGTTTGATTTCGCTTTAAGCCTAATGCGCCATCCTACCAAACCGAGTAAGAAATAATACAGCCGCCGCGGCTATGTACGAAATATTACGCGAGAATTTCCTCAAACGATTCAGTTGGACACAATCTTAGTTGTGAAGGATCACCAACAAGGTGAGCGATGAAAATGTTGCTGTCACTGATGTTATAATTTAATCAGCTTCCATCATTGGCCCTCATTTAGCTTTTTTTCTGGTGTGGGCTTGCCAGCACGTCACATAAATAGGCTGCGATTACATGGTCGTTGAGAGAGAAGACTTCAAACGAATGAAATTCGACCATAATAGCTTACCACTTACGAATTTTGAGGATGAGGATGTAGTAACCATGTCGAGCAACATTGTTCGTTGCTCCTATTGCTTGCTTGCTTGAAAAGCTTTATGCTGGTATATATACAGGAAGGAAGTTTGAGGTGGCCCGGATAGGACCACCCCTCACAATCACTAGGAGGGCTCCTCATTACAGGAGCCCAATGGCGACTGCCGCTGCTCGGGCTCGGTCGACCAGGGCCTTCTTGTTCGCCATGTCGGGGCAGCCGAGCAGAGCTGCCTCTCAGTCATCCCGTGTGGGGCTTGGTTTTGCGGCATGGTTCGGGATTGATTGACATGCCCACACCATGTGGAAGATGTCCAATGACTTTTCCGCACAGTGCAGGCATTTTTCTGTGTAGGTAGAATCAACGTGTTCTGGTGTAGAGGAAGAGCAGTGTGCGTTCCTCTGCTTCTTTTGTGAGGCCCTAGGGTAAATTGCATAGCCGAATTGATACAATTGAATAATATTTCGAAAAGTGAGGGCTGGATTGGGTTCTGGATTCATTTCGGAAGGATCTGAAGGCGTTACCCGGAAAGTGAGTGCGCGGGTAGCGGCGTTTGCCGTTTCGTTGCCTTCGGGGCCCATATTTTTGTTATTTATTTAGAAGCACCTTACAGGCCCCATGGGGAGCATTGAGTAAGGGGAGCAACGCAGAAAACAAAAGTAATCTATACATGATTGCAAAAAGAGCACACAATAAGATGCTGGCAAACCGGTGTAATAAATGGAAACAAATGGTAAAACAGCACAATGGATACTCTTAAAAAAGGAAAGAAATGCAATATCATGGCAGCACACAACTTGGCACATTCCACATAAGAGGGGGGGGGGGGGGAATTGTATTATACGTTACAACGAAATGTATAATTTGATGAATGTGGATATTTGTTACGATGAGAAGTGTAGGACCAGGAGTTCCCTAAATTTATCTTTATTTGTTTGCGCGACAGTGTTGTTGGGAAGCGAATTCCAGAATCGAATAGGTCGTGGCAAAGCCGAGGCGTTAAATGCGTCAGTGTTCCCATAGATGCGATTATAACTGAAGTCGTTGTGAAGACGTCGTGATGTACAGGGCGCGCGTACCAATGGCAAGTGTGCTGGCTTCATTTGATAAACATATCTATGGAACAGGGACAAGAGTGCTATGTCACGTCGACTACTTAGAGTTTCAAGGGAAAGGTTGAGTTTTATTCGCGTTATACTTGACTGGTAGTTATAATCGCGGGAAATAAATCGACTAGCTCTATTTTGGATAGCCTCTAACATGCGGATTAAGTATTCATGATAGGGAGACCATATGGGCGACGCGAATTCAAGTTGTGGACGTACAAATGTCAAGAACGCTAGTTTACGAATGTCGGATGGGCAGTTCCGTAAGTTGCGGCGGATATACCCAAGAGATTTGGAAGCGTTAGCGCATATGGTTGTGATATGAGAGGTCCATGAGAGGTTTGATGTAAGATTAACGCCTAGATATTTGTATGCTGATGCCTGAGACACTAGGATGAGCAAATGAGCAGATGAGCAAATGAGCAGGGGCCCACACAATCTTTCGTGACGCGGGATCCCCGAAGTAGTGGCTAGTTTGAAGGATGCGGTACGCCAAGAAAGGAATGTACTCATATAGAATATTTCTGCAGGCCCCTCTAGATTCGGCGATTATAACGCGCGAGTGCTGGTCTGCGGCCGCTCGCGCGATGGGGACTTCCTCCGCATGTGTTATGTCGTGAGCTCTAAATGTGAGCCCATTCACAGCGACGTTTTGAAGGACGGCTGTGGCCGTGTACAGCTCTCCATGGTGAGGGCCGTAGGCGTCCACATAGAAGATTCCGTTTGTTCCCATAATGGCGGGCCAGTCCCTCCGCCCACGCAAGACGCCTGCCAGTGTGGTCGTCACGTGTCATGTCGGCCGGAAGAGGGCGCACACGCAGGGCATATCTCTAGCTCTTTCGTCGGTGTTAGGTGGTGTACTTGTAGTCGAGCTAATAGGTGGCTTCCCGACGTTTTATTTGAAAGCCTTGTACATTTATTGGGGACGCGTGCCTCTCGGAGCTCCGCGAAAGTATTTACCAACCCCAGGCCCACGAGACGCTGGCTGGACGTGTTAATCTAGAGATCAAGGACACGCTTGTACATCTTGCTCAGAATCACCTCGAGGGCGCTCTTGTCAGCCTTGAGCATGCGGAGGTAAGGAGCAGAGCAGAGGACTGGACTGGTTACCAATGTCTGCGCCAGCCGCAAGGCGCCCTTGCGCCGTAACCCCCGCCCCGTTTGTTGGAAACCCAGCGGACCACCCAGCCTACCTGCCCCCCCTCCCCCCCCCCCCGTTACGCAGTGTGGCTATTGTCGTAGCAAGTCATCTGTGTGTGTGGATTAAGAGGCCAGGCATGCGAATCTCATAATATTCGGGTCAGTTAATTGTTCATTGCACGAGTTTTTCTCAAGGGCAATCTTGACCACGCAAAAACATACTTTCGCTAGAAGTCCACCTAAACGAAGCGTTCACCCCTGCAACACAGCGCAGTGCGTAAAGCACTTCGGGAAGTCTTTATTTCTTCAAATAACTGATGACACGCGCTATTACTGAAGCGGTTCAAGGCAGGAATTTCTTTCGTAATCAGTAGTCGCATTGTACTGCCCTTCTTTTGGGTATCATAGAAACGAACTATTGTATATCCTTCACCAAATTCAGAGCACGTTGTTTTGCATTCAACCGAATATGTCCTGACGCCCTACACGTATTTATTGTACATCTTTGTCTTTTGCATAATGTTCAGGAATCTGCGATTTTATTTTCGTCCTCCCCTCCAGTCGGTGTATAAGAGCGTGGGTGGCGCTAGCAGAAGAAAAAGAATTCCTGCAATCACGCATTCCTGAAGCTCATGACGCAACAGATAATCCCGTCATATACTCCGGCGCACCTCAATCGAGGCGACGCTGTACCGAAGCAACATCTACTTTCACCAATCCCTGCCGATCGCTCCCCCGATCGTAAGTGCACCTAAGTCAGCGCTCTAGTTTGCTCAACCACTGCTCAGACCATTTCTCTCCGGTTTCCCCAAGGGGTAGTGAACTGGAGAGGACACAAATGGCGAGCCGCATTCCTCGGTGATTGCGAAACAATGCCTCCAGCGAACGACGACCCAACCAAAACCGATACGTTACTTTAATGCCACGCGTCGGAATCATAGCCGTTATTAGGCAGGATTTCGGTCTACGCGAAACCACTGCTCTTTCTTTTCTTTCTTTCTTTTTTTGCGATAATCGATCGTATGCGCACAGTGCGCGTTGTGGAACTGAGAGAAAACGACTCCTAATGCAGCAGCAAGGCACTCCTATATTTTGCTTTTTTTTGCCAGGATTTTCTGATGGCGTCGGGGTCGCACAACGAGCCAACGTTATGTTCCACTGTTAAATATATCGTGAATAAGCGGTACCGCGCCAAGGAATTGAGAAATATGCAGTTCAACTCAAGGCCTCCCACGTATTTTTGAGCTATGCGCAAATAGCTATACCGACATGTTCCCGTTAATACTATGTTGGCGAGATCAAAATATGCTGCTGTGCTAGGGCAGAACGCAGAGACCTTAAGGAACTCAAACATGAGAAATTGGTTAAAAAGCGCGACGTCGCCTCCATGTTTCTCTATAACTTGTTTTACGTCAGGTTCAATAGATTCGAAATTCCGGCTTTTTATTGTTACTGCTTTTTCGCGTGCGTCTTCCAGTTAAGGCACGCGCCCTTCTTCTCCTCCTATCCTCCTGAGGACAGGGAGAGTGTGCAAAGCGCACAGAAACGAATGCTTGAGAAGGCAGTTCCTGTCCTGACGAAGACAATTCCACTCGCCGAAACGCTGGCTCCAGGGACATCCCCTGTTCAACGGCGCTTTTAACGATCTGTTCATCGGTACTGACAGAAGTACCTCAAGTGCTGCGCATGCATGTTGGCTTTTCATGCAGAGTTGCACACTGTTGCACAAATCACGGCACATAGCGAGCTTGCTTATCGCACTAGCAGCGCGCTGATGGCCTGTTCTGGTTGGCACATGATTAAGCATTTCGAGGAATTTGGGTGCTTGTTCGTTTAATGAAAGGCTCGTATGTGCTCTCTGTATTTAAACATTCAGTTTCGCATGTTCACGCGATCTCAATATTTTCCGATAATTCTCTTTATGCTCCACTGCTGCTTATCATGATTATATATACAGTAATTCCAGACAGTGCATTCGAATTAAGTATTGGTATGGAAGATTGGTTCTCTATAATTTTAATCCAAAGCGACCTCAGTGTGATTGCACCGATCACCCTTACATTCAAATCGCACGCACAGTTTGAAATATTTTTTAATGGACTTCTACTGCAAAGGAACGTAGTGAGGATAAGGAATGAGCTTAGTTTTGTGGGAGGGTGTCTTTATTATGGACAATCTCCAACGGACGCAGAGGAGCTGCGCAATTATAAATCTTACGTAACTGCAACCAACCATTTTCTGAATGCCGCTGCACCCTGAGTCGCTATTTCTATTTCTCCACCTTGCGGGATGCTATAACCTTCACGGGGTTCTCACGTTATTTTGGCAGCCGACATTCGGCTTCCTTGGCTAGCTTATTTTCTTTGCGACCGGTCACACGGATCTGCGCGTCATGTCTAAAATTAAAAGCGAAACTGGCTTTCTCCTTAATTGGCCATGGCCGAAAACACGGTTTTTGAGTAGCGAAGCCTTCATCGTGCGAGCCGTAATATCGCATAAAGCGCCTGGTCTGACTGTTGAAGATTCTACCCGATTGATCTCTCCAGGAACTAGGATCACCTGGAATTCCGGGGACGGTCACTAGAGGACATCGACTCGCCCTTTACGAAACTTGAGATCGAAGAGATTTTTCATGAGCTTAATAATCGCTCAGTGCCGGTCCTGACTAAACCACGAAGTGGTTCTTGCGTAATCTTCATGATAATGCCCATCGCTAAGTTAAATGAGATGGTCGGTCTCCTCTGCACAGAGGGCTGCTCGTCAGAGGCCTGCAGGACCACCTCCTTGGCACTCACTCCCGAGGCGGACAAGGCACCCGCTAAGGAAAACTGACGTCCAGTGCCCCTCTCCTCGTGTCTGAGGAAGGCGATGGGACGTATGCTCTCTTAGAAGAGTGCCTTACGAGAGTTAGGAATATGTACTATTGAGGTGGTCCTCCGGGACTCCGGCATGCATGAGGAAGGTGATGGAGCATGCGCTACGTAACAGGCATATCGAGGATATTATATCATAGCATATCGAGGATGAAGAGCTCTTTCTACGTAAAATGTTAGGCTTCGGACGTGCGTCTCCCCCCAGGATGTGATGCTCCTGATTAATAGGCATATTATCGACTGCCATAGCAGGGCTGCTCGAGAAATATTCGTCGTTGACATGGTCAAGATGTTTGCAAACATTTCAGATAAGTTCGTCCTGGATGCTGTCGAAAGCATCGTGTTGCGTCTGGAGTTCCACGCCTATGTTCGAGCCTTCCTCGACGACGGCAGTACAACCATGAGAATTCGGCAATTAAAGTCGGCAGGAATTACTCTGCGTGTGAAAGGCATGGGGCAGGGAGGGATCATTTCGCTCCCCGCGGCGCGAAGGAAAAGCAAGGAGAGGGTAAGGAGCGGTCATTTCGCTCCTTCCCTTCTACTACATAGTGATGAAATGCCTCTCACAGCGTCTTTCCACTGTAGCGAAAATTCACCACGCCGTATATGCGGACGACATTATTCTCTAGTGCATGAGAGGTTCGGATGCTGAGGTGGAGGAACTGCTCCAGTGTGCACTGTCCTTCGCCAAAAGTTTTCTGGAGGGTTCGGGGCTTCGGTTCTTCGGCTCTATTCCTCAAAATCAGTCTTCCTTCTGTACAGACCGTTTCGGCCTGGGAGGAGCTCCCTGCAACCCCTCGCCACTTGATGAGGTATAGATTACGCTAACAATCAACTGTATTGGCTGCTTGGCTTGCTAACTGGGTCCAACACCAGGGACCCACTGGTTTCGGCCGCATCACCTCCAAGAGGGAGAACATGCTCTTGCTGATTTTAAGGATCTCAAACCGGTGGGAAGGGCGGAATGCGAGGAATATTCTTCGGTTCTACCACGCAGTACTCATGAGAAACATTAATTACATCACATCAGCATTACATTGGTCAAAACATGAGGAGAATAAAGCCTACAGTTTAATGCGGAGAAATATGAAAATGGTGCTGGGACTCCCCATTAGCACCGCCATGGACTGGCGCATGAGCCAGGGCATGCACCACGCTCTCTAATAGGAGACTGAGGCACAGAATCCAGTTAAGGTCGAGCGGCTATCCCCAACCAAGGCAGGGTAGCGTCTCTCACAGTCGCTGTGCGGACAGCATACGGGCAGCGCGGAACAGGAGGTCTTATTACAGACAATGAAGGGTGCCTACGATGTAGAACCTTTCCTGCGCAACGCCCATGCGCAGTATAATTTTGGCCGGTGAAAGACACGGGCCAGGCTTCTGCTTGACGTTATATCTAAATCCCCGAGTAAGGTGGCTTTGGTCGACGCGGCGCAGTATGGCTACTCTGATAGCTATGCACACGTGGTTGTTGATGAGCCTCGTCGCGTACTCAAGCCAGCTTCAGTTGGGAAGGTATCTGCCTTCATAGCAGAGCAGGTAGCGACAACTCTTGCGATAGAGGTCCCTTTGCGGCCCGAGGTGCTCCCTGATTCGAGGGCTGCCATCCGGACCTTCGTCTCGGCTGAGGTCTACAGGGAGGCTGCCGTTATCCTCAGTTATGCGGGTGTGGCAGACTTTTACACAGTTGCCTGGTTTCCGGCCTACATGAGCTCAGAGTTTCATTCGTCAGTTCCTACCGTCAAGTAATTTGCCCATAACCTTGCTCGAGAAAACACGTGTCAAGTAGGTCCTAGCGGGTCCGCAAGCGGTTCTGCGGATAACTTTGGGGATCCGCTTGGCACCTCTCACAAACTTACGTCTCGTTATTGAAGCAACCCCGGCCCCGTCCAGCGGCAAATGACAGGATGATAACGAAGGCTCGCGAGGAACAGGCCCCAGCCTGAAAGACGCAAGGCCGCTTAACCATAGACTCAGAATTTATTTATTTATTTATTTATTTATTTATTTATTTATTTACCCTCAGGGCCTTTCGGCATTACAGAGGGGAGTGGGTTACAGGGGAAACAATTGAAAAGGGGCAATATACAACAAAGGGTAACATAATCCACGATTAGTACAAAGTTTGCTAATCATACAATGCTAGCTGAGTATATCAAATATCGCGTTTACACAACGAGAACATAAGTTGAGATAAAAATAAAATGCGAGAGCTTCTTATTATACAGTATTAGCTGTGTATGTAAAATACAGCGATGGAACACGACTGCGGGTACATTTAAATTGGGATGATGAGATTGACAGGTGCTGCATGAATATCACGCCATAAAAACGGACAGGTGACATTAGTTCATACAAGTGCTTGTTACTATACAATGTTAGCTACTGCTTTACAAAAATTCTCATTCTTATTAATACCAACAATATCAGCCGGAAGATCGTTCCAATCACGTGACGTACGAGGTATGAATGATTTTGAAAAACATGTTGTGTTACACGCAGAAATTCCAACTTTGTGCTGATGATCAATGCGGTGAGATAAGTAATATGGACGTGACATGAATTCCGGATGTAAAGTAGGGTGGTGATACAGTTTGTGAAAAAATGATAAGCGAAAAGTTTTACCGGCGTGTAGCTAGCAACTCAAGACCCAGACGGGATTTAATTGCAGATGCACTCACCGTTCGGTTGTAATTCCAAATAATAAATCGACAAGAATTATTTTGGATAAGTTCAATGTAATGAATTAGGTTATCGTGATAGGGGTCCCATATAGTTGAAGCGTACTCTAGTTTTGGCCTTAGCAATGTTTTATAAAGTAGTAACTTTAATGACGATGGAGCGCGAGAAAAGTTACGGCGCAAATAACCCAACAAACGGTTGGCTTGATTAGTTATGTACTCAATATGTTTGTTCCATGTTAGGTTATATGTTATATGCACACCCAAGTATTTATATGAATTCGTAGATTCTAAAGAAATGTTATTCAGGTGGTAGACGGGCAGGTAGCTATTAGATCTAGATATTCTCATAAATTTACACTTGTTAATGTTAAGCTCCATTCGCCACAGATTACACCAGTTGCAGACGTTATTTAGATCTGCCTGAAGAGTAGTTATATCTTGTGGGGAGGTTATTTCTCTGAAAATCACACAATCGTCGGCAAACAGGTGTATATTAGAAGTAACTACTGAAGTTAGGTCATTAATATAGATAAGGAATAAGAGAGGCCCCAGGACCGAACCTTGTGGCACTCCGGACTGAACGGTACTAAGTGGTGAATTATGATCATTAGCCGTTACGAATTGGGAACGATTAATAAGGAACGACTCAATCCATTTTAGAACGTTATGATCAAGATTCAATATGCTTAGTTTATGAAGTAAATGTTTATGACTTACTTTATCAAATGCTTTGGAAAAGTCTAAAAAATGCAATCAGCGAGGGATGAGTGGTCAAGTATCTGGTGCAGTTTATGAGTGAAAGACAGTAACTGAGACTCACAAGATAAGGCTTTGCGAAATCCGTGTTGTGAAACAGTAAAAAATGAGTTAGATTCAAGGAAGTTCATCAGGTTAGTAAAAATCACATGTTCTAGTAATTTACAGCAGGTGCTAGTTAATGATATGGGACGATAATTTGCAGGTGAGGTTTTGCTTCCAGATTTATGTAAAGGAATAACTTTTCCTGTTTTCCATGCAAGTGGAAGAGTAGATGTGTCGAGTGATTGCTGGAAAATTTTAGTTAATACAATAGAGCTGTACAAGGAAGTGTTTTTAAGGAATTTGGCACTGATATTATCACATCCAGGAGAAGAATGCATCTTCAATGAATCTATTAGCCGAATTACACCAGTAACCTCTATAATTATCGGAGGCATCGGTAAATAGCTATAACCTTTCAGAACAGGCACAGTAATATCAGTAGTTCGCGAGAAGTTCTTTACGAAAACATCGTTCAGGAGAGCTGCGCAATGGTTTTCTGAAACAGGGTTACCGGAAGAATCGTTAAAGAGGATGGATTAATTATCAGGAAGGGGATGAATGGCGCGCCAGAATTTTCTGACGTTGGTTATTGCTCACATAGGCGCAGCGACATTAATTATTTTGCTGACGGCGTAGATCCAGAATGCCCTTACTGTGGGGCGCATAACTGCACATTCGCTCACATGCTCTGGCAGTACCTGGCGTTACGCCCTGCCAAGTTAAGATCAGAAGAGGAATGGGAGAACGCCCTTGGAATCGACCAACTCTTATTCCAGCTTTCGGCAGTCCAACAGGCCTACGAACGGGCAGAGGGCCACGGTGTTCCAGTACCGGCGTGGTCACGTCCAGCAACTGTGGCGGACACCCCTCCTTGAGTGCGTCATCGCGGTTCCCCAGGACAAAATGAAGTTCATTTCACCTCACGTAACCCCTAACATTGTATCATCGAAGTGCAGTGCTCTCCCAGTAAAGTGCCAAAAACACATCCCACCATAGATGCTGGCGCGTAGGCTGTAACGTAGAACGCGAGATGCACATTTTGAATGATCGCATCAAAGCCATTAAGCAACCGGTACCCCGGTCATGCATATGCAACGGAACTAGTGGTGCAGGTTATTTCTTTACACACAGTTCCCAATAGCATTTTTCTTGTCAAAATCGTAGACTCGCTCAAGATAGTCAGGTTACCGCCGTGGAGATTACGATGAGGGACAAACGTGCGATCGTAGTATCACTTGCGTGCAGCGAAGCTTTTTCGTATCCAGAAAGTGAAATCATTCAGCACAAGCAGCATAAAGAACAAGAAATATTTTGCAAGACACTGAAGCATTATTTTTTTCCTCTTCCGTGAATTCTCCTCAGCTGATGAACACTCATGTTCGTTTACAAGCATCGACGCGTGCCTGCTTCAGCCTGGCGACGACATCGTTGCTTTTGAGGATGGGGAAAACGTTGCACTGACATCAAAAACCATAAAACCAGAAACATAAAAAAACGAAAATAACACAAGCTTCCTAACATCCAATGAAAGAGTCCTAAGCATGACAAGAATTGAGCGTTATGCTTTCTGTTATGCTAGTACACTGTGAAAGTCAGAGTTCATGGACTACATGCTTGAGCATAGCATAAAGAAATGGGGGCTTCGTCTCCCTAGCGTTCGCTGCGCTGCCACAGAAAGTAGTCCGCCAGGTGTACACTTCCACCACAGTTGTGATTTAAAGCGAAAGGTGCCCAACCGCGCAGTACGTGGTATTCCTTTTAGTGAGCAGGATTCAAATTTGCCCAAGCATTGAGTCTTAACGCTTTCTCAGAGCTCGTATCGCAGAATAAGTATGTAGGGGCCAGCGTAGGCGTCCACTGCGGCAAATCGCCTCCCACTATAAAGTCCTTTCCCCAAGTACCCAACCACTCAAGAACCCAAGTACCACAACTATACCCAAATACCCACACAAGTACCCACAAGTACCCAAGCACACAAAATTCAATTTCTCGAAGTGAAATTCGTTAGAAAAATTCCAAGCTGTTACATTATCAACGCCTAAACACCTCATAGCTCGGACTGTAAATTTGAACGCCCAAGAAAACATAATTCTGTTATGACGAGGCGATGGGAACGGGAGCCAGTAGCGTCCACTCTTAAAGGCCGAACTTAGCGTGCTTCAACATTGTGTATCGCATTATGAGTGATAGGTAGCTGCTACGCTTACTCAGGTAAGGTACCAACACGGCAGGTAAAATTGAAATTCCCGTCTTCTTATCGCGGTATATACCAAAATTGACATCACACGGTACGAATTTTTGAATAACACGGCTAAAGGTATGACATCAATAACTTGATATACTCGTATTTATGTCATATTTAACTATAGTGCTATGATGTAAAGTGTATACCTGAATTACTCGGCCAAGAGACGTGCGGGTATGTATGCCCCTCCTGATTGGATGTTAACCTTTACAGCCTATGTGAGCTAAGGTTTAGACAAAATAGATGTTGCGACAATACGAAAGCAACAGTCGCAAAAGAATCACAGAGGTAAACACCAAAGACTCATATGGCGTCGCAGAATGGATGTAACCGTGAAGTCGTCTTAGCATTTGAGAAGGGATTGAGTTTTGTGTGGTTGGGCACTTGTGCGTACTTGTGCGTACGTGTGCGGAATATGAAGGATTGTCTGTATTGTGCATCCGGATGGCTCACGTCCAAAGCAGCTTGCCATGCAGTGACAAGATCTAAACTTTAAGGAAGTAGTTGCTATTATGAGTTTCTAGGGAACATCGCGGCAATCATTAACAAAGAAATTCTATAGCATAGTCACTGTCAGAGCGCTTCGGAAGCGCTTTTACTTTACAAGAAACGAGCTGGTCGATAAAACTGAAAAATGATTTTCTTTTTCGTCAACTATTTCTAAGCCCTAAGACATGGGCAGTTATTTGAATTTGGAATGCTTTACGGGAAAGAAAAGCAGAAAAGATTTTCTCGTGAGGTGGCCTCACTCTCTAAGTGTTATCTCTTATCTTTTGGCCCCACGTTCATCTTTCTATAGTGAGATGTAGTTGCAGTTCATCTACTGCTGATCATCCTTGAAGCGCCACACGCGCATACAAAAGCTCGTAGACAAACTTGCAAGCGTTCTCCCTGTCTGCGATAAGAGCTGTGACTCGACACCACGCAGTAGTTTTTTTCAGAGAGCGTCTTTTATGGAGATACGCGTGTGTGTGTGTACTCAACCTATCGTTGCCTGGTTGCAGTACCCCGGTGCTTGCTCTAACGACACAGTGTACGAAAACATACTGTTTACTCCTCTGGGGACCGTGCAGCTGCGCAAATACGCCAAATGTCAGAGATCTAGGGAAGCATTTGACATAGCCTGACCACTGCTAAAATAACGATGTTTCCACTACCACGCCGAATGATCCTCCCATTTGCGCCGAGAAAAGTTATATAGTATAGACTGGATGGGGACGCCTTCTGCGACGTATTTAAGCGTGCTTACACGCGTTAAATGCACCGTGCCGCCTTTATCGCCTCTTTTGCCACTCGTGTGAGGGCGTTGCAAATGGGCGGGTCATTTGACTTATTTGCTCGTGCCCGCTCCATCTGCGTAACGAACCATTCCCTTCGCTAAAGCAGTCACATCTTAGAAATCAGCGCTGCCAAGTTTTCGGACTCGTGTACTACGGTTATACGCTCCTAAACGGATATCTTCAAAGACAGCTTAGAGAAATTTTCACTGGGTGTACCTAATGGACGAGCTCGCTGTTAACCTTAATAACCAAGCTTACACGTACACTAGTGGTGTGGATGTCGAGAAGCTCTTCTTTTTAGCACTTGGGAAGGGTTCTGAATTCCAGACAACATTTACCTAACGTCCGCACACTTCCAAACTTTTTCCGCGGGTTGTGGGCTTTCAACCGTAAAGTACACTTGACGCCTGCGTAATAGCTGTAGACTTTGAAGTTGTCATTTGTAGAGTGAACACATATGACATACGAGTCTTCTTATTCCGAAAAGAAAGATTTTTTTTTTTGAGTAGGACAAGCTAATATGGGCTGGTGCTCAACCAATATATTATGAGTACATAGAGCTAGTTTACTTTAAAACAGATAACTGCGCAGATAAGCTTAAGCAAAAAGTTCTGCTTCCTGACAAGCTTCACAATACACGCACGGCCAAGACAGGGAAGCACCTTGAGCGCAAGCTTACAATGGTATATTACTAGCGACGAATGCACTCACATATTCTTTAAAGCAAACGTCCCCTAGCGGTGGAATCAGAAAATAATACAAGAAAAACTACAATAGAACCACGACACGAACGACCCTAATCGCATCAACATTTGTTAAACTTCCATCAAGGTAGATTCTACTCGTTACACATATGTAATAGGTTCTATGCCCGTGCTTTATGTATATGAGGTGCCTTCGTCAGGCCATTTCAGATTATGAATGACAGCTTAACATTGTTCTTCAAGGGGAAAGTGTAAAACAGCTGCATCTTACCGGTACTTACCTACGGGGCAGAAACTTGGAGTCATACTGAAAGGGGTCAACTTAAATTGAGAACGATGGCGCGAACAATGATAAGTAAAGACAATAACAATAAGAGACAATAAAAGAGTGGATTGGGTCAGAAAACAATCTCGTGGTAATGAAATCCTGTTAGAACTTAAGGAGAAGAAATGGGCGTGGTCGGGACGTGTGATGCGTAGGCAAGACACCGTTGGTCATTGAGGGTAACAGAGACGGACATTTCCTAGAGTAGGCAAGCGTGACAGGGGGCGGCAGAATGTTAGGCGGGCAGATGAGTTTGAGGTGACAACGTGGCCACAGCTAGCTCAGGAACGGGATAATTAGAGGAAGAAGAAGAAAGCATTTAATGAGAGGAAAGGAGGAGATGTCGGCCTGGAGATATAGTCTCTGGCCTGCTACTCCTCACAGGGGTAAGGCGAAAAGGGATAAATAGAGATAGAGGGAGGTATGAGAGGTGACGATGGTAAAGTACAATGAGTCACTATACAAGTCCTATAAGCGGATGTGCACCTTCCCCTCCGAAAAGGGCCGCGAGTCCAAACCATCTACCACGCAGTTAGGTGTTTTCCTTTGGGCCGAATACTGAGGGCACACGCAGAGGAAATGATGTATAGTCTCTGATGTGTGACACACGCGGCAATCGGGACTCTCTTCCTTTCCGATCTTAAAGAGATACCTGCGAGTATAGGCAACACCCAACCGTAGCCTGCGCAACAGCGTCTCTTGATCTCGGCGTAGCCGGACTGGAAGACGAAAGCACACGCCGGCGTCAAGTCTATGAAGGCGCTGTTGTCGAAGGTCAGGGTCATTCCATAGTTTCGTCATTGAGGCTTTCATGGAGATGGAGAGCAAGGCATTGACATCATGTCGTGAAAAATTCATAGCAGTCGGTTGGCCGGCGATATGTGCCAATTTCGTTTCTGCGTCAGCTTGGTCATTCCCAGTGATCCCACAGTGGCTGGGAATCCTCTGCAATGCAAAGTTGTGTCCGTATTGACAAGCCTCAGGTACTTGTGCTGCATTGGGCACAAACGAGCTTATGTTGATGCACATGCTCTGTAAGAAGAAAAGCTCGTTATCTAACAGGGTGACGGAATATTGGCTGACACAATTTTCTCTCATGTTTCTAATATGGACAGCTCCTACTATTTCCCTTTTACTTTCTTATCATTTGTTGACAGAATTTGGAGTCTTCGTAGATAATATTTCAAGACACTAGTTAATAGTCCACCTACCGAAAAAATGTATTGACCTGTCCCTTCTCAACACGCGGACGTGTGAAGCTGCATCCGTCGAGCTTTCTTAATGTTTGCCGCAACTGCATTCAGCTGAACGCGGGCCAGTAAGCGATGTGCCTTTTGCTCTGTTACTTTTGCAAAATTCTTCTTTACCACATCAGTGCCCTTTTTATTGACCTCTTATTTACGCTCTAAATATTTTTACCAGTATGGACTTTTATTCCAAATTATGTTTCTAGGGAATTATTCCCCACGCAGGAATAGTTTCTTCTCATTTTTTTAGAAATGTGTTCAGCCAGCAGTGTGCGCGCTAATAATTTGTACCAGAGCGTGCGCAAAAGATTTACGCAGACAACAAAATAAAGTGACGCTTTTGCTGTGTGCAGCATATTGC
Source organism: Hyalomma asiaticum (assembly GCA_013339685.2). NCBI lineage: Eukaryota > Metazoa > Arthropoda > Arachnida > Ixodida > Ixodidae > Hyalomma > Hyalomma asiaticum. Next base: position 61,840,831 of record CM023482.1, read on the forward strand.
TGAAGAATAAAGGCTTTCTACTTGGAAGGTAAGAACAAATTCATCGCCCGCCTTGGTACCCTTATCAGCTTGGTGTTGGCTTGCGAAGGTCCAGGACGAGGGGTCATATCGTGGACAGGCCGGCCGCATTTCCATAAGGGCGAACAAAAAAAAAAACACACTCGTGCTCATAAATCTATCTGTAGGCCAGTAGCATGTGCGTTAATAATTTGTACCAGAGCGTGCGCAAAAGATTTACGCAGGCAGCAAAATAAAGTGACGCTCTTGCTGTGTGCAGCATATTGCTGAAGAATAAAGGCCTCCTATTTGGAACCTAAGAACAAATTCATCACCCGCCAAGGACACCGGGTGTTCAAAACTGCTCCGGAGCCTTCTGCCAATGGCCTTGCCTCGTAATGATATTGGGGCTTCTCGTACGTAAGACTCGAGCAATTAATATTTAGAACAAATCCACCGACTGTGAAAGTTCCACAGAATATTGTGCAAAACGCTGTTTTCAATAATCTAAGAGGATACGAAAAGCAGCTACGGGAAGGATTATGGACATCGTAAGAGCCCCGATCTCTGCCTACAAGGACTTCCTGCTTTAGCTGAACTGTATAGTACTTTGTCTTGACTTAACAAGCACGACACAGATGCGTTCCCTTTCACACGCCGGGGACATGTACGCAATGATAATGTGAAAGCACGTATTCAGATTTCTCCATACTTTTATTTTGTAAGGCAGCTAGCGCAGGAAACAACGCTCTTGCATTATTGACGTCCCGGCGACTTCGGCTCAGTGAGGAAGAGTCTCACTCACGCATGAGGAAAATTAACAAGGGATTTGAGTGTTGCCTAATGTTGTTCTAAAGAGGTCGCTCGTAGTCTTCCAAAGCACCATATATGCGCGCAGCAATATTTGTTTTTCTTTATGGGCCCGAATTTTGCGTTTTTTGTTGCAAGTTCGCAGCAAAAATTGTAAAGAAGCAAGGCCTCCCTCCCTTCTCATGCACACCTGGCTGCGTTCACTTTCCTTTCTTCTTGAGAGATGACGCCTAAAGTACTATCAGTCACTTTATTTGAAGTTTGAATAAAGCGAAGAAATAAACACATTTGAGAAAATAACATCCCATGGTGTTCGTGCACCTACATTATGCGAAGAACTACGCACACCCTTGAGCGTCCCCACCCCCGGAAACCCTTTAAGCAAAAAGCTCTTTAACCACACGAAAAAAAAAACGAAGACAAACAACAAAAGTTGAGACGCCAGTTGGGATTCATGCGGTTCTGTGTACTGCCATATTCGCTGTTCCATTTTCGGTCAAAGAGCAGAAGAGCAATAAGTAGACGCTCACACTCAAGAATGCATGGAATCTTTTAGAACTCCGAGATTCAGTGCGCGCGTCTGACAATTCAGAGGATGTTGTAGTCTCACTTCATCTGCTATGTGCATTGTTACACGTCATGGAGGGCAGGGGGGAGCATAAACACATTGGTCTAGTTGTCCCCTAATCACTCGGTGAACTCGAGCACTATTGGATGAACTGCGAGAGGTGAACGATGACGATGACTACGGTATGAGAGACGACCATTGCGAGCTATAGTACGACGGATACTACGTCGCCAACGGCAGTTAAGTCATCGCGGTTATAGCCGTAGGCGAAGCTGTAGGTCTACCACACTCAATAATGACTACACAGCTATCAGTGTCCTCCGGACGCAGCGTGCAGGGTGAGTTCATAGCATTCCTGCAAGTGTTCTTGGTTATCCGGGGACATTCCTGCAACACGGAAGCAGGACATCAGATGCTGTTTTTGGTCGTGTACAACTTTCAAAATGAGCTTTCTTGATGTTAAAATTACAGAACACCGGCTTTCAATATTTCGAAACCACGATATAATTACTAGGCAAGCCGTGTATTGAGGGCTCTAGAATTACTGCACGTGTATCGAATTATTTAGCGCTCACAGTAAAGCAGTGAAGTTTCTCGTCTTACGACTTCAATGAAAATGCCTCTTTCATGGCGTGTAATGGAACCCACAACGTAGTGGTTAGCTTCACTACCCCATAGTAACTTATATGCTCTGGGGACCGAAATTACCCACAGAAAAAGAATTCATGAATTAGTAACACCAATGAAAAAATGTGTGCAGCTTCCAGAAAGTCGCGCAAGGTCAGATCACAGCGAGGCTGTCCGATAGTTTACTGACACAAGACATTTGATAGCCATGTGATATTTTGGTGGGAATATCTCACCTGGCCTTGCGCTCAGTGATTTTAGCGGAAACATGTCACGTGATTTTGGCGGTAGGTAACGTAACACGTGATCGCCACCCAAAATCACGTAACTCATTGCCACATAACATGTTGCAGCCAAAATCATGTAGCGCAATGTCACGCGACATGCTCCCGCCAATATCACACAGCGCAATGTCACGTGAAATATTCCCGCCAGAACCACGTAAGATAATGCCACGTAACTTCTTACCGCTCCGATCACTTAGCGCAATGTTACGTGTCTTGTTTTTGCCAAAATCACTTGACGCTAACGCCACATGACAGGTTTGCGCCAAAATGACGTAACGCAGTGCCACTTGGTATTGTATGATGCCTTACAAATCCCGGCTAGCTTAAACAGCATCCCTGTTAAAAAGGGGCACTCCTGAGAAATCACGGCTAGCTTTAGCAGCTTCGCTGCGAAAATTTCCGTGAGCAGCACACCAGGCTTTACCAGTATCTTCAAGACAACAATTTTCATCCCATGCTGAATTTGCGCTGTAAGAGGCCTTTTATGACACCAATTATCCCCTTCCTCAGGGTTTATTTGCAAGCTTCGAACCTCATTATCTAGCAACGCAATATTCTGCTATTCCCTGCTTTTAGTAGGATAGCGTTAAATACCTAGTTTAGCAGAAATTCCGGTGTCGGCGTCGGCGTCGTTGGTTGTGAGCGAAAAATCAGCGTTTTCCATGAGCGAAAATTCAAAGTATATGCAAATAAAGAAATAAAAAAAATCCACGCGTATCCACGGAGTGAATGATGATGAGTGGGCGAAGCTCCGGACGTTCATCGTAAATCGCGCCGAGTTTCGGATTGATTTAGCCATGCTTCGTGCTGTATGGAACAGACAACTGAGTTCTCTAGAACACTGTGGTATTCGTTTCGCACCTTCTACCTTCCCGAAAAGTTGTGAAAAACTACTTAAAACTGGGGCTATTGTGATGTAATACGAAACGAAACCGAAACTGAGTGATGCCGGAGTAGGCGAAGAGGAACCGACGTGAACTCGTGACACAAGAGCCCGTGCCAGTGCTCGAGGCAGCTCAGCGTTCGATGAAGACGAAGTGGCTACGACGGACAACTACGGCAGACAAGCCTACGCCTTAAGGAGCTTCGCCCCCCCAAAAAAAACCTTCGGCGGCCAGGGAACCTAACCAGGGACTCCTCGCTACGAACCGCGATGCGCTACGTGCTTAGCCATCCCGCATATAACCTCCTGTGTTCATTTTGAGGTGGATTCAGCGCTACACGAAACACGGACAAAGAAGAACACGCATGTGCCGTGTGCGTCTTCTTTTTCTGAAAGGCCTACTCCATCTTGAAGTCGGTGCAGCGCTGCACAAAATGCGGACAAAAAAGAGGAGGCACACTAAACGTGTGTCTTCTTTGTCTTACTTATTACCCTACCGTACCCTAAACGGATTATTACAAGATTACCTAAGTACCCTACCTACAAAAGTGGTTATTGTAACAGATGCATTGCGAAGCGAAGAGCGCGCTGCAGTAGCAGTCTTGCCCTGAACTCGACTGGGCTTGCCCATTACGGCTTACTGATTTCATTCCTATATTTCTCGCCGAATGAATGGCCATAATATTAGCTTTACGCAAATTAAGTACTACACTTAACGTGGTTGCTATTCTTACGGACTCTTTATCTGTGTGCTCTTATTTGTCTGCGTCTGGGGAGTCGCCTGTATTAAACCTGTTCTGTCTTATAGCTCCTAACCACCTCAAATGTATTCACTTAATCTGGGTACCTGACCACAAAGGTTTGTTTTTAAATGAAATTTACGATTCGTTAGCAAACGTGTCGCTTCATTCACCTATAATTCGTGTGCTAGCACCGACTGCACTCGGCCAGATTTCACGCGTTTACACTTTCGAAACAACTGTCAGAGCCAGTATTGATGGCTTCTCCAGACTGCAAACATCTTTTATTCACCTGACTTAGCTGATTGTGCAACACAAGGGAGATGGAGGTTGCCATCACAAAACTACGTTGCCGGAAATCTATCTTGAATTTTTATTTGAACAGGTCCGGTGTGGTTGCTTCCTCACTGTGCCCCTTTTATAATGAGGAGGAAATGATTCATCACCTTTTTATATGTTGTCGCCGCTCCAAAATTCAGTGAAAGAAAATTCTTGAACCAATTATTCGCCAACTATGCCTGGAATTCTCTGAAGTGAATTTTTTTTTTCATTTGGAGGGTGAACTCTGGGGAGCAGTCACAGGAATGTTTATTTAGCAATACTGAAATGTGGAATTGAAACCAGGATAATTTTACCTTAATTTTTATCATTTGTGCTTCGCCAAACCGCACATATAAAATTACTCTTTAAGTCAAAGCAGTATTTGCATCGGATATGGGCCAACTTACAGAGGAGAAGAAGAAAAAGAAATCCGTAGCACTGCAACCCACCTTGAGGGAAACAACAACAACAACAAGATGAACCATTACCAACAAGCTGAAGTCTCACTTGCAATGATGCATTTCTTACTTGGCGAGTTTTGATGGCGAATCTATGTCAAATGGTCAAAGACGACGAGGGAGGCCATGCAAGATTTAGGCAGGGCAAGCAGACACCAACGCCGTCAGTTAATTGGCTAGGCGACTGAAGCGCATGGCAAGCGGAAGAGAGCGCGATGAGAATGGGGCCAGGCATCGCTATCGCGTTCATTTCTTAAGGCGAAGCTTAAGGGTGCCAGAAGGTTGTTTATAGGCTTTTTCTTAGTTCCTGATTGGCGTTGTGCTTTGAACGCAATAAAACATACCCAGTGACTGAATTCCAGAGGCCTGAATCAGCACCGTCTATTTCGGCGTCATTTTTCTGAGTATAAATACTACTGACACCTCGTCAGTACGGCAGCTGAACGAGTACGGAATGTGATATCAGCGCTAACGAAGCACACCCACGAACCTTGATTTGTCGGAAACAACCTCAAGGTAATCAGAATGGATCAGAATGGACAACGGTTCTGCAATCGTTGGTGTATTGATGCGACAACTTTTGACATACGATGTATTCTGAATGCCTTCGCTCCTGAGGCAACAATATCATTGCTGGGTATGTCTCCTCAGTGTGGTCGTACTGGGCCGGGACGCTGACTCAAATTATACTTATGGGACAAAGAGTTAATTAGTTGGATGCTGATGTTCATGTAGGCGGACTTTACCCGCAGAAAAGAAGAGGGGTAGAAAGAGAGCAAGGACAGCAGAGAAATAACAATATTAGACATGTAATGTGTTGTAGTACTTCCAATCGACTAATAGGAGGAACGGTAGCTCTTATGTAGCCTAGTTATGCGACGTTAGTGCCACAGAGCACTTTGGCTGACGAGGTGGCGAAGTGTTAGACGCTACTCACGGCTCGGCATGAATAGTTCAGTCATCTCATTTGGACTTCTTTTCACGGTCGCTTGGAAAATGTATTGTTTAGGATGCATTTTCGACGAGTGTAGTCCATCACACCATTTAAAGAGAGGAAAAATGTCTTTAGGGCCAGTGAATTGTAAGTGCAGTCACATCCACTTCAAAGTACCAGCACTTCAAGAATTCCTTCAACTAGTATTGAGTATTGTTTCCAACAGTGTAGCCACTACAGACTCTGGTGCTACTGTGGTGTACGGCGTCACCCACAATCGGCATTGTAAACAGTTCCACCTAGCTCAAAATCGGTTAAGTGCGTAGCACACGGCGATTACTAGTAGTAGATGGCGTATGCGTGTTGCACTCGTAAACGACGCTTGCTATTGGCGCTTGCTTATGGTCTCCGATAAATTTGTATGATAATAGAAATGTTTCTACTACTAAGCCCGAGTCGAATAATTTGGCACACGAGCAAGGTTCGAAGAGCTTCAACCGTCGAACCATCGAACTTTCCAAGTAGAGATATGAAGGGAGTAGTTATTCCTCTAGCGGGCGAAAGAAATGACACACGACATTCGGATCGATAGAATCCGGGCAATCCTTTCAGCCCCGTTTTAGCGAATACCTGAAGAACAGGCGGCGGTCGCTCTTTCGCAACGGTTCAATACAGCGTTCGGCGTTCATTCTGGGATCTCGGGCACCGCCCAATTTAGACGCAGGGACCGAGAAGAAAGCTCCGCAATCTTAGTGTGAGCGGCCGCCCCTCCAGAGATCTGTGCCCGGCTCGATTCGAGCCTTCATGGGCGGCGTTGGGGCCTTGACGAAGCCTTCGATTTGTGTAGCTGTTGTTCCCTTCTAAAGATTCATAAGCACATTTGCCGTTCAAACAACCTGTTTCGTTCACAGAGCCTGTTATCAGCTTGGTATCGTGCTTCGAGTAGTGTGTTACTACGAAATGCGTTTATGTAGAGAGTGGCGGTCAGGTATAGAATCGTGCGGGATTGGGTTGTGTTGGTAAAATGTTATTCAAGGAGCACTGATGCGATTTTGAGGTGGCGCAAAAGGGAACTTTTTTTTTGCTTTCCTGGCATGCATTGTTAACGCTCTCCAGACACCGGAGCAAAAAACCATGCTGAAAGTAGTTTAATCTTTATTCCTTAATATATAATCCATATGGACAAAATTTATCATGGAAAACGCACATCAACTACGTCATTAACAGCGCCAACCGCACTCTTGGCTTTTTACGCCGTAACTTTTCCATGGCTCCAGCTTCTTTAAAGCTTCTTCTTCATAAGGCATTAGTTGGGTCTAAACTTGAGTACGCTGCTTCAATCTGGGACCCTCACACTGCTACACTTTAAACTGCCTTAGAAACTGTCCAGAACCGCACAGCTAGATTCACTGTTGCTAATTATTGTCGCACTTCCTAGTATTACTCCAATGAACTTCTCTTGACCTCCCCACCCTTTCCATCAGAAGGAAGCATGTCAGGTTATGTTTTTTTTCATAAAATTTTTTTCACAAATCCTCAGCTTAAACGCATCTCGTTCTCGCCGCCAAGTTACCTTTCATCTCGCATTGATCACAGCCACAAAGCTCAAGTGCCGTTTCGCCAGGTCAGCATGCACTTTCATTCCTACCTATACCGAAGGCTTCGTCCGAATGGAACCGCCTCCCCACCTCCATCACTAGTAACCCTGATCGTGCATCAAGACTGCCCTCATGAATTTGTTAACCCACTCCTCTCTGTAACGCCACAATAGCATTGTGAGTATCTATATAAATAAATAAAATAAATAAATCTAATCTTCATGTTCTTGTCACCCACCACCTCCAAAAGCCAACCCCATCGCAACAGACAGTACCATGACGTGTAAACAGAGCAGCCAAATTTCGCCAAAACTTCTGTCCGCATCGGTGGACGACATTGGAGTAACCGTTCTTTGCGTGCGCCACGTGCAACTAACTGGCAGCAGTTGACAGAGTGTGTGTGACCCCGTCACGAGCTGCTGTCCCAACAAGGCCTACGTCCGTGGACCTACTTTGGTCCCCCCCTTTCAAATCGACACCGAAAGTAGATTTTTAAGGTACACTCTAAAAACAAAGGGAGTGCTGGGCACTCACTTTGGGGGAGTACTTTCGTGTCCCAAATTTAACTCCTTTTTTCAGAGTAGATCAACCCCAGTTCAGGGTACCGGTACTCTCGCCATAACAGAGTAGTAGGACGCCTCCGAAGGGGATTCGAAGACTCTTTTGAAGAGAACTCTACTACCCCACCAAGCGGGGTGCTAGTACTCCGAGAGGGAGTAGCAGAGACAAAAAAAAGAAAAAATGTAACCAATGCGTTTTTCGACCATGCTACAATTATCAGGCATTTAATTTCATCACACTGAACATAGAACATACAGGCTAACATGACACGAACGCACATACACGCCAATAACACAACCACAGCAAACCACAAAGCCCACAACACACTCGCGGCTGCAACACACCGGCTGCAGTTTTTAGAGTGTAGTAAGTGCGTTAGAAATATACACTCTAAAAACTGCAGCCGGTTTCGCAGGAGTGAAACGACCCCGCTACTCTTGAGGGCATCGTTTTACTCTAGCAAAACGTCGGATGGAGTGAAATGTCCATACCTCTTGCGGCATGAGAGAGTAAAATGCAATTTCACTCCTGCCACACCCATGTGATGCGCGCATTCGCAGCCGCAAACATGGCGGCTGGGGTGGGAGCGGACGATTGAAGAAGACAACAGCCGCTTTGTGAAGTGTTTTTCGATAGATCTATAGCAGCGGCCTTCCTACGACTTCCACGTACAAAATTTCGCGTACAAACGCGTGCAGTGTCCGTTTAAAGAACGGTGCCTTCTTGGACTACGAGCCTCAACCGACGGGAGTCATAGCGAGCTGCCTCTCCTGTGTTTTTCCCCGATCGAACGGCCGCACCCGTGCTATGTGAAACCCGCCAGCCTACACGCCTCGGATTCTTCGCTTACGTGTGCGAAACGAAGAGGAATACACTTTCAGCGACACAGTAAGCTGTTGTGATTGTCGACGGCTGGTCTCTGAGGACTCACTGGATATAAGTCATACACGTAAAAAAAAGGCTTCGCTACGACTTCGGCATCGAGCCGTATGACGGCCATGAGCGCGTCGACGGTGAAAATACCGTGACCGCGATCCGTCCCGTTCGCAAGTCTGCTAAGTACAGCATAATACCCTTAACACTTCTGATGGCAGAGACTATATTTCATCTGTGTGCAGAATAACGAACAACGAGGAGTGCATATTTTGTGATCGCCAGCGGTTGTTCGCCGTACAGACGTGCTCGACGGACTCGTAAGGGAACGCCATCGGAATGAAGCGGGCGGTAGCGGAGCACCTGGGTGCCGCTTTTCTTCGCTTGCGTTGATGAAATTCAGCCGCTATTATGTTCGTACTCGCTTCCTCAGGTGCATTTTACATCGCGAACCAGCACTGCGAACTCGCGTTTGCCCGTAAAACGGAATGCCAGCTCATGATAGGAATGCGTTAATCTAAAAGACATTGTATATGTTCCGCGCGTTTAGATTAACAGATCCGTGTGGCGAGCGGCTACCTATGAGCCAACGCTAAATATACACCTGTTCTGTGCATACGTTTTTGTTTAATTACGCAGAACAGTACCTTACCACTGGCGCTACATAGCAGGTCAAGTATAGCGGTTATATATACGGGACTTCAGTGCAAGACGGTGTATCGCGAGTGTGTTGTGGGCTTTGTGCTTAGCTGTGGTTGTGTTATTGGCATGTATGTGTGTTCGTGTCTTGTTAGCCTGTATGTTCTATGTTCAGTGTGATGTAATTAAATGCCAGGATATATTGTGTTGCATGGCTTCACAGCTATAACCGCCCAAAAGGCGTAACAAGCGCTCTGTCATGTGTTTTCCGGGTTACCGCGTTACGGGCGTGTTGTAGTTACGAAGGCGGCACAATCTATGTTCTCTTGGGTCCTTTTTTTTTGTGTTTTGGCGCTGTTACGAAGTGTTTTTCAAATTGGGTATTATTGTTTTATAAACGCTTTTTACAAGCGCCCATGCACGCGCGTTATCCTCCTAAATGGGCCGTTTTCTTCTATTATTAATCGACGTCCCGCGTACTTTCAACGCCGCTTTGAAGTGGCGGCCATATTTAGGTAACCGCTTTACAGGTTGTTTAATGACGACGTTACTGCAAGATCATGGTATATTTGCATTAGTGTGTATTGATGCATAAGTCATACCGCCTCCTTTCGCGAAGCTCTGGGTATATGATTTTTTCCTACACCGATGTCCACTAGCGTGAATGGGTGCAGTGGAACATCACTGGGTGCTTAACAAGCTCCAAGGCACAGAAAAATTAGTGAAGCTTGAAGTAGTGGTGCAATGATAGCGAAGCAGCCAAGCTGATGGGCACTTCGCCGGTCCGAGTGCTAAGTGTTAACCAACCCAATTGCCCCGCCACAGTGGTCTAATGCCTGTAATTCTGCTGCTGATCGGAGGGTCGCGGGAGCGGATACCAGCGCGGCACCTGCATTTCGATGGAGGCCAAATGTTCAGGTCTGTGTACTGAGGGATGTCCGCTCATGTTAAAGAACCCCATTAGGTCAAAATTTCAGGAGCACTCCAACGCGGTGTCTTTCATAACCGTATCTGGCTTTGGGACGTAAAACCCCAGGAATGAATCAATCAACCAACCCAAAGGATCCACATTTAGTGAACTCTGATATTTTTAAATTAGTGTCGGCGTGGAGTGCTGCACACACATAGGAGGAGTTAAGGAACGTACTCCAAATACGCGCATTTGGCGCAGCATACTTTGCCTAGGAAGCTGGAGTAAGGAGACTGTTTTGCGTGTTGGTAAGAAAGGAAAAAAAAATTGTGGCGGATTTCTGTGTCAAAGGAATCGGTATAACGCGAAAGCGAAATGTGTCTTCACATAAGTAGTTGAACGTTTATTGTTACATCGAGATGAACTTGCTATTCGTGTTTCGCTGGTACGGCACCGTTTGGCATGGATGAACCCACGTTCGCTCATCCCCTCCATAACATCAAGGACCAGTCCCTTGTGGTAAGTGAGGTAGTTTCTGTAATAACTGGACAGAGTCGATGTCGCGCCACAAAGGTATCAATCATATTTACTTGCGCCACACGGACCCGCCTACGTCGTTGCCGTGTTGGGCGCCTAACGAAGCAGTTTTCTTGTTGTCATCACGCTCGAAGAATGGACGGCGGGGAAACGCTACCCACAAGGAATGGTGACCGGTGCTCTGCACATACGCTCGGCGCTCACATACGCTATCGGCGCACATACGCTCGAAGCTGTACGAGCGCGCCTGTTATTTCTTATCACGCTTCTTTCCGGTGCCCGCGCGGCTCCGAACTCGTGCATCGAGGCGGTCTTTCGTACGCGCTTGGAATAATGCCGCCATCCAGAAGAGGTGATGTAAAGATGCAGTGAGTCACTTCGCTTCTCCTGGATGGCGGCACCATTCCAGGCAATGTGCGTGTGGATGCGCGCGCTGAGTCGCACGAGAGCGCCGAAGAACGAACGAAGCGGGATAGGAAGGACTATAGGCGATGCGCAAAGCGCCGACGACGCCATCTGCCGCCACGGCTCGGAAGCGTTGGTGGGTCCGAGCGAGCAGTGTTCCCGCGAGCGTGTACGCGTGTGCGCGGATGGATGTGTTTTCATCGTGATTTAACGACTCTCTCGGGCTTCCGAGATGCCGAAAAATAACTGCTGCGTTGTCGGCTACTCAGACACACACAAGAAATCGCCACGAACGCACTTATACAGATTTCCGGTGCTATTTCATGAGCGAGAGCGACGGCGGCGGTGGATTGCGGCTGTACGACGCAGAAGGCAAGCAATCGCGCTGTTTGCAGGAGTGTAAAGTCCGAGGACCTCGATGAAGAATAAACCAGGCTTCGAAGTGCGGCGGAAGACAATACGCCTGAAGAGCGCCGAGCAGCGAGACCCTACGATGCCGTTTCTTTTTTTCTAAAGAGAAAAACCCAGAACATCACGCGCTCGCGATCCTACTTCGTCCTCTTTCGCGCCCGCTATTTCTCTTTTCTTGTTAACAGCAGTGTTAGAACGATTATCGTGTTTTATTTCTCCATTTATGTCGCTACCTCTTCAGCGAACCCTACTACGTTTACACTTGGTCGCCTCGCCTGCATTGTAGACGCTACAATGCACATGAGGTTGTTAGTACTGATAAGACGCGATGCCTAGGCTCTCTTGAAAAACGAATGGCGCGAAGCGCAATGTCAGAGAATGTGGGGCAGGTGACGGCTCCTTTACAAAAGCGCCGTGGAATCACACGTGTGCTGCACGAAATCTGCTGCATTCTACCTATTGATGGCACTGGTATGCGATCACCGGTGCAGAATGTTCGCTGTGCGCTCGCAAGTTGCATATTAGCTGTAAAACATGGCACCTATGCACATTTAAGACTTTGACGATCGCGTAGAATGTAACGCCATTTTGCAACACTTGGTAATAGCTGCAAAAAACTTAGCAAATACGTAGCCAAGCTGCTACAAAACGGCTAGCCGGCCTAGTTGGAACGATTTCATGGTGGTACTGCGCGAAACAAACGGAGACGAAGGAAGGAGACACACAGACAAGCGCAATCTAACAACTGATTTTTTTTTTTGTGAGTGTGTGTAAGCGTGTGTGGACGCGATGACCTGGGGGAATCTAGTATACAGTGATTATATGCGCGGATGGTGTGCTCTCTGGCGGAATGGCGCAGACCAAGTTGGGTTTTTAAGCAATTGTTTTTTCAAAAATAAATGAGTTGTTAGATTGCGCTTGTCTGCGTGTCTCCTTCCTTCGTCCCCGTTTGTTTCGCGCAGTACCACCATGCAAGCTGCTACGACAAGCTATAGGTGACCACCAGCTCCGCAGCGACTCAGTCTCGCGCCACTAGCGCAAGCTGCCGAGATATATATTCACAAGCCCCGCCATGGTGGTCTAGTGGCTATGGTACTCGGCTGCTGATCCGAGGGCCGCGGGATCGAATCCCGTCCGCGGCGGCTGCATTTCGATGGAGGCGAAATGTTGAGGCCCGTGTACTGTGCGATGTCAGTGCACGTAAAAGAATCCCAGGTGGTCGAAATTTCCGGAGCCTTCCACTACGGCGTCTCTCATAATCAGAGCTGCTTTTGGGACGTTAAACCCCACAAAACAAAACAATATATTCACAAATTTATCGTGCTGGTTTCAGTTTTACCAACGCTGACCCTTCGCGTGGCCGCACCCGTGAAATCCATGCGCCGGTGCGACAGCGATCCCTCAAAATTTACTATATAAACACATGGCAAGTAAACGAAGCTACTGTGTCGAAAAAAAAAAAAACGTTGGTTCACGCGTCAACGCATGCAGGCATCAGTGATCGGGACGTTATAAAGAAAGCGGTGCGATGAGCTCCACTTCGTAGGGAAGCTTGTTGACGCTTGTCTGTGGCAAACACTTGGCGCGTATGGTGACATTCTCGTCCCACACAGCTGTGACAGCGGACACATGTCCACTATTATAATGTGCAGCTCATTTGCACACACTATCGCCGCAAAAGTAATTATCTGGGACGCGCACAAGCGGCAAATCGCACGCGCGCACTTCCGCGATGCTTGCAGTGAAATGAGGCGTCTGCTACGCGACCCACCACCGGTTCCAACGGCCGCCGCCACGCGGCTTTCAGTGGCGCCCCTATAGGCGCTGCGCATGGCGTATAAGGCGCTTTCGTACAGCCACGCGCATGTGCGGCGTTTGCGCAGTGGTGGTGCACCGGCCACCTCTCCTCGCGCAGCGGGCGGCTGTGACTTGGATTCCCAGAGCATCAACAGGAATTTTTCTGAGGGCTCTGCTTTTTCGTTCTCAGACCTTTATTTTCAGCGTCGTATCCGTTACGGTAGTGACCTATGTGGTCGAGGTGGACTCCGGCATTAAACACTTTCGCGTTAAAATTAAACAATCCGTCGATAAGAATCAGAGAAGAAAGCATTTAATGAGAGGAAAGGAGGAGATGTTGGCCTGGAGAGTGAGTCTCTGGCCTGCTATTCCTCACAGGGGTAAGGGGAAAATCAGTCGATAAAACTTGTGGTTGAGCACACAGGAGCGTCTTTTTTAACGGCGGAGCTGTTATTGTGGTCAAATTGCTGGGAGGCTTTCGCAGAAATATGGGCCGATCCCTGTGGCATGCACCGTCTGAGCCCGCACGCACCGTCTGGCCACGTCATCGGAAGCAAGTAAAGTCATGTAACAGCTAGTTGCATGATCGAAACCACATAAAACCACGCAACAGCTAGTAACGTGACGTGTTCCGGCAAAACTACGTTAAATAAAGCCAGTCGTATGATGGAAACCGTGTAAGATCACTTAAACCCTATTCACGTGACGTATACCCTCCAAAATCACGTAACAGCTAGTCAGGTGTCGTGTTCCCGCCAAAACCGCTAAAATCCAGTCACAAATGGTCACGTAGCGTATTTCCGCGAAACAAACACGGTTTCTAGGTTAAAGCTAAAAGAAGACATAAGAAGAAGCTAGGGCGAACACTAGCTCCACTGTTGCTCCCAACCCTGTACCATTACTGCAAACTGCACTAATTATATTTTATTTGTGCGCCAGAGTATTGGAACGCTCCTACTGGTAACGTTTCCTTTATTTTGGATTACGTAGCGCGTAGCATCCGTGTTGTGCACACGTAGGCTGTGAAAATGGCGTGGCACAGCTCTTACGGACGAGAGCAGTTTAATGCGGCAACGTTACGGCGTCTTAATTGCTGTTACCACCCATTTGTAAATGAAATGTAGTTGTATTGCAGAAATGAGAGCAGGGTGCATTATTTGAGGGCTCATCACCTATCCGTAGTCCGGTTACGTCTGACTTGGTGTCGTTCGCTAAACTTGTAGCGCGATATCAGTTTTCAAAAGCAGCAAGACCAATGAGATGGTACGGCACTTAAAACTTGAAATGGCAATGATACATATGCTATGTCTGGGCGAAAACAGTGTACAAGGTCTTCTCTTGTGCTTGCGAATTTCGCTCCACCTGCATACTTACTGCAACTTCATCGTACGCATAAATAGTAGGTGCACTTTTATAGTTACATACATTAATTGATTGCTTAGTGTACGCGTCTGATTAAAAACCTGAAACAAAAGAAAATCATATACCAACGGTATATTCATGCATAGCAGATCACTATGCAATTTTCAATGCTCGCGAACCATTCATCAGGTGACTATACCTTGCGTTCAGGCGACTATAATTCAACAGACATCGAACCGGTCCTGCTTTGGCGCCTTGCTTTTTTTATCTATGTGCTATATACGCATGCGCAGTCACGTATATTATTCCGTTATTTTTTTTTAGTAACAAATACAGAAAGAATAGTCAACACATTTTTTATTGCACGCCGTCATGGTGGTCTAGTGTCTATGGTACTCGGCTGCTGATCCGACGGTCGCGGTGGCTGCATTTCGATGGAGGCGAAATGTTGAGGCCCGTGTGCTGTGCGATGTCAGTGCACGTTAAATAACCCGGGGTGATCGAAATTTCCGGAGACCTCATAAGTCAGAGCTGGTTTTGGGACGTTAAACACCACAAATCAAAATCAGTTTTTTCCAAGTTTTCATATTTCCAGCATACTTGCCTTTTTTGCTTGCCACCACAATGCACGTAGTTCCCACTATCACTGAACAACTTTCCTCCATCGCCCCCCCCCCCCCCCCCAGCATTTTTTTTTTCTACTCAGCCCTTTCCCTATCTGTTGAATGAACACGGACGCCAGACAATCAATTCACTTTGCGTAAACTTCACTTTTATTGTCAACATTCCCAAGAAACCGCGTAACGGAAAGAAAAAGAAACAGCAAGCAAACGCACAGAAATAAAAGAAAATAAAAAAAACTGTATGGCACATTCTGCGCGGTATTGTTGGGTATAGATTGCGCAGGTAATGTCACTGACAAAAGAAACAACGGCCCGTGCGGCCAGCGAAAATGGGAATTCTCCTGAATGCGCGGTCGTTACGTTCGCGTATTCGTTCACGCGTTTTCGCCTCACAGCGTTTCAGTTCGTGCAGACCCCTTCGAACGACGTAAAAAGCAGGGCACTGATGCAACAAGAAGAATAAAGTGATGGCGACAATCGCACTATTCATTGTGTAACGAGAAAATGTCAACGCAGTGGCTCTATGTACAGGGGGTCCAGCCGAATGGTTCCAAGGTAATTACGATCAAAGTCTTAGATAGGGCCGAAATGGGATGATAGAGTGAGAACGGTTCGGGCGTAGAAGGTTGGCGGGGCGGGGGTGCAGGGCATAGAAAAATAACGTCTCCAGGATAGTCGTCGAAAGTACATGATCAAAGACGCGACGAGGTGCTAACGGCCGACTCTCTGATCAACGCACGATGGGCCAACTACAGACGACTCGAGCTCCGCGTGTCGGCGGGCTTGAATTTTCTTTCTTCTCTTCTGTTAGCTCAATTTCTTTTCTTTTGATGACTACACGCTTCATTCTGTCGTTTCTTCACCATGTTCGGCAGCTCCTGGCACCTGCGAGAAAACAATGGTGGACACATTACTTCAATTCAGTATGATCTATGTAAAAGTAAAACAAGAGCTGATATTATATTATCTGGTTTTCTTCTTTTTATGTTATTCAAGTGTATTTTTCGCTCGTGCGCTCTCAGTCGTACTTTTGTTACCTGCTCTGTGATGAGTTTATGGAGGAAACGTCTCGCAAGGCATTATTCATCGCAGTTGCGCATTTTTAAACGTTTGGATGAGACAATTGAATTGGGCGCTTCGTGTTCAAATTAGTTTACTCATCAACATAAAGGCGGGCACGATTTAGTAAAATTGAGTCTGACTCCGCTTGCGCCAACGTCAGAACAGTGCGATAACTTTCACAGAATGACAAGTAACAAAATCAAATAGGATGAATCGCCAATGCTGCAAAACAACGCAGCTAGCAGTGTTTCGATCGTTTCGTTCTGTCAATACCCACTGATATAGTAGAATACTCTGACACCATTGGAATACAACCAACCTACGCGAAACCGTTCACTCTGTGTCTTGGTCCACTGGACACGAGCAAAACTTGTTTAAATGTATGAAAAAAATTTGTCTGCTGTAATTAAATTCCTGCTATTGAGCATGAATTGCTTGAATCACGAAGACAGCTCAGGCTGGCGAATCTGCGCATGGCAAAAATAGCTAATGCGACACATGGCAAATGCGACTTTTAGGTCCAATATGTCCATTCGCTTCAGTCACACATGATCTCCGGGAATGAAATGTCATCTTCTATGATGAGTTATGAGCTGTTTTTGAAAGCACGCATTTAATAACTATTTGTTGCCCAGCTGAGTTCACATATATTTT
Source organism: Hyalomma asiaticum (assembly GCA_013339685.2). Classification (NCBI taxonomy): domain Eukaryota; kingdom Metazoa; phylum Arthropoda; class Arachnida; order Ixodida; family Ixodidae; genus Hyalomma; species Hyalomma asiaticum. The sequence goes on from CM023482.1 coordinate 61,857,888, forward strand.
TGCACTGACAAGTTTCACATCAGTAGCAGCAACCATGCAAATAATAAAAAAATCTGAAAGATAGTTCGTAATTATGTGTACGGGGGCGTTCAACTTACATATGACTGTGAGCAACACGGGGTCGATACGCACTCCATTGCCTTCATCTCTTGTTGAGCCTGAGGTCGTAAGACCGATGACCATGCGGAAAGTCACTGAGAGTTTCGCTTTCACAGGCATAGTCAGTAAACGTTCATATATGTACACCACTCCTTCGTCGCATGTCCTTAGCACATCATAGTCTCGGAGCTCCTGAGATGCACAAGGCGATTGAAGTTGTTCCTGGTGGCCAAAGAAAAAATACACCCACGCACACAAACCCACACCTCAAACTTTAACAGTGCACGATCAATCAAGTGCAAATGCACATCTTATTGTAACAGACGCTGACATCTTAACTGCTCGTTGGGTCGGTTATATGTAACAGATCCTGGCCACGACACTCACTCTAGTTTTCTGCTGTCCGTCTCCATTGAACAATGTCACTGTCGAGGCGACGCTAGTAAGTGCCCTCGAGCTGGTGTTCAGAACACTGCACCAGCCAGTCACATCAGTGCAGCATCAGCTGTCAAACAAAAGAAGATCTTCCATTCACCAATTCGCTGATCGTAATTCTTTCCATGTTTTCTATCACAGTGGTCCATAAGCACGGTGAAGATTTTAAAAAAAATTACCGCTAAATTATAGCGTTGAAATAAACGTTGTTCGTCGCGGGCAAGGCGATCAATCTAGTTTTCGGGGGCTGTCCTCGTTGGTCATCTCCTTGATAAACTTCCGCATCCTATCTCGAATAAATAACCCGGTAGCTGACTGGTGAACGAGGCTATCCTCATGTAACCTTTATACACAGGCGAGATATATGGCCGCTGGTGCCAGTATCACGCCGACGCCACTGTAGAGAGCAGTAATAAATTGTGCACGTGGCAGACAGGGATCGCTGTTGATGCTCATAGGCCGGTGCTCTTCTTCACAATCCACACTTGGTTGTCCTCCTTGGGGTAAATGGAGGATATCTGAAGTTGCGTCGCCTCCTGGGGAGTTGCAGCTGTGGTCGAAGGGCAGGCGTCTTCGTCTGTGGCATCCTTCTTAGCTTCGCGACCTGCAGAAAAAGGAAGCAAGCACTTACTGAAACATCATAATTGCGTTATTGCGAAGCAAGGAGGTAACATGCCAGGGTTGTTCAAAGTATCCGAACATAAAAACCAAAACGGAAATTGTGCTTTTTTGGCTAGAGTTAACACGAAGGTGCGATTTTACATTCTATCGGATGGAAAATGGTCATACGTTGGCACCTCCGCTAAAAACTAGAGTTCCCTGTAATGACGTTCGTCAAAGGCACTTTGCAACTTGCCTTCATACTTTTATATTTGACAGGAGGAGGGAAGCTTTTAGGGGCGAAGCTCCTTAAGGCGTGGGTCGTGCGTCCCGATGTATGTAGTAGTAGTAGTAGTAGTAGTAGTAGGTAGCCACCGGCGCATGCCTGCCGGGAGGCACGCACGCGCCGAGGGCGAGCGCGTGGCTCCTGGCACGCGCTCGCCCGCGAGAGACAACGTTGGCGCAGGCAGCGTCTCCTAGCGAGTTTCTTGATTGAGAAATACCGACTGCTCGCGTTGGAGAAGCGTTCACCGGCAACCCATATATATATATATATATATATATATATATACATAGGCACTGCATCTTGACTTGCAATGAAGTGCCGGTGGGAGATTTCACTTGTGCATTGTGCATAGTTGAACCGTGAGGATTCGTAGCATGCGCGAGATGTCATAAAACTAGATGGCGGTACTTGTAGTTGATGATGAAAGACCTGAGATGTTATAATAGTTTGATGACATTTACTCAAGTGTTTCACTTTTAATTGTGGGGCGAATAGCACGGAAGAGTTTCACGGTTTACCGATGATTCCTTCCTGAGCTTCGCCCCACTCATCATCATTCACCCCGTGAATATGCTGTGATTTTTTTAAAAGAAGTGAGGTCACAACGTGACTACGTAGTGATCTCACTTCTTGACAGCAATAGAACTAAACAAGAACACGCGTCTTCGACTTCTTAATCAAACTAGTATTTTGTACCGACAGTGAGACCATAGTACTCGGGAACTGTTTGAGGCACACAAAGTTTGAAACTACATGTGGGTGTGTAAGCGAACCTTCGTAGTCTCTTACTGATTATGAGATAGAGTTCTTGGTAGCTACTTTGTGACGAAAACATATCTGTGTTCGGATGGCCAATGAGTTGTTTTCATGTTCCTATGTATATATATCATTTTTACACTTTTTACGCATTAAACACTCAGTTGCGAGTCTGCACATTTCTTGTCTTTTTCTTCTTTGTTCGTGAGTGCTAGCGCAGTTAAGAAAATATTACGACAATAACATGAAGTGAATATATGGAAAATCAGTTCTGCGGAAACCCGCAAGGTGGAGTAACGTTTATGTAAGGGATGCTAATTTTCCCTTTCAATAACATGAAGTGTGCCAAGCTAGCAAAGATAGTTGTGCTTGGCATAAGAAGGAGTGTTCTTTTTTCCTCCCCGCTTTTCTGTCTGCAGGTACTAAATCGTCGGAAGTGCCTTCGACTGCCTAATTCATTCCAGCACAACACCTTAGCAACCGTGACAGTATGTGCTTGGGTTTTATACATTAATCTCAGCAGGGACAGTAGCGAACCGTTATGAACACCTAATTCATATAATGTATATAGTGACATATTTTACAAGTGCCAAGCCCCGCCACGGTGGTCTAAAGGTTGTGCAACTCAGCTGAACCGACAGTCGCGGGATCGACTCCCGGCCATGGCTGCTGTATTTCGATGGAGGAGAAATCTTGAGGCCCGTGTGCTGTGCGGTGTCAGTGTACATAAAAGAATCCCAGGTAATCTAAATTTTCGGAGCCCTCTACTACGGCATCATAATCATATCGTGATTTTAGGATGCAAAATGCAAATTAACCAATTTATAAATGCCAAAATAGGGAACGATTGCTTGGCAGAACAAAGAAGGTACGAAGGCGGCAGCATCACCGAGAATAATGCTATGTGCAAGCATATCGTCATGACGAGGACGTCGAGATAATTTGCAGGTTATTCTGCATTGACCAAAGGAAGATAACTCGGCATCAATAACAATTAATGGGCGGCTGGCATGTACACTGCCGCCAAGCTAGTTCAGCAGCAGCAGTGGTAAAGAGGAAGGTGACAAGCCCATAGTTGCCTTGGTACATGACTTAACTTATGGAGTCAATTACTCTAAAATAACGAATTGAAAAAATGTCAAAGAACCGTTCCAGGTACCTTTGAATACACTTGTATGTGTTTTGATATCAGCACATCTTTGCTATACACTAAATTTTTGCCATCTTGATATTCATTGAGAAAGTATTACATTTTTACTGTGCCCAAGTTAAACTTTAAGAGATGTTCTGAGCTCATAGCAGGTCAGAGTAGGAGCTCAGATCATAGTTCAGAGCACATAATTTATGTGGTGGGGCACTCCTTATTAGCAGCGTTTCAACGACGTAAACTACGAGCTCTCACAGATGCCTCCCAAAATTTAGACAGAAGTAGCTGTGGGTACTATGCATAGGTGAGTGGCGAAACTGAATCATTTGTACAAGCTAAAATCATAGGCATGAATCTAGTGCTCGCTCTAAAACGGGAAATAGGGGAAGTTACCCCAGATTAAAAGGCACTAGCAAACCTTTAGCCACCAGTAGTCAACAGTTAGGGACGGCAAAAGTAGCGAACATCTCCACATTGTAACGAACCATCAGGCAAAATCAGCCATCCTGTCGTCATAGTTGCGTAACATACGCCGCAATTTGCCTTTAGCGGCTGTTCTTTCGTCACGACTATGTGATGCTGCCCTGCAGTCAGCTTGCGCCTGCGAGTATCAGTTAGTGCTAAACAGCGCCCGAAGCTAAAGAGAAAACAGAGTAGGGTAACGGAAATTTTCACCCTTTTAGCCAATATTAGTCGGCATTAAGCCAAAATACGCCGGCACTAATTGACATTGCCCGACTTTGCCAATAATTTAGGCGCCACCATCCAACGTAAGCAATGGCTAGGTTTTGTTTCGCCAGTTAAGGGCCCTGATTTATGTTTCCTAAATATTAGCAGGATAAGTGAACAAAGACAACTCTAACACGAATTTATGTGTTTTGTTTCTAGGACGTCTTACGTCATTTTACATGACACTGAGCTACCAAAGTATTTATGTGATGACAGGATGAGCCTCATACAATGACACAAGTCTTCGGAACTACGGTAAAATGAACAAAATTTTGGTATTTCTATTCTCTTAAATAAAATCTCATGAGTAGCGGAGGACCGTAGTTGGTCTTTGTCGGCACAATTAGCGAATCGGAATTTTTAACAGATTTTCGCAAGAGCACATCTCAATTGCTTGTGCAGGAGAACATTTGTGTAAGCATTTTACAGTATCACTTCCTTAAAGCAGTGTTACATAGCACTGCCTGCAATGACGGTGCAAGCCGCAGTTAGATGTGGTAAAAAATAAATATGTTTTCTTCGGAGACGATCACCATTAACTTACCTTGCAGCACATTGGTACGACGATTAACGATTATTGAACTCTATCGATAATATTACACGATCACAACAGCGAACATACGTTGTGTAGCAATTTGCTTTAAGTTGCGCTCGTATATAAGGGGAGCAAGAAAGCAAAGGAACATTTAATTTAAATAATTACGTAGATCAATCGGCTGTGAACGATTGCATCATTTAAGTTTCCCTTATGGCTTGCGCCATATATAGCAAGTGTGCAAAACGCAGGCATATATCTAAAAAATTCAATTATGTACTGATAAATGGTGTTTACCATTATTGCGTGCAGCAAAGTTTTGCAATATGTATTTCCTAGGTAAACAGTGAGACATCGTAATTTATTGCTTCCGGTACTGTGAGCGACCATAAGCTGCCGGCCGTGAGGGTCTTCACTATTATACACTTATATGCTGGTTCAGACTGGTCGCGCAAGAAATTGTGTTTACCGTAACTCCCAAAGGCTAGTCTCTTAAATGGGATTTTAAATTTTAAAAGAAATATTTCTTCAATTCTTCTCACCTCGTTGTTTCTTTTGATTATCCTACGTCTCAGTCGATCACTGTATACTTCTAAGTTGCTTTCAATTTAATGCAAGAAAACACTCCCACCGATGAGCAATTGATTTGTCAAACAAGCACCACACCCCCAAGTACACGTAAGCCATGCACTCACCCTTGCTGAAGAAGCGCCGTCCTTTCAGTTTAACGGCTCCCAGCACTATCAGAGGTAGCAGGCACAGGAGCGCCACAGCGGCAATCACCGTCACTAGGAGTGCGCTGGAGTAGATCTTGGCAGCGCTTCCTGCAATTTCAGTGAACGGAACGTCAACACAACGATTTAGGGAACATGTGCACAATATTTTTCTTGTTCTTGGCAGTCCTAAAAACATGCTTTGTACCTAAGCCTATAGGCCAGCTTGCTGTCACGCCGAGCTATCCAGCTCTCCAATGTAGGAGTGATTGTGAGCGTTTATGGATCATTAGAGTTTACCGGCTCAGTGACATTTGTGTTTTTGTTTATTATACTTAAGATGGATGCTAGGTAAAGTGAAGCGCAAACGACCGGTCTAACAAGGCGAGGCGGACGGGACAGGTGCTTACGTCTTTCTCGCCTTATTTGTCCTGTTGTTTGCGCGCCGCTACAGCTTGTACGCATCCCCAACTAGCCCTAAAGTGTACTCTTTTTCAAGGTATATGGCCTCATACGTTCTACAGCGTGCACTATTAACCTAGATAAGGGTAAGAAGAATGGTAACCCGTCAAAATATCAATGGTATATAGGTTTGGTTTTTGTTGTTCCTGCCTCCAACCTTTTAAAAACAGCGTATTTATGAATAATTGAAATCAATGTACTTAGTATTTAATTATAGCGGCGCCAAGCGCACGTTGATACTAAAATTCATGAGCGGAGGAAATTTAAAGTCTGCGCCTTACGTTCCTCACTCATCTAACCTGAGTGCGCACCTGAGTAACCTTACCCATTATCAATGTGGGCGTTCAAAAAACCTCATTCATACTGACCAAGTTCCTCTAGATCATTACACAAAAACCAAATAATGAATATTACGGCTTTTCCCTAAATGTGGTCCCTGGATTTATAGGTTTTTAGGGGAATAACTTATTGCCATTATAAACAGAAGAAATGGTTTTGCTGCTGTCGCTTCCTCGTGAAGAACTAAAATTTGTTTTTGCTAAGCAAATTACCAAACTCCCACAATTCACTTTTCCTGTTGCGTGAAAAGACATGCGCTCTTCGCGTCCGGGTAATGCGAGAGAAAAGCTTAGTGCATCTTTATGTTATCCAATGCCGTTGAGGTCTAGATTTTCGATAAAACCTGATAAAACAAAAAAGCGTTGTTGATGATACTGTCACATGGATGTTTGTGCTGCTGTGGACTCAAGATCGTTGTGACGAGAAGAGGAGGTAGGAATGATTTGAGCATCGCTCAGTGGCGTCGCGCTTTCCTCAAAGCTGCGTCTTCTACTGGTACATATTGTAAATACATGCCGCTGTACATCTACTAAACATCGTGCCTTATAATAGTGTCACGTGGTTGTGACACACGCAGCACTTGAGACGAAGCACGCAGGACTCAAGGTGGTGTCAGGTGACATCACCTTGACACCTGACACCTTGACACCTGACATCACCTCAAGGTGATGTCAGGTGACCTGGGTGACACGTCTACTCCAGATTCCACTTCTGAACATGTTAATTTGCAGATGGTAACGGGGTGCACCTTTTAAAAGTAATAAAACACGGTGAGTATGTTTCGCGCCTTATCGAGGTACGCACCAGACTTTGTCAGCTTTCCCACGAGAGGCATTATCGGTGGCAAGATTGTGAGTTCTGGACTCCGCCCACGCTCGTTGACAGCGGACACCACCAGAAAGTACTCCACACCAGGCAGCAGGTCGTGGACCTGTAGGCAACGATATGTAAAACATACATTTTTTTTCATTATTATTACCGGATACTCCTTTTCACAGATAAGGAAAGTGTAACACGCCACATAATACCCCGTATTGTGAGGCGTAAAAGTATGCCAACGCCAGACAGCACCTGCGGCCTAATTGGCGGACACAGTCGCAAAGGAGTAACTGGTTGTTCGGTTCTCTTTGTAAGCAAGGATCAGTCAGTTGTCATTTTCGATTTAAGCATTATACGCGTAATCGTGATTCATAGTAAAATATCGTAATAATAAGAAGTGCGAGTACTGCGCTGTAGGTTGTCACTGGTTCTCATGCACTTAGCAACAGTGAAGCATTATTGCAAATTTTGGTTCTTCATCTAAATGAAGACGTTTACTCCGCTCAGTGTATCTATTCCTTACTTTGTTGTATTATATGTAAACTCCCCAGCGAAGAATTATTTTTGCAGAACGAATCATTCGTATTGAATTTCACTTTTCGCATATGACTATACGAAGCCTACCCATTTACTGAAAATCGGCCTAATCCTATGGCAGGAGATGCTGCTTGGCAGTTACAGGGTTCACCACATTCTATCACGATGCGCGGAGCATAAAATATGCAGCCGAAAATAAGCGGTTCGAAACAAGAGTAGACTGATAGAAAACAAGCTGAAAATCGTTTTGAATAGCACGAAATCTGACGTGGTTACTAACGGTAATATGACAACTTCTGGTAGCCTCGAGTTGGATACCCAACTCTAGGCTGCCTAGAGTTGGGTACTCATTGCTGCGCTGATGAAAGATTAGGTAAAATATTGATGCAAAGAAAGTAATCAAGCGTACGCGTTCGTTTTTCTCTGATGTATTCATACTTTACGTGTCCGCAAGCAAAATGCGGCATTCACTGTCGAACGCATTCTTTACCGATTGCGGCAAATGCAGAGCTACGCGAGCTTCGCAATAGTCAAAAGCGGACGATATGCGACACGGCTTCCAGCCGATGTATTTCAATGTGTAGTGTACACTTACCCAGAAATCCGGCTTGTCAGCGGTGAAGTTTGCCGACACGGTGGCTGTGAGTGCGTCGTGCACGGAGAGCACGAAGTGCGCCGGAAGGTGCCCGTCAGAGCCCGCCTGGCACTCGAGGTGCAGCGATCCCTCGGTTTGGTTCGTGATGGAACAGTTTTCCACCGGGCCGGGTGGTCCTACTTTCAAATGGATTGTGGCCACGTGTAGAAGAGGAACACAAAGGCAGGAACAGGGGAGGTGGTTGAGAGAAACAACAGAAAAGAAGAGTTAGATGTGAGACGATGGGATACAGTGTAGTCGTGCCTTATTGTGTGCTTTGCCTTACATGTGTTCAGTGGCAGATTATCGGCATGCGTTTTCGCACTACCATGGAGTATACCTAGCTTGAAAAACGAACTTGAGGGGAGCTAAGGCAGTTTACCTTCCTTATAACGGCATTTCGACAATGTTATTGCGGTAATTCCGTAATACACGACAATGTTTCACATATTAAAAAGCTGCGTTCGAAATTGCGCCCACACCATCGTGCGGTTGGCGAGTGGCTGTCAAGCCGGTACTAAGAAGGCGATTTTGATCAAAAATATTTTTCCTCTATTACATTAATTAAACTCAACCGCGCTGTCATAATGACTGATCATGACGAAGACATTACATTAACGAAAATAATTTCACGCATAGACCATGCCACCAAAATTACTTGAATAAAATATCGACTTCGTAACCTGGACGCTAACCATCATTCACGTGATTTCTATGTGCATGACATACTACAGCACGTTAGAATGAAAGAGCGAAAGTGTACGCCGTTATCGGGAATTGCTAGCAATGCCCTTTTTGGAGAAAATATGCGGAATTAACCGTAATACAGCATTGCCTTAAAGGAAACAATGGCAATAAATTTTTCCTAATATAACGCTTAATGCTCACAACGCACTTTTCCGGCACAAGGCAGGAGACGGAACACATCTTCCATTGATCTACAAGGACAACATTTATTGAGTTGCAGCTCGGCGCTCATTGTTATTTCGGTTACGAAGTGATGGCGACTGCAGACGCTGTCTTTACAAGTTAGACACATTGCCTTGCGCGCTACGTAAGTCGATTTTGAAGCAAAACTGAATAAATTTAAGGAAGAAAAAGAAACTGAGAGTATAAACGGCTTCTCCCGCATTACGGTGGAAAATCTAAAATGCACCAGACGTCGACCAGAAGCTTTTCGTTATGAGTAGCAGTGCATTCCACCGTGGAAACTGCAAATCAGCTTGGAAAAGATGGCGTCCCCTTCCGCGAAATCGCTAAAGCGGCTTCCTGGTTAGAGAGTTAAAATGAAAGCGGTGCAAGGTAATGCAGACTCGCTGAAGCGTTGCCGTCGCTTGTTAGTATACTTGCTGCTACACTTTCTTTCAAACAGGCGTAACACTTTTCCGAAGAAAAAGCAAAAAAAAAAAAGGAAAACATTGCAATAACGCAATGTTCTCGGTATGCTGACGGAAACAGAACATAAGGGTGTATACCTTACTGGTTACAACACTCGCCCTCAAATGCTGTGTACCTGCGTTCAAATCCCGCCTCGTCAAGAAAATTGTTGCGTTTATTTCTTTATTCCTCTTGCGCTCTCCCTCTCTGTTTCTCTCTCTGTCTCTGCACTCCCTCTCTTCACCGCAATGGTGTAGTGGTTACGGTGCTCGGCTGCCAACCAAAAAATGCGGGTTCGATCCCGGCCGCGACAGTCGCATTTTCGATGGAGGCGCAAATGCCAGAGGCCCGTGTATTGTGCGTTGTCAGTGCACGTTAATGAAACCCAGGTGGTCAAAATTTCCGGAGCCCTCCACTACGGCCTTTCTCTCCTATCTCTTTCAGTCCCTTTCCCCTTCACCCACGGACGCTTAGCCGCGGTCCCTTCACGGGCTGCAAAAATTAGTGTCATTTCCTTACCGAACCACAATGATCATCACCTCTCTTCCGAGCTTTGCGCGGCAGCGCCTGCAACTCAAGCTTAAACAGTTCCGCTCTTAGAGCGTCTGTGCCTCGTCGACATCACTGACCTGCCTGGACGACGTGGAAGAGGCAAGGCTGCCTCTGCTTGCCGATGCGATTGGAAGCTGTGCAGAGCAGGGTCCCGTATTCGGTGTGGCTGTGCGGTATGTAGCGGGCGACGCTGCTCGTCCCCTGTGCCGAGAAACTCTTGAGCGGTCGCTGTTGAAGCGTGCTGTTGAAGCGCCACTCGAAGGTGACATTGCTCGGGTCCGCCTCGACTTCGCAGTGCACCTCCACTTCCTGATGACGCGACGCTGCGTACACCACGTGTTGGTTTGCCTTGCACAGGGGGGCATCTGTGCCGAGAATGAAGGGGGGAAAATGTTGCAAACACCGTTCGTTGCTCGCCGTTTATTGATGCAGGTGAAATTTCATCCCTAAGGAGAAAAAAGCGCCCGATTATTTTGTAAAGCTTGTTAAGACGGCACTCGGTACAAATTTGATACCCCAGCGTGTGATCGGAATTAAAGGGTACCTGCAACACTTTTTGCACACGGTCAGAAAGTGGTGCAGATGCTCTTGCGAGCACGTGAGCCAAATGTTATCGCACTCCAGGCACCAGGGTATTGGGAATTCGCTTTAAAGAATTGTTGTTTTCGTTTTCTTTTTGCTTGTTACGAAGTACGTGCTATATGTGTAGTGATGTAACCCTGTTTGATTGCTAATGGCGTTATTTATTTGAAATACCGATCTATACTATTTATGTTTTGATTTCCCACTCCTTCTTGGGCCTGTCATGGCCTGCAGTACTGTGAAATAAATAAATAAGAACAAGTGAAAAGCGCCCGCTCTTCTTTCAAGAAATGACGTCCCTAGACGCACAGGCCACGTCGCTATGGCTTTTCTTGTTGCTCTTTAAGAAAATACTCACATTTTCTTAATATTTGAGTAGAAACAAACAAATAAGACATAGCGGATTATTTTTCGGGAATAATGAAATTAGCCGATGATATTTCGGCCTCAAGCGACTCAGTCGGTACGCCGAGTGGCGCCATTGGTTGAAAAGAACTGCGGGTGCTTTCCAGCTGTCTTCGAAGACAACTTCCAATTTTCCTGGTGAGTGCAGTGCAATAATAATTTTCTCACATGTTCGCAAGATCCTTCATGACTGATCGGCATCGCTCTCTGGCTTTGTTCAAGATGACTTACAAGATGCCTTAACAAGTATCAACATTTACCTGCGCATCTTCTTCACAGCCCCCACTGTCAGAGAGGGACGCATCCCCACTTTCATCATAATCGTGAACAACATGATATATTGAACCCTTAAAACATTTTACAAGGTTTTACATAAGGGCGGGGGCAATAAATATCATGAATGCATGCAACGAGACAAAGGCAGCGTTTTGAAGAATAACAGAACTTTAAAGAGAACGGAGAAAAACACAGGTTACTGTGCTTGGCAATACTGCCAAGCCTGATCCCAGAACTTTTCGTCCGTCAGTACACGTCATCAAAACACCCACAACTTGCGCTGTAGTTATAATGTGGATGACCCACCCTAGCTGCTATTCAGAAGCAAGTGCTGGATTCCCCTCATTCTGATACGAACGATCTGCTTCAATCGTACTTTGGCCCCCAAAAAAGTCTTAAAGTCTAAAGGTCTAAACAAGAATGCGTAACCAACTGCGCAAAAGGTTAGCAATGAATGTATAACCGCACAAATATCCTTGCCACAGTACCATCCTTTGTTGGATATGAAATGTCGCCAATAGCTCGCGGTAGAAAACCGGAGGCATGTTTTTTTTTTTTCGGTCACTGGGCATTCACGGAGCGCACGCACTGGTCAACAGCTCATGTGGCACACCTCGATTCGAACAGGCCCGGCATTTAATTGTTTCCAGCTTGCAGTTAACTTTCTACGTGGGCTTTACAACCTGTAATTGATGAAATTTGAATGCACCTGATTTTAAGATGAAGCAAACGTGTACGTTCCTAACGGTACCTTCACATTTAGACCGCTTGGTGTTTCTAATCTGACATTTTCTCTTTAAAAGAAATCTGTCCTGTTCTATTCTAACTTAAGTGCTGTGCAGAGACTGAGGTATATCACCTCGGCTGCTCCATTTAACTAAAAAGTTCATATACACTCAATTTCGTGCGTTCTGCGCTAGCACTATACGTGGGTTTATGTGCACCTCTGTCCTGAACAGTTCTTCACAAACAGTTTAGATCCATGTTCACTGGTGATTCTTGGAACATGAAGAGTCACCCATGTGCTACAATCACTTTATATTATCTGGCGTTTAAGAAACCCCCATACCTGCCCGGAAGAATTGGCGCTGTTAGTGTCATAGGGGTCGAAGACGATAAAAAAAGAACGAAATGAAAAGATGTGGAAATATATTCCCTCTTCATGTCAAAATAAATTTGAAAGGGTTTCGTATTTGTCCAGGTACATTGCGGAAACCTGGATCACTTATTCCCTCGAAGATTTTCACTTAAAGTGGTTCCGTAACACTTCTTTTTTACAATATCCTGAAGGCGGTGTCCATCCGTCGTGAAGGCAACGTTGAACACGTGAGCCAAATATTACTGCTATGAACGCACCAGGAAATTCGCAATTCGGTTTCGAGCGCGGCTGGACACCACTTCCTCTTCTTTGGATATAGGACGTCAGAGGGATCATTGGCTCCCTTGCCTGAAGTAGAACTAGCATTGGCGATTTTATGAACGTGGAAGCGTCCCCAGAAATAGCTTTTTTCTTCCTTTTAAATTCAAGAAACAAAGAAAGCATATGTTTCTTTCCTTCAGAACAACAAACTAGGTCGAGCGACGTAGATGGCGCTACTATTGACGTCATTTGTTGGAAGGAGGACAGGCGGATCGGCAGCTGTTCTTGAAAAAAAAAATGCGAGTTTCCTAGTGCTAGCAGCGTACTAATCCCTTACGAAAATCGATTTAGAGTTCCTTTAGAACTCCTAATGAGTTCCTATAGGGTCTAAAGGAACTCAAAAGGAACTCGCTATTTATAGAATGTTTTCCATAGGACGACTATAGAAAGTCTAAAAATACCTTCTATAGAAACACGTCATTTCACGCACAATAGAAAGCGTATTGACGTCACATGTACTGAATTCTATAAAGTAACTTTTATAGAGCGTCTTTAAAACATTTAACGCTTTCTTTCTATAGACTGCCTCACCATACGCGCTCTATAAGGGATGTATCTACTAAATTCTATAAAGTAACCTTTATAGAGTACCTTTAGAACTCTTAACGCTACCTGTCTATAGACTGCATTTCTATACGTCCTCTATAAGGGATCTATAGACGGTGTATTAATACATATAACATTTTTATGAAAAAATGTTTCATCAGGGACCTATTTGCGCCCACTGCAGGGCAAAAATCTCTTCCATATTTTCCTCCAATTAACATGGTCATGTCGTAACTACGGCTATGTTATCGTCACAAACATTTTAATCTAATCCGACCAGCTAGCGTCCTGCCGCCTCCCGCCCCGCCCCGCTTTTTTTGCTTCCCTTGGAATCCAATCTGTCGCCATTAATGACCATTGGTTACCTTCCCTTCGCACTACACTTCCTTCCCATATGCTAATTTCATGACCTTGACTTCGACTAGCATATGACTAAAATTTGCGCATGGAAAAGCAAACGCGGCGGTGGCGCAGTGGTAGAGTATCGGCGTCAAGTGCGAGAGGTACCAAGTTCGAATCCCAATGCCGGACCTAGGACCATCGGGTTTTCTTGAAAAAAGCAGTATTTAGCCCGCGTTTTCGCAATAGTCTCCACCACTCCTCGGCACCGTCTTCCAGTCATATTCAAAAACTTTAGCACCGCTCCTTTAAGATAAGGACAGATAACCGTAAAAAATAGAACTTACGAATGCATTGCGCAAAGTGCTCCTCGATCTCTCGAGGAACTTGATAACGCTTTGCTAGCTCTCCCTGCCTACAGGCATATATGAACTTTTTTTCAGACTGCGAGAATAAGATTACAGAACAGAGACAGTAAAACGATTTAGCCTGCTTGAGAACTGAACAACCCTGAAACATAGTAAAATAAATAAGACCTACGGAAGCCGCGTAAGTAGCGCTGACGTCTACCTCAGAAAGAAAAAAAAAAACCAACAACACTTTAGAAAGAACGTGCCAAACGATCTTGGGGGAAGAATCGGAACGACTGAGCAAGCGCCTGCAATTAACACGAATTCTAGAAAATAGCGAAGCTCACACTCAGCACCCGTGCCATTTCCACACACGTGTCCTTCACGAGGGGGAAAGGAGGGAGAAGAAGGCGGACTATAAAAGCACCGTTGCGGAACCTTAAGCACGCGACGCTCACAATAGGAGCAGCAATAAAGCCGCTTCGCTTTATTCGTTGTCGCAGAAAGCGCGATAATAATGCCGTTGCGAAAGTAGTTGCGGTGATTTTTCAGGCAGCAGGGTCCCAGCTGGCTATGTTACGTAATCGTCACGTCGCGCCAGATTGCCCGCGCACCACATCATTCGCACTTGCTCGTCTGCTCACTCTTGCGAAATACTCTTAAGAATGCGCACTGGTGCAAAAGAAAAAGGATATTTCTGCATCAGGTTCCGCATTTTGGCGTGACGCAACGCTTGCTATTGCATTTACTGCGTCAAACTTGCGGTTCAATACGTGAACCGAGAACGTTCGCTTACGCTCTGTCACAGTGTTGAAAGCATTAAATAAGAATTCGTTTGGTGTTTAAACTTGATTTCCGAAAATACAGCACCTGTGTTAGCGGAAGTGCTTTCTCGCTGCTGACTGCACTGTAAAACTAACATTTTTCTCAACATGCGCCGTTGGCATACCGAGAAATATCTTCAGTGATGGAATGCTACTGCTAGAGCAAGAAAACACGTTCGGTTGCTCTGAAACACGGTGCTGCTTTGCGAGATATTGATTTAGGGAGTGGCATAGTTTTCTTGGTTAACTTCTAGAAGCAGCAATATGAAAGACCACGTGGCAAAGCCCTTCTTTGCAGGAGAGCTTCAAACTGGGGCTATATATTGCGGATGCCTGTCTTCCAATGAGATGGGCACTGCTATTCAAGCAATGGAAAGAAAATACCCATATCAAACGCCTGAGGGCGAGCTTTGTGCGGTGTAGTAGCTGCAGATTCTATACTAACGGGAAGGAAAGAAATATTTACACTTACATATAATGACAAACACCGCTATATTAAATTCGTTTCCGGACTCCGAAAGTGTAAAAATGATTATTTCTAAGTAATTACGCTGAATCGTTGTGAGAGATAGAAGCAGCGCTGCTTAGTTTTCTGTTTCAGCTGCTTAGAACGTAATGGGTTTGTCGTAGTTGCTATGTCAAATAATTAGGAAAAAATGAGTTATTTCCGAATACACCAAAGAGACAGACAGACAGACAGACAGATAGATAGATAAATAGATAGATAGATAGATAGATAGATAGATAGATAGATAGATAGATAGATAGATAGATAGATAGATAGATAGATAGATAGATAGATAGATAGAAAATCGTGAACCGTAGTTGCGGAGCTGTTGGTACGAATTCATACCCCATTTCTTGGGTAACAACTACGGTACGTAACGTGTACGTCCCTCAAATGAACCGCATCTATTAGCCACGTGTGGCCTTTCTACGCAATAGGAACCCTCTGAGTAGAACGAGTACGCCAGCCATAAGCACGGAGAAAACTTCAAAGCAACGTCTTTGCTTAAGCTGGGTTACTCAAACAAGGAACTCACGTTGCACACGGAGCTGTAGAGTCTCGCCCTGGGTCCTTCCTTCAGAGTTTTCAGCGCTGCACGAGTACAAGCCCGAGTGGTATGTCTGCACTCTCTGAATGACAAGGAAGTTCTTGGAGACGATCACATTCTCAGAGGCCTGCAACTCCTCGCCATCGAACTGCCACGCCACTTCGTCCACTGGAGGGTTGGCGTCCGCGCGACACTCCAGGTAGACATCGTTGTTCTCCTGGATGTTTTCCAGGCTCAGCTTGGTGCCCAGCTGGAGTGATATCCTTGGCTTATCTGCAACGAAAGTCAGTCATCAGCGTGAATGCTACTGCTAGTGCGAACACCCAGTGTTCTTCAGAACAACTTGCCAGGAGCGGCCAGGACAAGTTGCCATGAGTGTGTGTTCGAGTGCGTGCTTGTATACCTAGATTGGAAGAGTCCACTTACACTGCACGTCCATCGTCCATGTGTCCTCTTCAACACTGTCCGCCATTGCCGGGTTCTTGGCTCGGCAGGCGAGACTGGAGCCGTGGTCGTCGCTCGAGGGTGTGAACGAGACCACGCTCGTGGTCATGTTGCCGTCCGTCGACACGTACACGAAGGTGTGGTTCAGTTGACGAAGGCCCTTCCACCACGTGACCACGGGCGGTGGCCGCGAACCCCAGACTTCGCACACGATTTCTGCGGGCAGGCCCGCCGAGATGGGAATGTCGCCGCGCCTGATCTTCACCGACGTAGGACGCACTGCAAGCATTGCGCGAGAGAGAGATCGACGGTGAGCATTGTCACTACTCGCCAATACTACCACAGCTGACTCGCAAGCTTTTGGAGATAAACTCTAGGTAATTCAAACATGAGGGGACCCCAGAATCTTGTTTTGATTGTGAGAAGCTTGAATTGTGAGACGGAATAAATAAATAAATAAAATAAATAAATAAATAAATAAATAAATAACACGGGCCCACCATAAATTAGAAATTAGCTTCAATTTACTGAAACTTTGATATATCCGTGTTTGAATTATAGAGAGTTTCTGTATATACAAGCATAAGCATGTACACACTGTTGGCAACGCAGTTAAGGCGCAGCTAGTATGAAATGACTAGAGTATGCCAATGAATTGCCTTGTCCCGAACATACTTCAAGCCCACTTGTACGGCGCGAGAAAGTAGACAATACGTTTCGATATTCGCTACTGATGACAACTCTCCAGAATGCACAACTGGTAGGGCCACGAGACAGCATTTTATTGGCATGTGCTTTTGCCAATAAGCGAAAGTAAATTAGAGTTAATGTAACCTGTTCACCACCTGAGAGAAGGCGCATATGGTAAACAGCGGCTCTGCCGTAAATTTAGCGAAAGCATTTCGTCGCTCCTTTTGTTTCATGCTAGGCAGTCCATGTCAATGCAGAATATGGAGCAACAAATGTGATTGCGCCAACAAATAAATGTTGCGTGCATATCGATTAGGCCGTAGCACTTTCAAGATTGTGTTTGAACATTCACAAAGCTCCGCGGATTGGACGGAAATGGTAACGCCGACGTTGATGACCGCTGCCACATTTTCGGAGTTCCTAATAAAACAGACACATGAAGTGAAAGAAGACACGTTTTGCGAGCTTAATATAACTATTTTGAGACTCTTGTAGCAGTTTTATAAAATTCTAACCTATATATATAATATAAAATATAACCGTTAAATTTGAGTTAGATGTGGTTGTTGATTGGGCGTTACGGTAATGAAACGACTGCTGTTCCTCAAGCACCGTTATGAGTTTATCTTCACATACCGAGCTGCTTCTACGCCATACTATTGCAATATGAGCTAAGAGTACGCGTGATACTGTACAAATATATCAAATGCAAATTATTCGACCAGCTAGACTATGGACTCGCTATCTTCGTTAGTCACGCTATTTTTTTGGGACATGTCATGGTCGTTGATGAAAAACAAGACAAATTTTACCGAAATTGAGAAAATCATCACAATGTAGACAGCAAAGTGGGACGAAATCTCCATGCCTTTCACAAAACACATAAGAGAGTTTCGGCTTGGGAAATCTACGTATTGGAAGGATGTGCCTGGCGTTTCACTCATGCAGAGATGAAACGCGATAAACCGACTGGGGACATTCATAATGCATTGTGCTCTAGCAACACTGGGCGCGTCCGCCGTGTTTCTCGGGGCGCGGTGCCGGAATCTTCTGCTAGCGCTAGCACTTGTAGTGGCTTACCGACAGGTCTTGACTGCATTTTCAGGCCAAGAAAAGCCGTCATTTCTCTGCAGCATCCAGCAGCGAAAGGTCACTAGAGCTTATTACCTGCGCTTCCAAAAGTCGACGAGAACGTAGTACAGAAGTCTGGCGCTCTTAAATGTCCACCCGGACGGGAATGCTACACGCGTTCCGCTTCGCAAGGGAAATTGTACGCCGAAATTTTGTTTTTCGCGAAGGGTACGGATCGAGCGTAAGCGTCCGAGAAAATTCTTCATTCTTGAGGAAGTCCCAGCGTAAAATGCCTAAGACAAGCTCATATGGCATTACAATGATCCACGTTGCTTACCGTTGCGATTGGAAACGAATACCAGATATCGAAACCACGTTGTTCCTGCACTACGCTCTATTGCTTTCTACCTCTAATTTCTCCAGCCGTAGGAATCTTCTACCCTTCGCAGTCGCGTTTTTATAGTTTTCTCGAAAGAAGCAATGCATGGAATCTTGAGCGGTGCCTCTATATAAAATGCCGCAGCAAAAATAAGACTGCTCCATTTCGGATTTACAACGCACGTCCTGTGATCTCAGCTGGTAGGCTAGTACACTCTAGCACGCCTACGCCCATTGCTCTGGGCAGGTGGTCTGCTGAGCGGGTAAGTCTGTTGTGCTGATAATGTAGCGCATACGAGTGTCAAAGGGCGAAAACGTATTCGTAGTGCCGCCAGGTCCTCTCCATGTTTTCTTTACTACAGGGCGAGGAGGCGCATAACGAGTAGTGATATAGGTAGTGAGGTGGATTTTGAGAAAATCAGAAAAGTCACTCTCGACAAGATCGCATCAACCACTCTCTCTCTCTCTCTTTCTCTGATTCCGCAGCTTTATTTTGCGACGAAGAGGCAGCAGAGAAGAAAATGCGAGGCTTGTGTAGACAGCACAACACAGTCGTCGCGTCGCTCACTTGCAGGTGCGCCGTATAGACGATAAATTCTAAATTTCTTTAGTTTAATCTTTGGGCCAGCAGCCAGTGACAGGCGCGGCGGACAAATTTTACGGTTGAAAGACGATGTGGCTGCGATCGTTCGCACGGACGGCCTGCTGCAGTTGAGAATGACCGCGCCGATGGACGGGCCAAGAAAGGCAGCAAATATTTAGAGCTAACGATCTCATATATTCATATTAAAAGCAACCAACAAAGAACGCGGAAAGGAGGCACCGAGGGCACAATTTTCGGTTACTTGATTAATGCGCACCCACTGACACGCTGAGAACGTACGTGGAATTTTTATGACACGTGCCGCGCCTGGTTCTGATGACCATTGATTCACGGTGCAGCGTCGGGAAACCTGCAAATTGCGTCGCATCTTTATGGTGCTAAGAATCTGGAGTTCTTAGAAGTGCACGTCGCACTAGTTTTCTGGATGACGCGCAGTATGCGCGAAACCCTTTGAAGCAAGTAAAATAATGTGTACACTCTAACTACACCGTCGGCATACGCATGTTTATTCTCGCGAACAACCGCTTTCGTCCACGAAAAGCAATGCAAATAAAAGGCGTTCGTACGTTAGTGATGTACCCGTCCGTCAAAAAACTGTTAAAAATGCGTGCCTCATCAGTCTGTTAGTGCTATTGTCGCGGGCCAAGCCAGTCATGTTGAAGGGGAAAAAAAATGGAAACATGGCTAAACGTCGCGTCGAACACAGTTCCGTACACACGCGATCCCATTAGCGTTGATAAGACCATCTGGACGACGTTCACGGTATTTTATTTTTCATTACTCAGACAATCAATGCATTCGACTGAAAACGGTGTTACGTTGTTCTCGGAACAGCCAAGGGTCCCCGCTTAATGCACAGCTGCACGTAGCTATGGGAAAACATCGCGTAGTGACGACAAGAAAACAGCAGATAGCAGACGATGTATGCCGAGATGCTGCAGGTTTCGATTTCCACCGTCCTCAAGAACATGGCGGATGGCGCTTTCGAGGTTACCTACTGATGATGCTCTACAGCTTGACTCTCCTCTGTTGCCATATAGATTAGTTTCGCGAGAGACTACTAGACAGCCTGCTAAGTACGTGGTTCCCAAAATGGTTCCTGCCTTGAAGGAAGCGCGAAAGCCGTAAGCATGGTGACACTGCGTCTACTGTCGGAAATAAAACGAGATAATGCTGCCTCATTAACCCTAACTTGCTAGTACTTTAATGGAGCTTGGCTGTGCGACCCTTTGCGAAGCTGCTCGCAAATGGTACCAAATAAAGAGAACAGCTCAGGATTCCTTACAGGCGCCTCATATATCTGAGAACACGGTACACGTGCCGACGGTGGTGCGCAGAAGAGGCAAGCACAAACAAGGTGACTGCAACTTACGGTTGAGGTCGAGCGTGACGGATGTGTCGGCTGGCGAGGATATGTTGTTTGA
Organism: Hyalomma asiaticum; assembly: GCA_013339685.2. Lineage (NCBI taxonomy): Eukaryota > Metazoa > Arthropoda > Arachnida > Ixodida > Ixodidae > Hyalomma > Hyalomma asiaticum. Next base: position 61,878,316 of record CM023482.1, read on the forward strand.
TGCCGTGCAGTAGAGAGTCGCGCGCAGGTCCTCTCTCCTGAGGGAGTGAATGAGCAGTGTGGAAGTGGTGAGTTGGGCCTCGGAGGAGGGGCGCACCTCAGCCGTCATTCCGTCCGGCATGCCACTCCACACGAGCGTAGGCTTGGGCTTGCCTGCACAATGGCCAGTAATGAGTGAGACATTGAATGTATTTAAAAGGAGGGACTCGCTTTTGAAATGAAATAATGCACTGCGTCACTGTAATGATGGCTCCGTGCAAGCTACATGAAGCTCAGGTAACCTGAATAGCTCAAAGTACAATACCAAATATCGCAATGAGATTAGTACATATGTGTGATATTGCGGGATATGAATCCATAAAAGTACCACATCTATATTTACTGTTCGTTGCTCTATACATATACATCTTCACATATGTGAGAATACTGCAAAGCAACACATCGATATCATGAAAATAATTACAGATTGTACTGTTTGAAATAGTTGGATGGCAATCTGTGCCCCCTGATTCACACGCGCGTCAAGTTGTGAATATGAAAACTTATTGCAAACGAGTCAATAATTTTTATAAACATACAATGTCTTAAAGGGAGAGTGACAATATTAAAGAGCAGCAACACGTCACTTTATACGGTTCAGTAGAGCTCTTCCCCATATTCATTGGCTTTTCGGCTTTAGTGCAAGTAACCGATCTGCAATACAAGGAGTGCAGACAATGCAAATTTTATCGTTGTTGCAGGGCTTTGGCAGGGCCGGCGAAATCTTCCTACGCCGTTAACTTCAGTTAGCAACTTAGTCATGCCCAGTACCATGCGCTATAATCTCTTATTGATAAATGTCTGTTCTATGCTCACGCTGCTCTTATAGAGCAGTATACCCCACATATCGTACATTTTTGTATTAGCCTGTATGTCGTATAGCCTGTATATTGTATCTCGTACACATTTTTGTATTTTTGTAGCCTGTACACATAACGAAAAGGAAAAAAAAAACCACTGTATTTATTACAAGCAAAAGAAAAATTGGTTGTTTTACTGTACACTGAGAATGGACAGATTATCACTGTATTATTGACAGAAGCATCTACTCACAAACAATGGGTCCTTTATTGACCTGACAATTTAACGTCAGATTTCTGCTAATGTCACTGTAAATTCTATCCCGTTATTAATTTTAATTTTTGTTGTTTTTTATATCTGCACGTACTAATGTATGAATAGCTTTCGTAAGTGCAAAGGGACTCCGTTGGAATGCATTCCAAAAATGCTCTGTCCATAATGTCAATGATCAGGCGTAAAGAAGACGAAAACGAGACATTCTAAACCAGCTGGAATACACCATCAGCCACACGTGAACTTCAGATGACTTGTAAGGCTATCTACGCAGTACACATGGTGTAATGTAGCCTGAAGGAATAGGTACGATGCTCACAGCTCAATGTGATGCGTATTCCGCGAACACTTCACGTTTAAGGAGTATCATGTAGCAACATCACTGTCCCTTTCGTGCAGCAGTGTGTCAAAGGCAAACACGTACGTAGTAAATCGAGGGCAAATGCGGATCGGCGCTTTCTTCCTGCACAACAGGAGACTATAATGCGAAGCATTTCCTGGTGAACTGGGGTCACTTCAACAATGTCTATCTATCTATCTATCTATCTATCTATCTATCTATCTATCTATCTATCTATCTATCTATCTATCTATCTATCTATCTATCTATCTATCTATCTATCTATCTATCTATCTATCTATCTATCTACGTCTCGGTGCCACCCTTGTCGTGTCGCTCTCCTCGTGTATCCGGATATTTGGATAGTGTGGTGTATACCTATGACGAACATGAATAATTTTTGCATCACTAGCATGGATATTCGTCATATACGTCACGATTAAGGCTACTGCCATCACGTGTGGCTAATACGCGTAGTGCATGTCAAGTGATATGAAGGTATGCGTCACGGGTGTTTGACTTTTATTCAGCTTGTGGCAATCAAGCAACACAGCTAATATACCAACAGAACACTTAAAAACAGGAAGACATGCCGTTTGTCCGCAGAGAAATAAGTATTTGAAGAGGGGAAACTGCTATGCCACTGGCAGCGAGCGGCGGCGGCCCGTTAGTGTAACGCTTGAGCGATGAGGAAATTGAGTTTTCTGCGCATCACGAGCGATGACGCTACCGGCGTGTTCCCATCGTTTAGATGTCATCCTATGGGCGCAACGCATAATTATCACGTTACGGTCTCATATATTGCAAATTTTCTCAGTTTTCACTCTGTAGCGTTAGTAAATAGGGGCGGCCGACATTTTAGCTGCAGTTAGTAATAAATGCTGAATTAATTAGGTGCCATAGAGCGCTTGGAACGAGCTCCTTGCACTCACTTCAGAGCATACGACGCATGCCGCTGGAAGCCATTCGCTGCGTGTTTTGAGCACGCATATGTAAATGGCCTTGGGAAGAAAGGGCGTGAGAGCTGCAGCGTATTCTTTGTCATCGGCTGACTCTAGAACAGTCACAGGCTTTCCGCAGCGCAACGTCGCGCCGCCGCAGCCGATCGCGGAGGCCACAGCACGACGCGCGCGTTTCTCTTTGCGTCCGACAGAGGATGCGTCGGCGCGGTGCCCTAAGGCGTGACATTATCGGGCCACCCGAGCGAGCGCTGTTTCCCCTCCTCAAGAGTTCTTGCTCCGTGCGTTTGTCGTAGCTTGCAATTCTATTGTCGACATACGAAACACACTGACACACATGCAACCCACGAAGTGGTAAGGTGTAGTGATTAAACCGAATCGAATACGCATACGAATAGATAAACACTATTCGATTCGAGTACCAGATCGAACAGAAAGTTTATGGTTTCGCTATTCGAGCTTTTCGAATAGCAAGGTAAAAATTTCAAAAAAAGCAGGAAATACCACAATGTTTTATTCGAAATAAATATTTATAAACATTGACACTGGAAGGTTTGACTGGAGTTAACCGACCAAAAATACATTTGTTAAAAGTGAGTTAGGCTTGGGCACAGCTTTTGAGACATTTAATATTACGTGGCGCTGGCGGTTCCTTAATCTATGGCTTGCCTATCAAGTGGCCGAGGCCTCTTTGCCAAGATAATTTCTTTTATATTTTTCTTGACTAGACTTAAAGAATGAGGCGTGACGCCCTCAAGTTTTATTCCTTGCTTCGTGCTAAAAGCTCGGCGAACGAAACTACTGATACCGCGATGATGAAGGGAGATTGATGACACTTTCGCTTCCGCGACAGTGGACTTTTATATCTGGGAATCAGTACAGCTCCCGTAGTCCCGTAAATGTTTGGGCTAAACGCGTCGTGATAGTTCAATGATTAAAAAAATTTTCCTTCCTTTGTAGTTTTCTCGTCGGTGCTGACTGTTCGCGAGTTATGCGGTATTCGTTATTCGAAATTCGCAGACATTTCCTCATCCATAGTATAGTGTTATCGAACCAGGGCCCTGAAGTGCCGAGCAAGCACGTTACCATTAGGCTTCTTGAAAAATTATAGCGCAATGGAACACGCGGACAGACAAAGAGCACAGGACGGACGCTATCTTTAGTGCCCGTGCTGTGCCCTTTGTGTGTCCCTCTGTTCCTTTGCCCTACAATTTTTCAAGATGTCACGAACCAACTAGCCAAAGAAAACGTCTTGCTAATACCACTAAGCAACGGCGGCTCTTCCAGCGTGGTATATATAGTAAGTAAACCTGTTGCACCACAAAATGTGACGATGGTTCTCGCGTAACGTCAACAGCTTTTCTAACCTAATGCATGTTAAAAGCACTATTACAGCAATGTAATGAGCAGTACTATCCCTCGCCGTGCCTTTGTCCCCCCTTGCCAGGTCCTGTCGGAATAGTCCAACAAAGGACGCTCTCGTTAGGCACGCCCGCGCACCGCAGCGTGCATTTTCTTCGGCAAGACGGACGTCTTTGCTGTACTACACGAACGCAAGCACCAACGTTACATCGTACCACGAGCCGCGATGCCGTCGGCAGTCCTCGTTCGCCCATGTTATGCATACATCCCTCTCATGTGATCTGCACAAGGATATTGATCCTGCTCGAAATACTTGACGCCTCCCCTTCACCCCCCCCCCCCAAAAAAAAAAAACAAAAGAACCATTCGTGGTAAGCAATTTAGTTTTTTATATGCTTCGCATTACGCCAATTCCCTCAATCCGTAAGAGCTGCAGGATTTTTTCTTTCTTTCTTTCTTTCTTTCTTTCTTTCTTTCTTTCTTTCTTTATTCTTCGCTTGATACCTATCATGTAAAAGTAGGCTCAGAGCAAAAGACAGGCAGTGGGCAGAGTTCAAGAGTGCGTGCTCCTATCGCTTCCGCGTGACAGCGACATCGGGGACAGCGGACATGCTGGGCCCTTAAGCAGTTCCGCTCTTAAAAATGTGATCTCATGTAACTAAAGAATAATGAATCGTTAACTGCGTTTTTCTAACAGACTTAGCACAGTTTTTAGAGAACTTCACTTACAGGTATGGAAAAACAAACGTGAATGAGTTACATTTCTCTACCTTCATTTTTTTATTGCAGCCTAGACATCAAAATATTGGAAGAGAAGATCAGAGCACAGCCGATGAACTTCCTAACAAACCGACCGTAAATCGCCGCCTGTTAAATTGTTTTATTAAACTTTACAATAAATTCACATCGTTGCCTGAGAGAACCGTGCCGCCACAGGAAAAATTTAACCGCTATAAATTTTTAAGTTTGCGTGCTGGGGTTGTTGAAGTGCCGCGTGGCTATATTTATAAAATTACGAATAACTGTATTAACGAAAATGACCAGCCGACGCCGAGCAGTTCTCGAAAAGTACATGGTGAATTTCATTCGCTCTTAACAACACTTGGCTTCTTTTTTTTTAATTTCTTAAATACATTTTCGTTGAGTCATGGCTCCGCTAATTAACTCACTATTGGTTTGCGAGCAAAATTCACGTTTAGAACGACGAAGAGTTTCCACGCTATTGCTCTGCCAAGCCAAAAAATCCAATATTGAACCCAAGTGATCAAGATAATGATGAAGTTTCGTTGCTATTAGAGGCCAACTCGCGAAATCCGCAATTCGAAGCTTTCATCTGAAGTGGCTGGCAAAAAAAAAAAAAATCCAAAACGCCGCCTAGTGGTCCCCATCGATCGAAGTAGGGCTTATATCCACGGCCACCTTTTTGTCGGCGCTGCTTAATTAAGATCACCAAGACAAAGGAAACAAAAGCTGCGCTTTAGTTCACGTGCCGCTATTTTCTTTCCTCCAGCGGGCGACGGGCAAGTGTCGTCGGCAAAGACGTTGAAACTTGGATGCAATAAAGAAGCTTTACGGCCTCTTTAAAACCAGTTACTTTTATCCTTCCATTGTCGACTTGAACGGCGAGAGGAATTTAATGGCTGGTCTGGACAGGTGGTGATGTATATAAAGTAATAAATAATACAAGCTGCCAGTAGAAAGAACGCAATTAACAGTTATCGGCCTGACAGCTCTCATGGCGCGGGAACGTCGGGCTTGGCTTCCTTTACGTGGCACGATTGAAAGGACGAACGGAGTCGAGGTTTTGTGGAAGTTATAACAGAACAAACATATTCGCACGCATTAGTCGCGTTTAATACTCGACGTCGTCGATGTCATGCGCTGTAGACGAGTAACTATTTCTTGAGAAATAGTAAATGTACAAATAGAAGTTCCGAATCTGACTCACGGCCAAAGGAATGTCGTTTGAATAAAGTCGCTCCATTCTGCGCTGAGAGAATTTCGCGAAACGCAATTCCGTCTCTGACATCCGGTACGGTTCGATATCGCTCAAATTATTTTCTCTGGGCCCTGAAGCGTATAGAATGCGATACTTCTTTAAACTAAAGATGCTATGACGCTACAAAAATTAGTGTGTGCTCAATAAAAAGGCGTAAGTTTGCAGCATAAGGACATGCAGGAGAATCATAATAAATAATGATGTGATTCACAAAACCAGGATGTCAGTACGAGGCCTGCCTTAGTGTACTACCCTTGAAATTTCAGTGACCCGGGCATTATTAACATGAACATTATAGGTCCACGCATTCGTCTTTATGTATGCATATTTTCTGTTGCTGCAATATAATTTCACTTATGAATTTAAACCAATACCATCTACGCTTCTTTATTTTTAAGTGGATGCTGCCTTCATTGTGGGCAAATTTGTGGGCAAATTTTGCAACTTCTTCATAGCAGTGAACCTCTGTCGTATTTTTATATAAAAACAGCTACCATCAGCGGCTGATCCCTCGCAACCAACGTTTCCTTTCAACGTTCTTGTTTAGTCCCACTTTTAAACCCATCGATCAGGAATCAAACAAAAAATCTAGACGACCCACCTTTTACCAACCTCTTCGTACATCGACGCCACTGCTTAGCGTAAGGCACTTCGTCTATGAGAAAAGTTTGTGCGAACACACCGAAAAATCGCAGCTTGTGTGTTGGCCATGCTCGTGCACACAATTTTAAAGCAAATGCAAGCGTCATTTGTGAACATGTGCCCCATAATTCACGCAATCACAATTGGACATTAAAGGGGGCGAAGGGGGGGGGGGGGGGGGGGGAGTGCCTAACAACGACGACGACTGCACACCCTTTTCAGACATGCCGCGTCCTGAGCACGAGTCTACGTCTTTTTGCCCGCAAAAATATTCTGATATGTCACCTTTCTCATACCGTCTTTACCAGAAACAGGTATAGGCCGTGTGAAAACTCCTATAGATGTATGTGTCGTAGATGACCTTAGTTGGTGATATTGCAATGCATGCCGTGTGGCGCTAACGTTAGGCTCCCTATTAAGCATCATGCGTGAACGTGATCATGCCTCTTCAGGAAAAGCGGAGGTTTGCTTCGGCAAGCATTTGCTTCAGATTTGAAAGGGCACACCAAATCACTGTGCGCAAACTTGTGCGAGCAATTCAGTGGATGCTCACAAAAGCGATTTCGTACGGCGAATAGCACTAATATTTTTAGATTACCATTTCTCCGCTAAGCACACTGACCCCAAGAAAAGCAGACAGGTACGTTCGAGATATTGGCCGTAATTTGCAGGGTGCGTGCAAAATAATATGAAATATAGCATGCCACAATATCTGACAGAAGTGCTCCTACGTGAAAACTGCGTGTGCAATGCCGGCTCTTACAATTTTGTGTTGCCATTTGTAAGGTCAGACGAAACCTGTGTTGTATAGGTTTCAGGAATAGAAATAACAGAAATAGCAGTTATTAATTTTTGTCCTCGCTAGTTTGCCTCATCGCTCAGATGCAGCATTGTATATTGTTGAAAAATAATAATGTTGCCATTTGGCGACAACCTTCTTTTGTAAACTGCAGCAGAAAAACATCTTTTTCTCGGATCGAATTAGAGCGCAGAAAATGAGAACAATATATTTTTCTAGTCTTTGTTATTCGTCTCCTGTATCTCTTACCTTGGTCCCACCAAAAACATTGAATGAACTCCACTTACGATCCTAATAAATTATATTATAGCACACACTGCGTATCGCCCATGTCGTTTATGATTGACAACACCTTGCAGCCACACAGTCAGACATGAATCAATGTCACGCTGCCAGAGACGATGCCAAAAGATGCTATCACGCAATGCACCTTCCAATCACAAGAGCCCATTGGGAACCCTGTAGCAATCCCCCACCATCGCTCCTGGCCTGGCTGAAACTTCGTTGCAACCGCGATCCATCAAGGAGCCGCACTCTACACGGATAGGTTGGCCACAGCTGGCGCATTTCCTCCGCACCTTTTCCTGCCTCAATCCCTGACGTTGCCCCTACGATTTCGCCATGCAATCGTTTGCTACTTCTCCTGTGAGCGCTTGCGCAACCTCCGTATTTACTTGTATTCAAGTTTGAATATCGGGAGTTCACTGACGTCGATATATAGCGGACACAGCAGATAAAGAAAGTTATTCTTTTTAAGAAAGCACTACGCTGCCCCCCCTTTCTTTTGTTTTATCGGGCGTTGCGATATCGCAAAGCAACAATGCGTCTACTTCAATTTCCTCTGCCTTTTTTGAAGAGGCCATTTCAGTAAGGTGAATTTCGGGGCTAGGCATACTGGAATACTGAAGTGCTGTACAGTGGTTAAGAGACTTGCATTCGGTGGCTGAGAACCCGGGCTGAAACCCTAGTACCGGTATCAATATTTTCCTCTACAATGGATCAGCTTCTTTCGCCTCTTCATCGCGGGCACCAGGTGTTCCACATGTCTGGAAGCAGTTGGTTAGGGTTAACTTGAAAAACAAATTTGGTGGTCTATGCGCATAGGTTTCTCGGTAATGTAATCTATGTACCGAAAACTAGTTATTTGGTGCCAGTACACGGGATTATAAGTAGTGAATAATGATATGAGCGTCTTTTGTCGTTAGCTTCTAGAGTTTACTACTGTTGAGTGACGCTCACACGTTTTCTCTTCTTCGACATGTTGTTCTTAACGAACGCGTAGCTCTCGCAACTAACTAGAATAGTATAATTTTCTATGCGCACAATAATGAAGTACTCACAACCGGCATGTCTTCACTAAAGACCTTTCGCATAGCTTCTGCGTAAAAAAGGAAAAGAAAGCTCCATCGTTTACCGAGCCTCGCGTACGGTGTGATACAATCTTTCCTTGCTTCATGTATGTCAGGGTTTCGTCCGCAAACGCTCACTTGTTACAAGACAAATAGCCTCTCCTGCAGTCCCAAAGGCGAAGAACGCTTCGAGAGTGGGTAAGCTAAGGACCCGCTAGAAGTCGCAGAACGTTAACGAAGGAAACTCGGGTAGGGACGGGACTTACGCAAGCCGCGTTAGAACCGTAATGATCTTCTCCCTTAGCCCTTTCGTGCATCTCATGAACGGCAGCTTTTCTATATGCTGTATTTGTAGTCTCGGTAGGTGCGGTCTTCAACACCGCTGTTAGAAAGGATCGTCAATCACCCGATTTATGGCTTTATACTGTAAACGACGAAACTCTTAGCGCTTTTTTTTTTTTTGAAATCTATATACTTGTATGGAAACTTGTTGCAATGTGCCCTTGTGCGCATGCGATGCAAAAATCAGAGGAAGAAGGTTAGATTGGTACATTTACGGTTGCGCAATCTTGGAGCAACGTTAGCACAAATACAGCGTTAGCGTCAACTTTAGCTGAAAAACGTGCAATCGATTAAACAGAGCCTGGAATGGCCCTGACACTTTTGCCCAAGCGAGTTAAGCCGACACGAAAAGTCCTCAGCATCATTACCTGACTAAATTGAGATATCTGCGTAACTAGTGACTCCATTACAAGGCTTCAAATGTGTGAATGGCTGCGGATTCTGGATACGCTGGTTACAGCGGCGCTAGCCCACCGATCGTACAACGGGTGACCGGCGCCACACAGGCGACCGATCTGACTTGATTACCGACTGATGCGAGAGGTAATTTTTTTCAATCTAGGTATTAAGCAGTATTGTTTATGATAATTGCACAAAATTAACATTTTTCGTACTTATAAAATGGCAGCGGAAAGATTATATGCAACACCTAATTTACGACAACATTTTACAGTACTCGTCAGGCAGCGAGCGTCGTCTCCCTGCTTTGAAACGTGCTTCGTGCCGAGGGGAACTCTACAATCTATATCTATCTCTAGGTTTCTTTTCTTTGACGCAGTAAATTTCCCTCGCTGCGTTGCGGGTCTGCGAACGCACTGACTGGTGACGCGACAAGCTGCAATACCGTTTGCGTGTGCATAACAACTACCAAGCGGAGTCGCTTCAGCGCATCGGTGCTGTTTAGCCGCTGGCTTGGGCTCTGCTACCAATGCCGGAATGCAGGCGTTCTCTTTTTTTTTTTTTTGCGTAAGTCAATCTGCGCATCTATCACCGAAATTCCTATAGCAATGTCTCCGGTGATCGTTGTGAGAGGGCTGTAGCCTTCCCCATACTTCTTAGCGTTTGCAGATAACCTGAGCATTGGAGAAGGAATCGTAGCGGCAATTGACCTGGCTGGAATACTTGCGGCACCTAGCGGCGCTTCTAGCCCAGCTATGCACAGTTGACGGCTACGGAACGCGTAGCCATATTCTGCGAGAACCAGGTCTGTCGGAAAAGTTACGGTGCAACAGTGCTAAGAAAGAGTGTATTAGCCCGCAACATTTTTGGCGTAAACGCTAACACAATTTTACAAAGCGTTTCAGAGACTATTTTACAGCAATGCTGCCACATAAAGCAAAAAATGATACAGCCTCGTTCACAAGTAGTACGCCCACACATATACGCACTTCAACTTGTCGCACACAGAAAAGTTTCGCAAACCTGGTAAACGACTGCAATGATCCAACATTTCAAGGTAGCGATTTGAAAATAAACATTACACTATAGCCTTTTTCGTTGTCATATGGCATGAGACGAAACAAGGACTGCACAAGGAACACATTTTTGTCTAAATTCCGAACGCATCTCACACAATATACACGCTAGCAATATAATTGTTTCGCTACTGAATAAGTACTCAGTTCCCATTTTATGAATGTTGTATACGAATAATAAAACAAACTTGCTCTCTGGTTCATACTCACTCTCATCAACTTCCCTGATCCCGCCAATTTCCTCGGCGTAAGCCTAAGTTGCGCTGCTGTCTCTTAACAAATAACGTCTTATTATTTATTTTTTCATACATAATGCACGTCTCGGTCGTGGTATAAACTGGTACTAAGTGTAACAAACCGTCGTAGCGTTCGTTTCATCAAGGAGACACGAGAAAATCCAGCTTCAGTTCCGGGCTCTTCCTACGCGGAAAAATCTACTAACGGTGAACACACACAGGAACAAAGCAAGTGCGAGCTGACTGATTACGACGTTCCAAGCCGCAGCAGCGCTGCCGACACCGCATGGTCGGTAATGAACCTGTCACCGCCATATGCGAGCAAGGTTCTGTGAGGGTGAGAACTCCATTATACATATAACCCCCGCTTGTGGAACAGCTCAGTAAAGAAAAATGCGGGAACAATATGTATTCAACAGCCTTGTCTTCTGCGTGACTTATATGCGTATACCTTGTTCACGCTAGCCTGAATGAACCCATCTCTATTGCCGTTGCCATCTTCTTTCTTCGCAACGGCATCGCATTTCTTTGTATTACAAAACTACTCAAAGAAGATATACCGTACCGCGATAGTCAGGGACTTCCAGGAAATGCGCAGAACGCCTAGTTTCACGCTCCGTTGCGACGCTATTTATACTCGCGCTTTCGTGGTGCAAGTGTGGCTGCGTGGCATCGTGGGATACATACTTCCGTCTGAGTTTCTAATTAGACACACCGTCAACCCCATTCTGCAAAGCACATTTTGCAGCCATGCAGCGGGAAAGTCGGCTACCTCTGAATATGCACTACGCGCTTGTAGCTACACAGTAGTACTTACATAGAGGAGTCGCTAAAGTATTAGTAGAAGCTTCTCAAGTAGTGCTGCGAAATTAACGCAGGAAGAACACAGGAGAACAATACAGTGGACGCGAATCTAACACATGTTCCAGAAAACGAGAAACAGTGGTTAGATGTGTAGAGAGGTTTATTGGACGAGTCGGACAAGCAGGCGGTAGCTCGAAAAGCACCCAGGGAGATCACGATGGTGCAGCTCGAACGCCAGTCTCGTGCTTTTTACTCTTGATGATGATAGCGGTACTCAGGATGTCGGCGTTCTCTTTCTTTCATTACAACTGTCCCCGTCGAGAAAGGTGAAGCCATCCTGGCGACATAACACGTCGGAACAAGCGGGTCAAAGTACGGCTTGAGGCGGTCTACGTGAACAGTATCACGACCACGTTGACGGCGATCGCTCGGCGGCGTAAGAGATTCAGTGACGTAATTCACGGGAGATGTACGCTCGACGACGCGGTAGGGACCATGATAATTTGAGAGTAGTTTGGGGGACAAACCAGGAGCACAGAGTGGTGCATGAAGCCACACAAGTGATGTAGTTCGTCTGCGCTCTTCTCGTCTGTATTTCCTCGGCTATCTTTATAGAGCTGCTTGTGAAGTGTGCTAATCCATCTAGCCCCCAACACAGTCACTGCTTCGTAGTGTAAGGACGCTCCTTACCGAGTAACGCTTCGGCGTAAAGTTAGTTGCAAATGTTCATAGTGTTGGATAATGCACGTTGCATTGACCACTACTAATCACGGTTCTTTAGACAGCAAGCATATCTAAAACCTGACGTCAATGCCGAAAATCTTTTATTCGCAAATTTGCACAGAAATGCACTCATAACATTTCAGTTGGCTGTCATCAGAGTATAACTTAAATAGTTGGTACGAAGGATTCATTGTACCGTATCCAAAACGTCTATTAAGCACTTTCATAACAACTATGACTTCCTAATATTCAAATCCTTACTAAGAAGCGAATATTGTGGACGCTTTCGGAAAATGAGAAAAGCTGTTCGGTTAGGCTTATAACGGTGACTTTCCAAAAGGACCAAGATCTTCGCAACCTGCAGTTTTCCAAGGTTGAAAAGTATTAGCAGAAATTTCCTTGCATGTCGTGCATAACCACCACCAAATAAATCACATTGCGGAGCTGTGATCGTAACAATCAAAAGGATACAGGGGTAGCTGCTAGGCTTCTTCATACAAATGTGCTGTTTGCATTATGTCACTGCATCAATACGCCAGTTCCTGTATATTTAACTCCACGCACCTGTCGTTATATAGCGCTAAAGTCATTGCCCTCATACCTCACATATCGCTATATCGCTCAGCCGTTAATTCGACGAGAAATATTAATTAGGAACTAGAGGAGTGCGCATTCATGTGGATGCTATTTGAATGCTAAGAAGGTTAAAAAATCGTCCGTCTTCTTTTAGGCTGACAGGATGTTTGCGGCAGGCTCATCGTTATAGTCGCAAGAGAGCAACTGCTAAACGTGCACTGATATCTTTAGCGGTAGTCATTAACACGTTCCTAGACACTGCAACGCAGTTCCATTGTATTGCGCTGAGTACAAAGCGACGGTGGTCAATCAGTATTTGAACACATGGTAATTGCTCCCATAGTGCGTTATAGGCGGGTTCCTAAATGTACAAGGCAGCATTTCTGTAGGGCCCTAATTCAAACGCAACTGTGAGTGCGCACGTCTTCGCTGAGGTTGTTACGTGCAGCGCGGCGTTTCACGTGTGAAGCTAGAATGTCAGCTTCAGCGAAATCATGGGCCTCATTCTTCAGTTAGGGCGCACATCTAGTCGCCCAGGTCACTCTCGTCCAGTCTCGCGTCCACGTGCGCGAACCACTACTTTTTCATCTTCCTTCTTTTTCGAACTGCCTCAGACTGGAACGGCCTTCCCGAGGAAATCGTTGCCACCATCTGCCCAACTCTGTTCATACAACGTCTTACGGGATATCTCGAAACTAACGAAATGCAATAAAGGTTACGGTGATGTACTAGCAACACTGTACAACAAGAAATTTATTGCATTGTATAAAGAACATTTTGTTTTTTTTTTTCTTGTAACCACCTCTTATGTAATACCCCCTTGGGGGTCTTTAAGGTATTAAACTGAACTGAACTGAACAAAACACAATGGAAGCTGAAGTGCTTGAAAGAAGCGATGCAGGGGCTACATATGCAGCTGCCTTCTATCCAAGGGCATGTGTGAAGGAATACCGCGTGCACTGCACCTAACAACTGCACTTCCGACGGGTGTCGCCGCCATTGTGTTTGACTTTTCACCATGCGGGCAAACTACCTTGGAAGTATTGCGAAGCGTTCCTTATAGGCTGCAAAGCATTTCATAGTTTCGAGGTGTAGACTAACATTTAGGGTCTGCGGCTCTGTTGTCTTCACTCTCACATTAGGTATATTTAATTTTTGTATATTTGTACGTCCTGCTCTTTTATTTATTATTTATTTAATTACGAGTAGCTGCAGCGGCTAAGTTGGTCATTATAGAGGGCTGTGTACAAACATAAAGTTGTAAAATAGTACAGCATCAATATAGTCATGGCGCTAATAGATATACAGCGAGGGGGGGGGGGCAGCGACATGCGCTGCAAAATCCCACGCAGAGCCGACTTACCGCCATAGACGACGCACACCAATGCCAACGTGCTGCCTTCATTGAAAGGGCCGATGGTGCCTCGGAGTTCGTTGCCTTCACCATCTCGTATTACTGGAGGCTCAGGCGGTGCTGCGAGGAAGACACATTGATCGATTAAGCCGTTACCACGAAAGACACGTGCGCCAAAATAAAGACAGCTGCGAGATCGCGAGCTTCGCCTCACGAAAGATAACCATTCGCAAACTACTTCACGTAGGCTTCCCACGAAGCCAGACATCCCTCAAAGTAAATTTCATTCTGACGCCAGTTAACGCATCAAATCAAATCAAATCAAAACTTTATTTCATCTCAGCAAGGAGAAAGAGGGTTGCGGGAAAAAGCTGCCTTACTGCAGCTTGACTAAGCCCGGCCCCCTGTGTTACAGTTCGACAGTGTGCAGCACTGACTATAGGTAGGTAATAGGTTAATACAAGTCAAAGCACTTTGCGTAAGTATGGAAATAAAGGAAAGAGTAATACATGTGGCAATAACATGTAACAAAGAAATAAAATGTGGCAATGAACAATCGCAACAAAATAAGGGAAAGCAACGCAATGACCACATCAGACTCAAATTCTAAGTAAACAGGTAATAAACGCATATGTACATATATATATATGTACACAAACACACATATTCATGCTCCGCTGGAATTACACAGTGGGATCGAGCGTAATGAAATGAGTGAAAAAGGAGCGAGGAGACATGCTATCCGGGTGTAATCCATGTGCAGTTAAGGTGTTCAAAAGTTCAGCAATATGATAGGATACTGATTGCTGCCCATAGTTAGTACGACAAAAACGTGCTACCCAAAGATCTGCATGTCTTGTGCTATATAGAATTTCGCGACGATGCAAGTTAAACAAATTCATATAACTAACATTTCCCTTTCGCAAGGCAGTTCTGTATCCGTTGTTATTATGCGCTTGGATGAGGAGCAACCAACAACAGGTACGTGCATGTATGCGTGGTATAGGAGCTGCCAAAAACATGTTCGCTAACGACAGAAGATGCGTTCGTTCAGGCAATTTAAGTTAGTGAACCAAGAAGAAAGGCTAAGCCAGCGCGGGCACTATCTTACCGGCAAGCTGGTTGTCGGTTGTTAAACACACTAACATTACCCGGCTTTAGGGGTGGGTGAGACCGATGCACACTCTCGAAATTCTCAGTGATCATACGGGCACTTCCGTTATGTCGACTGACAGTCGACAGACCATCTAGTTGCTTTGTAGGCCTCGCACACAGAATACAAGAACGCTGTACAGCACATGGCAATGCTCAAACTCTGCCTCTAAGTGCTGTTATCCACAAACCTCTTTTAAAGACCGTACGTTCGAAGAATGGGCTTATCGAACAGGTGCACTAAGCGAAGCGTGAAGACCGTCCATAAGCAAGAAGACAACGCTAAAAGGAAGGGGGGTCTCTCTACCGTCGCCTTGATGTAGCTGGCTCACGTTCTACAACTTACCAGTTTGCAATATTCATCTACCTTGCTGACTTTCATCAAGTGGTGTGTCTCTTCTCAATTCTAGACCACTCGCAAGATTTCATCTATTTCTACCTCAGTCGGAATAAGTTTGTGTTAAACAGATTTCACCTCCCAATTGTTAACTATAGTCCTCCCATCGCAAATACACCGTAAAATATACTATTACTCCACATTACAAATATTGCTGAAGCAGACTACGCAGTAAACAATGCAGTAATAATTATCGCGCATATGCTCGTATTTGAGCCTTTTCCCAGTGCATTCCGGGTGTTTGGTTCTAGAAAGCCATTATATTGTGCAGTAGTGATGCTGCATGATGTGAACGACATACGCGCCCCTTCTGTTATGTGCTGCGCCTGGTAAAGCACGAAACCACTCAGCATGTGAATATTTTGTTTTCCTGCCATTCGTTTATTCGTCGCCCCGGTGTCGTTAGTGCGCGCCGGTTCCGTTATTTTCGATATTGTTAAATTATGTCTCGAGATAACCTCGTCATCTGCATATAAAATGTACTGGGAAAAGCAACAATATTCCCTCGTGGGAGCCTGCCGGACCGCGAAGCACGGTAAGCGCGGGCATGCCTTCGCAAGTGCAGCATCTAGTCATGCTTACGTTAACTCAATATTCATATAATAATGTGCGCGTTAACTGTCATAATCACAAAGACCAAGCAAAAATTAGGCGCACTGTTGGTGCGCGTCATCCGACGGGAAAACGCCTCCTCCCTCACTGCCGTTATTATGCGTCCCATCCTGGATCTAAGTGATGGCCATTATGTACTTGCGTTCAGAACGATAGCGAGGCAAACGACGCATCCGGTTCTGGCAAAATCATCCTCAGTCAGAATTATACGCCGTCTCTATTTATAACATGCTTCCGTGTTGTGCTTTGCGTGGCATGCGCGCGATGCGTACAGCTCTTAATGAGCCATCTGCTAAATAACGTGGACTGTCGCATAAACAGCAATAGCTTCATGATGTCCATAAAAATGAACGTAAGAGCTAACCGAAGGTTCCCTGAACGGGAACTGTCAAAGACATGCGCAGCTTATTGAGGTTGTGTTTTTATTCTTGTAGCATGGTACATAAAATTGCTAACGAAATCCAGTTTAACCTATATTATCTCGGAATTATACGATGCACAGATATTCCTTGAGCGCCTTTTCATTTTTAAGTGCGCTTTCCGTACGCGCACGTGTACTTAAGTTATTCCCTGCCGTATCTGTGATGATGATTTCTGGAATTTTTGCGCCCCAAAACCAGTTATGATTATCAGATACGCCGTAGTGGAGGGCTTCCAAAAATTCCGACCACCTGGGGGTTCTTTAACAGTGCAATGACATCGCACAGCACACGGGCCTCAACAGTTTCGCCTCCATTGAAATGCAGCCGCCGCGACCGGGATTCGATATCGCGATCCTCCGATCAGCAGCCGAGTACCATAGCCACTAGAACACGGTGGCGGAGCAAGGCGTGTCTGTACTTTTTCTATGTGCTTTCAAGTTCCTCTCCGACACTACTCATGATATGGAGTCGCGTGATAAAGATAATGGTGGAAAATACAAAATGGACAGAAAATGATATTAAGAAACAGTGTCTTTTAAGTACTCCTGCGACATATTGGGATAATACGAATAACAAGTTTAAATAGAGCAAGCTTAACAAAAATGCCGTTACATACCGCTGCCTCTTCTAAGGTACCTACCCAATGAAGGCATGCGCTGTTATAGGGTTTCACGTCTCGAAAGGGCGCAGTGTGCTCTCAATAACGTTTCATCTACGCGTTTCGGATTCATCTTGCTTTTCTCTCTTTCTTTATATACAATGTACGGTGCTCAAGCCCTCTTTCGGGCAAAGCCCGCATCTAAAGGCACCGACAGCTTCTGGCACGCAGCCGGTATTCCTTCATTCAGCAGCGCATTGGCACGTCTGTGGAGACGCTGCTCCAAGTATGTACTCTTATAACTATCGGAAGACTTCACTATACCAGTAGACTGCACTTTTCAAGTAAACCTCCTGAAAGTTGCCACATTCGGACGAAAAGCTTGTAGTCATTGACTTCGCCAATGCGAAGAACCCGCGTAGGTTTCACAGGAACCATAGGACCTTAGCTCATCATATACCATGTGTGCTGATCTAAATCGAAGAGACTTTCTTTCGCCTTCAGAGCACCCGAGGGTTATTTCTATTCTTTGGGTTACGCCGAGAAAAAAAGCAGCCAGTAAACAAATAACTATAAGATGAGCGAGTGTTACTGAACCAACTGCACCGCCTCGTTACATATAAAACAAAGCAAGAAAATGCTCTTTCTGAACGGGGTCAGCTTTAAGCCCGTTTCTGGCGATAGCATAGGGCCAAGATACTCCTCACAAAACTATGGATTTAACTTCTAATCCCCATAAGCACCTTGCGTAGTTGACAAATTGCCAGTCTGTACGTAGTAATCGCTTTCGCGGAGCTGAAATCTAAAGTCGCGCAAGCAAGTGACCGAATGGTTTAGTAAGATTCTTGTCTTTCAGCAAGATATTTGTAGTGTTTTTATCAGTAGGGGAGTATACTTTCACACGAACGATTGGGGAATATCAGGCAGCAGATGGGTGCCCGATCAAGCGGGATACCTCAATACGATTTCACGGTGAAGTAACGAACTGTGTGTATGGACGGGACAACTAGAATGCTTATTTTCCTTATCTTTCAGTTTTATTATTGTACCCATCCTCTGGTAAATAAGGGTTTGATCCATCCGTCCATCTATCTGCAATAGTAGTGTGCTATGTGCTGCTTCTTACCAGAGCTAGGGCAAGTAATTTCTACGTAACAGTCCGTAATAGTGAAACGATTTTAACATCGACATCATGCAGTGACCATCATAAGGTGTCAGTTTCTTAAGCAATGTGTAAACTTGCATTTCCCTGGCTGTATGTTTGCGTGGCTGTGTGTGGGTGGGAGAGAGAGAGAGAATTACGGCCCCGCAATAGTGCTATTCTAAACCAGGTATGTAAACGTAAAATTCAACAAATTTGAAGTCTCCTCTGCTTGCAGAAAAGATATCTGTTTTGTCCCTTCGTAGTCATGAACGAACTAACCCAAGTACGTACATTTTAACTCCACCAACTGCTGTTATTCTTCACTCGTCAAGGAATGTATGAGACATAAACCACATAACCGCACATGAGCTCGTTTCACAGCGCTTGTTGAAAAGAGTCACAAATCCCGAGTTCGACGTGCACTCCCTGTGAAGGAGCTAGTTTGCCGAATGGTACCCTGATATTTTAGAAAACCTAACTAACAGCTCTGTAAGGAGTCGACAAACAATTCACGACTGCTTTCATTCGCAACGAGAAAGCCTCTCTTGTCAGCCAGGCGCCGATGTGACGTCTGTGGTCAGGCAAAGATTCACCGTGGTATCGGGGATCCTCGCCAGTTTGGCACTGCTGGGGTCCGTGGTGCAGTGCCATCAGTTTGTTAATATTGTTTTTTAGATGCGAAGCAGCTTATGGTCGGGGGGCTATGTCACTCCCTCCCTCCATCCCTCCATTCATCCGCCGTGCGGCGTCCACACCCGCACTGCGCATGCGCATCGTCCCCCCTCCCCTCCTCTCGGCTGACTATTGAAACGCGCTTTCTTGGATGAACCCTTTACCAGCTCGCAAGGAACGAGAACGCGCCTTCGCCCGCGAGAGACAAGGCTGACGCAGGCAGCGTCTGCTAGCGTCAAACCGATGCAAGCACGGTGTGCACCCCCCGTGCTGCTTCGCATCGCCTCAAGGTCCCCTTTACCGGGAGATGGTGTAACTTTTTTTCAAAGCCCTTAAGTTACCTTGTTTATTGGAGCCTACCTGAGAATTGAAGTCATCAGATAGCGTCACTACTTGCTCACGTGACCTTTCTTACCTTAGAATGTTGACGCCGAGTGTTAGCGGAGAGACCCAGACTCCTTTTTTTGGGACGAATCAGGCTCTCTTGAAAAAAAAAAGAGAAATGTTATGCGGCCTTCAAGTAGACACTTAATTTAGATAGTCGTGTCTCTTGCTTGTGCGCTTAGTTGGCTGAAGCTTCCTATATTTTTAGACCTTTCCAGAATACCGCTATTTCAAGCACCGTAACGTTCGTTATCAGGATGCGATATTTCGACATATTTGACATGCAGGGCCTCTTGCAATTCTCCATCGTCACGGCGTGCCCTACGCAATACTGCACACATGCGGTACCCGTCATAAGTTAAGGGTAAGGAAGTATTCTCTCTTCCGAATTTAATTTCCCGCCCGAAGTGATCATGCTTGTGAGAAAGACACTAGTTGCACTGTTTCCTCCGTGCTCCTCCGTTTTTGTCATCACAATTGTCATTATAGCTTTTGTCAGAGAAGCAAAAATAGAAAACATGAGAAACCTGGTGTCCGTCATAACATCACAACAGCTGCAGTAGCGACGAGAGCTCGAACTCTCTCTACGCAGTTCTATAGTCGAAGGCTTGAGAATGCAGGTGAATTTGCAGTATCAAGCGCGGACGAACAGGCTCCTGCACCGACGGGGGCGCAGTTTTGAATGACATATTGAGACTGGAGCGGCTGGTGACTTCACCGGCGAACTCTCAGAACGTAGCCACCGGAGCTTCGAATTGGAACGAGTCACGTCGACCCTGTCCGGCTACTAAACCGGTTATGACGTTCTATCATGCCAGAAAGACTAGTACGAGAATGTTATACGCCATGTGTGCCGCGTTTATTTGTTCGAAGCAGTGCTCACGCAAGCACCATTTCCACTGAACAGTCGCCGGTGTTGCGCAGCGCCTGAAAATTTCGAAAGCTATCAAGCTGCTTGCTGCGTCTTCTCTGCCTCACCTTTCCTGAAAATCTTGACGCGGCCGTCGACAGTTTACAACTTGATCTTAAAATTGATTAAAACGTGAACACGCAGACGCTCCTGTGTTTTGCGGCCACTGAAATATGACCGTAGCAACAGACATTTGAGCCAACGATGTCGTGGATAGCTTGCAACGAAACAGTATCCTATGTATTCTTTTTTCTATTTAATGTTGAAAATAAATCCAGTTTCTCGTTGACACGGTGGTTCCCAGGGAGGGCAGCAGTTGTTTAAACCAGAGAACTGACTTCATAAACAGTTGCCCACTGTCGATGATGTTGAACCGTAGTGGACAACGCACAGTGATGTAGGAGCTACTCGGTTGTTTTCCTTTCGTATTCGGCATGTGCTTCAACATTACCATCACGAGAGCTTCGAAAAAGCAGCAATGAAAACGCAATGCCTTCTTTACATCGATAAATGTTTTACCAGCGCGAGCACATTTTCAATTCTGCTCATTTCTTTAGTCACGGCAGCATTTCCCTGCTGTGCTTCGGACATCTGGGGCCGACATCTATCTCCTTAAGCTCAATCTCATTATAGTTCGTTATAAAGAGAACAATTTCTATATAGTTTTAGTACAGTAACGTGCTCTAGCACAGTTTTACACACCGTATACTCCGAGTTCTAGCTATCTACTTTTCTACGTCGCACCATACTTCAGTATTACGCCTAC
The DNA here is from genome assembly GCA_013339685.2 of Hyalomma asiaticum. Classification (NCBI taxonomy): domain Eukaryota; kingdom Metazoa; phylum Arthropoda; class Arachnida; order Ixodida; family Ixodidae; genus Hyalomma; species Hyalomma asiaticum. Next base: position 61,899,445 of record CM023482.1, read on the forward strand.
TATGCTAATCAACTTCAAAGCACAGCAATACGTTCAGTATGAATTGATTTTCACTGAGGTAGAAAAAAGCTTTCAGGTGTTGTCATACCGACTCGCGAAGCCTAATGTGTTTATATCACGAAGATTTCTTTGCAATATCTAGCAATGAACCCTAGCAACGCATACCACTTCACGCCGAGTGGTATCGTACTGAAACAAGGCATCATAATTTGATGCGTCCCGGCTCATGTTTGGGTTCAGCGAAAAAGAAATATGGTTTACACATTCTATTGTCACGAAGATCTTGCCTTTTTCACGGAGAATAATCATCCGAGTCACTATGTTTTGCGGAAACGATCTCATTACGAAAATGAGCAGAAGCATTCGCGGCTGTTGATACATGACCTTGCGTCATGTCGCTTTTTTCGGAACATCATAAATCACTTCTGCCTTTGGAAAGGAGCGTCAGCTCATTTCACTCAGCATCAGCTCCCCAACCTCGATTTACTTTGCTAGATGTCCATCTTTGCAAAAATGTGATAACGACCCCACACCACGTGAGCCCCAGAGACGGGTTATACAGTAACCAGCTGGAGATAATAAGAGTAAAGTGAGTTTCGTGGCAGCCTGCTATTCGTGACACCAGTGCGCTACTTCCCTGAGAGAAAGATACAGGAACGAGGCCTGCAATTATGCAGAGTGAAGTAGGCTATTTTTTGCGGACACTTACTAAAATGAGATGTGTGGCATTAAATTTTTTCGCTTAATGAGCAGTCGATATGACCTGCCTCCATAGTTAAACGTAAATGGTGCACGTCTTTAGGTTAATGCGTTTACCTTTCCCAGTAGTTCTATTACAGCTCTAAAACATTCTGTAGAATTTGTGTTCTCAATTGCTGTTGGTACGGGAATGCTCAATCCAGGCATACTGTACCAAAGCTAGCGAGTTGGATTGCTCACATATGTAACGAAGGGGGTTAATACGATGTTCTGTTGTTTGTGCTTTACATCTGTGTTTCTAAAGATTCAAGTTGTGCGGGCACGGTTTCACGTGGCACCGATCAAAAAATATTTTTCTACCGGTGTCGAAAGTTACTAGCAGTTATATTTTCTGCATTTGCTGCTGCGATGCATACCCGAGATATAAGTCCGCGTGCAAGAGTGCCAGGAGAATCTCAGATGTCCAGGAAAGGACTCTAACAAAAGTAGTTACGTTCGTAAACAGCGGTACATGAAGACGCAAGTATTCTTAAAATTGTAGCGTGTGTTCTCCTCGTTCGCACCACTTTTTCTTTGGTTAATTTTCATATATTAGTTATATATATATATATATATATATATAATATATATATATGATATGGTATTGTCCTTCTTAGGATAGACCATTGGGCTCGTCATCCGTTGAATTCTTTAGATTTCGTTTTTAGCTAAAATGTTTTGTGTCTCGATGACGCCCCTCGTATTCGTAATAAAGAAGCACAATATAAAGTAACGCGCACTAAATTCGAGCGCTTGCTTTTATTACAGCTTTTTTAATGAAACAGCGTTTCTATGGAGCCGAAATGCTCAGGCCCGTTTCTGCGCGATGTCCGTGCGTGTTAAAGACCACCATGTTGTCGAAATTTTCGAAGCCCTCCACTACGGCGTCTCTCATAATCTGAGCTGGTTTTGGGACGTAAAACCCCAGAAATGGATGAATTTGTGAACTCACAATGCAAGTGTCTCACTCAACCTAATTCGGATTGCGTTTGAACGACAAAGCAGGAGGAGTAATTAGAAACATGTTTCAACGGACGACACGGACAGGGTAGGGTTAGTGATATGCAAATAATGTAAATCCTCCATTGTGTCCGATCGTGCCTTTACGTCAGTAAAGCAAGAAATCACGCTTAGCTAGGGCTCTCCTCCTTTCTTCCTGAGGAATTGGGAGGATGTTTTCACGCGATAGCGTTAAACAGCTCGTCTCTCAGAAACTCCTGTTTTGGCGTCGCTGGTTGTGAGCGGAAAATCAGCTTTCCTAACAACTGTTAGGCGTATCATCTTCTATTTCAAGGTAATTGAATGTCGCTTGAAGGTTAAAGCTTACAATTTCCCAGTGGTAAGGGTTTCTTTTAGGGGTTCGCAGGCCCTTTCTCCTGCAGGCAACCATGTTACAACATTGTGCTCCTGTAAAGCGTGCTTTGTCTGTAAGGCAACTACTGCGCTGAGGCGAAACTCCTGCGTTAGTGCCCTTCATCATGCGATTGTGGTTCTATTTAAGATTAGACTACAAGATTAACCTAAATACCGTCGTTGTCGATGTGTTGTGTTTATAAAGTCGCAGTGCGGTCTTTATCTCACCTTGACACATGTGCTGTGTGCGTGACGAGATAAAGTGTGCGAAAGTGAGATGAAATATTGGCCATTACTGTTGCTGTCATGCAGGCTTCCCTGTCTGCATTGTCACGGGTACAAATATTTTCAAGTAATAAAGGTACGAGAGAGGGTGGCGGGGGCACGTAGCGCAGTACTGTTATCAAGAGTTCATTGGGACAAGACGACATGCACACAAATGCCTTCACTATCCGAGGCGTGATTGCATGTGGCTAAACGGCTTAATAGCGTTAGTGTTGGGAATAATTATTCCCAAATATAGCTTTACTTTCCCAAAGGCTTATTTAAGCTACTGGTATGAAAATGCTACATAGAATGAATGAACGAGTGAATGAATGAATGAATGAATGAATGAATGAATGAATGAATGAATGAAAGTTTACTGGGAGCAGACGAAAGGTGGTCGTCCATCGGCGGGTGGTCTCCTCAGTGCAGGAAACCACGCACTTTAGCAGCTAGCTTAGCTCTGACGTTTAGAAGGCTGTGTTCGGCAAGGTTCTCAACTGGCCAGCAAACGTCCCCCCTGCTCAGAAGGTGGCCGTTCGGGTAGGGTAGGTTAAGAAGAGGTGTTCCTTCTGCAATCCGCACACCATGCGGTACAAGCTGGACGGGTACATCGTCTGGAGTCTCGTGCCAAGGGGGAAGGTATGGGTTTGGAGTCTTATCCAGGTGGTGTCGCCCTCCTTGCTGAGCTTCAGATGAAGTGGCGGGTAACATCTTCCTACATAGTGAGTCTCTGGTATGCTTTGGTGTCCGAGATCTTTGTGGGTACGGCTTCGTCATCAATCTCACCTTGGCTGTCTGTTCGCCCTAGGTGCAACGTGCCCGGTGAGTGAGCGCTCGGGCAGTGGCGTGGGTAATTTCGTTGCCCCTGAGGAACGAGTGTCCTGGCGTCCAGACAAGTATCCACGTGTGGTGGGTTCCCGGGCGCTTGTTGAAGATTTTATGCGTTCCTGGGGCGTCCCAGCGAAGAAAGAAACTAATTATAATTGCCTAACTTCTTCAATAAACCCATGCATGGCCTGTGGCACACTGGCGCCCCCTTAATCGTAAACACGGTCGCGAATATAAAAGCACGTGTCCATACCTCGAAAACATCGCTGTCGTACCGAATGCTCCAGAAATATTTCTGCTTGCAGAAAAAGCACCGGATGACATCTGCCTACTGGCTACCACATTGTCTCTTGAAGTGCTTGGCACAGCCGTCAAAAATAAAGCATTTTAGCGATACTTAGGAATGTCTATTTACCCCTGTGAATGCGCACCTGCTTTCTCAATTTCAGTAACGTTGTATTTTGTTTTCTCTTGATAAGACGGCATTCTCTGTCTCGATAAATCGCCTTTGAGACGCACTTGCCGAATAATCGTCCCCATCCTTCGGTCAGCCTGTCCTTCAGCATTTAAGCAGCGACAATATTTGTAAAAATTGTTGTGAACGCCCTATTTCGCACGTAATGTACGGCAGTTCAAAGGTTAACCGGGCCTGTCGTATCGTGTTACTCTCGTCTACGTCAATAATAGGCATTCGCTTGCCTCGTATAGGCAGCTCACTTTACATAATAGAAGTGAGAGGCAACTCAATGTGCATCGGCGTGGTGTTTGCGATGTTCCTCACGGCTTCCTTGTGAAAGCGAGTGGAAGCGGTTCGCATTAGCCTATGTATCACTGAGCTTAACAGCTCAATGACGACGCCAAAGCTTTCTCAAAACTGTAACTCTAACAAAACTGAGAAACTCGTCAGTAGTTGCACGAGTGTTTTTCATACTCAAAAGGTACTGCACCTTTTACAGCAGCCGCCATGCACGGGGCAAATTAATGCGGCGGTATGGCCGCTGCAAGTGTCGTTAAGCCTGGCGATGCGAAGGTTCTCGTTGTCTCGTTATTTCGCAGTTTCAGCCGACCTATTATCGTTGCCGTGTCATAAAACAATAGAAAGAAGTCGCACCCTGAGTGATAGCTTGTCAAATGCGATTGTCAACTTCGTGAAGCGGTCGCGTGTTCCCAGGCAACCTTGTATTTTACAACGACCACTGTACCTTACATACACAACACCGCAAATATAAGCCAACAATAGTGTTCTATACGAATTTTCGGAAATACGGCTGTACGATGAAGCTTATTATTCCTGTTTGCATGATATGGCTTTTTCACACCATAAGATTCCAGCTGACCGCACCATTTTAAGTGTATTTTGTTTTGGCACCAGAAGGACCGAGGTTACAAAATCGACTTCCATATTTCTTTTTGTCATGAAAGTATAACATTGAGCACCAATAAAACTGCCAGCGAGGGCGTTCCAGCTGAAATATGCTCTGAATTTGAGCATTTTGCGCTTCTTTTAGAAGAAAGCTTATAAGTTAGTGAAATATTCGCTAACATATAATTATTAGCCCATTAACGTCAGGCGTCCTCATAAAACTTAACATGGCATGCTACTACCTATTATGGTCCGCTGCACTAATAGCCGTAACCTACTTCAAAGCGCTTCATGTCACAGTAACAGTGATGAACTTTTCTAGCGTCGTCATATTAATCGGTATTGTTTGTATTGAATGCATGAACGTTACGTTGCTGCAAGTTACGCTTAACTGCAACTCTTGTGCATAGCGCACGTTGGCCTCTGGAGTAATAATGGAAGCCGGCTTGTAGAAAAGTGTGGTTCTTTAAGTTAGTTGCCTTGCACTCTTGAGGGTGCGAAAACAGGGCTAAGTGAATATTGACAGGCAAGACAAACAGGCGAAAAATGTCAACAAACTCATATCTTGTCATTTGTTAGCCAGCGCTTGTCGCGTGTGTCACTCCTGCGCCGTCTGTTGGCTGCGCTGTGACATTTACGAAGTTTCCTCGCCTGTCTTGGTCCCACGAAGTTACCAAGTGTAGTAAGTTTTGCTTCTGTAAGTTACAAAACTACCTTCGTATTGAACTACAGTTCGTAGTTCACTGAAGCATTGCTCTGATGCTCGCTATATAGGACAAGGCTCTTTGTTAGTCTTGGCTTCTCACCGATTAAAGCCTTGCGTCATAATTCTTTGTTATATAACCCGTTATCATCGTTCTCTGGTAAGCGCTAGACATTGCCCTCGCTAGCGTCAAATTCCTCTAAGTCATGTAGGACATTGCAAACGTTCAAAGCATGATGCTTGAAATTCTGTCGCGACAAATATGGAATTGCTGTTACGATGAAGTACAACCATTTGTGGCGAGTGAGTAGGTGTTGCATTCGGAGACGCGTTGCATATGATGGTGGAGAGAACAATGAACGGAGGCATATCTGCTTACTTCACTGCAAATGACGTAAAAAGATGACAGCCTTCTGCCGCCTCTGATACGTAGCACCTTGTATTCTCCCCCCTCCTACCCTCCACGCTGTTCCCTTTCCATTTCACTCCTCCCATGATGAATGCAATGGGGATTTGTGTCTTCAACCTGCTCTCGCGCCATCTATTCGGAGGTTTTATTGCTTCGGCCTAAAGCCGGCTACAGAGGAGCTGCTTCTGTTGGCTTGCTTTAAAGCATATCCTCTCTTCGGTACCGTTTCTAACGCGTTCATTCTTGACTTACTAACGTAAAAACCAGTGCAATGTGTATTCTTATATATGTGAGCGCTGCAGATCACGCTTCTGTGCATATATTTTCCTCGAAGTGGCCTGAGGTTTTCTCCTGCGCTGTATAATATGGACGTGCACTGATATGCCGTGACACCAGTGCTAGTAGCTCGGTTGGTTTTGACGGCCAGGTTGAATCGGTTTTGGCCTGGTGGTTGAGTCGAGTGACAGACAGACAGACAGACAGACAGACAGACAGACAGACAGACAGACAGACAGACAGACAGTACCGTATCTTTAAAATGTGTAAAAGAACCATCGCATGCGTGGTTATAACCAGCCTGGAATAATTTTTTCTTAACATAAATTCGGATATTGTATTGCATTTGTGCATTCCTTACTTCGGTTTGTTGAATCTTTACTACAGTTGGTTATTCGCTCTATTCATTGTGACGCTTTGTTCGTACCCAGAGAGTATTATGCTTTCTTTTTAAGGAATTTGGGCAAACTAGCTAATTGGATAAGCTGGTTCGCCTCAGCAGCCGCGGCATCTCTCATTGTGCAGACAACCCGGCATGAAGTACAGCGGACGCACTCGCGGAGAAGCAGCACAGCTAATTGCAAGAGCTTAGGCGACCGTAAAAGCTGGGCCGTTATTCCCATTTATGGGGACGGCGCAGGCTTCTTTTTCCCTTCTTCCGCCTTGCACTCAACACCCCCCCACCCCCCAAGAAAAAAAGCACGAAGAAAAATGATGCACTAAGTGCGGCACAAAGCACGAGCGTCGCGGGGTTTTTCTTTACTACTGTTTTTTGTTGCATATTGTCCCTCTTACTCTAATTAACGATTTGTATGAAGCACTCTTGGTGATTAAGGAATTCTTTTTAGGAAGGCAGGTACGAATTGCGGTCACTGAGAGCGCCATAGCTCATAACGCTCATATCTGTGGTAAGGCCGTTGGGAAATGTCGCTCGATTAACATCGTACTCATAATTTAATGACACTTCAGGTTACGTCTGCGGCGCGCGATGCTGTCTACACAAATGTCGTACACAACTGAAAGCCTACGTAGGGTGTTCAGAATTTCGACACACAGGGCTCAGTTATTCCTAAACACAAGCACCGTAGTTCTGAAAGCGCAGTCCTAAAGGTCTGTGATTGTGTCGCATCATCCAATGTCTCGCGCTAGAAAAAGGTGCTCTTCGTAGCCTTCGTGATTGATGCGCTAAATTTCAGTCGTCTAGCGAGCTGCATCCGCCCATGCATCCAATTTCTGTTTGCCAATTTTAGCATTAACAAAGTCCGCCGTCCTTTTCCCCAAGGGGGCAGCTCGCACCACTGTATCTCGCCGGCCTATGAGAGTTGCAGTACGCAAGGGAACATATGCTGTAATATGGATATATTTGTACTACTTCGAAGTACCTGCAGTCACATTGCAACGGTGCGTCGAAGACTGCTTATCTCGAAACACACGTAAGACGCATCCCGCAACCGTACACCTTCAACTACTATCTTTGGAGAAATGCAGCATCTCGAACTCAAATTCTCACTCGAAAAATACTCGTGCAGTTCGACGATGAATCCGCAGGTGTACCTGGATAGTTACTTTTCAAACAAACATAACAAACATAGTATTCCACTAAAGCTTCAGTGAAACACTCCATACGGCGATGATTTCGTGAAAATATTGCCATGCTTGGTCGCTTCGCTATTAAAGGCATCGCATTGCTATTTAGCGTGAAAAACCAGCGGATTTATTATCTTTTCCATAGGCACCTCATTACTTTTCTTGTAAATTAACACACGGCATTATTCGAACAAATTTTTAAATAATTCCAGTAATCCAGGAATCCCCCAAGGCGAAAGAAAATATAGTTGCACAACTCACCAACGACGTGAAGCCGCACCGTAGAGTTCCTTCGGGCGCCGTCACGAAACACCGCTGTGCACGTGTACAGACCGGCGTCCTCGAACCGTACACTATTCACCTTGAGGCTGGCCGGGTGGCCGATAATGGAAAAGTAAGCCCGGCCCACCCAGCCGTGCCCCGCCGAACGATTCACCTGCACACAAACACGCGCAAGAAGCATGGTCTATGCAGCTGCTGCCTCAGAGACATGCAAGATAGCTTGACAGAAATTCCTACAGCAGCCAACATTCCTTTAGCACCGTTGAGTCAGAAAAATTTCGTTATTACTATATTTAGTCTAAGCTCTCAACCTGTGTTGCGGTTCTCACGTCAAAATATCAAAATATGTCTTAACTAGACAGCAAATCTGCTCTTTGTTTTCCTAGCATTTCTTTGCTGTCTGTCATTCTAGCTTAGCGCCTATGGTTTCCACCGCTAAACTCGAGAGTGCGAGTTCAATTCCCGACACTGGCACCAGCATTTCCATCGGAACTAAGTGCAAGAGTATCCTTTTCCTTAGATTTAAGTCTGTGTTAAAGAATTACAGGTAATCCACATTACACTGCAATTCTGCAATATGGTGTATATATGCTGTACCTCCACTATGGAAAGAAAGATGGCACAAAAAGGAAGATGCAGGAAAATATAAATAAATAAGAAAGAGAATAAAAGAAGTGATACAGAGTGACTTCGGCTTGGCAAGTCGCCAAAGATGGCAGCGCAAGCGCCGCTGTTCCTTCATATTTGCACCGCTAGGGCCAAGCTGCCGCATTTATTTTTATTTAGCATGCAGTGTGAAGTGGTTAATCTTAGCGGCGGGTAGGGATGTGCTCGAGACGATGGATGTAATCATCGGCTATCACGTCAGTTCACCGGCTACTTAGCTTTTTCGTTTTCATAAGAGATATGTCATGTTTCGCACCCTGCTTGATGGCACCACTATCGTTTAGCTCTCGGCGCCTAGCATGAGGTCCTGCTGTGAAACCTCACACACTTGTTTTCCGCATGAAAAAGACAGAAGCAATATAGGCTGCGACCATATCATCCTGTGACAATGTACGCTAGGTGTACTCTCCATCGATACTTATTTCTCTAAAGAAGAGCCAGGCCTGCGCGGAACCGCAGGACAGTGGTAGCGTAAGCTGGAGGACCGATGTTCTTAGAGGCCGTTTTAAAGGCTCGGCGAAACTAGTGCAACTAGAGGTGGCACGTATCCCCTGCGCCATAACTCATCATTTCGCCAAGTAAGGAAGTACCCACTACGCCATAATTACTGCGGCATTGTAACGTGCAAATATGTATAACTGCACATCTTAGAGAGTCTCTTGGCGTCTTTTTCCCGAGAACGAACCGAACTCCCGGCCCGGTGTCGACGGGTAGCTGCGGTTTGGGCCCCTCTGCGCAGCTGTCTGTTGTGCCCGGCGTTGGAAGCGCACATGGACACATGCACCACGATGACAGTAAAATACCCAACATTAACGAAAGACTGCGCGCTTCTAACGCACTTGTGCTAGCGCGTTACGGCCCGTGTAAGAAGCTGGTGTAAGACGCTGTGGCCTCTCCGCCTTATACTCTCTCAGCAGTCATGTGATGGCGTCGGCAAACGCGGCGCGTAAGACGTCTTTACATGATGATCGACTGGGCGAATTACACGGAAGGTTCACGGTTTACCGATGATTCCCTCCGGAGCTTCACCCACTCATCATCATTCACCCCGTGGATAGGCTGTGAATTTTTTTTATTTAGCATGCAGTGTGAAGTGGTTAATCTTAGCGGCGGGTAGGGATGTGCTCGAGATGATGGATATAATCATCGGCTATCACGTCAGCTCACGGGCTAGTTAGCTTTTTCGTTTTCATAAGAGATATGTCATATTTCGCACCCTGCTTGAGGGCACCACTGTCGTTTAGCTCTCGGCGCCTTGCATGAGGTCCTGCTGTGAAACCTCACACACTTGTTTTCCGCATGTAAAAGACAGAAGCAACATAGGCTGCGAGCATATCATCCTGCGACTTTGTACGCTAGGTGTACTCTCGATCAATACTTATTTCTCTAAAGAAGAGTCAGGCCTGCGCGGAACCGCAGGACAGTGGCACCGTAAGCTAGAGGACCGATGTCCTTAGAGGCCATTTTAAACGCTTGGAAAAACTAGTGCAACAAGAAGTGGTAGGTATCCGCCGCCATAACTCTCATCATTTCGCCAAGTAGGGAAGTACCCACTACGCCATAATTGCTGCAGCATTGTAAGGTGCAAATCTGTATAACTGCACACCTTAGAGAGTCTCTTGGCGTCGTTTTCCCGAGAACGAACCGAACTCTCGGCCCGGCGTCGACAGCGAGCTGCGGTTTTGGGCCTCTCTGCATAGCTATCTGTTGTGCCCGACGTTGCCTTGCTGCAGCCGCGCGCGTAGCTCTGCGGTTTGTTTCTTCAGCAGCGGTCCGCATCTGGCGAGGAGGCGCCATCAGGCATATAGAAGAGCTAAGTCAAGTTGCTGTCGGGGCTGCGCACGTCGCCTGCCGCATGTCGCATGTCGCATGGCACGATACGACACGATAAAGGGCAGCCGTTAGTAATAGTGATGACGGTAAAGTTGAAGAAGATTGTTCTGTAATGATGATCTAGATGATGCCTCTGTAATGGGTGCAGAGGTACGACGCATCCACTCCTGTGTCCTTGGAAATTATTCCTCGAACTCGTTACGCAATCCACTCTCCGCAACATATAGTGCCATATTATTATTCTGCCACGTAACATTACATTTGTTAATGCGATTCGTCGGCACACGTTACACCTGTTTAGGTCTTTTAGAGATGATTTTTCAAGCGCAGGCGAAGCTCAGTGGTAGAATGCTCGATTTCCCCGCAGAGAGTGGGGGTTCGAATCCACGCAGAGGACGAGTTGGAATACTCCTCGGTCCTAGTTATTCTTTCTAGAATTTGCGCGATAGTAGTTACGGACACCGGCGGCGGCGGCGGCGGACAACTACGGCGCATAAACGACCCTTGTTGAGATCTCATAACAGCTTACGCTGTATAAGGTACATGTAAAGCTGGCGTTTCGTTTAGTGTTATGTAAAAGAGCTGGTAGCTAAATTTAATTTAAAAAAAAGCCGAGCAGCTTTCACTCGATCGAAGGCAAAGTGAACTATATTAAGTCGGTCATGTTATCTTTGCGCACGCGTGTACTTATTAATGTGTTTAGAGTTTAAATACATCCTACGGAAAACCCTGTATACAGCACCAAATTTTGCATACCGTGTAGCGTACCGGTTACTCCGGCTTTTATTATTCCTACAAGCATTGCGAACCAACCACACACAAAGTGCACATCACACTCAAGAACAAACACCACACGTGATTATGAAAAAGAACCCCGTGTGAACCTGAGGCGATGCTGAACATGTACAAATTACAAAGAGAGCACTCATAAATGTCCACAATATATTTGCGATCTGCGTACCACGTAGCCAGTGATATCAGCTACACAAGTCCCGTAGTGATATCGATGAAGTTGGTATATTCTGTATGGTATTGACAAAAAATTTTACTGTCATTACTAAAACAGTGTAGGGTTCTTCTTCGCAAGAAAGGAAGCGGCGCGATTGTATAGCCTTTTTTTTTTATTTCGGAATCTTGCCGCTAGAAATAATGGGTAGGGATAAAAAAAAAGCAAATACGTTAGGCTTGTGAATGAAACCAAGATGTGAACGATGGAATGGTTCATGAATCCAGCAATTTAGGTCGGGTGATCGGCCAGGTCAGAGGCCTGTCGCACGGAGGAGGCGAAGATGGATTAAGTGTAGGCCTGGACAGGTGCACAGCAAGTGCCTCAGTGTGAAATTGTTAATTGCGGCATCGCAAGACGGGCAATACGCACTATAGGGCCAGTGGTACTGTTGTGACCAGAGAGTGGTCGCAGATGGGATGAACTAAGCACCGTGCCGAATCCTCTAGAACGTAAGCCCCTCTCGGCGGGATAAACCGCCAAGGAGGTTTGACACACGGTGGTATAAGGGTTCAGTGCGGTATACGTACACATACTTGTCCCTGAGCGCCTCAATAAGAAAAATTTCTCTGCTACAGTGCATGTCCTGCCTACCTGTAACAAGTTGTTCCCTCGTGCCCCAGTGGCACCTGTGGCACCGGAAGCCATGGTGCCGCTCCCCACGGCTCCACTTCCGGTTGTCTCCCTGCTGAGCGTCGGGTCCGGCCCGAAGTCCACAGTGTAGATGGGCTCGCGGCTCGCCGCTGCAGCACGGAAACCGTATCCGAGCGATGATCCCGCGCCACCGGAACCGTGTGGTTCCCGCTCAGCCGTGTGGTACCAGTGCACGAAGGCCAGCGAGTCGTTGGAGAGCGCGTCCCGCAGATCGCACGGCAGCTCCGTCTGGTGTCCTTCGCGCACGATCAGACGTTTTGAAGTAGCTACGAAAAGAGAGAGTTCAAAAAGGCGTTCAGAAACAAGGGAACATCAAAAATAGTGGCAGAGATGGAACACCGATAAGGCGCAAGCGTTGAAATGTGCTCATGGGAATTGGATTGTGGTAATGATTGGTCATGGGAATTGGTTGTGGAATGGAAATTGATTGGTAGCTTCAGTAATCTAGGGCAAAGAAGTAACAGCGCAAAGGAACACAGACGACGAAGAAACGAAGACCACAGGACAAGCGCTGACTGCCAACTGAATGTTTATTGCGTGAAAACCAGCCTATTTATACATTCTCAGAGAACATGCGCACAACAAAACACTCGCAATCACAAATACATTCGTTCTTTCATGAAGTCTATCTCCTTCTGTGATAGCGCAAGTGAGGGCGAACTAACACAATTATCTCCTTCTTGACTGATCCAGAAGCCTCTAAAATTTCTCTTTATTTCTTACATTTTTCTTTACCAATAAATTTTGTTTTTTTATACGTGGGAACGCATGTGCACTTCTTGAAATGGTCAACTAAATGGCTACCATATCCATTTTTTACATTATTGGCCTGTTGACGTGCGCGATCATTAAGGCATTATCCTGTTTGAGCAATATACACTTTCCCACAGCTCATGGGAATTCGATATACTACATTACTCATGCAATCAGTGTAACGGGTTGTGTGATTAGTGGTGCACGCGGAGGTCCTGTTTTTCGAATTCATGAGCGCACTTATCGATGACAACTTGCAAGGAGCATTAAAAATCAAATTAACATTGTGCCTGTTTGAAACATTTTTACGATTGTGAGACAATTTTACTTGTGCAAGTGTGGAACTACGTGCCCTGGCCTCTTGTCTTTCCTCTTACCTTTGTTGCCCTGCTCTGCTTTTGTTCTCTGCAAAATCGTTTCGCACACGGATGTAATGACAGATTGGGGAAACCCTAGCACGGTTACGAGACGCTACATCCGTGTGCGAAACGATTTTGCAGAGAACAAAAGCAGAGCAGGGCAACAAAGGTAAGAGGAAAGACAAGAGGCCAGTGCACGTAGTTCCATACTTGCACAAGTTGTCTCACAATCTTAAAAAAGTTTCAAACAGGCACAATGTTAACTTGATTTTCAATGCTCCTTGCAAGCTGTCATCGAGAAGTGCGCTCATGAATTCGAAAAACAGGACCTCCGCGTGCACCACTAATCACACAACACGTTACACTGATTGCATGAGTAATGTAGTATATCTAATTCCCATGAGCTGTGGAAAAGTGTATATTGCACAAACAGGACAATGCCTGAATGATCGCGCACGTCAACACGCCAATGATGTAAAAAATGGATATGGTAGCCATTTAGTTGACCATTGCAAGAAGTGCACATGCGTTCCCACGTTTAAAAAAACAAAATTTATTGGTAAAGAAAAATGTAAGAAAGAAAGAGAAATTTTAGATGCGTTCTGGATCAGTCAAGAAGGAGATAATTGTGTTAGTTCACCCTCACTTGCACTATCACAGAAGGAGATAGACATCATGAAAGAACGAATGTATTTGTGATTGCGAGTGTTTTGTTGTGCGCATGTTCTCTGAGAATGTATAAATAGGCTGGCTTTCACGCAATAAACATTCAGTTGGCAGTCAGCGCTTGTCCTGTGGTCTTCGTTTCTTCGTCGTCTGTGTTCCTTTGCGCTGTTACTTCTTTGCTCTAGATATGCACCAAGTAGCCCTCATCAAGTTGTTGCTGTTGCTTCAGTAATCGTTGCACATGGCTCATTGAGACCACACTTGTATATGTTTTTATTGCCGTAAGTGGACGCACATGGCCTTTCTTGTGACAGTACATGTATATCTTCTTTCAGGCTGGCAACAGGTATTGAGACACCGTACGCAAGAAAACTGTCATATTGTGAAAAAGAAAACTTTTTTATGACCTGCACATCATGTAATCTTTGTGATCTTGTAATTATGCCATTGGAAATACCACGAGATACGCGACAGTTCTCATAGTCGGCACATACTTTCAGTAAATGTCTAACATTATTGCTACTGAATAACGGGCCTTTGGCTTGCAGAAAATGCTAAATGGCGAGAAAGACTGTCGTCCTAGGGGACGGCAACTATTGTACTTAGTACAGCCGAATAATTGTACATTCGGGAGCAATGTTCGGTCAATGCAGCTCGGTCTGGTGCTACATTTCTACACTTTGACTACAGTAGCAATAAAAAAGGGGCAGTAAAAAAAGTACCATTTGCGGCACCAGCCTCATGTGCCCAAATAAGCAATGTGCCCAATAAGCAAATCGACGATTCTTACCGAGAGAATGGCCCGCAAGAAAGGTAAAACGTCTTTTACTAAATGAAAAATAGCAAATGCATACATTCTTAAATAGAAAATGACTTCTTCAGCACTTCACAGAAGCTTATTCACGTCAGTTATTTAAGGAGAGCCGCAGTGCATGAGTTCTAAAATAGTGAGATTTCTTTTTTGTTGAAAACTATTTTACGTCTCACTGTGGTTAGGACACTTTCCCGCGCTCAAACTCATGCAGTTAAAGAAGGCATTATCAGTTATTTATTCCATGGCGCTGCCAGTACAGAAAGACATGTGTTTTGTTTCCTTTTGTTTGTTCCCTAATTTATTATATATAGCCATAACAGGAGGATATCACGAATCACTTTGGTTAGAATAACACAGCAAGCGCTCGTTCATCTTGCTGCTTATAGAAGGTAATTAATGCAAGGAGATGAAACGTGTCATATGCACAAAGCAATTTTCGGGAAACCGAACACCTATAACATGCGAGGTGCTGCGAGTTGCAAAAATCCGCAATTGTACACGCAGAGAAAAGAAAAAAATATGTGCATAGGTCTTTTTCTTCACACGACGACATCGCTTACGCGTAGCCATGTGCACATCGCGTTGTGTGAGGCCAGCCGAGTTTTCACAAGTCACATGTGTCGAGTAAACAGTTCAAGCGTTCTCATGTTTAATATATTATGCGTGACGTAAACATTAAGTGTCGCTCGTGATCTCTTGGTGCTGGTGCACCTTAGTGCTCCTATAGAGTGGCGAACACGAGCTTATTTGAAACAATCATAATTTACTTTTTTGTCAGCTTTAAGTTTGGATGCGATTACATAAGACCATCTCATATTTTTATTGTTCTGAACCCGCTAAGTTAAATTCGGCATGAGCACTGTTATCCTACTGCTAACTTCTTTATAGCAAGTAAGTAATTACGATGAAGCAAATAAACTTGCACAAGTCTATTCAACTACAGAATGTTCGGTTCGAATTGAGCTTAGCCTGATCTACGATGCTTTCCTAGCCAACAGTCGAGACAGTTCTCTGGCTACGCATGCGATAAATATGGTACCGTTTTTTATGTTTTACTCGGAGGCATGATTTGTCTTATAGCATTTTTCGAACATACTACTTGACGCTGTTTGGACATTACGTCTGAATCCGGCACTTCATATTTAGAGCACTAAAGGAACTTTATAATGACACATTTTATGTGAGCACACGCGCGATAACTGCACTAGCAACCGCGTTAATCACCTTGACTTCAGTTTGTGTCTCGCACGTGTTCAAGTACCATAGACCTTTGCAGCACTTCCTCCGCTTTAGGCATTATGTTGTACTGCTGCATAACTCATTCTTATCACAGACACAGGCTGCTCAGTAAATTATTCATCTTCGTTAATTCGTGTGCTTCAGTGCGATGTCCCACAGTTCCTTACGGCGCACGAGGGCTGGCGGCACCACTGTATCGCTACTTCGTCGGCCCTGTGCTCTTGGGAACGGCGAATGCAGCGTTTCGGGAACACCGTCTTCGCTAACTACAACCACGTGCACTTTGATTAACTAACTGGCCGCCTTCCTCACGTTCCGACGCCTGACCAGTAACCATACCGGAGCACGTAGTCGTTTAACGAAAACTTGGGCGTGGGCGAACAAGATGCCAGCAAGCTCCTGTTAGAAGGAAGCGGCGAGCCTGGATGAGAAATTATTGCCCAGATCAGCGGTGCTCCCCAAGTCTGCTTCGAACAAGCTGTCTCGTTGTGTAATCTTGACCAGGCAGTTCTCTCGGCACGAGCTTTATTGTATTAGGTTCGACTCGCAGGCGCGGAAAACTGCGTTGCCCACTGGACGTGACTAATTCATGCAAGAATACGCTAGGCCCTCCTTCGCGAAACCTCGCGAGATCTTGTTCTCAGAAAGGATTTTTTTTATCCCTGGTTTCGCCAGTTAAGCAACTTCATCCTGGCTCTATGCGCCCTCTGGTTCCCAACTGCCGATGAAAGAAGGGCTGTTGCGCCGCATGGCTTAACACTGTTTAAGACACACCCTGGCGGCGGCTCGTTTGCTACTGCTCTTTGGTGTGCCGCGGCACGTTTGTTTAGTAATAGGATTCGTTGCGATTTTGCCTTTGCTCCTGCGGTCCCTTTGTTGCGAAATTCAGAGTGCGAGTTCTCCGGAAGAAGGAGATTCTAACAAACTTATTTTCTTTGCAGTCGTGATATTCTCTGTTCTAGATCTTCCTAGTAATATTCTAGGTCAGCAGTACAGGAGAAGGGGCACCGTTCTTTTTTTTTTCTTTTGTGTTGCTGTAGGCTTGTAAAGTCGTGCTGTGTTGGCTACGTGGTTACGTCTTCACAGGGTTTTCTTCTTGGCAAGATAAGGCGGCGTTCATTCCTGGCAGTTTATTTGGAATGTCAGCCACGATTACGGAAATCTATCATCATTTCGCCAGTACCGATGAACAAGCCGTGTCTCTTAATGTCGTGACAGTGGATATTGCTTGCAGGTTTCATACAGCAATAGTCCTCCACGCTTCATTTTTGCCCGGCGCTGCTTCTGCTCGAAGGAAATGGGATGCCCACTTGGTATGACATGCACTGATAGCAGGCGCTGTCAGGTATGACACTTGCTTCCATATGTAGCTATGCTCATCTCAGAAAATGATATCAGAACATTTGAAGCTTTATTCGGTGATACACGTATTGCAGTAACGCTTTTTTGCGCGACATCTTGTACGCGAAAGGATTACTGTAAAACAGTTGAAGACGATTAAGAAGAGCACCGAAAAGGCGGAACGTTGCTGCTTGGTGATCTCTCGTTAGTTTTCTGCAAGTTCACTTCAGCAAAATAAATGCGGAGTTGATTATATTGAGAAGCCCGTAAAATGGCCTGATTGCCCTGATTCATTTGGACCCCTCTAGGATGATACCTTCTACAGACAGCTGTACTGAAATCGACATAAAAAGAAGAGGAATTACCAAGTTTGCTATCTGTTAAGCAAAACACTGTAGCACGTTACCGTGTATACTACGCTACTGATGAAGTCTATTAGAATAGAGAACTTGGTTGTATAATTGAGTGATCGTGCGTGTTCTCTTATTTTTATATTTCAATGAAATACTTCGTATGGTCAGTTCCAAGTAACCTGTGCGCTTTGCCTAGGAATTCATTATGACCTTGAATACTAAACTTCATTATTTCTTTCTAAGCCTCGTTAATTTAATGAGAGTTCAATACGGAACCGGTTTATTAATCACTAAGCTGAAACGGCCCCTCACCAGGCCACATGGCAAGTTCTCGTTATGCACTAGAAGTTACGAAGTGCCCTTAGGGAGCAGTTTACTGCAGAACAAACTAGTCCATTATTAGCAGAGGTGAACACGTTTGAAGCCGCACACAACCAAGGTTTCAGCAGGCCAGCTTCACTGCCAGTACGACTCCCTCGCCACATGCCGACACTACAGGCTAAAGAAAAATAAACCAACAAAAAAAACAAAGTGCACTTAGTAGGCCGCAGATGTTCGTCCCCTAATAGGGGCTGAGGAGCCAGCCGCAGGAACGCCGCCTCACGATTGGCCGAGGCTGCAGCTGTGCGCTCTGGACAAGTGCCACGTGTCGGCGTTTGTAGTGACGCAAAAGCAACTTGTGGTGACGAGGCGTGCCGTGCGCGGAGCTCTGCATTGCCCACCGCCTCTCGGCGCACGAAGTTTGTGAGCGGAGAGTTAACAATGTTCAGTTTGATATTTGAATACCTTCAGCGTAGCGTAGCGATGCGTCTCTTGGCATACGTGGTAGCGAGCGCTTATTGTACGCAACGCCTTTGTTAGCTCAAAGTGACTACACCGGCTGTGGGGCCTTTTAGTGCTGCTTCCAAACTCTAACGTTCCTTTGGTCAACGCTCAAATATTTTTGGGGGGAACCGCTCTTTCGTGAATCGTTTACGTGATCCCCATCTTTCATACTGCTTTCTTTTTGTCGCATTGCGACGTAGCAAAGTGGCAAGTTATTCCTGTTGACCTCGCTCTCTCTTTCCTCTCCCGAAACTCCTTGTGAGCAGCACTAGCATGTACCTTTCTCTGTTTTAATGTTTGCGCTACCCGTTCCTCGAAGATACAGCTGTTTGCTACGTGCGACGCACTAAATCCTCAATATGATCATCGACGCACTGTTCGCAGTGTGTTAAACACAGTGCAGCTCGCTCCAGCAGGGCTCCAGCAAGGCCATGCTGGGCTCAAACACACTCTAGCAGGGCTCAAACAAGAGTTGTTGTTTACTGATATTTTTATTGGTTTCGTTGCTCTTGTCGAATACTGGCAACCTCAACTGTATAAGCAAGCGGTTTGTATCCTTGGGACATCCTCCTGCATAAGTATCTCCATTGTATTTCTTTTTATACGCAATAAGATACTGATTACTAATTAATTAATTAAATTAAGCGGCACATGAGGGCTTACAGGCAGGCAAATTCTTGCAAAAAAAAAAAACGAAAGACGTTACATACATGCACATGCGTTCATATGCGGAAAATGGTCGAGCTTCGCATTCGAAGTGTGCAGCAATGTACAATACCGTGTTACTATTGTAATAAACAAAGCGAATTTTATGCTCCATAATATCCTGCAGTTGCATCATGTTTGAGTCTGAAGTACTTATTTGCAAGCGTAGGTCATTGCAGGCCCCTGAAACCCTCCCATTATTTAAAAGGGACTCTCTACCGCTCGGAAAACTTTTTTTAGATTGCGGTAAAAATGGGCAGATCGTGCGTAACATTTACGGGAAGAAGCACGCTTTTACCCCACAAAAAAGTAATTATGTTTTTAATCTCGCTCTGAAAGTGGTGAAACAAACACCGCTAGCGACACCCAACAGCTTGATTGTGAATTTCCAAGTGTACGAGAACAAACCATGCACGCAGGTACACATATTCTGTTGAAAAACAATCGTGTACGTCTTACAAGCGTACTTCACCCTATGAGGCCCCTTTTTATAGCGTGCAATAGCAATTCGTTCTTCGATGCTCTCGGCGTGGCGCAGGTGGCGCTGCCTTCGAATTCGTCTGCCTGTACAGGCGCGTAGTACTGATCTTGTCATGCGTGCGGCGCTGCATGTCCGAGGCGCACCCCGGCAGCCCACTTTACCCCGGCGAGCCGACTTTCCCTCACCTCACCTCCTCGCTACCTCTGCAATGTCGCCCTTGGAACCGGTTCCTGTTGAGAAGAAGCCTACCGCACCCGATAGGGTTGCCGGGGAGACGATAACACTATACGACGCAGTAACCATTGTTGCCGACGTCAGTACACGTCGGAAAGGAGCGGCTTCGTAGATAAAAAGAAAGTGTTTTAGTAATTTCCGCTCGGTTTCTGGAAAAACCACTGCACGCTAGGACACTTCGAAAGGTACGCTTTCTACAGAGCCAAAAAACGGGAGAGCGATGAAGGACGGTATAGAGTCCCTTTAAAATTAGAAGTTATAGTCTTGCCTACGTGCTGAACAGACTATGAATGCATATTTCATTCGCCTTTATAAAAGTCCGTGTTGTGAGACTAGGAAAGGGCAAAAAGAAAACATGGTAAAGGGGAAGGAAGGAATAACCACATGTATTATTCGGCATGCAACAGTACACTGAGGAAATACATGGGAAAGAGTGAAGGTCAGCGGATAATGAAACGGAGAGGCATGCAGAACATATGCAACATCCCATTCAGTCGCTCTTGCGCGGCATAGGACGTTGTCATTAATCTACTGCTTCTTATGCAGTTATGTTTTCTTTAGAAACTTCAGCAATACCTTTGTCGCCCTCGGCTACAGTGACTTATGTGGGCGCCATTCCAGAATGGTTTCTACTGCAGTTCCTCTATGCTGAAGCTAATCTAGATCTGTTCTTAGTGGGCGGTCTTCACCTATTAAAAGGTGGCGACATAGGATAGGCTTAAGCGTGTCCACGCTATACGAAAAGAATGACAAAGTTTTGTTGGGCATCCAAATGTGTAAAAAAGATGCCTTCGGGAAAGCAGTTATCCATGACAGATAACCTAAAATAGCATCGCTTCGGTTGAATTCAGTTGCATATTGTTAAATCTTGCAGAGGAGACAAGTGATGTTGCCGATCGTATGTGTACTTGGTGCTCTCTTTGTGGACAGCGCTATGTCTGTGCGCCCTATAAGTTGGCTAGCCGCACTGACGTTTTTAATAGTATTGCCATTAAGAGCTGAACAAGCAGCCTTATCGGCTTGTGTTTTGCCGGACTCCTCAATGACCCACGTGTTTGTCCTTTCTCGAGCTTTGTGCAGAGGAAATATATAACCTCGAATATTAGTTGCACGCATCATGTGCGTGGCATGGTTGATAGAAGAAATAGTAAAACTGTCACTGAGTCGCCGACCATCGTCGAGTTTCTGCTTGGTTGACTACACAAGGTGGACGACGAAGAGCAGCAACACACACACATGATAAACATACACTCAATACATGCAAAGCAAAGACACTAAATAAATGGATCCGCAGCCTTCGACGTCGTTGGGTAGTGCCGCTGGGAGCAGTGTTCCTAACGAGACCACTGCTTTTCGGACCGACACCGGATACTTGTTGAAATTGTCGGCGCAGTATGGTACACTGCAGATCGGAAGGGCCCAACTAATGCTTAAGTGCAGAGGTGAACCCTCGCGAAAGGCTCCCAGAATACTTGTCGATAGCTTTACAATGCGATGTTCTTTCCGTGTGATGAGGCTTTATAAAGCTACTTGAAAAACCAACTTCGCTCTAGATTTCACCGAAGTGCCAACCATTTACGGCAACAGCAACTGCGCACCAGAGAGACAGGGGGAATGTTTATGTTTCATAGTTAGTGGCGCGAGCGTGCATATTTTTGTGAGGTAAATAAATGGAAATAAATATCATTCTACTCATTATAATAACATAAATCTTTCCACGCGTGCGCATGCAAGTCTGAGCACACCAGGCCCGAGAACTAAGAACCACGGCAGTCGGAACATTAACGAGATAGTGATTGCTCACGGCGGCAACGGAAGGTTTGTGTTGCCTTTGGCTTCACCGCGCCTAGGAAGCGTCGCATTATGCAGCCTCCATCCACAGACACGTAGAAACACAACCGCGTCAAGGCGTCAGGAACCTCGAGACATTATGAACATTTGTAGCACTTGGTCGTAGACAACGTTGGACATACGTTACACACTCTGAGAAAGCATTTGGCTTCTTGGTTTGGCACACGCAGAGACGGCAGGGTTAGGGTAATGCATATGCAGTAATTGGCACACCATACCGGTCGCCCGAACGGTTTATCTTATAGCGTAACTTCCCCACTTCTTGCTTCCACCGTCTATCTAGCGTGCGCTTAATCCCATGACCACCCGTCAACTTTAGGCATGTGGGAACACCGTATGCATCAGCTCCACACACTGCTTGCCTCGAGCTCGAATACTTAAGCACATGCGCGACATATAAGTGGTGTGGAAATGCTATGTTGTTTTGTTGTTTTATGGGGTTTTACGTCCCAAAACCAGTTCTGATTATGAGAGACGCCGTAGTGGAGGGCTCCGGAAATTTCGACCACCTGGGGTTCTTTAACGTGCACTGACATCGCACAGCACACGGGCCTCAACATTTCGCCTCCATCGAAATGCAGCCGCCGCGGCCGGGATTCGATCCCGCGACCCTCGGATCAGCAGCCGAGTACCTTAGCCACTAGACCACCGTGACGGGGCATGAAAAGGAGTGGCCGGCACTCTATAAAAGTGCCAACGTCTCCTAACTAGAGGAAAATCTCAGCGGAAGGTGGAGGCTTGAATCGATGAACAGATCGCTAAAAACGATTGAGAACAGAGAAATTCTACACAACAATAACAATAGTTTTACTTGCCCAGTTGGCGTCTGATTTGGCAAACATGTAGGTATAGTGTAAATGGCTGCACAGTTAAAACTCCCACATACGGACGCGTTTCCAATGGCCAGCTTTCAAGCGCACACTAGCGTTATTACGACCATCGTAATAAAGATCCTCGCGGAAGTGAATAGGGACCTGAAATGCCATTGCTGCATTTTAAACTTGCCTGATGTGGTGTGCTTTTCATGACGGCAGCTGAGAAACTTTTTTTTCTTTTTTACTTGTATATTTTCCTTATATCCTAGCATTATACATGAAATCCGCCCTTAAATTACATTTCCAATATATTTTCCCGATATTCCGGGGACATTAAGCGTGTTAGGTGCTGGCGGTCTTGGCATAACGCCACGAAAATAGCGCAACTTGTCTTCCGCTCACGGAAAAAATTAACGCCTTTAATGGTCTGCGGCAATCGATCCGTGAGAAATCAATCATCCAAGGCACATGTCCAGGGGTCCCACCCCAACGCCTGCCGTAGAGAGGAAGTAACACAAAATTCCCATTTACAGTTAGCCATATCTCATCCCAAAGGCGCACAGAATGACTTACAAAATCGCGAAAGAAAAGTAATATTAAAAGGGACCGTTCCACACTTTCTATTGAGCATGCTTATAATGTTTCAACTTCAGGGTTAGTTAAAGGAGCAAGAAAAGCTTCACACGAGTTCGCCATTTTACGTGTGGCCTTTTCAAGTGCACAAATGACACATTGGTGCGAGTGATCCCGCCAGTGGTGTTCCGTAGGCCGACTGCATCGCCCGGTTTTCCTGTAGGATGCGGAAGCGCGCACTTGACCTCTGCGTCTCAAGAACTGTCACTAATGAGCTATATCATATTATTTCTTTAATTATGTGTTGCTTAGGAAATCTTGATGAACAGATCGCTAAAAACGATTGATAAGAGGGAATGTCGCAGGAGCCAACGTTTCGACAAGTGGACTTGTCTTTGTCAGGGCGGTTCTGCGACATTCTCTGTTCTCAATCGTTTTTAGCGATCTGTTCATCGATTCAAGCCTCCACCTTCCGCTGAGATTTTCCTCTAATTAGGAGACGTTGGCACTTTTATAGAGTGCCGGCCACTCCTTTTCATAGACAGTATGGTGATACACGTCAGATATATATGATCATTCTTGTCGTGGAACTAGGACATCCGACATTCCGACTTTCAGTTCTGACAAAAGCGCTGTGCTCGGATGCCACCACAAGGTACAGCACCGTTCGTGCTGAGTCTTCCCGTGCACCTACATTTCTCCGATTGATGAGTGAGGCAAGCTAGACAGAGGAAAAAGGAAGCTACGCGGTTGAGTCTAGCGAGAGGGGACGGCTGGACGGACGAATTTTCTGAGCTTACTCAACCGTATAGCTATTGTTACTGAAATAAAACACGTATTTCTGCAAATATGTAGCGCATAACAACAAAGAGAAACGAAAGAGGCGCAGACACGACAAGCGCTAATTTGTCAATGGTGATGTCTCGTGAGTATGCAGACGTAACGCCCGCAATGCCTCCTGCAGCAACTGCCCTCCAAACGGCGTCGTGAGACATCTCCACTACGCGTGCTTCTACTCCGCAGGAGATTTGTCTTATACACCACGCCAACATCATTGAAAGGACAGCTCTATCGTTTAGCATAGCTCAGTGACACATGCTTTTGGGGATATTGCTTAATTTTAATACAAGTCACCTATTAAGTCAGCTCGCTCGCGCTTTTGGGCAGCATCACTTTGCTCTGAAAGAGCGGCGTTCAGCGGAGCTGTTCAACACCACCCCCTTCTAAATCATGAGGGAAAAAAAGCCATGTCATGTCCTTAAACATTTAGCCTGCAGTTAGCCGTATGAATGTGCATAAGAGTACAAGTAGCTTATTTCGCCACCTCGCGAAACCTTATCTTTTGTAAACTACACGAGCACTGATCAATGCGCCCACTTCCTCCGTCTCCCTTTGCATTGAACATATGAATCTATAATAAGCAGCAGCAGTGCAAACAAGGGGGCATATTCGTTTATCACACCTGTTCAAATCACGCGTTAATGTTCGAACAGTCTGTCTCATGATTTGCATTTCAATAAGTTGCCAAGTAACCTGCCTCCGCAGCTGTAGTCGCCGTTTTTACGGCGAAGCGAGTAGCGGTTGGTAAATTGTACGCCGCAACTCGCATGGCAGGAAAAATCATAGTTAAATAAAAAAAAATATGCCGTTAGGCGGAGGCATCGAAGCCACGACCGCCGTTTAAGCCATGCGCCACTATAGTGCAAGCTGTGCTAATTTTCTTTCATCAAAAACGTACAAAGGCAAATTTTTGTACCATATGGCCTTGCTACTGTTGTTGCGCCCCTACTTGTAGCAATTAAAGTATGTGTTATTCATAATCGTGGCGCGAAATGTATGCGGACTCTTTCGTATCGTTATTACGTATTAGTGGGACAATATTGCTACGAAGCGACCATAGTATCTGGGTATGGCTCATACCATCGATGAAGAAGAAGACGAAGACGGGACTGGCTGATGCGCTGACTGTGTTGCAACGCACTCAAGCGACCCCTCGCAGCCCTCAGTGTCTCTCATTCAAGCTGTCGTCAGGCAGGAGTTTTCTAACCTTGGTCTTCCACTAGCGTGTCCAGTGTCTCGTCCAGATACTCGCCCTTATTTTACGGGGCCCGTTCGTCGATCCTTTACCTCCACGTCGCCCCGCCGTAACCTCGCGGAGTGGAGAACGCCCGACGATCAGCCCATATGCTTTTCCTGCCATCAAGCCGGACACATTTCTCGTTACTGCCGTCGCCGTTGGACCTACCCTCCACGACAGACCTTCCCTACCTACATGCGCTCTCCTCCAGCCAGACAGTCAGCGCCTACTTCACCTACTTACTCATCGTCGACCTCCCACGAGCCTTTTACCGCCGATGCCAACGACGTTCGCCGGTTCTCCCGTTCCCCGTCGCCGCAACGCCGCCAATCCCGCTCTCCGCAGCCTCGACGCTTTTCCTCTCCGACCTTCTCTGGACGCTCCCAGCCGGAAAACTAGATAGTGCAGCTTATAGAGGTGAAGCTGCATTACTACCGTCGCTCGAAAACCCTCTACTGACGCTCCCGACGCACCACAGCCTTCTGAAAGTAAACGTCGACAATGTTCCTGTAACAGCCCTTATCGATACTGGTGCGCACATATCTATTATGAGTGCCTCTTTACGCCGCCGTCTGAAGAAGATTATGACGCCGTCTACGACGCCGACAATACGTGTTGCCGATGGAGGTGATGTTCACGTCATAGGAATGTGCTCTGCCCGTGTAAGCATTGCCGATCGTCACACTGTCGTACTTTTCGCTGTTCTTGCTCGCTGCCCACATGACCTTATACTTGGCCTTGACTTCCTTTCCGAGCACTGAGCTTTAATTGACTGCTCTTCGGGAGTACTTCACCTCGATCTTCCTCTGCTCTCAGATATTCCTGAAACATCTATCAGCCGCCTAAGCTCCACCACTTTTGTTCGTTTACCGCCTCGGGCCGTCACGTACGTGTGCTTGTCGTCGAACCCACCCGTTCCTGACGGCGACTACATCGTGACCCCTATAACTGACGTCCGCCTGACCCGCCATGTTACTGTGCCACATACCGTCGCCACAATAGCAGACAACTGCGTGTTCCTCCCGCTCCTAAATTTTGGCCTCACCCCCCAAGTGTTGCCTCAACGGATGTCGCTTGCCCAGCTTGCAGCTGCGACGGACCACGACATCACTGTTGTTGCCGCAACCATTCCTGACCAATCTGCAGTTACACGGTCACCTGATTGCGACGACAGCATTTTTCGAAAAATGATTGGGTCAGACCTCCTTCCCCACCAGGCCGACGCTCTCTGCCAACTTTTGACATCGTACAGCGACATCTTCGACGTTCACGATCGACCCTTGAGCCAGACGAAGATTGTCACCCACCGCATACATACTGGTGACTCTTTGCCCATTCACCGCCGCCCTTACCGTGTATCCGCAACGGAACGTGACGTGATCCAAAAAGAGGTCGCCAAAATGCTTGCGAAGGACATAATCGAACCATCATCTAGTCCTTGGGCCTCACCCGTCGTATTAGTTAGGAAAAAAGACGGTTCCTGGCGTTTCTGCGTTGATTATCGACACCTAAACAAAATCACCAAGAAGGACGTGTACCCTCTTCCTCGTATTGATGACGCCCTCGACCGCCTCCATGGTGCCGCTTTCTTTTCATCGCTAGACCTTCGATCTGGTTACTGGCAAATTGCCGTAGATGACATGGATCGCGAAAAGACCGCCTTTGTTACCCCCGACGGTCTCTACCAATTCAAGGTCATGCCCTTCGGCCTCTGTAACGCACCAGCAACATTCGAGAGAATGATGGACACGCTCCTTCAAGGGTTTAAGTGGCAGACGTGTTTGTGCTACCTGGACGATGTAATAATCTTCTCGCCGTCTTTCGAAACACACCTGGAGCGCCTCTCGACGATCTTGGAAATTTTTCGGCGAGCTGGCCTCCAATTGAACTCCTCGAAATGTCTCTTTGCTCTTCGTGAAATTACCGTGCTGGGCCACCTTGTTGACGCTTCCGGAGTTCGACCAGACCCAGCGAAAGTACACGCTGTCACGAGCTTTCCTGTTCCACGCTCTGTCCATGATGTTCGAAGCTTCGTGGGCCTGTGCTCCTACTTCCGTCGTTTCATCAAAGACTTTGCGGCACTTGCTCGTCCCCTCACTGACCTTCTGAAGCACGACGTCCCGTTTTCTTGGGGTCCTCTACAAGCCGACGCCTTCTCTCAGCTAATTGCAGCACTAACCACTCCACCTATCCTTGCACACTTTGACCCAGATGCACCCACAGAATTGCGCACGGATGCTAGTGGGTACGGCATCGGTGCAGTTTTGGCACAGAAGCAACAAGGCGTTGAACGTGTCATTGCTTACGCCAGTCGTCTTCTATCGAAACCGGAGCGCAACTACTCGATTACCGAAAAGGAATGTCTTGCCCTTGTTTGGGCGGTTTCTAAATTCCGTCCTTACTTATATGGCCGCCATTTCCGTGTTGTTACCGACCACCACGCTCTTTGCTGGTTATCTTCCCTGAAGGACCCTACTGGACGACTTGGCCGGTGGGCTTTGCGCCTACAGGAGTACTCCTACTCAGTTGCGTACAAGTGTGGTCGCCTCCATCTCGACGCCGACTGCCTGTCGCGCTACCCTGTTGACCCACCGGATGAGTCAGACATCGAGCCTAGCCCCTGCGTCATGTCTGTGTCTCAGTTTCTTCGTATTGGTGACGAACAGCGGCAAGACGCTTCCTTGCGGTCGCTCATTGGCCGTCTCGAATCTGCACCAAACGACGCGTCGTTCCGCATGTTCGTCCTCCTAGATGGAGTACTCTACCGTCGTAACGTCCAACCAGATGGCCCTGAACTTCTCCTCGTCGTGCCTAAACATCTGCGCGCATCGGTCCTTCGTGAGCTGCACGACGCACCCACTGCTGGCCATCTTGGCGTATCTCGCACGTACGACCGTGTTCGCCGCCGCTTCTTCTGGCGTGGTCTCGCCCGGTCTGTTCGACGCTACGTGGCCTCCTGCGAAAAATGCCAACGTCGGAAGCGACCTGCCGCACCCCCTGCTGGACTACTTCAACCACTGCCCGTGCCGACCGAACCGTTCTTTCGTGTTGGTGTCGACCTTCTCGGCCCTTTTCCCGAGTCAAACTCCGGCAACAAATGGGTCGCCGTTGCTATAGATCATGCAACCCGGTATGCTATCACTAGGGCTCTTCCGACCAGCACTGCTACGGACGTCGCCGACTTCTTGTTGCGTGACGTTATACTACACCACGGTGCCCCTCGCCAACTGCTCACAGATCGTGGCCGCGCATTCTTGTCGCGAGTAATCGACGATCTCTTGCGATCCTCCTCCACACAGCACAAGTTGACCACCTCCTACCATCCCCAGACAAATGGTCTCACCGAGCGCCTCAATCGTACCCTCACGGACATGCTTTCCATGTACGTTTCGTCTGACCACCGCGACTGGGACCTGGCCCTACCGTACGTCACTTTCGCCTATAATTCCTCACGCCATGACACCGCCGGTTATTCTCCATTTTATATGCTTTTCGGCCGCGAACCGACCTTACCACTGGACACCCTGCTTCCGGATGTTACCGCGCCGCCTAGCGAATATGCTCGTGATGCCATCGCTCGTGCCGACCACGCGCGTCAAGTCGCCCGCTCGCGGCTGTGCGCCTCGCAAGCAAGCCAGAAGCGCCTTTATGACAGCCGCCATCGCGACGTTGCCTTCTCACCCGGTTCCTTAGTACTACTATGGTGTCCTTATCGACGTGTTGGCTTATCCGAAAAGCTGCTATCAAGATACACGGGTCCTTACCGCATCGTCCGCCAAGTAACGGACGTTACCTATGAGATTGTTCCTGTCTCCCCGACTCTGTCTACTGCAGCTCCTCCCACCGACATAGTTCACGTGACCAGACTGAAGCCTTACTACCTCCCGTCTGACGACCGAGTTTAAAGTGCGCCGAGACGGCGCTTCTACCACCGGGGGTAATGCTACGAAGCGACCATAGTATCTGGGTATGGCTCATACCATCGATGAAGAAGAAGACGAAGACGGGACTGGCTGATGCGCGGACTGTCCACCATCTTGGTTGTTGTCTGGTTAAAGCCTCCCTGTAAATACATTGTAAATAGCCGTCCTCTGTGTCTTTCTCGTAACAATATGCTTCACAAAACGCCCCCCGAAAGTCCTCCTTTCGGCAGTTTAATGAGAAGCACCTCATCATTGATGACGCGGTTGGGCATAAAAACGCCGAAGGCACCACTGCGCCCGAATCTTAACGATGTCCGTCCTGTTTCGGTGCACAGAACGTGCCGCACCATACACATTAAAAGAGTGCGTTCACCGCGTAATTCATGCGACTCTAGCCGTTTTGCCACGCAAAGATCAATTCAGTGGCTGCATACGTGCGCCTCCTTTGAAAAAACTTGAACAATATAATGTCTCTTCTTTTTTCAAGAATAATTCCGCACGCTATTGTTCCGTAGCTACCTTTGTAACGGGAAGGAACGGCGCATTCGTGCTCGCCCAGAGAGTGGCAGCAGATGCCGTCGTTCCCACTTGTAGATCGATGCTGTTCCGGCAGATTAAAGCTAGGCGGATGAAGGAACTCCGCGGCTGGTGCCGTAAGCTTCACCGACCAACACCGAGTTTCGTATTTTCTGACTTGACCCATTATTAACTGTGGATTTCTGTGGAGGTAACAACGTGTCTGTAATAATAGCGTGGTTGTTTCGTAGCGGTCGAAAGCAATTATAATAAGCGTGCCCTGCCTTACGCAAAATAGGAAGTCCCTGTTCTGCAGCGTTTGACCTTACGGTTCAGGCTTACGAAAAGAACGTGCGTTGAGAGCATACGGTACGAGCTTGTATTAAAAAAAGGAAACAAAAAACAGAACGATACTGAAAACAGTAAGTTCTCTTGCCTTCAACAAGGATATTGCAACAGCATTAAAAATGCAACGGTAGCCTTTCACTGTGCGTTTAAGCTAAGCCTCACATCTCAGTGTTTTGGCAAAAGATGTAGTGAGGCGTGCGTATCAAGTTCTCTGCAGAAAGCATGAATGGACGAGAATTGTGGTTGGTAAATTGGATGCGCATAAAACTGTTTTCTCTGTGACAGTCTTGATATATCCCTATTGAAAATCCACCTGCAACCCATCACCATAATCCACCATAACCACCAACTCAATGGTGGTTTTTTATGGTGGACATGGTGGTTAGATGGTAATTGATGTTATGTGCCTCGCTGAATGCACGTTTATTTGGCTGAGCCCGTCCAGGCCTCTCATGCACCTCTCTACAGTTGTTTACTATTGTGTTGACAAAAAAAAAAAGAAGCACAGAAAAGCGAGAGTAATGTACAAGGTAGCCGTCTTTCCTGATTCAAGGAAGGAACCTTCAGTGTTCATTTGTTGTTGTGATTTAACGCTTTATTTGCATCGCCATAAGTGCGATGTAACTCGGCGCCGGTATAAAAGAGGATGGGGCGCGTTCACCCAATTAGGTGTGCATTTAATGAAGCACAAAATATCACCCACCATGTAACCAGCATGAAACCACCATGTCCACCACAAATACCACCATGCCAATGGTGGCTATGGTGGATTATGGTGATGGGCGACCAGCGTATTTTCAATAGGGATGTGTTGTCGATATACAAGCTCATACTACTTGCTCAAAACCATAGCAGATAAATCCAAGCTGTAACCACTAACTAAGGTATTAGGGCCAAATTCACTAAGAAGGGGCCGTGCATAATAAATGTATGAGTATTTATATCGAAAAATAGGACAATCTAGTGTCTGGGGACCGCTCTCTTGTAAAAAAAAAGTTTATTAATCTTAGAAAGTTCCGGAAGTTGAGACAGAACGGTGATTGCGTTAGTTCCTGCTCGCTGTTATCTTCAACTTCTAATCCATCTGATAGCGGGAGGCATTATTATTTGCTACTAGAGGCGTTTTCTTTGCAGGTTTAAGCCAGGCACGATCATATTTGCGCAGTGATGTATCCTATCTACACCACAAAAGTAAACCAGCAAACGAGTAGGTGTGTATACACTACAGAGAAATGAACTGGTGATTTTCACTGGCTGATATTGGAAAACCGTATTTGGATCATGTTCTCACTACTACTTCACCGTTCACAAAAAATTGTGCGTGTCAACAGTGAGGTTCATCTGAAACAGGAGGAGGAGCGGGATGGAAACAGAAAGGCAGCGAGGTTAACCAGAAAGCGTCCGGTTGGCCACCATGAAACAAAAGGTCCTAAAACAGAAGGTACTAAAACAGGAGACATTTTTAAAATGGGAACCATTTCTTAGCGAAATTCGGCGACTATGACCGTATCTACCTATCTATCTATCTATCTATCTATCTATCTATCTATCTATCTATCTATCTATCTATCTATCTATCTATCTATCTATCTATCTATCTATCTATCTATCTATATATCTATCTATCTAGCCACCTACGACTTTGTGCTCCCGTCCCGCCACGGTGGTCTAGTGGCTATGGTACTCGGCTGCTGATCCGAGGGTCGCGGGATCGAATCCCGGCCGCGACGGCTGCATTTCGATGGAGGCGAAATGTTGAGGCCCGTGTGCTGGGCGATGTCAGTGCACGTTAAAGAACCCCAAGTGGTCGAAATTTCCGGAGCCCTCCACTACGGCGTCTCTCATAATCAGTGCTGGTTTTTGACGTTAAACCCCACAAAACAACTTTGTGATCTCCTGGCCGTTTAGTTAATGGGATGTATAGGAAAATTGGTGTGCAACAACATGAATGCATGACGAACACAAATGACAGGTCATAACAGGAAAATCAAAACATGCATGTCCTGAGCGGTATGATTTACATGACACGGTCTCGGTGCTCTCCTTGTCTTTTCTTTAATGGGATTATACGAACACTGGTATGCAACAACATGCCTGCATGGCAACTACAAATGACAGGCTATAACAGGAAAATCATGACATGAATGTCATGAGCGGCATGATTTACGTGTCACGGCTGCTTTCCTAGCCGTTTAGTTAGTGGGATGTATACGAAAATTGGTATGGTGAGACAGCAATGTAGGGCGACCCTGGGTAACGCGTTCTACGAGCATGAAGATCGTGACATGCGTATCATGAGCGGCAGGATATACATGCCACGCGTTTCGTTAATGGGATGTACACCAAAATTGCTATGGCACAACACGACTGCATGACGAACGTAAATGACAGGTCACAGCACTAGAATCATGACATGCGTGTCTAAGCTGTCTACATGCCACAGTCTTGGTGCTCTTGCGGCCGTTTCCTCAACTTCATATGTACCAAAATCGGTATAGCGAGACAACAATGTACACCCGTTTTACGTTCCTGATGCATGCTTCGCATTTTGTTGATTGACACTGCACGTGGGATCTGGCTTTTTTTTTTTTTTTTAACTGTTACTAGACACCCTCTATTCTCAGAGGATCACGCTGCTTTAAAGCAAGCAGTGCAATCTTTGTTGCCGATGGCGACGTGTTTTCAACGCTTGGTTTAATTTGCATTGTTGTCGGGCGATATTGCCACGGCGTCTTCCATCATACTACTGACGTCATATTTTTAGGCATAAGCTGCTAGGCGCTCGAAATAATCTGTCAGTTATACTGTTAAAGTGAGCTTTGCAGTTTCTTGTTAATTCTGACTTTTCGGAAAACAGCTCTGCTGTACCGTGGCCAGGCGACGGGGAGACGCTACGTGGAGACGCTACCTGAGTGCGCGCTGAGCGCCTCCCTCAAACCCGGCCGTGGCTGTACTAACTACTACCGAGGTAATGACGGTTTGAGTCGTGTTTGCGCAAGCTCTCGTCCGAATGCGACCAGAAAATGAGATATGACGTTGATTTGACGTCCGGCATCCTCTCTTTAATGGCAGCAGTACTTTGCAGAATAAAACGAAGACAAAAGTCGGCGATCATTCGTTGTAAATTAAAAAAAAAGTTGTGCTTTCCTCATTTACGCTATACTAGTGTAACTGAAACAGAATTCCTCGAGTAAGCTTAATTTTGGGGGCCAGAAAAGCGTAGGAAGTTCTTTTCTCTCTTTTTTGTATAAATATTTTATAATTAACACTAAACTAGAAATTACCCGGACCGCAGAGGATGTATGACTTGCGGAATTCAATTAACGGAGTTGATTTATCACTAACGCACGCAGTCCGCCGCGGAGTGTGAACGGGGAAACGTGGAATCTACCACGAATGTATTCCACGAGTGCCATATCTCACACGCGTGCAAGATGATGGCCGTGAACCACTGCATTCCTCCCATGCGAGGACCGCGTGAAGCATTATTGATAGCGACGTGGCTCCTTCATGGGGAGTGATAGTGGCAGGAAGGCAAGTTTTTCTTTCTTTTTTTTTTGTCGCCCAGAGGGATATATTACCAATCAGTTCTTTGCGCTGTCTTTATTTTGTGAACATTTCTATATCATATTTTCATACCAGCCTTATTTATCTAATGTCTGCTGTATTTGAATATGAGACCTGCGACGAGCACTCTTTTTCAACGGTTATGTTAATACTACGCAGGCTTCATGATTTTTGAACGCGACCTGATACACAATATAATCAAGGAAGGGAATACATTTCCTAAAGGTTAATATTTTTTGCTGGTGAAGAATTAACGCTCTTCAACCTTATTTTGGAAACCTATTCCGTATTTTTCAGGCAGTGAAAATGTCCATCTGAAAAATCGGAGTGTCTTGCCTCTATTATTAGATTTCCACTGCCTTTCCACACCCGCGGGACTACCTCTTTGGCGATCGTTTTCGCGGCCTCGTTTTTAATCACGGCGAGCTCATTTTGAACCCCGTCGACTCCATCATCAACGAGAAGATATTACTGAGTGCCCCGAGGTAATGCCGCTAATAGCTGTCGACGCCCAAAGGGTTCGATAATGACATCATCGCAGAAGGCAATGCAGACATAGTCCACGAAAAAGAGGTGCCTGAAATTAACGCCCATCTGAGATGGGGAGGTCATGCAGTAAGCTATCAACGAACGCCGTAAATCGCAGGTACCACCTGAATGCGTACTGCCTTTTTTTTTCTTTTTGATTACTTAAGGGGTGAAGACATTCTGTTTTGTTTGCGAGAAACTCAACCACTTATATATATATATATATATATATATTCAGAAAAATATGAAGTGGTTGATTGCAAGGTGTTGTTACTAAAATTTCAGCGTGTGGAGAGACATGCTTCGGTAATTATTACCACATAT
Source organism: Hyalomma asiaticum (assembly GCA_013339685.2). Lineage (NCBI taxonomy): Eukaryota > Metazoa > Arthropoda > Arachnida > Ixodida > Ixodidae > Hyalomma > Hyalomma asiaticum. The sequence goes on from CM023482.1 coordinate 61,933,702, forward strand.
GGCCTGGGAAACGCTGTAGCTGTAGAATTCGGAAAGGTTGTCTACAATTCGCAGTATTCAAGGTCTCTATTTTCTTAGCTTTCTTGGCGCGTGCAGTTTTTCAGGTTCAGTAAGGCTTTCTTGAGCCATGTCGTATTCACCGTATAAGATATATTGTTATTTCAAAAGGTCTGCTATATTCCGAGGTTTAGAAATAGCAGGTTGTTTGCTTGTTTTTAGCGAACCACAAAGTAAAGTTGATTGAAACGGTTTTAAATAAAGTAGTAATTGTAGCGCAACCCACAAGAAAGAAAGAAGCGGCGCGGAAGCTGTAATTGATGTCATTAAAATTTCGTCGACATCATGCTGCATTTTAATGATCATATTTACCCTCGCTAAGTGATGAACAATAATGCACCTATAACTTTCAGCGTCGAAGCATCGCCTATAAGTCGTCCTGTTGTTGCAATAGTGGGCTCTGGAGTAGGAAAGGTTACCAGCCAGGCAAAAGCTATGCATTCCGATTTCCCAATTTTCGCGAATTTGTGTCCTCTGTGCAGACTAGCAAGAATAGCGAAACTTGCGAACGCCACCAGTGGCGGCCTATAAGTAACCGCCGAAGCAAACGGAAACGGCGTTGCTAGCACTGCGTTTAAATTTCTTGGTGGCATTTTTTCACGTGGAAGCGAAAATTTTATTTCCCGCCAACCGCGCGCCTACCCAAGGGTCATTACCCGCAGATGGAACCTCAGCCACTGCTATGACTATGCACCTCCCCCCTCACCTAATACCTTCTTGAAGGCCTGCAAATAAATAAATAAACAAATGAATAAACAAACAAACAAACAAACAAATAAATAAATAAATAAGTAAATAATAATGTCAATCAAACCCCCCACATGCACACAGGCACACTTTTGAGATGCTAGCTGCTGGTGTTTTCTTGAGTCGCAATTATATGTCACTGCATAAGTTGCATAAGTACAACTTGGGAGGTCCTACAGAGCGAGGAACATTTTTTATCATTACGGCGACTGCGTACAGTGGGGTCCAGTTTTAAAGGAAATACTCGCACGCACAGCACGACCGCACTTACTTCGATCTATTTAGGGCAGTGTCGCGTATAGCAATATAACTTGGTTGTCTGTTCTGACTCTTTTCATCAAGAACGTTTCTTTAGGTGCTTGTAGTTAGAAGACCAGCGTAGGACATGCGTGCATTTTAATGTTCGCATGAATAGTGAACTTTTGTATATTTGGCAGTCTCGAGGGCGAATAGAGGGGGTACCATAATAACGCACGTTAAACAAGCAGGTGGTCGAAATTTCCGGAAATTTCGGAGCCCTCTAACACGTCAGGACGCTGCGCCATGTTCACTTTAAGATTCGTAGAAATAGCCTCTTTTCCATCTTGGAAGTTGCATCTCCTTATATACTTTAGTGAGCACATACGTGAAACTTGCGGATTTTTCAAACGTCATGTATGTCTATATGGAAGGGCATGACATAGTGTTAGCGTTCAGTTTTGTCCTTTACTCGAAGCGCTATCATGCGTAGTCTGAAAGGCTTGTGTTCAGGCGAGACTCACTTTCGACTTTCCAGAGGCCCAATTATATGATTTCTCATTTTATCGTGCGGCATCCTGAATCCCTAAAGTACTGGCTGCGCTACTGAAACGTCGTGGAGGTTATCAGCACCTGTTGTGCTATAATTAGGTTATAAACGCTTGTTTCCACCATTTTATTTTTGCTCGCTATTTGGATGTTTAGGTAGCAGATTATTGGCCAACATCTTATCCAGTAGTTCGTTGGCGCTTCTTCGGTTTCATTGAGTCTTCTCTCTTCCTTGTACACTTCGATGCATATTTGTGAGATTCTGCCGCGGGTTTTTTTCAAACCACATACGTCCTAGGCAATTAAATAAACACCTGAATCGGCGCACATTACACACGAAATATCTTCGTATTCATAGATAGCTTTGGGTAGTAGCTATATGGTTCAGTGATGGAGACGGTGGTGCATGCGTATACGCATCATAGTAAATGAAGAATCCCCAAAATCAACGTGTCACTTTCATACCGCATTTGCGGCATCGGGCAGTAAAAAAAAAGTATAGCTAGCTTTCTTTCAGGCTGCTTGCAAAAATCGACTGCACGAACATTAAATCGACTGCAGTCACAGCAAGGACTTTATCCTGAACAAAGGAAAAAAAAATTATCATACTCGACACTTCAGGTTCTTAGTTTTTCCTTGCGTTCCAGATGTGGAGTACGTAGCTTCCTAAGTGCGTATATTACTGAACTTTGCAGGGATGACGGTACGCCGGAGTTGTGACTCTAAAGCGCTTGCAGCGAAACAAAACGAAAAGAAAACAAAAAGCCTAGTCCGTTAAGCAGAAGACAGAAGCGTACATTGGCTGCTTGATTACAGACAAGGGTGCGACCCCGTGCCAAGAGGGTTAATGACCTTCCATGACCCCATCGCTCAACACGCTCACCGGTGCCTAATGAAACCCGCCAAACTTCGCGACTATCAGGTCAAGCAGTCACTCCGCGCTACGCGGTGATGCCTTCTCGTTTTCTATCTGTGCGCATTCTATCGACGTGTGCCTATCGGATTCTCAGCGTGCGAAGATATGCGTACGCAAAAGGTCGTTACCCGCAGATGGAACCTAGGGTACCGCGTCGCGTCATTTCTCTCAATTCATATTCAGTCACCCATAGCAATCATCGCTCTTTCTTGGTTTACTTTTTTTTTACACTCGGATAAAAATATAAGCGCTGAAATGAAGACATTGCTTCGTATCCCTCATATATAACACTTATCGGTTGTTGAATTAGCAGTGACTTCACATATACCGAACAGGGGTGCTCTGGTGCACCATTTCATGCTAGCATGAACGCATTTCTGAGCATGGTGTGCACAGGTGTGATTTGTCGAAGCTTCTACAAGTCTGAGCGTAGGGCAGTGAAATAATGCATCGAAACTGAAGCTCTTATGAAATCGAAGGTTATTATAAACTCCCCATTATGCTGCTTTCAAATCCGAATGGAACATCTTCAGCCTTGAGTTTTCTAGACTGTTGTGACTTATAAGTAGCAAACTCTTATACGTCTAAATTAATTTTGATGCCCAACTATAGCCGCATGTATTAAAAAAAGCTCCTTTTACATTAGTCTCACGGCAACAATAATCCAAACATTTCCTTCTTTCTTTTTTGAGAGAAAGTTGGCGACTGTACACTCTCCAAAAAATAAAAGTAAACCCATTTCCACGCCTGTGCAATCTGAGTACGGAGCTGGCAAGCAAGCGTCACCACCGGCTGAACACAGATGGAGTTCTCTTACCTCCCTTGGTCTTTCTATCTTTCTTTACCTCTTCCTAATCTTCTCCTCCTTCTTCTTTCTGCCATCTTTCTTTCTTTCTTTATCTCTTTTTATACTGCACTCCGACCTCCTTCCCTCAGTTCTCTATTCCACCTTTCGCTGATTATAGTGCGCATGTTATGCTATGGTTTGCCATCTCACCCCTTCGTGTTGCTCCTACTTTCCTTCCTCCTCCCACTTACATCAGTCGACCTCGCCCTCAGTTCTCTTTTCCTTCCTATGGCTAATATATACTGTGCAGGTCTATGCCATGTTTTAATCTCCCCGCCCCTCGTTTCCTTCCTCCGCACTTCACTTCTCCTTGCACCACCTCGACATCGTATACTACGTGGGGCGATGTTACATAAGGAGACTTCCCTTTGCACCACCTCGATATGCTATACTTTGCATGGTTATATGTTACATTAGGTGACTTCTATTTGCACCACCTCTATATACTATACTACGCACGGCTATGTTACATTAAGAGACTTCTCCTTGCACCACCTCGATATATCATACTACGCAGGGCTGCGTTACATTAGGAGGCTTCTCTTTCTAGTGTTACATTAGGAGACTTGGCGCCACCTCAATATACTATACTGCGCAGTACTATGTTACATTAGGAGACTTGGCGCCACCTCGATATACTATACTACGCAGGGCTATATTACGTTAGGAGACTTCTCTTTGCACCACTTCGATACACTGTACTACGCAGGGCTATGTTACGTTAAGAGCCTGCCCGGCACACACACGCTTTCTGTGGCACGTACCCGCGAATCACAGTTTTCGGTGGTCGCGCATGGCGTACTCTGGATTGGCACATCATCGCCTATTCCGTTCTTGGTCAAATGAGCGACACTATTCGTTTCGCGCTTCTTCTTCTTCGCCAGTCAACTGATTCTTAGGCGTAGCCGCTGCGCCAGAGTGGACGATGTATGGACGTAACGAACGGCGAAGCATGCAGTGCGTGCTTGGCGCCCGCTTCGCAGGCATTTGCGTGGTGGCGTCACGGCTATCGCCTGCCTACACAGCTGCGCCCTCTTTATTCTACGCTCGGCGCGAGCTTCGTATGTGTTGCGTGAGGACTACGTGACCTCCGTATGACATTATTGTGTAGCGCAAAACTAGGAGAAACAAAAAACGATAGAGTAAGAGAGGAGAAGTCAAAGAAGGCGCCACGCCTCATCTCTCCTCCATCTCCTCCCTAAATAATGTCACACAGCAAGTACCAATTAGCCCAAGAAAAAATTACCGTACGTGACCTCTGTAGCTGAAGTCGGCTCGGCACGTGCATCGCAGACGCCAACGGAGGTGGTCCACCACGAGGTTTTGCCAAGCTTAAACAACTACGCAGTTGAAAGGCGCTATTTTTAGACCCCGACGGATATTTCCAAGGCCACTTACCGCAAAAATTGACGCTTTGAGTATACCACCTAAGCTTGTTTTTCACACGACCTCCTGACGCTACACTAAGTTGGGGCTTTAAAAAGAGGGAGATAAATAGGCAGAGAAAGCGCAGTAGCGCCTGTTTGAGTCCGACGAGCCCAACTGCTCCACAGGATGATAGGGACAAACGGACTAAACGAACCCAGGCACGACCGGGCTAGACGGGGGCACAGTGTTGTGAGTACATAGTCTATGCGTCTTCAGAGAATTTGCACGCCTCTAACAATGTCCCCGGCTAGATGCGTGTGCCTTCAGAGGTCTGGTGAATTTCCCCAACGTCGGTGGTTTGCTCCATGCAAGCCAGCTCAAATGAGTTGTTTTTTTACAGACAGAGGGCCGTCGATTCTCCGTTATGTGGGCACGAAAAGAACCGTTGAAATATCGTGTCAAACGGCAAACCGGGCACTGTTCTATTACGAAGGGCATCTAATGGAATGTTTAGACAACTAACTGCTATTTTGTGCATCTCACTAAGACCACTAGTTGGCAAGTTCAAGTGAGCACATACGCAAGTTCCTCGTCGGATCAGTGCCAATGGGAACATGAAAGAGCTTCAAGAACAACGTGTGCATGTTGCCACTTTTACTACAAATGAGAAATATTTGCAGAAAGCACACTGGAAGTACTCTGAGTCGTATTCAGTGCAATCGAACGTTTTGAACATGGTACGACGTCGGTGGAGGGCGATTCCAAGTCTGTACCACGATTGCACATCGAAAGATGATGACAGCGTCCGGAGTACGTGCTATCATTGATGGAAATAATCGCATATCTGAGAAGATTCGGGCGAAATAGACATCAGAGAAATACCACACTATACCAAGCATGGCCTTTCCATAAACAAATTCTGCTTTTTCACATTTAATGCCTGAATTGCGGGAAAACCACACTTGAACGCAGCATCGACAACGTTTCGCCTCGCGGGTCACCCCTTCTCTGCAGCTATTTGGCAAAACACGTGAGGATCTTCTGGGGATGCGTGAAGGCAAAAACTACGCGTCTCTAGAATGAGCTGCTATCAAAGCCGGCCTAAAATACGCAAAAGAAATCATCCCACCAAAAGTAAAAAAAACTGCATTGTTTGTTTGGCGTTGCTTTAATGGAAACCTGTACGTATGGCTGGGCTGCCCTGCCACGGTGGTCTAGGGATTATGGCATTCGGCTGCTCATGGCCGCGGCTGCATTTCGATGGAAGCGAAATGTCGCGGCCTGTGTTTCTGTGCGATGTCAGTGCACGTTAAAGATCCCCAGGTGGTCGAAATTTCGGGAGACCACCACTACGGCATCTCTCATAGTCATAGTTGGTTTTGGGACGTTAAACCCCACAAATCAATCAGTAATATGGCCACGCTACCGTGAAGTTTTTCGACCGTACGCGAGAGCTGTGTTCCAGTCTCGACGGTACTGAAAGCTTCAAGCATGTAGGTAATAATTAATCAATCCGTCATTGAATATTCATTTAATGGGCCAAGAAACAACCATGGGGTTATTGTGGTGGCACAGGGAACATGAATAAATGAATAAATACTTGCGATCCTTACGCAATAAACAACACAATAAGGTTATTGTCAGAAGACATCAGAAATAAATGACAATATAGCATAGATGAAAAAACAGGAACAGCATGGTAAAAGTACGTGTATAACACAACTGGAGAAATCGCTGTGTTCACATAGTGCAAAGCTCGAAGGGGGAACAGAGACTGTGAGATGTGTAACGTATCGTGGTAAAAATAAAAAAAAAGAACAGACATAATGAACATTTTCTGTCCTGTACACGGTTTAATGTTGCCCTAGGCTGACGGCTACATGAAACGGTTTCTTATCTCTCGTTAACTAAAGGGGCGTTCTAAAATTAAGGCCCGGATCAAGGCAGGATATGATGCCATGAACACGTCTGCAAAAAAAAAAAAAAACGAAAAGACGACGGATCAGCTTGATTTCGTCAGCACTGAAGTTTTGGCAAAGTTAGTAATCCAAGAGTGTTATATGTCTCTTTTAAAGAGATGGGCTTGCATTCATGGCACAATTCCTGGTGAGTGTATATGTGTTCAATACGTGCTGCATCCTTTGTGCTGCCTGTAATTTGAAACAATATTTTGTGAAATCTGGGACCATGCATTAGCCAAAACTGGAGTCAATTCTAGCGAAGCGATCGTTATGTGTGCTTAGCATTTTTTTTTTTCTCCAGTTGCTTCAGGGATGCTGCTGCTAGAATTAGAAGTGTCATTTGCAATCAAAAACGCACACTCAAGTTGTGGAAATAATTGCAATGTACAGCTTGAGTATGGGTATAGGAGAACTGAAATTTCTGGATATCCTGCAAACACAGCCGACAGAACAAAAACCCCCGTACAGCAAAGCGCTTATTGTGAGGAGGAAAAAAAAATCCACGCATATCCACGGAGTGAATGATGATGAGTGGGCGAAGCTTCGAAGGTTCATCGGTAAAAACCGTGACTCTTCCGTGAATCTTGCCCAGTACATCATCAAAGACGTGACAAACACTGTGTGTCGCCATCTAACGCTCTCCTATCACACTAGAGCACGCAGCGAGCGCCTCCGCGCCATCAATTGATCAATTCATGTACTAGCTAAGCAGCACCGCAGAGCTCGGACGGACGTACAGACAGACGGACAGACAGACAGACAGACAGACAGACAGACAGACAGACAGACAGATAGGCGGACGGACGGACGGACGAACGGACGGATTCCCATGCTACGCGTTCCCATGAAGTGAGCACCGCGGCGCCATCATGCCATCTAGTGAGCACTTCGTAAGACTACAGGTGGCTACATACTATGTACGGACGAGGGAATGACCCACACCCTAAGGAGCTTCGCCCCTAAAAAAAATTCACAGCATATCCACGGAGTGAATGATGATGAGTGGGCGAAGCTCCGGAGGTTCATCGTAGATCGTGCCGAGTTCCGGATTAATTTAGTTAGCGCGCACGCTACGAATCCTTATGGTTCAACTACGCACAAGTGCAACCTCCCACGGGCGCTTCATTGCAAGGCAAGATCCAGTGCCTATATATATATATATATATATATATATATATATATATATATATATATATATATGGGTGGCCGGTGAACGGTTCTCCAGCGCGAGCAGTCGGTATTTTTCAATCAAGAAACTCGCTAGAAGAAGGTGCCTGCGTCAAGCTTGTCTCTCGCGGGTGAGGGCGCGTTCTCCTTCTTTGCGAGCTGGTAGCGCGTTCATCGAAGAAAGAGCGTTTCCATAGTGAACACGCACCTTTCGCTCTCTCTGTCTGTCTCTCACAAGACAGCAGATGGAAGAGTGAAAGAGCTCGCGCGCCGGGAGGCACGCGCCGAGGGCGCGCCTCCCACACGCGCCCTCCTAGTAGCGGTCCGCCGCGGTGGTGTAGTGGTTACGGTACTCGGCTGCCACCCAAAATACGCGGGTTCGATCCCGGCCGCGGCGGTCGCATTTTCGATGGAGGCGAAAATGCCAGAGGCCCGTGTACTGTGCGTTGTCAGTGCACGTTAAAGAACCCCAGGTGGTCTAAATTTCCGGAGCCCTCCACTACGGCCTTTCTCTCTATCTCTTTCACTCCCTTTCCCCCACCCCCACGGACACTTAGCCGTGCTCCCTACATGGGCTGCAGAAATTAGCGTCCTTTCCTAACCGAAACACAATCAATCAATCAATCAATCCTAGTAGCGCGTTCCTAGTAGATAACGCGCTACTACAACGGGCGGACAGACCCAAAGATTAATTAAGGAGCTTCGTCCCTAAAATACTCCACCTCCCGCTAAAGGGGACCATGTGGCGATGCGAAGCAGCACGGGGGGTGCACACCGCATTTCCATCGGTTCATTGATTGTGTTTCGGTTAGGAAAGGACGCTAGCTACTTTCTGCAGCCCATATAGGGAGCACGGCTAAGCGTCCGTTGGGGTGGGGGGGAAAGGGAGTGAAAGAGATAGAGAGGAGAGAAAGGGCGTAGTGGAGGGCTCCAGAAATTTAGACCGCCTGGGGTTCTTTAACGTGCACTGACAACGCACAGTACACGGGCCTCTGGCATTTTCGCCTCCATCGAAAATGCGACCGCCGCGGCCGGGATCGAACCCGCGTATCCATCGGTTTGACGCTAGCAGACGCTGCCTGCATCAGCGTTGTCTCTCGCGGGCGAGGGCACGTTCTCGTTCCTTACGAGCTGGTAAAGCGTTCATCGAAGAACGTTTCCATAGTCAACGCGCGCCGTTCGGAGATGAGAGGAGGAATGCCGAGAGCAGAGGAGTTGAGACAAGGAGAGGAGGATGCACATGCGCAGTGCGGGTGTGGAGACCACACGGCGTTGGGAGGGACCATGGAGGGATGCACAAAGCCCCCGCCATAAGCTGCTTCGCATCTAAAAGGTAGAGTGCTATCAAAGAACGCCGAGATCGCGATCCCAGAAGCGTTGCATAACGACATAGAATTGACAGAGTATGAGAATGACACGCTAGATATCTTGCGAGTGATACTCATGACCCTTGTTTTTGATGTGTTCAGAGAGAGATTCTTGCTCCTCTATCGTTCATAAAAAGCACACAAATCTTACAAAAGAAAGAGACAGTAGCGAGCTGAATGAATTTACATAAATGCGTTCATACTATCGGCATACAAAAAGAGACAATTCTGAGTGGTAAAAGAAACATTATTAACGTAAATTATAAAGAGGAGTGAGCTTAAGGCCAGCCCCTGAGAGAGCCCGCTAGTTGCTTTGTATAGAGGATAGGTTGGCCATTCACTGCGACATAGCATTATCTATCCTGAACAAGCGTCTTCACGAAATTCACAACCGAAGAGTCAAGCTTCACATGTGCGAGTGGCTGACAACGTTAGAAACCTTGCTAAGGTAGGAGTATATAGTGGGAATAATAATAATAATAATAATAATAATAATAATAATAATAATAATACGTTTATATTAAGGTAAAAAGCTGTTGGCTGGGAATGCCACGCCAAATCAAGTGGCTAAACCGCCCAAAAGCAGCCGTCCATTTATACTTAGCCAAAACTTTAAGGTAGTGACAAATTCGATCTGTGTATGTCTCAGTATCGCCACAATGTTGTCACAACGAATACGAAATAAAGAAACTTGATATCTTGGCTCACCATTGGTAATGAGCTGCCTCCGCGAAGTGGAATGGTTTATACAATTTATCTTTTCTTACGTCGTTTACACTTGATTCAGTGAGCCTGCCTATAGGTCGCCTTAGCTATCCCATCACGCCATTTCCAAATTTCCTGCCATCCGATTCTCGTTATTCAGCTGACGGGATCATGTTCATATTTTACTGAGCTCAAAGGTGGCAATACCGCAATCAAGCAGGTTCTACAAGATTTTCCGATAGCAAGCATTCGTAAAAACGCGTACGTCGCATTCTTAGAAGCAGCGCCACTCGCACATTCTTTTTTTCTGTTCAATGTCAAACCGCGTTCTCATTTCCGCGGAAGGCCAAGTGAAAGAGACTTTTCTTGGTGCAAGCGGTAAGATCTTTCATATGCGGAAGAAAAGTAAAAGCTGAACCGACGGAATGAGTCGCACGACTATCAGTCAGTCTACTACAGAAAAAAAAAAAAAACTCGCGCTCAATATGTTTGCCCTGGAGCTGCAAAAACGATCACTGATCGCGAAAGCACTTCCACCATCTCATCTCCTGAAGCGGTAGATTCAGCGAATAAGAAACAAAAAACAACGTTCAAGCTATCCAAAAATAAAAGTGCTTAAAACGCCACAAAATCGAGCGCCCCCGCGACTCTTGAGATCCGCTAAATTTACGGAGCACTCGGAAATACGTGAGTTGAAACACCTACTTCAAGCACTCTTCATTTTTCTCTCACAATTCGGACCATGGGCGAAGAGCGCTGCTTTCTAGGCTGGAACTGCCTTCACGGAAGAAGCAATTTCCGCTTATATGACATCTCGCGCTCATACCTTCTTCAAAAGCTTACCCACATGTCTATTCCCATCATTCTTGCCAAAATGAAATCTAATAAAGGAACCTCTTACACGGTTCAAGCCATAACATCTAGGAGTAGTGGTACAACCGGTAGTAGTAGTAGTTGCAGAAACAGTAGCAGCAGCAGCAGCAGAAGCAGCAGAAGCAGTAGCAGCAGTAGTAGTAGCAGTGGTAGTAGTAGTTGTTGTAGTGGTTGTAGCAGCAGCATTAGTGGTAATAGTAGCAGTGGTAGTAGTATTAGTAGTTGTAGCAGCAGCAGCAGAGCAGTAGTAGTAGTATAGTAGCAATAGTAGCAGCAGCATTACTGGTAAAAGTATTAGTAGTAGTAGTAGTGGTGGTGGTGGTGGTTGCTGATGTTGTCGTCGTTTCTGTTTTTGTTATTGCAGTAGTAGTAGTAGTATATTAGCAATAGTAGCAGCAGCATTACTGGTTAAAGTAGTAGTATTAGTAGTAATAGTAGTGGTGGTGGTGGTGATTGCTGATGTTGTCGTCGTTTCTGTTTTTGTTATTGCAGTAGTAGTAGTATAGTAGCAATAGTAGCAGCAGCATTACTTGTTAAAGTAGTAGTATTAGTAGTAATAGTAGTGGTGGTGGTGGTGGTTGCTGATGTTGTCGTCGTTTCTGTTTTTGTTATTGCAGTAGTAGTAGTATATTAGCAATAGTAGCAGCAGCATTACTTGTTAAAGTAGTAGTATTAGTAGTAATAGTAGTGGTGGTGGTGGTGATTGCTGATGTTGTCGTCGTTTCTGTTTTTGTTATTGCAGTAGTAGTAGTATAGTAGCAATAGTAGCAGCAGCATTACTTGTTAAAGTAGTAGTATTAGTAGTAATAGTAGTGGTGGTGGTGGTGGTTGCTGATGTTGTCGTCGTTTCTGTTTTTGTTATTGCAGTAGTAGTAGTATAGTAGCAATAGTAGCAGCAGCATTACTTGTTAAAGTAGTAGTATTAGTAGTAATAGTAGTGGTGGTGGTGGTGGTTGCTGATGTTGTCGTCGTTTCTGTTTTTGTTATTGCAGTAGTAGTAGTAGTAGCAGTAGTAGTACTTGCTGGATTTGAGAAGCGCATGGTCACTGGCAACTGCCAATGACCGCTATAGCACATGCACGAACGCCAGTTAGGTGCGCATGACAAGTTCATATGATTCCCCTTAGGGTTTTCTTGCAGCGTGAACCATTGCGCCTCAACAATTTTTGCATTGACGGCATGGATAGCATAAATTTTTTTTGTCGTTATTTAACCTATGTCGATATGTCTCGCGATGACCAACGCTGAAAGCCCTGTTGAGAAGCCATGGCTTCAAACTTTGGTGGTATAGAATTTGTGTATAGGATTGCCGTAGATAAGTTTGTAGTCATTATTTAAATATTTCTTTTCAACGCCAAAGTCTCCTCGGCACAGAACAGCTATTCTGTAATATTATACGCAAGGGGCATGTCGGAAACGCAGCAACCAATTTGCCATATTTCCGTATATGCATAAAATCGCGCACAATTTTGAACAACGTAGCGCAGCTGGTGGACCTTAACATGGTTTTCTCTCCCGCAAAAAAAAAAAAATTAAGCAAGCTGTGTAAAATGGCCCTTCTAGAATCTAGATAAAAATCAAGGGCGTCCCATCCAACATAACGATAAATTTAGAGATAGTGATTGCAAGGTAGCATACCAGCCATAGATTTTCCTACAAAATATTAGAGGAAAACGTTGCGCTAGTGCGTTTCGTAGTTTCAAACAAGGTAGTTCAGCCGGCATGGGAATGATCGGTATGACATGGATTTGCCTGGTCACCGTTCTCCTGGCTTCATACGGCTGTGCGGCTTTAAGGAATTGGTCGTTTACGACAAAATACGATGTTATAAACGAGAGAATTTGCAGTGATTATATACGTACACGAGTACTCGTTGCTATTTCGTTGTTAGAAAAAATACGAGCGTTCAGAAATTTAGCAGTATAGTGCGATAATAGCAATGTTGCCTTATATATTTCTTACCAGATTCAGCAGCGTCCGTAAGGGTTTAAGTACTAGATATAATCGTGTCCAAAATGAACTAAATATTAGTAGTTATGTTAGTGGCCTGCTAATGTTTCCAAGTACATAAAAGGTGGCTGCGTCTTCTAAATGTAACAAATGGGCTATCGCTCGCTTCTTTAGGTGCAGGATGGGTGCTTTACTGCATTTTGGCACACGATAATGGTAAGGCCGCCGCGCAAGGCCGTAGCAGATGCGCTGTATCGCCCAGCGTTTGGTGGTTGATTTTGCGTGAAACCTTTATGCTATCGCAAAAATCGTTTTCAAACGAATATACTGTTCAGAAAATGTTGGAAGTGCAGCGTTCTGTTGTCTCTCTTCTGTGCCATCACACCTCTTTTGATCTGAAAAAAATCGTAATCTTGTACCAACATGCCCAGTCCTATAGTCTTCTGCATATTAAATGAAATATAGAAACTGTTAGATTTAATCAGATACTTTATTGAATGAGTATATTCTAATTTCTGAAATTTAGAAGTCCCTTATGATGGTGAATCGTAAGTTTTCAGCGTGACAGACAATGGGACTCCGCGTCTGCTCCAAAGATTTGGTCTTTTCTCGACACATATATAAATCCAGCTTAATCTTACACTTTGCATCTTCAACTCAGAGAACCTTTTATCTTCAACGGATATTTTCGTTGACAACTGCATTTTAAATTTTGGAGTGAACTTACCTCGGCCTTGAGTGGGAAATCTTAGGTTTCAACTTGTCACACTACGCAACCTCCCGCAAATGTAAGTGAACAAGGCTAAGAAAAGCCCACAAAAGTAGCGTTGCCACGGAAACTCAGTGTTTACTGGTCGTCTTCTTCACAGCTGGGCGAGTCTATATTTCTAATAGTGTTCCGACGTAAGCGAGGGCTCCCCTGAATCTGACAGAAGGCAACATTGCGTGCTCGTCACTTATACGCAGCACGCGTTTCGCCTTCATTGTGGGTTTCGTTAGCTCATTTGTATGCATGTGTGCGCAGCGGGGCAAACGTAGCAAAAGATCCTCCCTATGGCGGGATTGGCCAGGGAAGCTTCTCCGGCAGTGCAATGGCACATTTGTCCAATAGGAAAGCCAGACGTGTCAATACAGGCACCGGTAAAAACGAAAACAAATAGACCAAACAAACGGCCTCGTGCGCTGGCGTACTCCTGCGCCTACGCAATTCCGGTGCGAATTCTCTCTGACTAGCTTAACCATTGTTGTTAAAGCAAGCATAGACTGCGTGCGTTTCATACGGTACATCTATTTACAATTCATCCACGTTACCTGCAATCGGTATTAACAAAACGAGGCTTTATATCTTATGTAAGATTTCCTGCGGATGGATGGGGAGCGGGGGTGATGACAGAAAAAGAGAATGGGTAAGTTTGGCAGGGAGGGGGGGGGGGATTATATCGTGCATTGAAGGCGGTATTTTTTTAGTATGTGCGTGAATACCTTGTTCTAGCGCGGCTTTTCTCCAACGGCAACAACGAACACCTTCAAATTTTAACATTTCTCCCCTAAATGCGGGAGTCTGCATACTTTCTCCCTTTACTATACACATCTAGATCATCACCCTAGTGCTGGTCTTTTCATGTCAACGTAATCTCGGAAATTATTTCGCACGAGATTCCTTTGACCGATACTCCCTTGACTTAGGCGTCGAATTCCCTCCGGTGACATGACAGGCAAACGTAAACAACGCAGCTCGCACACGTGCGAAAATCCTCACATTGCCGTACCTAATCTGACGCATCGGCTCGGCCAGGCAGTCAATCGGTTAACGTACGCGCCTTCCCTCCCGGAGGTGTCGGGCATCTTTGCAAGCCGGCTTCGCATTCTCATCCTTGTTTGCAAGCTCCCGTCGTTCGCTCGATAGCTACAAGCGCTGGGGCTCCGCTCCTATCTCTTCCGGAGATAGGATCGCCCCAGACCTGTCAGGAAGACGGCGGTAGTCAAGAGCTCAGGCCATATATATATATGCGCAAACTACGGCGGCCGGAAGTGTGCGCCAATAACCTTGCCGACGGGCACAGCTTGTCTACGGGGCCAATAGTGGCAGAAGGGCACGAGAAGTGGGGGGAGAAGGGTAGGGGGTGTGTAGTCGGCATAGATTTTGTCGTCAACGGGTAGCGCTGGCCCGACTCCATTCATCCTCTTATCTCTGTCAGGCGTGACGCACGACGCACGCTTTCCATCTTGCGTTGCCCCTGTTTACCCCTGGATCCACTCGTCAACAAAGCGCCAAACACAACAGACCCGCCGGCACTTGGGGTTTTCTCTTTCGTTTTTTCCTCGCGCCACTCTTAGGTGCTTTGGCAAGCAGCGACGGAGTTCATTGTCTGCGATTCTGGGATGCGCAGCTGCAAACAGAGAAAATATACGCGATGGACACGGGATAAGAAGCCATACAGGAGCCTCTGGCTGTAATCAATATTGCTATCGGCAACTACTGCTACAGGGGTACATTGGGAATGCCAGGAATGAACGCGGGAATGTGTTTAACGACACATTTGGAAAACAAGGAGTGTAACTAAAGGGGAATATGGTGCGGAAGATGAAAGCTTACACACCTTAAAATTGGTTTGATAACAGAATACAGTTTTGTGACATGCTTTTTGTGTACATGGACAACAAAGAGGAAAGGTTTCTCCACACATATACAGTCTTTGCAACCACTACACGAAGGAAAGTAAAGTGCTTCGGAATGTACCGTAAGGGCGTTTTAGGCGGCAATCACGTTATGAGCCCGGGCTGTCGGCGTCTGACGTCGTTGTTGTCACGCTCGCAAAAAAAAAAAAAATGCTGAAAAAGAGGGTCGAATCAAGGGCTTAATTCATCTAAACCGGTTCACGTTAAACTAAGATAACGATAAACTAAGATAATTCAAATTTACGATACAGGAATAATAATTGTCTAATCAAAATAATTAAGCGAATTTGTTAAAATTGTTTTTGACCTATCGACAAAAAGTGCGGCCGGTCCGGGAAGCAGTGCCGTCAGACTGTGTACGTGCGGGGTGCTCGTGCCTGAAGCGATGTTAACGAATTTCTGTAAATGAGCCCATGCTTTCGGCGTCTAACGTCGTCGACGTCGTGGCCACCGTAAAGCAAGTTGCCCAACTAGAGTCGAAACAAGACTATAATTAAATAAATGTAAATATCACCACAGTTCAAAAACAAAATGCAGTCTTCTGTCTCATTGCCCATTGTCAGCGACGAACATGTTCCCGTCGGAACATGTCCTCCACTAACGCACCTCCCAGGTGAAGGTGCATTAGTAGAGGTGCATTTTGTTTTGTACGGGTATTATGCAGGTTCTGAAGGCATGCACGCAAGTACATGCAGTTTTCTGAACTCACATAAGGACAATGCTGTAACCGATGACGAAGACTCCATACAAGGCTCTCAGTCGTGCAGAGGCTCTTCACGTTACCCTTACGTTGCCGTGGAGCTGCTGTGTCCACATCACCGGACGCGTCAAAAGAAAAGAGAAAACGGACCCTGCTTATCCACCCACGTGCGAGTAACGTGCCTCCACTGCTTCGGTCTCTCAACGAATTTCGCATGCTGCGTTGCACGAAGAGGCGTACCCGCATGTGTGCGCATCTATAAATTAGGCGATGGTCAACAGTGGCCCGTATTCTTTCGCAGCGAGCAACCTCGATAATTCATGGAGAGACGCAAGCCCGCCTACTTGCGTGAGATGATCTCTTCATAAGCGGGCGTTTACATTCTCTCATATTAACTAGGGGGTCAGCACGCCTCCATAATGTCACTACCGTTTTATATCATATGCCCGCCCTTATTGTCTGAGCTAGATACGGCACGCTTCTGTCCCTGCTAGCATTGGATGCTTCTTAATATTGAAGCCGGCGCGGGCACGTGCACCGAAAGTTGCGAGAAAGAAAGCCGTGAGTATGAATATGTCGAATACTCTCTGGCGAGTATTCACACAACGGACACTTCGCTCAAAGCCAAAAGTTCTCCCTGATTCTTCTGTACATGAAGAGTGCCACTCGCACCACTCATCAATCGTTCATAACCTTAAACAATACTTATTAACCTACCCGCATTCGCATGTACAAAGATAATTGCGTTCATACTACGCGTAGGCACAAGTTTTGTGCTATAATATCCGATGCAGCGAGGCTTAGTAGGCACGATCCCTGATAATTGTGAGATAACTTGGAGGACGTGCATTTAACAAAGCTAGGTGGAAACCCAGGTGGCGGTTTGTGCGTGTTCAATGTATAGCTTAATAATTCACTTAAGTATCGTACTTCGAAGGCACTGTAGCTAATTCGGTGCAATTAGTTTTCGTCAGAAGAAAATAATAAAAGACTGCAGAGAAAAATACTCCCTATAAAAAGACAAAGCTTTTTGCAACGTGACAATATTTTTCTCGATGACTCAAACACAACATTTTCCCATTAATGCACAGCAACGCAAATAAATGCACGTACGCATACTATGGGAATTAACCACTCTTTTAGGGAAGAAAGGACGACATGTAGTGAAATAGATTATAGAGGACCATCAACATCCATATTTTGACAGGATATGCATGTGATACCCTGGATACCAGGGTGATAGTCACAGTACTTCCCCTTCGTGAGCGTCACTTGTAAGTCAATGGCAGACTTCTGTTATTTCCGCGTCGGGAGTGTTGGCCAAACATCCTCTAATGCTAGCGACATTTGTTAAGAAATACTTAGCCGGTTATTTCATTTCAACATCACTAGTGAAGATATTCAACCACCCGGAAAGAGGGCTTACGAACGAGACACTTTGTGCATTCTGCTTTCGGTTCTTTTATTTACAAGGACTCTCGTACATTTCAATAATCTAGGAGAAGAATACAACTAATTACTCTGCTAGACACATTGCGGTGAAATCGTGTGGCCAACGTTGAACTTTGAGGGCTTAGGAAACGGAAAGCTTTTCTGTTTAAGTACGAGATTCCAAGGTGACGGACAGACAAACAACTTTATTTGAATCTCTGGTGATGGTGAATCGTGGCCGGCTTGAACCCCGGCCTAGGCAGCGGCCGCGATTCCCTGGGAGCGGGCGGCTTCCACGGCTCACTGGACAGTCCGGAGTTCTGCTAATGCGGATTTGAGCATAGCCGCATTTCAATGCTCCCAGCGGTTCGAGATTGCCTCCTCGATGATTTTGCTCATACTGTCGACTCGAGCACTCCTGTAACATGTGCCCCAAGCTTAGCCAGACATGGGACGGC
Organism: Hyalomma asiaticum; assembly: GCA_013339685.2. Taxonomy (NCBI): domain Eukaryota; kingdom Metazoa; phylum Arthropoda; class Arachnida; order Ixodida; family Ixodidae; genus Hyalomma; species Hyalomma asiaticum. The sequence continues at coordinate 61,951,714 of CM023482.1, forward strand.
ATACATTTATCTGCCGAATACTGGTGAGGGTATTGTGAGTATTATTTTCTGGTATTATATTATTTCTTTTCAATTTTTTGGCGGAGAAACTACGCAGTCATCATAAAGGCAAAACTAAATAATCCAGCTCAAGCTGAAATGTCTCCACGCGTTCAAAACCATACTTGTATTTCCTTCGAACAGCTTGCGCACAGCACACAGTAGCAAAGGAAAATTCGGAGCGAATGAAGACGTTCCTAGGACAAGCTAGGACTCTACAGATTGCAGATTAAGGTTGCTGACTCTCGCACTTCATGTCTTTGAGAGTAAGGAATAAGCAAAGGGCATAATCAGGGTCAGTTCGTTCCATTCCTTCAGATAAATGTACAACGACCGAGTGGCGCCGGGGTGATGCTGCTGAAAGTACGAAGTAAAACAAACGCAGAGTAATCATAAGCAGAGTAATGCGAGTCTGAATGCTTTAAGTTACGGACATGGGCAGAACAAGATATGTTTGCACACTATTTCGTAATCATCATTACATTCTTGGGTTATGATGAGGGTCCTGTTCCATGGACTCCAGGCGATGTCGTTGAGTTCTTCCTGGGTTTAGCCTTCCCGTCAGTAGGTAATTCAGCATACGGGCGGGCCATCTGTAGCCTGTTATCCATGCAACATGGTCAAGCCATCGATGTCGGCACTGTGGCATGTCGTCCAAAGCGTTGTCAATGTTCAGCCACAGTCGAACGTCGACGTTCTGGGTCTATCAAATCAGGTGTGTCCAGTAACTCGTGCGTTTCACTGACGCCTTGCAAGAAGCCATCTTGAAGATTAATGTAAACCCTCAAAATTATCCCCGTAATAATGTAGGATGTTTCCCTGTTTCCTTTTCTTTATAAAATGTACCCTGTTTTCTTTTAGGTAAATGCGCGTTCATACCTCTGCTCACGTTTGTCCGATCGACTTGATTCACTGATTGACTTGATTGTTTTATCCCGACACATATGATCGGAGGCGAAGGAAAACGTCTGTTGAAGGCGTCCTGAAGGAGTCCTTCACCCCTGTGCAAGCAAAGACGGTAGCTAAGGTACAATCACATTGTTTACACCGTCATCGAACCATTCTGAAGGTCCGCCTATTTAGGCCTTCTCTTATTTTCTGACAGACTGTAGTCACCTTCACAAAGGAGATTCCGACAGACTCCACTACACAGAACAGGCAGATCGCCAAACGTTAAATGAGTAATAATTAAAACACGGGGAGGGGGCGACAATTTTCTATGAAATGTAAGTGAAGTTCTCTGCAGATTCACGACACCCCAGGGGCGTGAGCTATGCCGTTACACAGAAATAGTCGTCTCGAATATAATCAGACCGTGAGTGCCGAAATATCACGCAAAACATGACTGTTTCAATAAGAAATAAAGAGAAGGTGAAAGGCAGTGCAAACATCTACCTATTGAATTTAGTCTCCGGTCACGGTTTGTGTAAATCGTGTTGTATCATCGCCTACGTCGTTCTTGATTTTTCAGGCGGCACGCGAAAACCGTTGATCACCAATCCAAATTTTTACGCTCGTCACGTGCTCGGCCCCGGTCGACCCAGTTCTCGAGTGCAATGCAGTTGTCGATGCTAATCATTGCGTTACTTCAGCCGGCGGCCTTTTCATAGGTTATATAAGGGAGGCGGGGTCACCCTGCCTACTCAGCTTGTTTGGACAAAACAGATTGGCCATCATCACTATGACGTGCGCTGGTTTCTGCATCATGCACTGGCCTGATATGCCGCCTAGTTTCCTTTATTGAGCGGCACCCGTCCGAAACTCCATTAAAAATCAGTCAGAGCAACGTGGGCACGGGAAAACAACGGGAGAAGCGACTGCTCTGTTTTCTTTTTTTCTTTCGATTTCCTGTGCGTCCTTCTGCGCTCTGTAGCTCATGTTCCTCCTTCACTGAGTCCAATATTGATTTTTTGAAAAAAAAGAAGGATACCATCGAAACAAGCCCGTGAAAAATCTTATACCAATTGCCACAACAGGTTTCCCGATGTCTCTGTGCAGGTTTTCATTCTTTTCTTTTGTTTTTGGTCTTTTTTTTGTTGTTATTTGCTGCAAATGGCAATGGCACGCAATGCAGCTCACTACGCGAAGCACGCAGAGCTGCTGTTGTTGCAGCTCTAGCTTTCAGTTTGACGGAGGAGGGACTGCAAGTGCTTTCACGAAACTATGTTAGAACTTCGCTTCAACTTGAACTGTCAACAGAGGCGCGTCGTTGTGAAAGCTTCACTTCGTCAATGTCACTTACGAACATGTGCGCGCATCGATATGGTGTCGTTAGAAATGGTGCAAGCGCAGCGCCTAAGTGCTGCGTTTTCTTCAAGAGTTCAAAATAAAGAACTACAAGTACAGAAGGAAATGCTGAAATCAGTGCACACGCGACCACATGAACGGCGTGGCGGGCCGTTTCTTTTTTATTTTTTTTTTCGCAGGTCGAGGACACAGGCACGCATTAACTCGACGATCATTCGTTTCACATTGTTTTGCTTATGAAACGGTAACGAATCATTGAGAATAATATCGTGTTGATGAAAACAAAGCACTAGTGGTCGAATTGAGAAAACTTCTCTTTCGTAAGTCCTTTTTCCCATTGGTCGGTCGCCTGCTGTAATTATATGTCGAGTATCGGCATTGGCTGAAATTTTTTCTTGAGAAATTTTTTGTCGTAAGTTGCTTTTCCTAATATGGGCCCAGATCACTCGCATGCTCCACAGAGCTCAACAAAGTCACGCGCGAACACCCGAAAGAACTAACGCTGTTCGCTCTCGTCAGTTTTCATGCAGAAAACGATTAATCGAAAGACTAGACTCAGTGTTACGGGTGTTTTCGTTCGGCACACTGAACTGCGCATAAACAAATGCTCAAATTTAGAAAAAATAAGCAGGTATGCTGAAATGGTCGCGAATAATCGAATTCCATAATGTAAAGCACGCTCTCTCCTTCTCAGGCTTTCGCTCGCTTTCAAAATTGTGCAAGAATGGCTTTCACATAAATTTCAAAGGTCAACTGGCAACCGATGAAACTGAAAACGAAGAAAAACTAAAAAACTGAAAGTGAAAAAAATAGAATGATCTTGCGACTGCCTTGCTGTTGTAGGAGCAAGTACACAACAGCGAAATTCACCATACCAACTTCTCTTTTACTATAAAAGGTGTTTAACAAAGTTAGTTACCTATAGTGAAAAAAAACAATAAAACGTAAGGAAAGTAGTTTAACAGGCACTTCAGGATGCCTGTATGTTACTGCACGTGCGATTCTGGAACCCCAGAAAGAAAAGACAAAAGGTCTGCGTGGGATGTCAGCGTTCCTTACACGAAAGCACACGGAATCAGTTTTTAGATACATTGCTTTTATGCGGTATACATCCGCGGTGTGCTTATGCAGCGAGTCATTCGGTTACACGGCTGTTTTCGGTTACAGAAAATTGTGCTTACGAGCAAAAGAAAAACAATATAGAAATCTTCTAGAAGTAGCAATGATATCTTTGTGGTGTTAGGCTGCAGGGGCTACGCTGAAAAAACTTCTCTTTCGCATGTGATTTCTGGTCAGTGGGCTTCTCTAAAGGTATGTGTACGACCAGGATTGGCTGAAATTTTCTCTTACGCACTATTCATCGTAAGTTTTTCTGAATACGGTCTTCGAATCCTTAATTTTGCCCCGCAGCCATGAGGCCGCCGCATTGTTGAAGGTAATGCATAATATGGCTCCTTCGAGCTCTGTATGTATTTCTTCTCTTTTTTTTTTCTTAGCTTCCATTTCAATAAATACGCCCCACACTTAACAGGTGGTGAGTACGATTGGCTGGTTTAGTGCACGAATGGAAATAACATCATCAGCCCATCTTAGATCCACTGCAGGACGAAGAAAGACCTCTCCCAATCCTCGCCATCCTTGCCTGTCCTACGCGAGCTGATTCCATTTGACGCCTGCGAACCTCTTGATTTCGTCCCCCCATCTTACTCTCTGCCGCCCGTGGCTGCGCTTACCCTCTCTTGGTATCCATTCCGTCGTTCTAACTGCCCATCGGTTATCTATCCTTCTCATCACGTGGCTTGCCCATGTCCATTCTTTTTTCCTTCTCAACGTCGGTTATTATGTCGGCGGCTCCCGTCTATTCTCTGACCCACTCGGTTGTCTTTCTATCTCTTAATGCAACGCCTATCAGTTTTCGGTCCATCGCCCGCTGCGCGGTTCTTAACTTCCTCTCGAGCTTCTTCGTAATTCTCTAAGATTCTGCCGCGTATATCAGTACTGGCAAAATGCAGTAGTTATATATTTTCCGCTTGAGTGATAGTGGTAGATTTCCTTTCATGAGTTGGGAATGTCTGCCGTACGCGCGCCATCCCATGTTTATTCTACGGTGGATTTTTTTTTTATATGGACGGGTTCTCCTGTCAGTAGCTGTCCTAGATGTATATATTCTTCTACGACTTCTAATGCCTGGTTTCCAATCGTGAAGCCACGTTATTTCGCCGCGCCACATAGCATTATGTTTGTTTTCTGCATGTTCATCCTTGTTGTTGTTGTTGTTGTTGTTGTTGTTGTTGTTGTTATGTGGGGTTTAACGTCCCAAAACCAGCTCTGATTATGAGAGGCGCCGTAGTGGAGGGCTCCAGAGCTTTTGACCACCTGGGGTTCTTTAACGTGCACTGACATCGCACAGCACACGGGCCTCAACATTTCGCCTCCATCGAAATGCAGCCGCCGCAGCCGCGATTCGATCCAGCGACCCTCGGATCAGCAGCCGAGTACCATAGCCGCTAGACCACCGTGGCGGGGCATGTTCATCATTAATCCTACCTTAGAGCTTAGGGGAAAGAAAAGTTTGCTCATATAATTTCGTCATATTTATCGGGGTCTGAACAAACACAGTATTTTTATGCATATCGCGCCTGGTATATTTTTGCTGATTGTGCGTTTAAAAGAAAAGTTTTCATTATCAGGTGGCTAAACCAACCGTTTTTTCAAAGGAAAAATAAATGGCTTCGCACTCGTCGAAAGCCGTCAGCAAAGAAAACACAATCAGAAAGCGATAAACGGTTTCGAGAGGAGCTCGCTTCCGAAATTCTTCCTTGTGTTTCGCGTTTTTTTTTTTTTTTGTGATGAGGGCATATGCAAAATGTAGGTTGTATTTCACGTTAGGAAACCTTAGGCAGTTAAATAAAATGTTGGAATATACCTCTCGTATTTTTACGCCTCCATCTTACGCACTTGACACTCTCAAAAATATTAAGTGCATGTGAGCGTGTGCTAGCCCCGAGTCGTGAGAGTACTTGAACTGGTTTTAGTCGAAATTAATTTTTTACTGCACCCCTATAATCGGTGTGCAGCTCTCGATTACGAGACAAAAAGTTGATCAATACCAAATTTAGTATCTGGATAACGGTCGTTAAAGGCTACAAAGTAATGTTCGTATTTCTACAACCATTTTCAAAACTAAAATTGCATGAGCAATTATAAGGACGTGAGAACCGCGAACAGTTTCCATATGCTTAATGCTTTAGGCAAGTGTATGTGCGTGCGTGCATGTGTGTGGATGCGCGCGTGTGCGAGGGTGTGGGTGTAGAAACAGATGTGGTTTCTGTATCTTTTCGTCTAACCATTTTGCACATGCTCTTTAATTTATAAGCTTCGCAAATCTCGCACGAAACTCTCCTGTTTAATGTGAAAACAAAGGTTGCCTGGAATTGTTTTATGCGTATATGGTTTTAAGCATTCCCCGATCAATTTTATTTCCGGCCACAATCTAGCTTGATATCCGGGCCAACGTAGCCGTAGCTCTAGACGGCGCCGCGCATCCAGTGGTTACCGCTAAAATGAAGCATAGTGCCAGAACACTTTACGGCTGTCGAGAACTAATGTCTCGCCGAATGTACTATACTCAGTGACACCTGGCATTTCCGGCAGGAAACTGGACGTGGGATAATTGGCGTACGCAACTGAGTACGTGCCGTTAAGCGCTTTGAAATTGACAACCTCGTCGATCTGTGCTTTCCAATTTGGTCGGTTCCCCTAAAAAGGCTAGTTTCGCAAGCGACAGGAAGTAGACGGCAGTAGAGTGCAGAGGAAAAAGAGGTAATGAAAATAAAGTTCGATTAGAGTGTTCATTCAGCGGAAACCATTGAGCTGCGAAGGAACGGCGAAGGGGCCATGAAAATGTCGATGATGTAGTAAAGAATAAAACTAGAAGGATTCAGGACCAGGAATACGTTAGCAAACTTTAAGAAAAAGAACCCTGGCCTCTAAATTTACTGTTCAACTTCCGTTTTAACAACTTATATAGTTTTCGTGAAACATGACTCGAAAAATATCGCGTCCATACGAACACGGAGCATGGGCGCACACATAGCCCAGGCTCTTAAAACCTGTTCTCCTCATCTTTCATGCTTGCCTAAATGAATTTGTTTCCATTATTTTTTTTATTGTGCAACTTCATGAACATCGCAGGACGATCCAATGATGTTGACTATCTCACACGTAATACCAGTAATGCCATCGCCATTACATGTCATTCAAACGGTACACGAGCGACAGCCAGCGCATCGGCGAAATGCGGTGTTCACAGAATCCTCCCTTGCCGCAGAGGCTCCTCGACTTCAGCGTGCAAACGCCTCCGCTATGCGAACGTCGCTGCCGTCCGTAGCACCACACAGCCTGACTGGCAGAAGCGTCACGTTCTAGATCCAGATGGGCAGGGCACTATTCACTGCATCCGTGGATTCGAGTGGGCTTTACTGACTCCTTCCCGACGCGACGACTCTCCCAGTGTAAAGGAATCCTACAACAGAGATAAAGTGCAAGTCATTCGCATCTCGGCGACCGAGAGCCGAGATCCCGTTTTACGATGCTGCCAGGACTGAAAGCCTCCTCCACGCACTCGTTGAGTTCTCGCGGCTCCGGAACCAAGTGTTTGCATGATGGGGAAAAAAAAGAGGGAAAGAAAAAGGAACACGGTGAAAAGTGTGCACAAAGCCGGAACTGCGGATGTGCTCAAGGCTCCTCCCTACTATCTCTTCCTTTCGTGGGACCGCGCTGCCACTCTAGAGGACTAAGGTGGCACGCGAAGCAGATTTTGTTTGGCGTATTTTGTACGATGAGACCTGACGCATTTCATCTGCCAATAAGGTATCTATCACCAAGAAAGATGGAGGCCCCGGTTGAAGCTAAAACACGAAAGCCGGGTGCCACCACGTCTTAAAGGAACGAAAAGTGATAAAAAAAAAGAAACGCGTGATGTTCATAGCGGTGACAAGGGAAATTGAGTTCTACAAAAAAGGGTAAGATGGCCCCGTGGGAATTGTAGCTGTTCTAGAATCTGTGACGTGTGAACTGAAGAAGCGCGTTTTTATATGACCTTCTAGCTATGCAGTTTCCAGAAAAAAAGAAAAGAAGAAAAAGAAACGGCGTCGCAAAATTATGCTACATAGCCGCGACCAAATCTTAACACCTACGCCAACTCTACGAATCCCACGTTATTTTACATAGCAATAGTACATGAGACAGGTACCATAAATCACAAAAATACCTAAAATGTAAAAACCTCCTTTATATTCTATGCATATTATACTCTAGAATAATTAGGGCGACACGAGTAGAAAAAATTGACATTTCGGGCCAAATAAGTAGGTTTTCTCTTAACTCACACTCTCACTATTGTGTTGCTATTTCATTTATGCTCGTAAATATTACAAGTATAGTCGTCATGACATCAAAAGAAGCCTCCAGTAAAGGAATAAAATACTCTCGCCAACGCAAAGCCTCCATTTGGATCAATTGCTGCTTCCTGATTCTCAGACACTGTCCTGGTTTAAAACTTTCGTGTGCAAGGAAACACCACATGTAGCTACACAAACTCACGTCAAAACTGGTGCAAGAAATCAAGCCAAAAACTACGGTCGCGACCCGAACAATCAAGCTATCGTAGTGAAACGACGTTGATGGGAGAATCAGTTTATTTGGTTGTCGAATTCGTGACGTTGGGCACTAAAGGTCGCTTCTTTCTCTCCGATAGATTTAGAAAATGGTGTTACTGCGCAGCACACTGTTCGTTTTACGTAACCCTGTGACTGACAGGTTGCCATCACGTGCTTCCGACGAGGGCTACCCTTGAAAAAAGATTTTTTTCAAGGGTAGTGAAAAGTGAAAAAAGAATTTTTAACATATTAGGATGTTAGCTAATAATGCCAAAAACGTCAATCGCGTGAGGAGGAGACCCTCCGTAAGCTAGGCAACACGCAAAAAGAACATACAGGTGGTGACGCCGCTTTGAAGTTACAGCACTTATATGCGCCACAATATTTGACGGCGCTGCTAAGACCTACATAACTATGTATTGGTGAGAAAGACATCCATTGTGTTCTAAGGAAGCCAGGGAGGACTTTTTGACCGATTGTGACATTTCCCTGACAAGTGACAGTGATGGTAATATGCCCTCAACTCTCTTCTCTACTTTCCCTCTTTCATTCTCCTTTCCCCTTCCCCAGTACAGGGTAGCCAACCGGAGATCTCCTCTGGTTAAGCTCCCTGTTTTTCCCTTTTCTTTCTCTCTCTCTCTCAGAGAGTTAGCACAGTTTCAGAACATTTGATGGAGCGAATTCGTCGAGAGTACGAAGACAACAACAATAACAACAACAAAGGAAATCGGCCCTCTGACGTTGTTAGGTTGCGAAGTTGCGGCGCGAATTTCAAAGCTAAGATTTTGACAATCATTTTCTCTTTCAATACTGAACATAACACGTTCTGATTAACGACATTCTAATTCTCAAAATATATGATTCTAAACCGCTCCGACACATCACCTTAGTGTCCCTTTAAAGGTACGATAGCAAATTAGAGTTAAGTCATTGTAAGAAAAGTCTATTTCACGGCACCATAATAGGAAGAACACCGAACATGTCTTCACTTTTCTAATTTCCTTTTCTTCAAACTTATGTTGTACTGATCTACATGTCACGATTATGCGCAACACAGTTCGTACTTGAAGCCGGGTACTCATCGTCCTAGAGCGTTTTAGTCGCCATGCGACAGGCAGTTAAAAAAAAACGACTAAAAAAGAAAGTCAAACAGTGCGGCGACATATCGAACCAACAGCTAGTGACTGTAATCGTTGCACGAGTACTTAAGGAGGCCTCAGCCAGCTCTTTTAGAAGAAAAACGGCGGCTTAACCATATCAGTACTTCGTGCACACATTAAAGCACCAGTACTTCTAAGTGCAGGCCCTTTTGTGTGGCAAATGCGAAGAACTTATGGAACGCCTTTCCTGGGGCACCCTCGCACGCTCAGCGACAACACAGACGCTCTTATCAGTAAGTGAAAACGCCCCCTTAGTTGCTGTTCCTCGTTGCTTCGCACACTTATCGCGAACCGTAGAGCACGCCCGCTCCGAGAATGTAGACGGAACAAACTTGAAAAGTAATACTTTGACCCTTCAGTGCCGTGCAGTACAGTGCAAAGCTCGCTTTGAGAAACACGCTCGTTTTTACTATTTTAACGTGTACAATCTCGTTGGCTTTTAGCGCTGCTGGCTTTGAGTAACACAGCCGTAAGTAACCCGCAGTTCCATGAAATCTATGAATCAAGAACACCCCTTAAAATACGCATGGTCCGTACGTTCGTCCCTTGCCCTTATTAGACGAAAAACCACTGCGCCTCCTTCCATGGCACTGCACTTAACTACAGGAACATCGACGTCCTGGGAAACCTCAGCTCAGTCTCGTCGCATCACGATGTCCACGCGCTCTGGAAGCACGGCGCAAGCGGCTTTCAGCCTCTTAGCACCAAGATAAGCGCCGGGGTGGGAGGCGCCTGCGAATCACTTGCTCCTGCTGCATTATAGAAAGGCGAGCAGTGAAGGAACGAGTACACCAATGGCGGCGTCCTACACAAAGCTTCCGTCGCTACGATGGTTGGTCGCTTACGGCTGAGTGTTCTCGGGTGCCGTCTGGCCACTTGTGTTGCGAGATGATGTCCTCTTAACGCGGGTTTTTCCGCTTTATCTGTTTAGACGACGTCTTTCAGTGACCTACAGTAGACGTGTGTCAGGAGAAACGTGAGATAGGGGCCGCCCGAGATGGAAGAATCGGGCGAAGATGTAGAATTGGTCACAGTGTGCGCCTGGTCCAGCAGCATATGCGATAATTTATCCATGCAGTGTGCAGCATAATTTTTAAATATAGAAATGTAACGCTAAGCGAACCTTTACCAGTGCGTCGTGAGGTACTCAAAAGATGATATCTGGCTTCTCTTTGCAATACTGATACTGTAGCGAATATATGCCGCAAAAATCGATCACTATTCCAATATTTTTTTTTTTTCTCGAATTTAGGTACTCTGAAGCAGAAACGTTACTTTTCATCGCGATGGTCCCACTTTACATGATCGGGCTTTCTGTGTACAGCGCAGAAATTCAGCGTCTGTCGCTGGTATGAACACTGTCCCCATATATTGTGCCATTCCAGCTAAACCCTCTGTGGGTAATGTGGAGCATTCATTACTTCTTGTTTCGGTGCAAAGTTCAGCTTACTATCTATACTTGGTAGAACTACGTTTTTGTATTGCTATGGTGTAACTAACATGCATTATTCGCTGAATTTTCTACGCCTTTCTCCGGTGTATGCCAATCATACTTCCTAGAGGTTGTCACCTCAAGCTGCCCGAAATGGCACTGTACTTCCGTCACACCTTTCTTATGCTCGAAAATAAAGTGCCTCGCCTAGTCGTGTTTACTGGGTAATAGACGAGTGGCAGCGAGGAACGAGGTGTATTGCGCCTGTTTTATCGCCTAATGACGCCTAAGGAAAGACGTTACCTGCAAGTTGGGGATTATTGGTGCTGCATACAACGTGTGCGGAGGGCAGTCGTGCATATTTCGCTAAAGTCGTCCACATATGATAGGACACGCGATGGCTACGCTCTCCCAAAACCTCAAATCGCAGAAATAAAATGCTAAACTCTCAGGCAATTTTCTCACGAGTCCATCTGTAACTAACTGCCCCAGTCTTGCGAGCCTCTCGTACTCTAGCGCTGGATCTTTGATGCGATAGCCCAGCCATTACAAACTCGCAGTCAAGTGCGCCCCCAACCAGCCGCAACTGACCATGTGAATGTATGATTACGCCGCGGCTGAGCAACACATTGTAAGGTCTATGAATAGGAGGTTCGAGCAATGGGTATTTGGTGCTTTCAGAACACTAAAACTACAGGTAAAAAACTCCCTAGGCCGTTTGCTATACTGTTCAGTTAGAACTGAAATGTGTGTCGCCCCCTTAAGCCTATCAAACGAATCTGGGCTCGAATTGAGTTATCAAAGCCATTAACAAAGTGCCTCAAATATATATATATATATATATATATATATATATATATATATATATATATATATATATATATATATACGCCCAGCACTACGAATGACTGGAATTTCTGCATCAGAAAAAAAAATTCTGCTATATCTCAATTTATATAGAGAGGCCCTGGTTCATACTTGCTGAGACTTTCTGAGCATTAATGAAATCGACAAACATATGTTCTCTCTTAATTTAAAAATGCACACACACTGTTTGAGTGCGCTGCTTCTCAGATGGGCCCATGGTGCCGACAGCAGCGGGACACGCCGACAAGCCCAGCCCATAAGGTGCTCCGCGCCGAAAAGACAGCACTGCGGTCCGCTGTTAAATTGACAGATATATAACTGGCAAAGCAGCAACGTTTGCAGGCAATCTGGTCCTTGTCGTAGTCTGTAACGTTCTTGGAGATGTCACGTTATGTTTTGTGCGAAGTACACCTGTTTTATTTGTTGTATTATGTGTTCGGCACTTTATAATGGGTGTAGCTCCATGTTGATGAGCAGGTACATTTATCACGAAATGTTCTTGCTCTGCCTTCTTAGTAATTCTTTATTTCAAAGGAAAAGCAGGGAGCTCAGTAAATGCACCAACAAACGAGAAGACGCTGGCATGTGGTTCTTTCTGGAGGGGCAGTGATGGAGGCGGATGTGAGGTTAACCATCGCGCACCGCGAGGATGGCTTGATGAGTTCGCAAACTAACCTAAGACGCTTACAGCGCTCACAGTTGGGGACAGAATGTCAGCGCTGTGTCCTTATTTTGACAGCGATGCTGTTGTCGGCCGAGCCTGTGTCAACGAGGTCACGTGCCCAGAGTAACGCAGAGGCTCTTTCTGATGAAGGAAAGGGACGCCGTGGTAAGATCGCTCGCAGGTGCCGTTGGGAAAAGGTCGCTACGAAAGGGGAGAAATAAAACATATGCGCGCTTCCGCGGGGTAGCGGTGCAGTGAAAACAGTCGGAACAAAAACGGCCCCTTTAGATGGGCACAAAATTGGGGGATAAGCTTAGACTTGCCGATTTAGGGTGGACTGGCGCCGGACAGTACGATCGGCTGGTTGGAAATGAGCGTTTGCCCAAGGAAAACGCAAATAGAGAACAACATCGCCGTTCCGACAGTTTTTACTGGGTTGATTTGGCTGGAGATTCTTTATTGTGTCTGTCCCCGTCTACGTGCGTGCTCTGTAGCCCTTATGAGTTCGCATAAGCTTCTAATTTCATTGCAGATTCAAAATTTATCCATGTTTCTTAGCAGCGTAGTGATCCTATTGGAAGATAGGTTATCCTTATTTGTATTAGTCAGCAAGTTTGTGAATATGATCCTATGGTCTCAACATTCCTTAGATCTCAAAGGCGCACGCAGCCTAGTAGCACGAAAAATTTTCGAAAGGAAAACAGGTGGCCACAAATAGGGCTAATGGAATCGAGAAAGAACTGACACTGCACGCTGCTACAGGACATTATTCAATGCTGATACGCTGTCAATCACTGGTAAAAAAGAAGTACTGCAGATCAAAGCGAGCAAGTGCACTTTCTCGCTGATAATTGACCACTTCGTTGGGGTGAGTTTTCAGGCGCATAATAACTGAGGTCACCGGATGCTGTGTAGCGACGTTTTGATAAATTACCAAATCGTACTGGTGATTTCCAAGATGTATTCTTGTCTTCTACGGTTCCTTGGTGCACGCATTTTATAAAACTCGCGATGGCGGTTGCTGTGGGCATGATGATGTTAAAAGACGGAGAAAGGCAAGCATATTTCTGCTTTATACCAGCTGGGAAGAGAGAGAGCGGCTTGGAGCAATATAGACTGAAAACTAAACGGCGAACACTTTCTATCTCCCCAGTAGCACTAGAACGGGTCACCTCCTTCCGCAGCAATGCTACATCATTACGCGACCTTTATGCAGAGCGGAACGTCGGATACTTTTGCTCGTGTTAACTTTTTTAAGCTGCCCTCATGCAATTTCTCTCTCTCTCTCTCTCTCTCTCTCGCTGTTTGTCGCTATTCCGCCATTCTGCATGCAGCAGCACACTTATTTCTGTCCCATCGTAAGCAAGGATGCTAGCAGCAACAGGACGCCCATAGAAAAGGCTTGAAAGTTCCATCATGTCAGCCTAACCAAACGTAAGGCTTGTCAGAACATTGTTTTGCCTTGCACTAGCGTTGACGAAGGAACGCTCCAGAGTACGGTAGTTACTATCGATCAGTCGTTATCTTTTTTGTGGAAACGAAATGATTCCACACGCGAGCTCGTTAGCACACTCCGTGCGCACCTGTCAATCCAAGTAGAGCACCCAGCACCTGGCCTTGCAACTTGGCCAATTCCCCTACAACGCACATTTGCACACACTACCGGCGCTGCTGGTTAGGTCAAGCCTGTCTAGTTGATTGATGCGGAAGGAAAGTTCTTCGAGGTAATTGCAAGCACGGTTATTAGGTAACGCGACGAAAGCAAATGTATGATACTGCAGGTCCATGTGAGCCTGCAGTATGTTGTAAATAAATAAATAAATAAATAAATAAATAAATAAATAAATAAATAAATAAATAAATAAATAAATAAATAAGTGGTACTGCTTCGCTTCTATGTGGTACGTAACAGATCATTGTCGAGTGCCACCTCCAAGTTGCTGTTATGAAGTAGTAAGGCGCTGTTTTTAGTAGATGGAGCGGAGCGCATAGCTGTTCAACTAACACCTGACGTGTGTTTTTGACACTTGACGTCAGTGACACAAAAGTCAAGACAAATAAATGAAGAATATGGTGCGTAGGGCTTAATGAGAACCTGTTTTGATTCGACGATCACTTTGACGTCACACGTGGCTCTGGCGAAGGCATGACGATACTGGTCTCTTTCTTGCGTTGTAATTAGGTTCACTGTGAGGACACTTTGGCCAATCAAATGACACATTTGTTTGGCTTGAGTAGCCAAAGAACGTTATGCGAAAAGCAAGTCAAATATTGTATTTCATTGACTTTTACCATAAGTGGCTTCAAAAGCAGCTGCCCTGTCAGCACCTCACGTACGGGGCCACGAAAATCTTCCAAGATTCTCATCTAGCAAGCAACGCACGCCAGGGTATTGAAAAAAGCATATACGAAATAAAAATGTTCCACAGTTAGCCCTCATTTTTAACACGTTCAGCCATCCAAATTAAACTGCAGCAAGAAAGGAAGAGGTGGCCACCTTTGCCACACACCACGATACACGTTCGCGAAGCAGCTGCTGATATTTGAAAGAGAGGCATGTAACATACGTCCGGGTGTTTAGAAGATGCTCCAATTTTCAGTCTGTCAGCGCATGTGGTTTGGAATACAATAGCTCTTCTTTGACTAAAGCAATTTAACGATGTAATCCAAAAGAGCGCTTTCATGGATCGTAAAGGAGGAACCAATTTAGAGTGCACTGACTCGAGTTATTTACGTTAGTGTTCAACGTGTATTCGCAAAGCCGTGCAATACGTGTCAGGACGAACTTCGCCTAATTTGGAATACGAAATCTGCGCATCTTAAATGAGGAAGTGTTCAATTAAGACGCCAATTTCAACGTGAGGGAGAGCTAACAGTAGAGCTGGAGAGCAATTGGGAGTACTCTTTCATTAGCAACGAAATCACGGCTGTCTTCTTAACGCCTTGCATTTAACGGCAGAAGCTCAGTTTATTCTCTCAGGTGCTGGTTTATGCTGAAAGAGTGCGGTATTCGCACGCCAAGATGTTGTTTCGTATATTAGGTACTACGAAATAGAGCACGTTGAGTAATGAGGTTAGATGGCGATCAAAACAGACGGAAGGATTGTATTGCCCCCACGCACTCCGTATTCAATTTCAGAACCAGTGCACGGTCATGTTGCCTAGTTTCTGACAACAAGCAGGTTCCGCTGAATGAAAAGTGTTTTATTCAAGACTCATTTTATCCGAGTATGGCTCCGCACGTTCTCTTTTTTTTTCTCCTTGAAGTAGCGAATAACTACAACTGAGGAAGGTCAACATCTGCCTTTTGTGTGGCAAGGAGTGGCCGCTCCATGTAGCAATACGTCTTTTCATGAAATCTGTGTCTATTCCAGAGCTCACAATGCGTATCGAGACAAACGGACACTGTATTCGAAACACTAAATCTCACATTGTTCTGAGACAATGGCTTCAATCTTGACGCAATGGGGAAGCGCCGCCCCTGAGGTTGCATTTCAAAGAAGCTAATCAATGACACGGGCTAGGTTACTTTGTGTGAAATGCTACGGCTTCACGAAAGCGTTGACCAATTCTTCCTTCATTGTAAACAATTTGGAAGTGCAAAACGTAGGTAGCATCACATCGGCTATGATCTGTGCTGCGATCTCAACAAGATATCCATTACTTGCGAGCACGTTCACGCGTACTTGAGAGGAGCTCGAGCGTTGAATTTTGTATGCAGTTATTGCACTATATCAGCTTACATGGGCGATCTGCAGTTAACGTTCGAGACATGTACTCATTGAACGAAATACTCAAATTCTAAGCATGCACTTTAGTTGTGCAAAACTTCGTCGCTGGGAAAAGTGGCACACCTGCGCAGACAGTGGCAACTCGATAACGATGTTCTGCGAACCGGTATCATTAGCATCTGAAGTGCTATACCGTTAAAACTTTCAGGCTCAAGAAACTTAACAATTTTTGGCTCGAACTAAATAAAATATATACTTGAAATCATAAAAGGGGACGCGATTGCTGACATGGCGGAGGAAATTTTTTGAACATTGTATAGCCTTTTACGAAAGGAAGTACTAATACACTTGGAAAAAAGTGCACCGATACTTTGATGATTCAAATTGTTCTCTGTATAAGCTGCAGCAGACAAAAAATTACCGTAGCCCTCTTTATACAAATTTGTGTCATTTATAAGGTGTGGTTTCTTAGTTTTACTCAGGTGTGTCTAGTTGGTTTAGCCAACACAAGGAAATTTCACGGGACACCATGCATGGTTCATAAGATAATGTGTTACCCCGGCTAGTTCCACCATGTCTTTTTGTTAATAGGGAAGCCGTTTAAGGCGATCTCTTCTGATAACCGTTTCGGAGCACCTCACGTTGCCTGGCGACCACTATAATGCCGCAGCTGCGCCTTACGTGCTCCGCGAGACCTATATACAACTCCGCATAACTACCGCCAGATGCGCATGCGCTGCGACGCCGCTTCGTTGCACCAGCGCTTAGCTCCGCCCACCTCACGCCAAGTAGAGCATAGCATAGTCTTTTACAGTATAGTGTAACAGGCACCATGCGAAGGAAACTAAGGGTAAGGGGGAGGGAGAGGAGGTGGGATGGGAAACAGAGGTGAGGGTGAGAGAGTATGATGCGGGAAGGGTGAGGAGGAAAAGGAGATAGGGAAAGGTTATAGCACAGCATAGCAGGAGAGGACAGGGCAGAGCATAGCCTAGTCTTCTATAGTGTAGTGTAACAAGGAATGGGAAAAGAACCGTGGGCTAGGAGAATAGGTGGGAAATGGAAATGAGAGTGAAGGAAAATGATGTGAGCACGAGGAGTAGAGTAGAGCGTCGAGCATAGTACCGTCTTGCACAGTACAGAGGAGCAAGGGGTGGGAAACGGAAGTGAGGGAGAGGAGAAGGGAAAAAAGGAGTGGTCAGGGTAGAGCGTAGAATATTCGTGTACAGCATAATGTAGCGAGGACGGGGAAAGAGAAATGATGGTGTCCAGGAGGGAGACCTCACGTCGCGTGAAGGACCCAAGCAGACGGGACGCAGGTAGCGTTAGAAACGAAATATATGTAAACACAAAAGTAAACGAACAGTGTGAAAAAATAATAAAATGCACTTAGTGAACGTAAAGAACATGACTAAAATAAACAAATGTATAAATCATAAAATAACCAGCAACATTGCAAATGAACAACCATGAAATGACATAAACTTGTCCCAGCTATCTTAATCAATGGCAGGCGCCCGCCATGGTGGTCTAGCGACTGTGGTACTCGGCTGCTTATCCGAGGGTCGCGGGATCGAATCCCGGCTGCGGCGGCTGCATTTCAATGGAGGCGAAATGCCAGAGGCCCGTGTACTGTGCGTTGTCAGTGCACGTTAAAGAACCCCAGGTGGTCGAAATTTCCGGAGCCCTCCACTACGGCTTCTCTCATAATGAGAGCTGGTTTTGGGACGTTAAACCCCACATAACATTAATCAATGGCTGAATCAAAGCATTCTTACGATGTAAATATTATCTGATCAAATATTCTATTCTCATTGTTTTCATATGTAGAACCGTGCAAACTTGTTCTTCTTATGGCAAAGCGACATGAAATGCCGTGAAATACTTATCATGCTGAATGTGCGCATACAAGAAAGATGCACACCTTAAATCTTTGGTATTGAACATGCAGAGCAAGATTTGTTATTAGTTTTAATCTTTGCGCCTGAACGTGACAGGGCGAGTGCGTTACACTTTTGCGAAAATCAGCCAAATTCCTGTTGCGCACCAACTATCAGGCGTGCATACAGACAAGGACCAAGTATTTTAAGACCTGCGCTATCTTATACTGGGAGCTTTCCGCTTTGATAATACGGATACAGCAGTCGCCTATCAGGAACACGTGAAGCAAGGTCATCACTGCGCTTCGGAAGAAAATTCGGCTACTGCACAACACATAACGGTTAGGCACTTTTTGTAATGACCTTTACGAAAACCCGCGAGATGGGCAGGCGGTACAGTTAAGTGCCACGTAGTATATCTACACTCATATGTATGCCAGGCTTACCCCGACTGCTTCGCAAAACTTGAACACTTAAAGGTGCCTATGCCACAATAACATTTTTGTTGAGGCAAAGCACGCTTTACGTGTGCAGCCAGCATATATAGCAAACGAAGTATACAGGACGCGCACTAGGGTAAATCGTCTGCCGGCGTACACGAAGGAGCTGTGGTTTAGAAGTATGTATTCTGAATGCGGTGACGTCATATTATAGATTACTATAATATTTCCAACGCAATTCTATGAGTTCACGAATGAAAGAAGGAAATAGCTGAGAGGGAAACGCAGATAGGTTAACCAGCTCGGGACAAAAATTATGCCACCCCGCAGGAGTGCAAAGGGATGGGGGATACTAAAGCTAGAGAAAAAAAGAGAGAGAGAAAAAGAAAGGAATCAGATAGCACAATGCGACTGGCACTCGATCTTGTATGGTACGCTACTCGAAGTCGCCTGGCAAGTACGTTGTTTTCAATAACTTCAGCAGTGGGTTCATCGCCCTGACCTGTGGTGTCTCCTGTAATCGACATACCGTAATGACATCGGCTGACGTTCGTCGCTGATGATGGTGAGCAAGGGCGGATGCCAGTGAATACCTCCGCATATTATACAGAAGACAGTCGCATAGGACATGTCGCAGAGTCTTCTCGACGCTAGTGGGTTCGCGAACGCTGAACTGCCTGTAGTTATTTATTAGTATGTTTGTAGTATTATGGTGGCGTGCTGAGCAACAACGAATGCAGTTTACTTCTTTATGCCTTAAGCAAAGTTATTTGGCTTTATTCCTTCTATATTCCCGCCTATCGTCCCTGAACGAGACCTATTTACAACGCCGGCGAATTTTCTTCGGCGACACATCCACGTAGAGGAACACGGTGTCTGTTGAGTGACATCCGTTAAATCCCCATGTTTTCGCGTCCGCTTTTTGTATCGTGGCTCAGGCATATCTTCGCGTAGGTGTGTGTATGCAGTTGACAAAAGTGTCACGTAATGCTTCGTATCCAAGACATACAACATCCATACAACATTTCTGTGCACAAAACCAAATGCATCCATCTCTCCAGATGTTAGCAAATGCGCCTCGGAGGCATATTCACCTATCGTAACAGCATGCGTTACGCTTTTTCATGCGCATGCAGCCACGCAGGACCTGCTACAGCTTGTTTTGATTTAACATGAATCAGGCGTTCCCATTTTTTTTCTGAGGACTCGCGATTAGTCGCGGAGCCTAATGAGCCACGCTCAGGGCTTTCGTTGATTCGGCGAGGAACTGGTTTATATAAGCGGTTTTCGTGCTGCCACGTTCATTGAAAAGCTGGAATGCTTATGTGCAACGCTGATTCACTCAAGATACTGATAAGGCTGGTTGTGCTTGGAGAACAGTAAATTATAGAGGCCTGCAACGTGTAGACTGCGGTTACTAAAGCGGCCTAACGCCCCTTACATAAAAGCCATTACAAAGCTGTGTTCACACATGACCTTCGGAAGGAATGGTAATGACTGTTCCCAACTTTGAACAATTATCTTCTGCCCACACAATGCCAACCTTTATCCCAACTGAGCATTATAAAGCAATATTACTATCAGGGGCCGCCCCACCAGGCGAGGAATAAGTTACAGCAAGTATCAACACGGCTCCTCAAAAACCGCCTGGCACCTTCCTAATGGCCGTTAGGCAAGGAGAAGCTGGCCGAGATTAACGCTTTTGTTCTACTGTGTATTTACAACGGCACTCGAGACATTCAATGGAACGACGCCCATCGGAAGTGACATGCTGACCGTACGTTGAAATAACTGCTACTACTATTTACAACAAAAGTGATAGTTAAAGGTAACTCTCGAAAATTCTTAAGCGCATACACGCCTTGCTGCTAGCAGCATATGATATGCTCATCTACACAGGCGTTTTCACAGTAGCATGTTGCGAATAACGACAGTTATAAACAACAGCAAACGACAACTGCCAGAACAGTTTAACATAACATTAGTGATTTGCTCTACAATCATGAATAAATGTATCACTTGAAGCTTTCCCTAAATACATGACTGGTGGTGTCAGTTGTCAAGCAGATCCAAGGAATTTGTTTTGAGGCAACAACCTTTTGTCCAGTGCTCACCAAGGGGCACATAACCAAACTCTTGGCACGGTAGCTTCTAGTCGCTAAAAATGGTACATAGAGTAATAATAAATTTAGTAACAAACAAACTGCGAACTACGAGCACTCGTGCCTCTTCCTTAGCCGAACCTCTCTCACCATCCCTCTTCTGAGTCACGCCGCCGAAAAAGGGTCCAACATAGGAGAGCCTGACATCGGTAAACGGTCACTGTTTTTCTGTTCCCATCGAGAAAAAACAAACACACCAGGAATGGAGATCGATGCTAGCTAAGACAACCTAAAGGAGGTGCCCTCGCTGGACCCAGTGCGGAGCTCCGGATCGGCAGCCCTTTAGAGGAAAAATTATTTCCGGTTCAATATCCGTTTGTCTCTTGTGGCTACGAGGAACCTACTCTTGTCCGTCTTCTCTTCGCCAGTTTTTTTCGGATGTTCTTTTACAGCACTGTTTCTTTTTCTACTTTTGTTTTCCTTGAGCGCTGTCGTACACTGGTGTTCCAAAAGACCGTCAGAAAGAGCCAGAAACAAAGCGTCCCGGAATGATTCTATCTCGACGCTCAGAAGATGTAAGGTCCTAATTACGTTCCGGTCTGTTCAGGAACTTTTCCGAACCCTTAGGCAGAACACTGGCGCCATCTCAAAACGGAAAGAAGAGAGACTAACTTTCTAGATTCTCCTTGTGATATTTTTTCTCGACTTCCCCATTGACAAATAAAAAACACAACTACTCCCAGCACACGAACAAAAAAATAAAGTCAAAGGACAGGCTGTTGATGAATTGAAGAGCAGTTCAGCCGTGGCAGCCATGTGAAGAATAACGGGAAAGCACTAGAAAGGCACATAGGTGTGTGTGTGTGTGTGTGTGTGTGTGTGTGTGTGTGTGTGTCTGTGCGTGCGTGTTTTAACGAAGGAAGGAGAGGACGTGGAAGGGTCGAAAAGGAATGGCCAGCTACTGACAAAAAGGCGTCAAGCCAGAAATCACACATCGCGGGTGTCCGCTACCGCTGTCGGGTCTTAGAAGTCTTTACTTTCCGAAATGGTGGATTGCTCCTCAGCAAAGATTGGTTCTCGTGGGGAATATTACCTTCGCTTGTCGTGCTTTTTTATCCATGACCCATCTATATCATCGGGCCCTTTTTTTAAGTTTGGTTTGGAATCTGTGAGGCTGTAGTGTCCTTCAAGGGGGCCTAGAGCTCATATCCTGCATCGAGGATATTAAATGTTGGATTTACCTTCGGATTTACCTTCGGATTGTGGTCGCACGCATTCAAATTGCTTTTCATTAATTTCTTACTAAGTGCTTCTCTTTCATTACAACTTGTCGTTCGTCTCGCTCTCCTGTCCCGTACATTGCGTTTGTAGTCTTTCGCCTTATTTCGAGAATAAGAGCAATCTATAGAAGTCCAGGTTTACTTTACACATCTTGCGAGATATTAAGGTGCACTCTGGGTAACACTGGTTCTTTAATGCGTCATACGGGTACACTGGCGACCTTAAGAAGTAAAAGAAGAAGAAGTAAAAATATCGAAGCTTTCACTAGCATCGCACAGCTAGCGAACCAGTGAAGCCGATGAGCACTTGGCTGGTCCGGGTTTGTCCCTGGCACATCGGCATTTCGTCATGGTCAGAAGCTTTGGGAAACTCCTCGCGAAGCACTGCGAAGCTTCTCAATGTTTCGCACCGAGCTCAGCGCAAGTGCATTTGCTTCAAACCACAAACGGTGGCACATTCAGCATGCGTGGTCTCGGCTTGCCCCGTCCCATCCTTATGCTACGCTACACTGTGCATGCATATGCTATTCAACGAGCTGCTTGGACGTCATGAGAGGCCACACACTCTCGTGGTGTGAAGCTATGCCCAAACGCATAGCTTTGTGAGATGTTGTGCACCGGGCAAATCGACACACACTGTTTTTGTCTTCTTCTTCTGCTCGCACGCGCAACACGTGCGCCGAGCAGCCGTAATTCTGTGAATGCAGTAGTGGGCTGTGGGCACCGAGCGCAACAAAAGGAAGAAGATCACAAGAGTAAAGTTCTGGGCCAGTTGATAATGCGTACTTGTAGTCTGAAGCGCAAAGCACTTGTCGTTCGTCTCGCTCTCCTGTTCCGTGCTTTGCAGTTCACGCGCCAAGAAAAAAGGGAAGAAGCGCGCGTGCGCAAGCCGCGCATTGCGCTTTGCATAGAAGACGTTCACGCACACTCTAGAGTACCAGAACTAATGATCATGATAGTATCCTAGTGACCAAGGACACGTACGACCGTGTGCCCGCAGAGCTTTGCTGCTAAAGGAATTGTTCGCTCTCAATTGCGGCGTAGATATTCGGCCCAAGGCTTACGGGACTTCCTACACTGCAACAGAAAAATATGTCTACGCCACGCTTAGAAAACTTCCGTGGAGAAACGTCCTCCGCATACGAGGTTCACTGCGAATGCAGTTTCTTCGAGGCTGACGTGTAACCCTTCTAGTTTAGTTGTGAACTACTACCCGCAAGGGCAACTAAAGATCCAACCCTTTATAGATGACACGGGCGTACGCTGTCAGAATTCAGCTTTCTGGCTAATCTCAGGGCATTGGAACTTTTGTTAGGAAGTCAGTCTTGAAGTCCAGCTGAATGAATCAACACCATCTTCAAGTCATCACAAGCTACGATAACTTTGACTCATATGAGCGAGCTAACTATGACCACTGGAATGCGAAGGCTTTCTGGTGTTGCCTGTAGATGACACAACGTGTCCATAAAGAAGAATTTACGTCATTGCTATAGTATGATCCATTTAATTGAAGTAGATTTAAAAGGCATGAGACCAACTTAAAGAGAGAGGGGGAAAAAGTTCTTAAAATTTTTGTGAGCCTTGCGGCGCACATGCCACCGCCCCATTACAAAGGGGACCCTCATAGCATCCATCCATCGAAGAGTGAGAGAGAAGAGCGGCGGCGATATATGTATCATAAGAGACGGTTTTCGACAGTAGCGACGCGCAGTGTCTCCATGTTGGTTTCGAGCTTGTACCTTTAACGGCTATAGGTTTCTCAAAATGAACGATGTTATTGGCCAGGACAGGCCTGTAGATGCAATACAAGTACAGTGGTGCGATGCAGTAATTATTCAAATAAATTATCGATGGTGGCATTTATAGCAACATGACGACGACAACAACTGAAGAAGTATGAAACGGTAACATAGCATACCAAGCGCATTTCGAGCCTCACAAAACACTTTCAGGCGCATTATTTGACGTTTAATACGCTTATTCGGGTTACGTGCAATTAGGTCTATGCAGTCCCGAGAGAAAATAAATGAACTTGCGGTTGCTACGAATAGAAAAATACAAATATATACGGCATTTGTTTAAAGCTCGTAAAAGCAATATACTGTGTACACTAAGCGAGGTGTGTTCATTGATCGCATCGTAATCAGTAAAATGACGCTGGTTATGTCAAGCGTTGAAGAATGCCGAAATACTTAACCATTCGTACTGCTTACTAAAGATAGTAGCCATAAGCGTCTGTGTCCACCACCGCACAACGACCTTGGATTCCGCTTCAGAGGTCGGAGGAACTCAGTAGCCAGGGCCTTCTGCGAAGCACAAGTACGCGCGCGTGCTTGAGCCCAGGCCTCGTAACCCTTCAGGAACGATTAGCTGCCCCCCGAAATGAAGGCACTTCTCGACCGCCAACGAGCGAAGCACGTCCTGCGGTGTGCGTGTGTGTATATATATATATACACGTAGCGAGTGGCCACCCTTGTACGCAATCTATTCCTAAGGGCGTTACGGTCGCAGATGACACGCCGGCTTGGGTGCGCGGTTAATGAGTATAGCGGGTTTGTCGGAAGAGCGGTATGGGTATGGCGGCTCGGAAGACGCCAACGGCTTCTGAAAGCAGCGTGAGCTCATAAAGTAAACGAAATTCCCAGGGCGCTCGCTGCACTACAGCGGCAGTGGCGGCGCCGACACGGAGGCAGCGAGGGGTCGACGTAGGAGGGAATTAGAACGTATGGGGACGCAGTGCTTGGATTATGCTGTGCTTTAGGCGAGTGCAACAGAGGGAGTGTGAGAGGACAACGTGGCAAAGGGCTTTTCTTGAACACATACGCGAGCGCGCGAACTCCTTCTATAGATAGAATGGCGTGGCCTGCGGACTTTCCGAGAACCGGTTAAAAGTTTATAACTACTTTAAAATTCATAAAGAAGCTTAACGCGTGCGCGTTTGGGATCTGCTTCAAGCTGCTCGGTGCGAGTTGCCTACACTGTAACGACACCGCCTGTGGCTGTTGCAGACAGGTGGTGGCCAGCTGACGAAAATGCAAGGCTCTCATGCTTCCCCGCAGCTCTTGGGCGGGATCACGCAACTGTGGCTGATGAGGTCGTGTGGTTCGGCACATTTTCGCTCTATGTTATTATTAGGGGCGAAGCTCCTTATGGCGTAGGCTTGTCTGCCGTAGTTGTCCGTCGTAGCCACTTCGTCTTCATCGAACGCTGAGCAGCCTCGAGCGCTGGCACGCGCTCTTGTGTCACGAGTTCAGGCCGGTTCCTCTTCGTCGCCTCGAACGCTGGCACGCTCTCTTTTGTCACGAGTTCACGCGGGTTCCTCTTCGTCTACTCCGGCATCACTCAGTTTCGGTTTCGTTTCGTGTTACATCACAATAGCCCCAGTTTTAAGTAGTTGTTCACAACTTTTCTGGAAGGTAGAAGACGCGAAACGAATACCACAGTGTTCTAGAGAACGCAGTTGTCTGTCCATACAGCACGCCGCATGGCTAAATTAATCCGGAACTCGGCGCGATTTACAATGAACCTCCGGAGCTTCGCCCACTCATTATCATTCACTCCGTGGATATGCGTGGATATTTTTTTTTAGTTTTTTTAGATCAACAGGTACCTGTTGTAATCGCGTTAGCACTTATTTGTTCAAGCTGGTCGTCTGCAACGACGAAACAGTAATCTGACTGCATGGTTTCGAAATTGACGTTGTTGAGGACTTCCGTTGTACTGAGCCATATACTGCACTTTGATGATGTGAAGAAGGGTCTCCTTCAAGGTACTTCATTTGGGACTCAAGAGAGATGAATTGTCGTAAATGCTTCCTTGAGTGCAGCGATCGGGAGAGCGCCATTTTTTTTCGAGATCTGAAGGCAGCTTGCACATATTGATTTTCATCGCCAAATTGCAAATTACCACAGCCAATGATTCGCTTGTAAGAGCTTCAGTGCATTTCTATTCCCTTTATGCGTGATGGTTTTTTTTTCATAATTCTGCGCACAATGGAAGTTTCGAATACCCAAAAGATTCCTGATGTCCCAACTAGCGACGAGTTGTGTTTTTTTTTTTTTTTATTGTGAGCACGTTTCTGACCTGTTTTTACAATTGGACGTACTCCATTTGTAAGACTCCATAATTTCAGTCTGATAACTATCTGACACAAAACTGAAACGATCTGTAACAGCAAGTCATATGTTTAATAACTTAAGGTCTTTCTCGGAAAATTACTCCAACGTTGACCGCATCAGTCTATATATAGCAGACTCCGTCTCCGGGGTCTCCTGGTCGATCCGTTCACTTGGTATAGGCACCAAAATCAGGATGGTACGTTACGAATATAGCGAGAACATGAATTGTTGCTATTCATATCGCTAACATAATGTGCTCGTCACGCACGGCACAATTAACGATATGGTCATATGTGGCTGTTCCCTACAGCAGCCTATAACAGACTATGTAAACTAAGGAGCAACCAAAATCTACCTTGAAAGCTTACTGACAGCAGATTTGGCGTGGATTAATTAAACAGGACGAAGGTTTCCCGCTTGCTGCACCCTATTATGTAACTGCAGACATGACAAGCAGGCAGATACAGACAGGCGTACTGTAGTTACCGAAGGCAGCCAAACACACGGTACGTGTTAAGAATCGAACGCGGGCTCCGAGGGTGTCAAGCAAGCACACTATGGCTCGTCCATGACAGATCCTGCCAAGCGGTGCATGTCGTAAATAGACGTACTGCGTCACCAGTCGTTGCGTTGTTTGTACAACACCAATTGTGGTGTTCTTGCATCTCTAACGTCAAATCCGGTTATAAGGACTCGTAACAACTGTTAGAGAAATTATTTAAACAATAACTATTTCTTGCGATCACTCGTTATGTATTTGCTTTTGCTTCGCTCGTCCCCGCAGAAATAATCCAATCAACGACGCTTATGATAAGAATTTCGGTGCACCGTCCCGAATAATTTCGTTCGGTGAAAACAAACGTCCGCGCGCCAGCCTGAGTGCCAGCGCAGTATCGTACCATGAGCTACCCTTTTGTAGGCACAATGCTGCTAACGTGCCTGGCAATCTCGCGTTGCGCATACAACTGCGCAATTGGCAAAATACGTTAATCCTGTTCTTAACGCGTTGCTCAATGCCAAAGAATCAGGAATCAGCAATAGCCTCGCTGACTACATCACATGATTGCCTGATTGCCGCAACGCGTGTAATCAGCTTGACATCTTCCCCCCCCCCCCCCTTTTTTTTTTTAACAGAAATCATCTGTGATCCGCTGATACGCACGCCTGCTAGGTTAAGAGGAAGAAATATAAGTATAACTGCACTAGAAGCATGGGCGATCACAACAGAAAGTAGGGTAAGCTCAACCTATGCTGTGAAAATTCGAAGTCTCCTCTGGCACCGCGTCATTTTCACACTATACAAGGAGGCAACAAACTTGACACGCGCGCTTGCTTTCTTTTCTTTTGCCGAAATATCCTTCATGACTTCTTTGTGGAGCTTATCATCCCTTTATCCCTTGACGCAGGCCCCGACCCTATGATATAAAAAAAAACAGCTGTGTGGTTTCTAGTCTGGAATAAATGTGGAATAAGGAGAGCGGAAATAAATCTTGGTGAAAGTTCGCTTCGAACGAATCGGGACGAAGTTGAGGTGAAGGCAATGCTGAAGAAACTAGTGGCTTGCGCAAACACGCGCAAGCTAGGTTCTTCGTAATCGCATGTGCGGCATATTCTGGGAAACCAGCTGCTTCAATAACTACAGTTTTCCGCGCCACTAGGAATGCCTGCATTAACAGCTCTCAACTTCGCGGCGCAATATTTCGCGGTTGCGTAAGCAGAAGAGCCTGCTAAGATTGAGTAGTGCAGCGCTCAGTTTATTTCAGCAATTATTCCGTCTCTGAATTTTATTAAGGTCACGGGGATTATTACCGCCGAGAATTCTCTCGCCTTCTTCTGAAAGCTCGAGTAAGTTCTCAGAATATGCGATCCGCGAATGCATAATCAATACAGTAACGTGACGCAAGTGACCACGAAAGTGAAGTCAGTTTAATGGTTCTCATTTAATTTAGTGAGGTAGTAGGAAGCTCAGAGTACTTAGGACACATATGGCGCGCTCAGCAGTAGACAACACAGCTTTTTAACAGAATTCTGTCATCCAAATTAAGAAAAAAAAAAAAGATCTACCTCGTTCCGCACATTGAAAAACGTCGTAGCAGCGAAGTTGTTCTGTTGTCGTTAATTGTGACGTAACTGGCAAGGGCGTCAAGCGGTCTCCATGAAGCTCTGGGATTCTAACCCGTAACTTCGTGCTAAAAATTTTTACACTTCATCACACATCGGTCTTCACATAATAACTGTCACATAGCAGCAGCACGACGGCACGAGTGGGTCAAACGCTACAGCGGGCAGTGGGGTCGAAGGCTACAGCAGGTCCGGATTTTTCCACCTTCGTGGCAAGCACTACAATATCGTCCCGCTCACAGCACAGCCTATGCATTGTTATAACTCGATTTATATTTACTTTATTTCTTGTTACTAACACCTCACACGCACTTGAAAGAAGGGGCTTTTACATGTACATTTCTAGTATGTACAGAAGGCATGCTTGTAGCTCTGTTCTGAATGCACGTTCTCTTTTTTTTGTTTTTTTTTTCTCGCACCACGTAGCCAAGCCTAACTGATGACTCATGCGGGAAAAAGCATAACTGCGGCTGAGAACTTGTGAAGAGTAATCCTGGCAGAAATCTGCCGGTATGCGGCCCGTGCTGCGAATTTCTGCTAGCGCGCGACATTTCCTTTAGAGTTCGCCATTTAGCAGGAAGGCGTCTGAATCCTTGTTATGTTATTCATTTTCAGTTGAAGCCCCGAACTGGAAATTTTATCTTAGTAACAGCGAAAAAAGAACGCTGACAAAGAAGATACAAAACACAATTCCATATCATTTTTCGCATATCTTGCGCTGCTACCTACAATGCATTTGTACCAACTAGCCCAACTTTTTCTGTTAGACTGGAATTTACAGCGAGTACTTTCGCTGCCTCATCGACGGCTACTTTTTAGCCAGGATACCTCGAGCAAGCAGCCGTGGTATCGATATTCTCGTTCAAAAAGTTTAAAAGCAGCTGTCAATATTTGTAGATAGGGCAGTGGGTTCAAGTCTGTCTACTGCGGTGTGGCTCAGCGATATCCCAATGAACTTGCAATTTTTGCAATAACGCAGTGACGGTACACACCTTGTGTCTATAGGAGATGCTCCATTGCGGCTCTGAGGAGTAGCTTTTTTTATTATTTTCAGGAAGTATTTTATTCAACGCTGTCACTTCAAATTTAAGTGAAATGGAGGAAACGCAATTATCTATATTTTCTTTTTAATCATAACCGGTAGTGAGGGTAGGGGTAATGAAAAAAATTTTATATACTGACGATCACATGTACATTTTATGGCGTATCATCCACGCAAGCAGCGGTGGCCTTATAACAAGTTAAGTCATTCTACAAAATGGCTGACGTCAATAAACCTATACGTTCATTCCCAACTGGGTGTCCGAATGATCCACAACAAAAATGCAACCGTATATATGCTCATAGCCTGTCCTGCAGAAATGAATTGTTTCTTCTTGTGTACCTTTGGAATGTAATAGCCCAGTGTCGTTCTTGGTAGTCGGAAACATTTCAAAATAATTTAACAATGCCTAGTGTTCTTGAATAGAAGCAGCGTTTCATAATAGAACTTGGTTCAAGAGTTCTGCTTTAGTAAACTTACAATACACTGGGCAAGAACTCACGAACACGTAGCCGATAAAAGGGATTCACATCATTCGGTTTCCCTGTATAGTTCCTCGTAATGCTTTACGGTCTCCACGAGAAAGCACTGTGCTTAACTAAGATATTCTGAACCTTGCATTTCATATAATAGCGAAGAGCATTATGTTCTTTTGCATTACTAACTAGCCTTTCAGAAAACACCACACTGCCTAATTTGTTACCAAAGTATTAATTTTTCTCCATCAACGTTGACGTCTGAATAATGATTAATATTAAGACTGATTAATTAAAAATCGTAGAAACTGGCTAACGATATAGTACATCGTCTTGGAGTATCATTCAAGACGATCGTTCATTCACATACCATATCACAATGATGCGGGCGCGGCAATCATCACTACACCAAGACCTCCGGTGAAAGCTCAATATCAAATATGGACGATTGTCAAGGGAAGGGCATATTAGCAAGTCTGAAGGGGTCCAAAAAAAAAAGCAAGCGACTAATTGAACTAAAAACATTGATATAAAAATGGCTGGTAACTATGCCTGCGACATCTTGTGAAACTAAATAAATATATATAGAAGCATGAGCACTTACGAAACAATGTAGAAAATGGTTCGGAATAACGCACGTGTGGCATCCAGCACGACAACTCACCTGCAAGAAGAAAAGATAATATGCACTTTCACATCAGGGTTGTGGCACTGAACAGAAAGGGACAGTAAGTATTGGGAAGATCAGTATGAACCGTTTTACAGTTCTATATAGTCAAGAGTAAACTGTCAGTTTATTTATTAATTTATTTATTTAGACAGCCAGTCATCTATTTAGCTAGTTAACTAATTTTTTCAATATTACTACTGTCAGACGAGAGCATTTTACGATGACATTGCAAAATGTCAATGCAAAACAATGTAAAAATTTGTAAATCACCATTTGTGTGACAAGCCAGTGAATGCTAATTTTGGCTTCATCATACTTACTCCACCTGGGGACTTTCCGCAGAACTCGATCGTTTGTAATATTCATGCGCACGTGCTTCGAGTTCTAGATGAGTTCGCCCTCGCGCTGTCAATTACCCGCCCCCTGGTTAGCTCAGTTGTCAGAGCGGCAGTTCCGAGTAGGCGTTCGTCCAGCTTCTGATTCCGGAACAGGACAAATTTTTCGTCAACTAAGATTCTTTGATTCCTGAGAAATGCGTACGTATTTCTTTGTGAGCTATGCGCTATTAAGGGGCGGGACCTAACTTTCCCCTTTCATATTTTTTATTCCACCTTTGCCGGTATCCGCATAACTCCTTTGCCATATCAACCTGCCAGGAGTCCATAAAATTACGATCAATGCATGTTCGCGGATTTCTGTGGAAACACACGGAGAGTTGTATGGCCGGCCCTAGAGGACCTGCTTAGATAGCGCACACTAGGAATATCCATCTCTCTTGCAATCCTACAGCTACCTATCAATGTAAGTGTACTTGTCGTCATGGTAACAATTTACAATAGCCACATAAAAAAAAACGTTGAAATGTAAATCACTAAAGCCTGATTGAAATAAATGTGAAACTCTGCAGTTCGTGATATATGAATTGTAATGTACCTGTCGCGGTTAGCGTTTTTGAAACAAAGAGCGTTTCGCCCGGTCGTTTACCCTTAATTTATCTTGTTTCAATGTACTCCTCTGTGGCAGCATGCCATTCGAGCATGTGGACAGTGCAAGCAACTACTGTGCCAAAACAGTAATGGAAGTTCGAAAGGATCGTCTTGTTGAAAAACTGCAATAGCAGTTTTGTCTGTTGATATTTTATGATCTTACGAAAAAAAATGAAGGAAAGGGACGTAACACAGGACAAAGACGACATGTGGGAGAAGGTACAAGCGTACTTTTTACCTGTTCCGTCGTTTACGTCTTCCTTCCTGCATTTTGCCGCTGTCTTTTATATAACTACGCGCCATATACCCTATAAACGAGTTTTATTAAACTTTCGATAAGCACCGCTTAAATCATCAGAATATAAAGCTCGGTCTTCTTCATGACCAATAAACAGAGAAACAAAGAGAGAGCGCAGGTAAATCATATAATAATAATAATAATAATAATAATAATAATAATAATAATAATAATAATAATAATAATAATAATCAAGGAGAGGACGCTACTTCCCTGCAGCCCTTCTCGGGAACGCTCAGCGCCCGAGATGGTAGGGCATAGGGAATCGCAGAGACGAAAGCAGTGGAACGTCGTAGTGGAGGGCTACGGAAGTTTTTACCACCTGGGGTTTTTTAATGTGCACTTACAACGCACAGTACACGGGCCTCTGGCATTTTCACCTCCATTGAAAATGCGACCGCCGCGATCTAGATCCGACCCACCACAACCACGAGACGAGCGCGGTGGATTGAAATGACGGAAGAATAGCAAGGCTGAGTCAGCTTATTTTTCTCGCGCCGGGAGAAAGACAAAGAGTATTGAATTATCTTCATAAAGGGGAGCAGAACTGCACTTCGTGCTAACAAGGCAATGCGAAGAAGCGTTCAGTGTTGAGCCCGTGATGAGGGCCTGTGTAGGCTGGTGAATCTGAAGAACAGCAGAGTTTTTGCCGCTCCGTACAGCGCACCTACAGAAGGCCATGATCGCAATGTTTTCTGTGCTCTTGATAGCCTGACATCTCAATAAATGGTTCTGGATTCCATTTAAGTGCGATTTTCCTTCACTACGCCGGATCGCTGGACCACGCGATAACTGTAGCGCGGCGTTCTCAGTTTGCAGACAATGACGGAAACACGAAAATTTTAAGGAAACAGTGTTGCGATGTAAGTTAGAATACCAGCGTGTGGCAAAAAACTGCAATGTCGTCGGGCATTCTGTTTTGCATAAGAGGCTTATCGTGCGGGAAATCGCTAAATATGAGCGCTGCTAAAGGTAGGAAGCTCATTCGAAGCATTTAAGACATTGCAAAAGTCACGAGGCACCTTGCCGACAAAGAAGGAGTTGATTTCAGTTGAATTCCATTGCAAAATTAAAATAGCATTAATTTACTTGTTTAAATTTGCGACTGCTTGTGATCGTTAGAACATGTTTTGGTCGTCGTTGCCAAATAAATTGGATGTAGAGCATAACAATCATATATTACACATTCCGATATTATAGGCTCCTCGTTTTTTTCCTACATTAGTGACAATGAGGCACTCATGTGAGTTCGCTCTCGTACCTGTTGTCGGCCGCGTACGCTTGACGTGATTGCATGACTCACCTCGACTGCGTGGCATTTGCTGTTTCATTTCCCTCTAATAAAAGCCCGTCACTTCGCCCAGAAACAAAAAAAAAGTAGGTAAGCAGCATTGTCCCTGACGCGTAAACCGATCAATTCAGCGATAATAAACAAAGAAAGAAAAAACAAAGGAGAGCGCGGTATTTGCCGAGATCCCCTGCTCCGAAAGCGCACAAACGTCACAGCGGAGTTTCCCATCCACGAGAGAGCCTCACGGAGTGGCCTCTTTACTTTCTGATTTATAAAATGGCACCGAGCTTGTTACCCATCTAAGCGTCGACGCACATCCATTATCGTTCGATACTGTCGTTGAAACATACAACACGTCCGGGTTCTTTAATAAAAATACCTAAATAACAAAAAAAAAGTTGGAATTACGAGAGTACCCCGGAAACCGCGCCCTTCAGGAAGAACTGGCTTCAATGCACGACAGTCGTAATTTGGGATTGTGAGAAAAAAGGAGAAAAGGGAGTAGACGGGAAGCGAGGAAGGTTGGCACGAGAGAGAGAGAGAGAAAGGAGGAAAAGCTGGAGGCGTCGTCGCAAATGGCCACCTCGTGTGTGTGTGCCGATCGAAGAGCCGTCGTTGGCCGCCTTTTGTCAGAGTGAACGGACATGATTGCAGTTCGGCCACGGGAGATCTAGTCTCGCCTCCAACTAGGGTTTCTGTTCTTTTTCATTTTTGAAGTTTTCACGCATGATTCTCTATACATCACAGTTTTTTATGTATATGAATCACCTGTATGGCCTTTTATCCGTCATCATGCGATGTATTTTCGTTTGTTAGCGTTCCTTATTCTCATCTACACACTGTATTCTGATATTTTGTTTTGGTGCTGTTTTTCATCAACCTTTACTTTGTTTAATCCTCAATCTGCGCCGTTTTGAAGATGTCCTTATGAGATGTATGTGGAAGTGGATTTCATTAACAAAACGGGAAATTCCAAGACTTGCGTACAGTTACACCGTAGGCGGCCTTACAAGGTTTGTGCGGGCTTGCAGATGAAGAAAACATTACAGCTCGGTTGATTGATTTGTGGGGTTTAAAGTCCCAAAACCAGCTCTCATTGTGAGATACGCCGTAGTGGAGGTCTCCTGAAATTTCGACCACCTGGGGTTCTTTAGCGTGCACTGACATCGCACAGCACACGGGCCTCAACATTTCTCCTCCATCAAAATGCAGCCGCCGCGGCCGGGATTCGATCCGCGACCTTCAGATGAGCAACCGAGTGCCATGTCCACTAAACCACCGTGGCGGGGCAAAACATTAAAGCGCGTATTCGGCCTACTTGTTAAAATGCAATACATGCGAGACGTACGAGATACTACATCGCAGAAATGATCATATTTAAGAAAATCGCAATGGAAATGTAAATAAAAGAATGCCACCAAACATGTTTCAGTTTAGAAAACTCGAAGTTTAACTGCTTTCAAGCATATTTCTGTTCAGCTGCTCTATCCTTACCTCTCACTTTCGACACAAAGGTACTGTCTGAAGTTATGCTCATTTTGTGGCGCCTGGTCGTCTTACACGTATAGAGCAGTAAAATTCACGAGTGGCGAGAAACAAGCGTGGCATGCCTATGTAGCATTTCACTGACAGTTCGTGTGTGTGGACAAACTTCGCACTCGGCGCTTTTTAACTAAAGGCACGTATTGGCTTCGAAACCGGCCTCCTTCTGAGTGATATAAGCAGGTTTGTCGAATACGCAACCTTTATCTGTACACCTCAATAATTAGAAGCGTACATTCTCGATCCCTGCCAGTGCACTTAGGAAGTCAATCATTATCGTCATGCAATATCATTTAGCGCCCTCGGAATAGTAGGCAACGTGGACATCTTAAGCCTCTAAAATTCCGAACACCTTGAATTGCATTTCGCTACTGCTTATTCCGGTGGAATTTTTTCAGCCTGTTTACTCCAGTGTATCTAAAAAAGCTTACAAATGGGAATCCACTACATTTACCGTCTTTCCTCTATACACTTAGGCCCATTACCTTGCAGCACTTTGGAATGAGCTTATAGGCAGATTCGCAGCTTTAATGAGACTCGAATTAGTCCTAAAGAGAGAGCTACATTTTAGCACAAAGTAACCGCCGTTACCCGATTAAAAACGTGACGTTTCAATTTCCCCGTGGCAACGCTACGTGCAGTAGCGACTGCGGACGAAGCTTAATGATGTAAAAGCACGGATGAACGAGTTTGTTGGTTTCCAGTACTCTCTCGTCTCCGGCAAATGGAACAGTCCCCCCTCCCCTTCATATTTCTCATTTGCGAGCGAGCCTTTTTTTCCCGCTCGATGCGTCCAACCAACAGAGCATAGGGCACCCCGCCTCAGCACACTGAGTTGACTCACACGTAAGGACCGTGCAATGAGAAGTCAGCAGAGCGTTCAGTCGAAGTGCAACTAGGGGATGATGACGGAGAAAAGTGGAGAGGGAACAGCAGGTGCATTCATAAAGGGAACGAACTCTTTCAGTACACGAAGAAAACAGAGAAAAAAAAACGAAGCGCAGAACTGGTAGTGTAACACGACGGGAAGAGAAGTGCTCGCGAAGGTACACACGGCGAAGTGTGTGCGAAAGCGCCGTTTCCAAGGCAACTAGGTTCGTGAGAGAGGATTAGCGTTCCGCCAAGCTTTTACGCATGCGCAGGTGTCGCTGCGAGTCGACATGTTGTGCGCCTGCGACGCTTCCCGCGATGGACACAGACGAGTACGCACGAAGGTCGTCGCCTTTCGCTCGTTTTAGCCGTCCCTCGTCAACGCGAAAATGGGCAGCAATTAAGCTGAGGAAAAAAAGCAAGAATCAATCGTTTTGGCATCGGTTCATTTTCTTTTTTCTTTTGTTCGCTTGCATCTGTGTTTCTCCCACTGCCTCCCTGGTCCGTAAGTCTTGCAGAGAACGTGAACCTTGCACGTCGACTGTTTTCGCAAGACGATTGGTCGTTATTCTAGACTGCCGCACTAAAGAAAATCCAAATCTAAATCTTGTTTTTCGCATAACATAATCAAATTACGCTAAGTAGTGATTGCTGTTTGGTATAATTGTAGGGCTAGTCGGATGACGAAATGTGCTTGGTTTATATTGAAGGAATACCAGCTACCCCGGACTCGACAAGATTACTGTGAGTTCAGTATAGTGTTAAATCACAGTTTAATTGCAGTCACTCATATGTTTGCTACTTTTCTTACAAAATGTGCAGGATACTTGCCTTCTTTCGCGCTAAAGAATGGTATGGAGGAGAGCGCCATATATATGGCCTCCTACGCACTTGATGTTCACCGAAATATGTGAGGGAACATGCTTTATTTTTTCTTTACTTTGTTTGCTGCAGCTTGAGCATCAGCGAATACGAGCACTTTTCATCGTTTAAACACTGACGAAGCATTTCCTTCAGAATTGAAAAAAAAACTATTGTTTTTTATTTTCACATTAACTGGGAGCTTCGCCGACGCAACTTCGTCTCAATTTTCTTGGTCTGCTTGTCGTTGTGATTTCAAGTTTCTTGCTCAGACTGTCATCGCCTAGAGTACTTGTCGTTCCTTTTGTTTTGTTTTTTTCGGTTACATAGAACATTTAAGGTTCGTAACGTCCTCACGAGAAAAGATAAAAAATTGCAAAGCTAAGCTAGTGAGACAGAGTAGAGCGAGCAATTGACTGTCAAAGTAGGGGTTTAAAGCAGGTCATTCCTTTATTTATGTTTAACCTCGTCTGCGCATAAGAAGTCCTACGTATGAAACATTCAAGCAAACATCCGGTTATGCACTGTAAAAGAAGAAACCACACCAGAAAGACCAAATACAAGATATACTGTGTCAGGAAACCTGAAAGTCATGGCCAGCTAGATGTACCACGGCACCAGTCAGCTACAAAAGTTTTCAAGCAGGAAAAATGAGAGCAATTATCCCGGTCGCACCATGGCTTCGGCAGTTTCAGCCATGTTGAAACAGAAAACAAGGACACATCTATGGAGAACAGAATAATGCTATAGGAGAGGGTGCCACCTCGGCATCTCCAATCCTACTCATAAAACAATAAAGGAGTGAATCATGGGAAGAAGGCCCCGGTCACGTGATAGGCAAGCTGTGCATTATTGTGTGGTCAAGCGCTACTAAAATTTACCGCGTCCCAACAACGTCCAGTGGACAGTGGACGTGGGCCTAATCCTAACAATGAGCGACCACGTACAAGGCTTTGGAAGAAATTGGCTTGCCGAGGCTAGAGAAGTCATGTGACGCCACCTCTCAGTTTCGTTTTTATTTCCCCCTTCGTAAAGACATGTCTCGCAACAGTATAGCTGGAAGAAAGTGAAAGAATAAGGCGTATTCCTCACCTATTTGCGCGCATATTTGCGAATAAATGTAGGGAATAGGTGAGTTTAGAAAATTTGTGCCTCACGGTTTCAAAACGCTTCCTACTATAACTCCTAAAACAATAAGGCGGAGAAGGATTTCTCTAATTTCTTTTAAACTACGACTTCACGCTCCGTTTCGCCATGGATGGCTTAAACGGCTGATACATAGCTTTGCATTTTTTACTTTGCTTGGTTATTGTGCTTGTGAGATTCATTGTTGGACGACATAGAAAGCAGACACTAGGCTTGTCGCGAAGCCGTCTCGAAAAAGATCTTTTCTTTTTAGCGTCTCGCTTTGTTATCCACGTCATTGTCTATGTGGGTCCACCGGTTAGCTTTCACACTGGAGCTGCGGGACGCTGTTTCCCTCACTCGCCTTTCTCGCTTACACGAACCGTGAGCGTGAGCTGGGCTTGTCGCAGCTCGAGACAAGTTGCTGCTCAGGCCACACACTGTGATGAACAAAGGCATGCAGCGAAGCTTTGTGGCGCCCCACTCTCTATTGTCCTGGCACAATTGCATAAGCTCTCGGTTTAGCAGCACCGTTTAGTGGCTTTTTTTTAAATGCTGTATTGCTTTTTCTCCAGCATTTGCGACTTCACTGTTGTCAGGCTGCTACGTCAGAGTGGTAGGGCAG
The DNA here is from genome assembly GCA_013339685.2 of Hyalomma asiaticum. Classification (NCBI taxonomy): domain Eukaryota; kingdom Metazoa; phylum Arthropoda; class Arachnida; order Ixodida; family Ixodidae; genus Hyalomma; species Hyalomma asiaticum. Next base: position 61,989,238 of record CM023482.1, read on the forward strand.
CTTACGTTCTTCGAAGGTAATATGTACTCTTTCAAAATACCTTCGAAATTAAGAAACTTCGAGACTAATCAATTGAAGGGTAACTACAGCGCTCGAAAGTGCTTTAACTTAAATTAAGAACTAAAAGTCGGCGCTCTGAATACCAAAGCGAGTCCATGTCTGAGCCTATTTTCGACGTGCATGCAAAAATACATGGCTCAATTTGCCGATGTGCATAAAAAATACATGGCTCAGGAAAAGAGAAAAAGAAAGACTATCAGCACATACAGCGCCTCTGGGAATTTGAAAGTTCTAAGCGTACGCACAAGTAGCTGACCATCGAGAGTGCGACCACCACGGTATCGTATAAATGTTACAACGGTGGTCGCATGTTCGATCGAGGCGAAAATGGCCGAAGCCCGTCTACTGTGCGGCGTCACGGCACGTTGATATACTTCATATGGTCAAAATCTCCGGATCACTCGACTACGGCGCAGGCCTCATAATCTCATCAGGTTAGTGGCACGTACAACATCAGCAATCATTGTTATTACGGTTGATATGTCAACTGGAGCCTAACAGGGGAACAGAAGGAAATGTAATGTGCATAGGGTAAAATGTAATGTGAAGCATAGTTGTAGTTCTTGCAGTGGCCTTGTCGGTACAAATTTATCTTTACTTATGTATGAATAACGCCAAAATTTGTCATGGCCGACCAACATTGATAGTTCGGTCTTGGTTTTGTATGTTGCACTACAAGGCCATCAGATTCGCGGTTAGAACGTCCGAACGTGGCTTTGTTTTTAATAAACGACCCCTTTAGCAACTTGGTTGTTTCATGAAATAAAACATTGTATAAATAGGGTGTTTAAAATGTACCAGAAATGAACCCAGGAGCTCTGGAAGCTGGGCTGAATTCATGTTAGCAGCCCATACTCAAAAAATTGAGGAGCCCTTGCCCCATCGGAAAAATGTGGGCAAGTGAAGCATAGTGTGTGCATGCCTTATTCCTCCTCTGTGTATGTATGTACGTATGTATGTATTGATGATTGATTTGTGGGATTAACGTCCCAAAACCAGCTCTGATTATGAGAGACGCCGTAGTGGAGGTCTCGGGAAATTTCGTCCACCTGGGGTTCTTTAACATGCACTGACATCGCACAGCACACGGGCCTCAACATTTCGCCTCCATGGAAATGCAGCCGCCGCGGCCGGGATTCGATCCCGCGACCTTCGGATCTGCAGCCGAGTGCCATAACCACTAGACTACCGTGGCGTGGCGTGGCGTATGTATGCATGTATGTATGTATCTGTTCTATTCATTCTTGCTTTTGTTCCTTCTTCTGCTTGTTTCCTGCTATATTTCTTTGCTTCCTTCTTTGCTTCCTTCTTTCCCATTCCTCTTGCAAAAAAAAAAAACACAAGGGATTCATATGGCTCACATATACCCAGAATAATCGAAGCTCGAGAGAAGAAAGAAGCGCGTGCACAATGCTTTCACGATTACGGTTATTTTCGCGAAAACAACTCAACGCCAAATTATGGTGTGTAACAAGCTTCGCTTGAAAACACCCACACGAAGGACTTGCACATACGCAGGACGTGGACTAGTGCTCTGTGTCTTCTTCCGTGTATGTGTGTTTCAATTCTCGCTGCGAATTTCAATGCGACGTCCAGCAAACAAATAGTCCACCTCGCCGCTTTGGCTGCGGTGAACTTTATAGCCATATTGTTGTCCCACCGACATTTAATAAACCGATAGCTCTAAGGAGCTTGTGCGGCACAAAATTCGGCGTGGACGTCGGCGTCCGCGGCTGAAATAATCATAGCAAACAACAGCCGTAGCAACACGACGCAACCGGCCACTCAGGCCCTCCGCCATAGCGCAGGTGCTTTAGTGAACAAAATTGAATTTATCAAAGTGAAATTCGTTAGCGAAAAAAAAATGTAAACTACGCCGTAACTAAAACCCACATACACGATAGCTCGGACTGTATATTAAATGTACGAGGAGATATAATTCTTTTACAAGGAAACGCATAGAGAGAGAGAGAGAGAGAGAGAGATGATGATGATGATGATGATGATGATGGGCAGGGAGGCTAACCGGAAGGAAAATATCCAGTTTGTTACCCTGCACTGGGGAAGGGGTGAAGGGAGACAGAAAGGGATGGAAGAAAAGAATAAAGGGAGAAAGAGAGAGGACATATCGCGCACACGCACAAGCACGGCAGTGTCAGAGACGGTTCACGAGGCCCGTTGCGCGCAATAACTTCAGTGGCTTTCTGCTGCAAGACTCTATCGTTCCGGCATTCCAATACGGTTTGCTCAGGCAGCGGTCGACCATTCAAGGCGTGACAATTCTGCGGCGAGGGACTGTCGCTGGGAGCAGTACCTAGGGCAATCGCAGAGGACGTGTGCAATCATTTCCTCGCTGCCGCAGTGAACACAGGCAGCACTGTCTTCCAGTCCAATGCGATAGCCGAAACTTCTTGTGAATGACGTGCCTAGCCACAGGCGGCAAAGTACGGTCGTTTCTGAGCGGGTAAGCCCACGCGGAACTCGAAGTTGTAGTGATGGGTATGCAGAAGACCAGGAGTGTTCCACTGCGCTATAGCCATACCACGCGCAAGCGAGCGAAGTTTTCTTACTGCATCCGTTCTTGAAAGTGGGATGGCTTGCAGCGCACCAATTTCGTGAGCATGTTTCGCAGCATTAACTTCGTGCTCGTTGCCGATTATTCCAGAGTGGCCTGGTAGACACTGAAACGTGATGTCATGGCCTTTGTCGGTTAATTGATGATAGAGCTGTCGTGTTTGAGGCACTAATTGGTCTTGCGGCCCGCTACGTAAGGGTGATAAAAGGCACTGAAGGGCTGACTTAGAATATGTAAGGATACGCATATAATTCCAGCATTCTACAGGGAAGGCGCTAGCTTTATTGATTATTCTATAAGAAGGCGATGCGAACGGTGCCCAATGGCGCTATATCATTGCATTGTTAATGGAGAATCTGAAGTGTCCACCAACATTTTTTCAGCCAGTACACTGCAATGCAGTTGTAGTAACTCGGAACAATGCGTATATTTACTCATTGCGTACCAAAAAGCTTGGCTTGGTTAGGTTTGGAAAAGCTTCATTGAACTCCCACCAAAGTAAGTGTTCGCATTCCGAGTAAATGTGAGCAATCCTGGTTGACGCGCATTCATGTTGGTTGTGCCTGCGAAATAACATGGTTAGGAGGGAACTATCATTCGAATCACTTTCAAGAAACGTAAGGCGCATTTCGCAACAACTTAAAGGTACGATCGTTTTCGCTGCGGTTCCGGTACGCAGCGGGAAGCTAAAAAAGAAGAAGAAAATGTGGGCAAATGGCGAAATCTCTGCAAAACACGTTGAAGGTAGAATGGAAGGGGATTGTCGATGCAAGCGTTCCTGCCACGTCTTATCTCGTAGAATCGCTCTTTCAGCATTTCTTTTTCTGCAAAAGTGCAACCAAGCCTGACAAACGACAACAAAGGGACACGATTTCGGCCGGTAAGTGCTACGCGCTTGATATAAAACAACAAAAAAACAGAGAACTTAAATGCAACGCTACGTTGTAAGGCCAGCGCTCTTTCTGTAAGGCGTATCGGGACAGAATTGCTCCTACGCCGAATCGAGGCCAATGACACTACGAGAAAAGGAAAAGATCGGAGGAAAAAAAAACGCATACACACACGCACACACACACGAAGCAAAGCATGAACGCGAGTGCACCATACCACGGGTGAAATAAGATTTTTTTGCGTTGTGTGCTTTTCCTTTTTTCCAGAACGTCAGATACCGCCTCTGAAGGAAAGGCACGGACAACGGATCGAGGGAGGTAAAAAAAGGAGGGGATCGTAACGTAGGACACAATTGTTGGCGCTAAGGGTGGATGCTTTTGCTGGCGGACGGCGTTGGCGACGACAGTTTTCGTTCGACAAAGACAGGAGAGACAGAGAGAAGGTGGGAGCGAGAGAGAGAGATGTAGATAGGAACGCGAAAGCGAAACCGCGAGAAAAAGGAAGCTGGACGAAAAGTAAGGATTCGCTGCCGGTTTCCGCGTCCTTATCTCAGGCTGTCAGGGAAACTGGGAACGGGAAAACCGCTACGGCAGCACAGTAGCCACGGCGGTCCGCGTTTGCTCTGTCCAATGTTCGTTCTTGCTCCTGCTGCTGCTGTTCCTGCTGCTGCCGCGGATAGGTGTCGTAATGGAGGAGCAGGCATCGCTTTTGTAACTAGGACACAGTGACAAGGCAGGCTGTGACACGTTCGCAGTGCACCCGGGTAATCCGCAGGCTTTAGTGTGTTGAGTGGGGAGAGCAGGTTAACCATTGTGCCCACTGAACGGGAAGGGAGTACCTATGTGTGATATAAGTAAAAGCGATATGGGGAGAGGGTCGTCTTCGGAAGACTGGCAGCGATATTGTGCCGTTCCTGTTGCGTGAAGACTTTTTTAGTGATTGTTCTTATAGGCATTATAGACATTAATTTTCAAGGACAGCTGGAAAGTAACACACCTTTGGTAATTCTCTTAGCACGTCTACCAATGTTTGCACATACTGCGATATTACAGGATTCTTTCACTAAATATATTTATAAGAATTAAGAAAAAATACAAAGGAAATGGTGCGTTTTATATATGACATTCTTTTTCAATAACTTCGTTTACATACCTTATATGCCGAGCTCAAGCTTCCTCGTTATCCATATATTACAATTCTTCAGGCCTTCAGTTCTGATATCGAACGGTTATCTGCCATTATCAAGTTAACGCGGCCGTCCCCCTCTTTTTTCATCTAGTTGCTCTACTGGGCGCAAGCATGAGCTTGACACTGCGCCTTTTTGGTCGACATAAGCATTAATTTAACATTCATTCTTTGCTACAACCGCAGTCGGCTGTAGCAAACTAAGTATTACAGAAATCACAGCACCCTTGCTACGTGTTGATTCCTCCCATCTGGAACGTACACTTGATAGCTGATTGCGCGGCCGTGCCATCGCTTTCCACTCAAGTAGCTTAAGTCTTTCAGCCTTCATTTTATCCATGTTTTCTGGGCTTACCTATCCTACACATTTTATAGACTATGTTCATATGACTTTATAGATTCATTAAGTTTCAATCAAGAGCACAACGTGATCTTACGTGTATTTTACTATATCCACACTTGTCTTATTTTGCTTTTGAAAATTTGAATCTGTCTCATATAATGCATAATTTTCATGCACTTTGTGTTTCTGTATAGCCCCTTTGTTGAACGCATCATGTACCAGCGTGATCAGACAACCGCACGGTGATTGCAGCATGTATCAACAAAGAACAGAAACAGGAGTCGAATTCGGCATGTCTCGCTCCTGCAATCAGTGTTTTAGTGCTGCGAAAGAGAAAATGCGAGTGCGAATGCTTGGGAACGGTACTTCTGCATGCAGCCAGCATTGCTTAGAAGCATAAAGACTGACGTACGATGTGTTATCTTATTAGGGGCGAAGCTCCTTAAAGCGGCACCCGTTCGTCCCTCGTCGTAGTCGTAGTAGTGCGTAACCAGTCTTACGCTTTGACCTCCAAGGTGGTGCCGGTGGGAGATTTCTCCTGTGCGTTGTTGAACAATAAAAAATTCGCAGCGTGCGCGTTAACTAAAAGCCGAATTCTTCTGTCTCTCATTCCCCATTAGCAGCCATTTCGTGCGTCCCCGATGTATGTAGTAGTAGTAGTTAGTAGTAGGTAGCCACCGGCGCGTGTCTGCTGGAGCGCACGCACGCGCCGAGGGCGAGCGCGTGGCACCTGGCGCTCGCCCTCGCCGCGAGCGCCGGGAGCCACGCGCTCCCCGGCAAACTCGACACTGCCCCGGCAAACGCGAGAGACAACGTTGGAGCAGGCAGCGTCTCCTAGCGAGTTTCTTGATTGAGAAATACTACCGACTGCTCGCGTTGGAGAAGCGATCACCGGCAAAACCCATATATATATATATATATATATATATATATATATATATATATATATATATATATATTACCGCACCGGTGGCGCAATGGTAAGGACGTCCGCTTCCGACGCGGTAGGTACCGGGTTCAAATCCCAGTGCCGGCCGGACACCCTCCGGTTTAAAAACGGGTAGAGGAGTACACACCTGGCGCTCGGTTTACGTGTACTTATCTCGAAAGGTGGCCCCATAAGGACGTGGCAGGTCCCCTGGGCACACCTTACCCACCACGGCCTTGGTGAAATAGTTGAGCGTCCGCCTTGCTGTGGTAGGCAGAGAGGCATCCGCCACTGCCGCCGGGTACCTACCGGTAAAATAGGGACAAGCGCGCTTCCGCCTGGTGCTCGGCTGTTGGAAGGTACTGTACGCTTGGGAGGTCACCCACCCTTGTGGGAAATGGGCGGCATGGGACTGCCCGACCTTAAATTAAGGTCACTCCTTTTACCGCACCGGTGGCGCAATGGTAGAGCGTCCGCTTCCGATGCGGTAGGTACCGGGTTCAAATCCCAGTGCCGGCCGGACACCCACCGGTTTAAAAACGGGTAGAGGAGTACACACCTGGCGCTCGGTTTACGTGTACTTATCTCGAAAGGTGGCCCCATAAGGACGTGGCAGGTCCCCTGGGCACACCTTACCCACCACGGCCTTGGTGAATAGTTGAGCGTCCGCCTTGCTGTGGTAGGCAGAGAGGCATCCGCCACTGCCGCCGGGTACCTACCGGTAAAATAGGACAAGCGCGCTTCCGCCTGGTGCTCGGCTGTTGGAAGGTACTGTACGCTTGGGAGGTCACCCACCCTTGTGGGAAATGGGCGGCATGGACTGCCCGACCTAAATTAAGGTCACTCCTTTTACCGCACCGGTGCGCAATGGTAGAGCGTCCGCTTCCGATGCGGTAGGTACCGGGTTCAAATCCCAGTGCCGGCCGGACACCCACCGGTTTAAAAACGGGTAGAGGAGTACACACCTGGCGCTCGGTTTACGTGCTTATCTCGAAAGGTGGCCCCATAAGGACGTGGCAGGTCCCCTGGGCACACCTTACCCACCACGGCCTTGGTGAATTAGTTGAGCGTCCGCCTTGCTGTGGTAGGTAGGGAGGATTCCGCCACTGCCGCCGGGTACCTACCGGTAAAATAGGGACAAGCGCGCTTCCGCCTGGTGCTCGGCTGTTGGAAGGTACTGTACGCTTGGGAGGTCACCCACCCTTGTGGGAAATGGGCGGCATGGGACCGCCCGACCTTAAATTAAGGTCACTCCTTTTATATATATATATATATATATATATATATATATATATATATATATATATATATATATATATATATATACTGGATCTTGACTTGCAGTGAAGTGCCGGTGGGAGATTTCACTTGTGCATGTGCATAGTTGAACCGTGAGGATCTTAGCATGCGCGTTTGCCCCGCCACGGTGGTCTAGTGGTTATGGCACTCGGCTGCAGATCCGAAGGTCGCGGGATCGAATCCCGGCCGCGGCGGCTGCATTTCGATGGAGGCGAAATGTTGAGGCCCGTGTGCTGTGCGATGTCAGTGCACGTTAAAGAACCCCAGGTGGTCGAAATTTCCGGAGCCCTCCACTACGGCGTCTCTCATAATCAGAACTGGTTTTGGGACGTTAAACCCCACAAATCAATCAATAGCATGCGCGTTAACTAAATTTATCCGGAACTCGGCACGATCTACGATGCACATCCCGAGCTTCGCCCACTCATCATCATTCACTCCGTGGATATGCTGTAATTTTTGTATCTTGCGGTGTCATCCACATATATCCCGGCCCTTGTACCTTTCACTAGGCTACTTGCGGTGTAGGTAATATTTCTGACAATATAAGAATTTACGAACCAAATATTCCGAAGTATAAGTGAAAAGAAACCTCAACAGGCTGCCATAGGTTGCTTCACCAGGCCTGGGAATTGTTCTACTTATTTTAGGGCATAGGTTCTATTAATTTGCTATGTTATGTTGTGATGGCGCAGAACGTGTACTTACTGCTATAATTCATCTAAAGTTTAGAAGGAGTATGCCACTGTTTAGGTCCTTCAATGAACCTCCAAATGTTTTCAGTTCTTATACTGTCGTACACTCTGCGTTTAGCCTCTTTGAACTTTTTAGTACTTCTATTCAAGCTTTGAAAACACAAGTAGGAAATCGAGTGTTCCCTTTACCTTACCGCAATTTATACTCGCTCAATTCTCGTGCACAAGTACGGACAATGTTTCCGTTGAAGTACTTCCTCCTTCAGGTCTTACATTAAAAAAAAAGCACTGTAAAGACGCCTTTAGCTCCTTTACCTGAGCGACAGCTCTACAAGCGAAATTTATACCAACAGGTACGTCTTACTGCACACCTTTAAACAACTAGTTCTGGTATGTAGTACACAATATAATGGAGAAAACTCCAACCCCTCCATATATGCTGCGTTGGAACTATTGTGCCTTAGCGAGTTTTAGTTGGCTATAGCACGCGACGAAATACTGTTACAAATTCTTGCCGTGGCTCGGTGAGTACTTGTTCAATACATTGTTAAAAGGTCTCGTAATTCAATGTACCAAAACCAGCCAAATCCCACTAAAATCGGTCTCGCGCTATCAATCCTTATGTTCGTATTTTACTCCCTAAGACTCAACGTTAGGACCTCGAGCTTTGCATCTGCAACTCGGTTCGTAAAGTGGTTACTTTTACTACCCACATGGCGACCGAAATGGAAGCGATTCCTGGAATCCAACGTGAAGGCCTAGAAAACTCGTTTGCTTGAGTGCGTCGCGTTGGCCTTCGTCGCCGCTGTTCCGAGAGCAGCACTGTACTAGTAGGCATACTAGTGAAAACAAGCTGCTACAGAGTAAAACGTGCCGAGAGTGGCGCGCACATAGTGAAAAAGAAGAATAACTAAACACGTTTGGTGACGAAAATGAGCCCAACAATGGCGTGCGCGTGGTGCACAGGCAATGTACAGGCCGTGTCACACATGTCGTAAAAGTAACAAACGCTGTGCAGTGGGCACAGAGGCGAAACATGATGACGAATGGGTTTGTGGCGAGCTAAAGTCACTGACTACCGTATATTCTCGAATGTAGGCCACATGAAAGTATATCTAACTCGCCTAAATTGCAAAAGCAATATTTCTGATAGAGCCCACCTTGTGTCCCTTTTGAGAAGAAAAAATCTGCGGCTTAACACAGTTATGTATGCCTGGGTGTGCGTAGCGAGAGGTACGGTTAATCTTATTGTTTAGCTTGATTTTCTGCGCGGTTACATCCTTGTCGTTTATCTTCGTACGTCTGAGTGTTTATGTTTGGTTGTTACCTCTCGTTAGGCTATTACATTAAAGACAAGACATGCTCATTTAAAGTGTAAAGCATTTATTTTTAAAGTGCCAGTCTTGTTCTTTCTAAATTGCCACAAAGACGGCCCGATGGTCGATGAAGTAGCAAGCATCCGTCTCAATGGCCCCGACATCGTTCGGCTAGATGGAGAGCCGCCTTTTCTATATATACGATGCAACGCGGTTTCACCGGATTCTCCTCTGACATCGTACCAGATAGCGCGGCGAGCGGCGCTGCCAGCTGCGGCGGTTGCTAGGCAACGGCTCAGCTCGCGGTTTCACCAGGTCATCCTCTGACGTCTTGCCAGATAGCGCGGCGAGCGGCGCTGCCAGCTGCTGTGTTTGCTAGGCAACGGCTCAGCTCGCGATGCGACCGTGCGGCCACCGGCAACAGCGAAGCGGCGAAAATACGGCCAGTGTAGCTGTCGTTAAGTAAACTGAATATTGCACACTCTTATTCGCCTCAGGTCCAACTACCAACGCTTGCTAGCCATTACTACAAGCTGCCTTCTCGTCGGAACTGCCTGAGAGGCCGTCCTCTTCGATTTTCAGGCATCCTCGCTGCGGTGGACACCGCCGCCTTTGTTTTAGAGCAGGGCGGGTATTATAGCAGCTAGTCTGGATATTTTCCTGTAGATAGTAGGACTTCCCAGGAATTCCTAGTGCATTCGCTGACTTCGATGAGGGGAGTTCGGATGCGGTAGCATTTCGCTGTTGTGTGGCAACAAGCTTATGAAGCCCTTTTTATCTCAGTTGTAGGTCTTATGCAACCTGCTCGCGAAACTTAATTGGGCATAAGGTTTAACCCGTGTGTCCTGCTAGACGTACACTTATCGTAATGCCTTCCTATTGTACACCATCTACCGCGATACTTATGCTGATGCTTCTTCCCGCGAGTGTGGCGTTATAGCCACGTTAAAACATAAGCTCTGACAGTGTGCCCGATCACGCTTCATGAAAAGGAGCGGCCCAGCAAGGTGGAACGCGGCCCTCTGAAGCCCGTTTCTGGATGACCAACTCTGGGCTGTCCAGCAAGACCGCGATGCTGCCGAGGGTCTTGGCCTGTCAGTCTCTACGTGGCAGCGGCCCGCTTCGTGGCGAATCACTAATCTGCCGGACTTCAATATACTTCATTCCAAACATCCATCCATCCACCACGTATCGCGAGCCGTGTTTGGTACCTCTGCACGCGATCTACAAACTACTTACAGTTGTTTGGCGGCGGAGTGCCAAAGGCTGTACCTCAGGCGTAGTGCCTCTGTGCACGCGAACCGTGTCAGTACAGTGTCCTTGGATGGTTAAAGCACAGGCAAATATGGCCTCTGATCCAATTTATTACCGGGACGTGTGGAAGCTCGTAGTCTACTCCTTTGCCGCTCCATTTACACACTACAAGCTATACTTTGACCATAGCTACAAACATGCCCTCATAACGTTATCGTACAGGCATGCCTCCTACTGCTGGAAAAACGACAGGTGGGGCAGTGGAACTCTAGTAGCTCCGTCCTTGTCCTCGCTTTCTTCGCGAATATGGGCCAATATTCTCTCGTCACGAATTTAGGTCGACCGCTCATTTCGGGACCATCTTTGAAAAAAGGACAAAAGACTGACCCATATTTCTGCAAATACGGTATACTCAAGCGTCTCCACAGGGCACGTCTACATACGTGCGGTATGTCACGGGCGACACGCACCGGAAACCATGCGTCGCAATGACGGGGAGAACACGAACAAGTCTGGCTGTCCCATCTCTCTTTCTTACCCTCCCTTCGTTTGCCTCAGCCTTCCTACATTCCTTCGCTGAAATTTCACATTGCTCTTCAATTACACACGCCCAGAAATACACCTGGAAGTGGTAGCAATTCCCATCCATTTCTATAACTGTGTTCCCTGCTTCTTGCGCGATGCCGTACCTAATGTTTGCTTCCACCAGTGTCTCCTTTCTCCGCCATCCTCTCGGCGTATTTTTCCCTCTATTTTTATGGCCCCGAGGAATTTTCGAGAGCGAAGCTGTCTGGCCGAGTAATTTATTGCTCCTGAAGCGCCGGCGCTTGTTCGGGCGCGCACGGTTGCCGCTCTGCTGATTAAGCTCAGGAAGAAAATACAAAAAAAGCGTCTGATCTCACGTGTCCCACATTCGTGCTTTTCGACTTTTATTTTTTTCAGCAAAAAGGGAGGCTGTTCTACCGCTCCACTTTCGAAGCCGCCAATACCTTTCCGTTTAAGTTTAGGCCAGGGCTGGAACCGTTTGTTTTCTTGTACGAGAAACAATATGTAGAGACCACACCTCCTGTTATCCCTTGTCTACGTTTTCTGAATATAAAAGGCTCCAAGAATGAGGCTTTGTGCTTGCGCTGATACAATGAAATAAATGACATGAATTGACGAGTGTCTGCTGCACACATCATGATGCAAGAAAGGGCCTGTGGATATCGCGCGCACGGCCAGTGGTGTAGTGTTTATTGGTCATCTTTCATTGCGCCTAGTGGCGTTATATTGCTGCGAAGCGCTGCTATATGTGGAGAGATGGCAGATGAAGACGAAATTCGCCAATAGTCGCGACCACGAGCTCCATCGCGCATGACCCGCTTCCATATACTCTACATAAATTGTAAATACATCGTTACAGCACTTCCCTTCGTCGTAACGACGAAAGCGCATGATGTGTTATCTCAGTTTCTCTGTTCTTTTCATCCTACCGAGCTCCTCGCTCACCAAAAAATTTTGCCGAGCCATGTTACAACCCTACTCCCATCGCTGCCTTCATTTGCCTTTCTCTCTTTGTACCCATCTACTAACCTAAGTGTAAGTATTGTACTGGCCCGCCACCTATCCGGTGCTCCTAATGTACAGTCGGGCAAACTGGCTTCGGTGCCACCAAAATTGCAACTATATGAACATTTCTTGGTATAATATAGTACAAATCACAGCTTCCACAGTGACTCTTTCGAAGAAAACATGCCCAGTACCCCGCTGTTCTATCAGTACACGTAAATAAGTATGTAGAACTGGATGCTTACTGAAGCGGTTCGTATCACGTCTGTTGATGTCGATGACCAGAGCGAAAAGGTATGTGTAAACATTACTACCAGAACCACGAAAAGCTTGGAGGATACTTAAACTTCTTCACCTTTGGGTGTGAATGCTATAGCGTCATTGCGCCCGGTTCACATCTCCTCGTCGTAACAGAATTATTTTTTCTCATACATTGAAATTGCAGACCCATCTATCATAGGTGTATTTGTTAGTTAAGTCGTTGTTTGCGATTTTTCTGAGAGATTCTATTTCGTGAAATCGAATTTCGCGCACTGACACGCCTGTGCCATATGGCGCAGGGCATGCGTGGCCGGGTGCTTCTGGAAACGGTGTTATAGCTCCAGATGATTATTTCCCCCCAAGGACGCCTGCGACTAAGCCGACACCAAATATTCTGCAGCACGAGCTTCATAGTGCTACCGCGTAAAAAAAGCGATGCGTTTGAGTAAGGAAAGTACAATAGACCAAGCTTTGCGAATGAAATTATAATGGACCGAGCTTTGGGGATGAAAGTACAATGGACCATGCTTTGCGAAGGAAAGTAAAATAGACCAAGCTTTCGGGATCACAAGTACAATGGACCAAGTTTTGAATCTCACAGTTTCTAATTTGTGATTCCTTTTTTTTTCTGGTTTTAGTACCCCTTGCACCGCTAAGTCCACTATTTCACAACCATCCTTTGTTTCCTATCTTACACAGTTGAGTAGTTTTTGGTTTTTTTTTAGGGAAATAATTTCAGTCAGTGTCTTTTAGTGAAGTCGAATGCTTCGCCTTGTAAACGCATTTATTTGAAAGCATCGTGAAAATGCTTATTTCTAGTAACAAAAATATGTAACGCTTCCTCACGGTGGCATCATCACCTGTGAAATGACGCACTGCCTTGAGCCCCGGATCATTGTTAGCCTCTCTTTTTGTCGAATACTGGAACCAGTAACAACTGCATTTCACTCCGCACCTCGAAGTGAACCGTAGAACACCACAATTAAACACATTATCCTGACCATCACGTCCACGTTTACATCCATCCCTTTTCTCTTTAGAAACGGGCATATTGGTTAAGCAGAGCACGCACCACGAGATGCGAGAGCAACTCGGCGTTAACTCTAGGTTATGCGCCAGAGAGATTCCCTATTTTCGGTTGCATCCCTCTAAGCCTTCCCTAGAAGACAGAACAAAGCACGCGAAGTGGAAGCAAATGGGGCAAATCAAAGGCCGACTTTATGCTCAGGCCTTTGGTTTTCTTTTCCCCGCGTTGCCTAAAAGGGTTACAGCACCCTCGAACAGGCTTCTGGGCAGCTTTCACGCGCCAACAAAGGCGGAGCTACCCCAAAGCCCGCGCTACGCTAGCGGTAACAACGGCAGATTGGAAATGTACCTTCACACACTCAGCTGAACACGCCCGAGCATTACGAGCGGTCGTCCGGAAAGGAAAGAGTCATCACTTTCTTTAGCCGGTCTAAAACTCCTAGCGCTAGCAGGCGCTCGTTGGCGCTGGTGTTCCCTAGCACGAGCGCACCGACTGCGACGTGACAAGAATACGTTAAAGCCGCAGGCGCAGGCGCATTTTCGGTGGAAACAAGCGCTTTGTGTTGCTTTGTTTCCTGCGGCCATGTCGTCTTCCTTCTCGGTGCCGTAAGCCTCTTATACTGAGCACGTGAGCTTGTGCCATGAATTCTTCGCGGGCTCGTTTTCAGCGCCTGTCTAGCGAACGGAAACCTGGACTCCATTGTCTTCCCCGCTACGCCTGAGACCTAAGAGATGTAAGAGCAGCGAGCGAACACGCGGCCATGGAAGTGGAGAGTGGTTATTCTTGCACCGTTACTGTTTTTATGTACGTTTATTGTTAGCTCCAGCGCGCAGTGTCGTGGATATTGCTCAGAGGCCCGTGGCCTATACAAGTGCTTATTAGAAATGCACGCAATGATATTTCGGCAGTCTTAAGCAGGGACAAGACAAAACAAATCATAAAACACATATAGCAGAGTCATTTAAAGCAACGTTTCCGCATTTCAAACATCATAAACCGCTGTCAGAAGCCATAATTAAATTAACTTTAATTTTATATGACAGCAACTCATGGTAAATGAGGCTGTCCTTTGCGAGACTCACGTCATTAAATACGAGTGAAAAACGCCATAATGACATTCAGCATGCCACAAAACAACTAAATACGTTCGGAACGAGCAATTACGGTGTCCTTGAGTGCATGCGATAAACTTTTGGGAAGCAACAACAATAAATGACGCGACGAGTTAAGTAACTCAAAAGCTTCCCAATAGGATGAGGGCAGTGCTAATACCCTCATCCTATTGTTGATGGAGTTGACCGTCATCCTAGGGTGACGGTCAACTCCATCTCTCCCTATTCCGTGGCTGAAAGCGGGAACGCTCTCCCACTGCCTGCACAGAAAGAGGGTGTAGTGACAGAAGAGCAGTGCCGCCTTTCCCGAGCTCTTCACCACACCACGTAAAAGGGGGCTCTCAAAGGTCCCGCGTGGCAGCACGAACACCTCGGCGCACCCCATTATGGAGGGGCGTGAGCACGCGCCATTTGCATTAGCGCGCCTTTGAGTCAGTGTTCAGTGCCGGCCGAACCTTAACACATAAATGGGCCAAAGAATCAGCATAATGTAGTTCCATTGAGGTTGTCAATAGAGACGCACGGAGTTCTCCATGCCGAAAGAACGAAAATTTTCAACGAATGCTGCAGCGCATAGCGCGACGGATCAGGTTTTAGGGGTATCTCCCGGGCACTAGACGCGTGCTGCCCTACGTCATACTGTTTGTATGTCTCTCTCTTTGCATAGTTCTCTTTTGCAGCAACTACGCAACGTCCCCCAGCTGTCCTTAGTCGTTCCTGCGCCACCCGCTCAGTCGCGGGTCGTCATCTCCACTAAGCAAACGCGACGGGCATACGAAGCCCTTTCACGAGAACGAGAACATGATGGCGGAGGTGGCAAACGCCTACGCAAACTACACTGGTGACTTTTCTTTTTGCGGCCGCTGACTGCCTCTCTCGTGGGACGCGTTTTTTATCGCGCCAGATGCATCGTCCGGCCGACACCAAACCGAGCGAGCCTGGGGAGCGATTTGTTCCCCTAATATGCACTCAGTGGTCGGTCCCGCCATCGGAGTGGGACACGCGGCCGTGGCAGATGCGCGGAGCCCATTACCATTTCCCAGATGACAGCGGCGGCTTGGCAAAAGAAGCTTAGTCGCATAGCTTTTGTATCATCGTTTTTGTGGCGGTTTGCTTTCTCTTGTGGGTGAGTGGATTTTTGGTCTTCTTTTGCAATGACAGGAACTAGGGGGCGCAGCTCTGTTCGTTGTTTGTCGAAAGTATGTGTAGTTCTTCCAGAAATTTTCTTTGTTCTATCAAAAGGACATGCCCTGAATCCTAAGGAAAAGGAAGAGGCGTAAGAATTTAAGGTGTCCATGGCAGAAATAAATAAAGCCTCGCGGGTGGATTGTATGGCGTATAGTTAGGTATGAAAATGACTGCTGTGAACGGTGGTGCTCGAGTACTGGCATCAGCTAACATTGCCCGTTAATTTAAAGCAATCCATACACGCGAGCGTTTGCGGATTATTGAAAAAAAAAGGCGCTTTGGAATTGCAGAGCAGCTATTACTTCTGGCGTGGTGAAACTGTTCTGGTGAAACCATCGAGAAGTCGCTCTATAATTTCGTGAAGTGCTAGCCATAGGCTTGATTTGTTTCATTTTTTTTTGTTGCATATATGAAACGAGTTAGAATATTCAAAGATCTATAATGGCAATGTGAATTCGCGCTGGCTTGTGCGCCGCGTAAACAAACTGCCCATGTTGAAACACATGTCTTTATGTACCGAAAGGTTCTTAAAGCTCAATGCCTTTTGCGGCGACATGCTGTACCGCACAAAGCGCAAACTACGGGGATAAATGTTGGTTCCACAAGCACTGTAGCACGCATGATATGCTGCAGTGAGTTTGAAGTTTGTACAAGGTATGACGCTTGATGCCCTAATGTTTGTGCTCCTTGCTATATTCAAAATTTTCGAAAAGAACGACTCTTAAGCGGCGTAATATTGTTTCTTTATCACTGATGAATAACTATTATTAGCGTTGGGAACAGTAGACGTAGGTTTTGTTAGCTCCCGCATAAAAAAAAACAAACGAACGAAATGATATTTCCAGTTCAAGACTCTCAATAAACATAGCTGTATCGTTTAAGCCTATAGGGGTGAACGAGACCTTCTTGTTTCCAGCAGCTAAGGCCAATGCACAAACGCGAGTCTCTGTTCGCCAGCAGTCCTGAGCACAACCCGGGGACTATAAGCCCAACTGCGCTTTGCACCAACAAGAAAGAGTGTGCGGTGGGCGACGCCAGTTAGAACATGTACATCCCAGTTCACATCGCTATATTAGGCGGCGATGGGAAGCCTGCCATCGTGGTTCGTCCAACAATAGGGTTTCGAAAATTTCAGAGTGAGATGCCTGACTGGTCCGCTTTTCTTTATATGTAACCCGAGCAAGAGACGGACAACGAGGCTATCTTTATTTATTAATTTATTTAGTTCTGTGCTGCCTCTCGTAGAGTCACTATCAATTCTTCATTTCAGTTTTTCTTTCCATATTGCCCTTCGCATAATCACAATAATGCAGCAGTGTGTTGAACACAAGACAGTGTGGATACGGGTGGGTCGACGGCAGAAGTAGGTAGGCTTTTCCCTCTTACGTGAGAGCTGACACCAGGGACAGTAATGGCGTTCCCATATACAGCTCCGCAGTTAAAAATCGACCAGCATAGCCGCACAAGCCTACAATGAGCAAATAGAGCCTTGCAATGAAACTCTTATTTTTTTATATTTGCTATATTTTACTAAAATCGAAATGTAAGAACAGTTTGCGCTCTACATCACAAAGTATAGTTATCCGGACGGCACTTTCTTAAGGTGTAATTGAGACAACGCTGGATATATACCCCGACCGCTAGTTGGGCCTGTTGGTATAGGCTCGCATTCATAAAGCGCTACTAAAAACGCAAGCGTAGGAAGAACACAGGACTGTTTTGTTCTCAGGTATCCGTTCTTCTTATCGCTTTACCATTATAAATATATATATATATATATATATATATATATATATATTATATATATAATATATATATATATATATATAGATATATATAATCTTAGGCTTAAAAGCAGCATAGATTATCTCTTGTAATTACGTTGTTTCAGCCCCGCAAAACAGGTTTGCTGTGCGGGAGCTCGCCCTTGCGCATGCCTGTGTGTGTGTGTGTGTGTGTGTGTGTGTGTGTGTGTGTGTGTGTGTGTGTGTGTGTGTGTGTGTGTGTGTGTGTGTGGTGTGTTTTATGCGCCAGGAATATTCGGCCACCCATCCTATCACGATCGAAACCGTGGCCTTGATTTTTTTATACAAAGAACACTTTCACTAGTCCGTCTCCACGCAAATGATTCCAACAATGTCACAGTATAAATCATTTCTCTTGAGCATTGATTGTTGTATCCAGTCATTAACCCAAACAGGGAGCCTAGGAGGGCTTTCTGCTTCCACGCGGCGTCATTGGCTTCTGCGGGATTGATCGGAGCGGCCCGGAGTGACGAACAGACGGAGATTGCCGTATTACACCATGCCACTGCGGAGATGTGCAAAGGAGATCGAAGCCACGTACGAGCCATGTTGTGGTGTGCACACACGATAAACAAATTGCCGCGCTTGGCTGTACTCGAATGGACAATGCAAAGGAACTGGGCCCTGGTAACATAAACACAATAAACGACTGTTGCCACAGATGCTCAATAATTATGAGGCTGATTAGGCGCTTCCCTACTGCCGTACGCGGTTCCCATTTACTCATAAATGTACAACCATTAGGGAGAACCCCTTAGACCCACAATTTAGTAACAAAGAGTTTACTGTGTCTGGAGGTAAACAAGCTTCGGGCCACTAATGAAGCTTTTTTTGGCTATGAGGCAAGCTGTGCGGGACGTTCTTTGGCTAGCCTTGTTGCGCTACACTCGGGATAAGCTTTGCGTGCTCGTTCCCTTTGCTGAATCGTAATGTGATAAGCTCAGTCAGAGTGGTACGCCTGAGGTCTACGAATAGGACGACTGGGACCCTGCCGAGGTGCGCCGAAAATTGGGTCCTACGACATGGTGTGTGTACTGTTACACGAACTGTTGGACTCGTATATCATGTGACCAAGCAGAGAAAGCCGGCCGACAGATGTTGTTGTTGTTGTTGTTATGTGGGGTTTAACGTCCCAAAACCAGTTCTGATTATGAGAGACGCCGTAGTGGAGGGCTCCGGAAATTTTGACCACCTGGGGTTCTTTAACGTGCACTGACACCGCACAGCACACGGGCCTCAACATTTCGCCTCCATCGAAACGGCCGACAGATCAACTTGCGTTCACACAGCGGGCTTGCCCATCCATGCATGTCTTCCACCAGGATCGAATGTCGGAACAGAATCAAGAAATATCATAGGACGGCTTTATTTCTGTTGCATGTTTCACTCCATGTGTGTATGCACGCTTAAGATTATTTCATGAAAAAATCAACAAAACTCAAGAGTACCAGTTTGAAGCGCGTCGACTTCGATGTTGCATGGGGTGTCACGTTGCCTTGTGGTATCATAGTTTCCTTGAGCAACAAATTAACTTTTTTAGAACGACGTCAGAAATGATCGAAAGGCCACGCACTTCAATGATGTGGCAATCCGGGCCGACATGTTCCAAGGCTACAAAGATAGCTTCATAAATTTTCGTGTCTGCAAGGGCGTCGCCATACGCTATCTCTTGCGAACTTTTTCTTACTCTCGAAAATGTTTCTTTAAAACGTCGGGAGAATTGCATAAAGGCTAGTGTCACTGCCACCTATCGTGGTATCAAAGTGATGTTGCCAATAATCTACGTAGACGTCGATACGAATGTCGACATCATCTCCTCATTGACACTAATGACTATGCTGTTTAAGACGTCAGGTCTTCGAGAAAGCTTCCAGGCTCAAAGACGTCGCACAGAAATTCCATCTTGTCTGAACTATGAGAAGGACATGCATGGCGCCAGTGTAGTTCTAAACTCCTGAATTAATGCGAAATTAGAGCATTATTCTGTGTGCCAGCTGTCTAAGTAATGTGTAAGCTGTTTACTAAGGACTGCCTTCCGTTTCGTCGTTGCAAACTTCTGTATTAGGCTGGTAGGGCAGGCTTTGTTCACTATTTGGCATGTGGCGTCGCACGCTAGAATTTCCCAGCGGATGTTCTGCCTTCAGGTATTCCCTGGAACGTCATGTCCTGGCGGTAATACCTAGGTGCCACTCCTTTTCCTTCCTTTCGTGTGTGTCTTGCTGCTGTTCCGCCGATACAACACATTCAAGTGGTTCCTATGCGTTCACATTAGATCTGCACGTCTGGCTGTTTAGCCCTGTGGGGAAGACACTTCGCTTCTACTGTTCGCGCCGTGGTTTAATATTCACCATTGCCAAGGTTTTTTTCTTTTGTTGTTGTTGTTTTGTTTGGCCTTATGTATTATTTCTTTGTACCAATTTACCTTTTGTAAAGGACGGAGGAACACATGAACACATTTCTCATTGGGTCAAAGTTTGTCCACGTGAAAATTTCTCATAGTTCAAGCGTAGCGCTAATGATGTCCACTTAACGGGAACGGTTAACTGACAGTCATAGAAAACAATCCCCTGTCCGCCTCTCCACAATAGAATAAAAAACATATTATAGCAGGGGTGGCAATATAGGGCGCATTTATTAAGAATGTTCTCTGTTCGCGTTATAGAAGTTTATGACAATTTATGTGGCTAAGATTAACATTTAACTTAGGCGACTCAGATAATTCCACTCTTATCCACTGCACGCAGTATTGCAGCATTTATGAAATTATCCGTTTTAGAAAAGCCTCGCCTCGGTGTAGATTACACACAATATGCGCATTTTGGCTGCACAGTGCTTTTTTGTTTCTTTTATTCAACGTGCCGTTGTAGCATTTCCAGTGTTACTGTTTCGTCACGTGGGAAAGCTCGGTCACACAGATTGGCATGACTGGGTTAAACATAGTGCTCTAAACAAAGTGCGCTTACGCTACTGATGAAAGCATGCAGCGCGCTGACGAAATACAGCATTTAATAGTACCCTTCGCTGTGATGGAACGCTGTACTTGTCTTAAACGTGTCCAGAGCATGTGGTTTGAGCCTGTAGTTTGTTTCAGTACACAGTGTGCGCGTTGTGTTCCAACAATAGGTGCCTAGTATTACAACATTCTTTCTTTCTTTTTCACCGCAAGAGGGCAGTGTATACGCTAGAGTAACTCACTATCCATTCCACTTGCTTTTAACGAATAATATGGCTATTTAAGGGCCGGGACATCGGCTGAGTGCATGAGCTTAAATAGTCTACGATGAGAATAAATGTTCCTCGTGGAGAGAGTATGGTGACCAGTACGCATGGCGTACCACTCGGACGTCCCATAGCCATTATCCGTTACCGACAGGCGCCTGCCTTGCGCAACAATCGATTATAGCGCGGCAGCCTGCCCTGTACAGATTACTCAGGCGGCTGAAGCACGCTTAATTGAGTGTGAGGCTACGCTGATGGACAATGGCAGCTCGAGGAGGCCTGTCGAAAGACAAACGTTGGCGCGTACAGCGCGCTCCGCGTACACCGACAGTGCCTGGGATATTACGAAACTGAGAGCTCAACAAAGCTTTTCTTACACATGTGTTGTTTAGTTAGCTGTTCCGAGGACCGAAGCGAGGACAGTTATATGGACAAGCGAGCTGATATTGACGGGGCCCCTCAACTTTGCCGTTTTGCAGCTGTTTCTTAAGCACCGCCCTTTCATAACAGGCTCTGTCAGTAATATATGCTTTGAAAATGTTCATTCCGGCTGTCCTGCAGTGAGCCTTCATTTTCGCCTTCTCGTCTGCGTAGTTTTCTTTCATATTGCTGTGAAAAGGAGCAGAGGGGCTTTTGTCGCGAAGTAAGCGCAGCCTTAGTTCAAGACACCACGGCACATTTTGTTCTGCGCCTCCGCCAAGTGTCGCAAGTGAAGCCATTTATGCGACTGTGTTAGAAAGATTGAGTTTCCGCGCTAACGAAATTACGTAGTCATTGTGAAACTTTCACGTGCGCTCGTAATTGTCGAATTGTCCATGTACGCACAGCATTGGCCTTTGGCATCACCTACTGAAGAAACGTCGGGCAAGCAAACGAGCATACGGAGACAACGCGCCAGGCGTATACCTTTTCTTGCAAAAGTTAGTAGACAGAACGTAAAGCCCCCGAAATCAGTCATTAGTAGACGGAACTCTGGCACCATGGCGTCAAAACGCAGTGCAAGCGTGAAGGTAGAAAAATATATTTTTGATCCTACCCCAATAAATTCCACCTTAAAAGGCGCACCAGTGTAAGGAGCTGAGAATATTACTGAATATTCACGTAATTTTCATGACAACACTTAGTAGAAAGTGCGAGTTACTTGCGTCACTGCGTGACCTCCATCGTCGCCCTGCGCCATTTGACATAAATGCGCCATCAGCACTCGCCGAAGAAGGCCCCATTAGAATTCAGACTTGAGCAAGTTGGTAATGGTTCATCTTGAGGCGGGTGCAGCGGCACGCGAAACACCGACAAAGACGCGCCTGTCCTGTGCGCCTTCTTTTTCAGTGTTTCGTGTAGCGCTTCACCCTCCTCAATATGAAGAAGACTGGAGAACGGACAACATGTGCGGAGTGGTCGAGTGCGTGGCGCATCCAGCTCCGGAGCGAAGGCTCCCAGGTTCGTTTCCCCAGTCGCTGAACGTCTTCTCTCATTTCTTTATTTGATTATACGTCGAATTTTCGCTCACGGACGACGCTGATTTTTCGCTCACAACGAACTACACCGACGCTGACACCGGAATTTCTGCGAAACGATGCCTTAAACGCTATCGCGTTAAAGAGCAACTCCGGCGGTTTTTTCACCATGTTCAGATATCAATGTTTTCCAATGGTATTGATATTCCTGTAACCGCCAGAGTGGTTCAGTTTGTTCAGAAAGGCGCCAATAATTTCAAATAAGCCACTGAAAGTCGTCTTCTAACTGAAACCGAAATGGGTAGATGTCTTCGTGGAGTGTGTGCGGTGACGTCACAACCTTCCCGTTACCAGAAATATGGAACTGGCACCAAGGAAACGCCAGTGGCGAGGTCATCCGACGATATATTGAGTTATGCGAGCTTTTCTGATCTCGACAGCGACGGTTTGAGCGCTGAAGTATCGCCGTTTTGCTTTTCAAGGCCCACTGGCTCAGGCAGGCATCGCAGAGGTGATGACGTCAAAAACACAGGGTGGCCCGGGTGAGAATCCGCTAAGAATTTTTAAAATTCATTTACAGGAAAACTAAGTGAACTACATCCACCTGACTTGGCGTATATTATTACAGTACCGAGGAAATATATATTGAAAATTTTATTGGGATCAGTGACCAGCGAAAGGTCGGCGGAGTTGCCCTTTAAGAGTAGGAGACATCGGAAGAACAGGGGGCGTGAATTTAGGACATTTCTGTCTCCTAGCAACCCCTCTGTCCACCCATAATTAACCGCATACACATTATAGATGTGTTCAGTAGGAGATGTGGGTCTCGCCTTGGGTTCAGAATTATAACGCAACTATCTTTGTTCATTTTAAGGAAATCTGCACAGTTAAAGATTACTCTGATTCCTAATGGCGTTCGTTTATTATCTACAGCGTATATGCTAGTTATACACACATACTTTAAGAAAGAAAGTTCGACACAATCCCACGCAATGTGGCAATCGATGGCATGCGAAGAAGTGAGCGAGGAAATAGTGCGCGCTTAATTTTTTTGGCATTCCGCTAGGTATTAGAGGTGGCACCATCTTCTTTCGCGGATTTAGTACTTTTGCGCTTAACGTGCACCTTACCAGGTTCCCAGGGGGGCTACAGGCCACAATGACGCTGTAGTGCCCATGAATACGGGTGCACAGAGGCGATTTTCGTTGAAGAGAAATGCGTCCTATACCGCGTTGGTGCGTATACCATGAGTGTCCACGCTTTAGTACTTCAGCGGCCCTGCACGGTCCCATTGCAATCGCTCGAATTTGGGACCTTTGTCTGCATACTACTAACCATGAACGTTTGTATATTGTAAGAATAATAAAGCGAAACTGAAACTTGCACCGTGTGGGAACAGCCTAACGTGTACGAGTGCTACAGCGCTTAATTGGCATCGAAGTGGTCTGGGTTCGATTCCTAACCCTTATAGCGTCATAGTTCGCCTATGGTCATTTCAGTACGCTTTTCTGTGTCGGCCTGCCTGTTAAGTCTACACTTAAATCAGACGCTATTATAAACGATATCCTTGTTCTCTAATCCATGCATAGCGTGTTCTTACAAAACATTCAGTGTCTATTTTGCTAGTCCTTGATTAACATAGCTGTACACAAAAAAAAGAGCCAGGCCCGCGCGGAACCGCAGGACAGTGACAGCGTAAGCTAGATGAGCGTCCTTCTTAGAGGCCATTTTAAACGCTTGAGGAAACTATAGTGCAAGTAGAGGTGGGTAGGTATCCCTTGCGCCATAACTCTTATCATTTCGCCAAGTGGGGAAGTACCCACTACGCAATAATTACGGCGGTATTGTAACGTACAAATCTGTATAACTGCACATCTTAGAGAGTCTCTTGGCGTCGTTTTCCCAAGAACTAACCGAACTCTCGGCCCGGCGTCGACAGCGAGCTGCCGTTTGGGCCTCTCTCTGCACAGCTGTCTGTTGCGCCCGACGTTGCCTTGCTGGAGCCGCGCGCATAGCTCTGCGATTCGCTTATTCAGCAGCGGGTCCGCGCCTTACGAGGAGGCGCCATCAGGTATATCGAAGAGCCAAGTCAGGTTGCTGGCGGGGCTGCGTACGTCGCCTGCCGCGTGATGCATGACACGATACATCAAAACTGCTTCAAAAGGCAGCGCTTCGTAGTAATGATGCCGGAAATGTTGAAGAGGATTGTTTCATAATGATGATGTTGATGATGCTTCTGTAATGGCTGCAGAGCTACAAACCACGCAGCCATGTGTTCTTTCAAATGATTCCTCGAGCTCGTTATGCAATCCACTTTCCCCGACGTGTAGTGGCGTATTATTATTCTGCCACATAACATTGCATTTGTTAATGCGATTGCTCGGCAGGCGTTACACCTGTTTAGGTCTTTTAGCGAAGATTTTGCAATCACAGACGTGGCTCAGTGGTGGAATGCTGGACTGCCACGCAGAGGGTGTGGGTTCGAATCCACGCAGAGGACGCGGTTTGAATCCTCCTCGGCGCTGGTTATTTTTTCTAAAATTTGCGCGATAGCGGTTACGGACACCGGCGGCGGCGGACAACTACGGCGCAAAAACGGCCCTTGTTGTGATTTCGTAATAGCTTACGCTGTAATATTGAATCCCATTTGGCGCATAACCACATTCCTCAGGCAGGTGT
Organism: Hyalomma asiaticum; assembly: GCA_013339685.2. NCBI lineage: Eukaryota > Metazoa > Arthropoda > Arachnida > Ixodida > Ixodidae > Hyalomma > Hyalomma asiaticum. The sequence goes on from CM023482.1 coordinate 62,014,083, forward strand.
GAGCCACATCTGATGGTGTTGGCGCTACTCGTAACGACTGTGACAAATATACCATATTATTGCCGTGAATAAAAAGTGAACGATGTGAACAGGACAACACCAAGACGTAGGCGGCTATCTATCTATCTATCTATCTATCTATCTATCTATCTATCTATCTATTTAAAGTTGGTGAAATTAGCAAAGTGTTTTGCATTTATATTTCGGAACCGGAATCCCACATAGCAGAGGGCACCTGCCTACCGCGCTACTGGACGTATAATTATTGGCGGCAGTAAACCAATAGCAAAGAGAGCGACACAAAAAAAAAGGAGAAAAGACTAGTGAATTGAGCCCCCCCCCCCCCCCCCTTTATTAGGTAGTGCTAGAAATATACGAATTTAGCGGCCAGTGTGGATGAGAAGGCGAAAAAACGCGAGCGTTGCACTGCATCAAATTCTTGGCAAAATTTCCTTGCAGTTTATTACTTCACATACATTTTTAATCGTCACGTCCAGAAATTTTGACTTTGGCGTCAGCAGCAGCTATAAAAGGAATTCATTTTAAGGCTTTTTGGCAATGTCGAATGCCACTTGAGTTACTACTGCGCGTACATAATGTAACAGCGAAGTGGTACTGAGCCTTCAGACAACTGCGCGATAGCGCACGTGCATGGGATTCTGGCAACAGTTAGCTCCGACGTCGAACTGTGGTAGATTAAATTAAGTCCATGTCGAAATATGCAGCATTAGCCCGCATTGGTCCATTTCGTAACCGACAGAATATGTAATTACCCATTCTTGTATCCAAGAGGCCATACTACTCGCTGTCGGCGGGAGCCGTGATTCGGTACCGCTCCGGCGGGACGCGGCAAATTGGACCAAACGTTCCGAATTGTTGCCATGCTCTCTTGGACGTTCCACGCGCGCCCGCCTTTGTTCTGTCGCGGCGAGGGCGTTGGTCGCTCTGCATTCGCTCTGCATTGTGCAGCAGCCTTGGAATTCGTGTGTTGCGCTTTTGCTATAGTGAACGAACGCGAAAATCAATGAAAAGAGAGAAGCGAATGCGTACACAGAGCGATTCAGAAATGGCGCGTGAGCGTATAGAAAGAAATGGCACAGACTGTACGCGGTTGGAGGCCGGCTGCCTTGATAGACGTTCCGCTCGGCTTTACAGTCGCTCGTAGACCGCACAGGCAGCCATTGAAGGGACGGCTGCTGCGAAGGGCACAACCCCCGGCACTCATGAAGGCCGCACCGTGCCGAAACGCCGGGCCGTGGCTGAGAGTTACAGCGCTGCACGCGAGCACCTCACGCCCGGCCGGCGTCGCCGGACGGGACAGCGGAAAATTACGGCCGCTTCTTCTCCTAATGACTACTATTCAACGGCGGCCACCACGGCGAGAGAGAGGAATGGAAGCGTGCGGTGAAAGCGAACGTGGCTGACTGCGTTCCGCGTAAGTACACCGAGAGCTCGCTGGGAAAAAGGTAGTGTGGGTCATCAACGCGGGGAGGGGTAAAGGGAGCTTCGCCCAATCTCAATCATGATTCACCTCGTGGATCTGCCGTCCAATTTTTTTCTAAAATTGCGCGATAGCGGTTACGGACACCGGCGGCGGCGGACAACTACGGCGCAAAAACGGACCTTGTTGTGATTTCGTAATAGCTTACGCTGTAATATTGAATGACCTTTGGCGCATAACCACATTCCTCAGGCCGGTGTGAGCCACATGTGATGGTGTTGGCGCTACTCGTAACGACTGACAAATATAGCATATTATTGCCGTGAATAAAAAGTGAACGAGGTGAACAGGACAACACCAAGACGTAGGCGGCTTATCTATCTATCTATCTATCATCTATCTATCTATCTATCTATCTATCTATCTATCTATCTATCTATCTATCTATCTATCTATCTATCTATCTATCTATCTAAAGTTGGTGAAGTGAGCAAAGTGTTTCGCATTTATATTTCGGAACCGGAATCCCACATAGTAGAGGGCACCTGCCTACGGCGCTACTGGACGTATAATTATTGGCGGCAGTAAACCAATAGCAAAGAGAGCGTCACAAAAAAAAGAGAAAAGACTAGTGAATTGAGCCCCCCCCCCTTTATTAGGTAGTGCTAGAAATATACGAATTTAGCGGCCAGTGTCGATGAGAAGGCGAAAAAACGCGAGCGTTGCACTGCATCAACTTATTAGCAAAATTTCCTTGCAGTTTATTACTTCACATACATTTTCAATCGTCACGTCCAGAAATTTTGACTTTGGCGTCAGCAGCAGCTATAAAAGGAATTCATTTAAGGCTGTTTGGCAATGTCGAATGCCACTGCGCGTACATATAACAGCGAAGTGGTATTGAGCCTTCAGACAACTGCGCGATAGCGCACGTGCATGGGATTCTGGCAACAGTTAGCTCCGACGTCGAACTGTGGTAGATTAAATTAAGTCCATGTCGAAATATGCAGCATTAGCCCGCATTGTTCCATTTCGTAACCGACAGAATATGTAATTACCAATTCCTGTATCCAAGAGGCCATACTACTCGCTGTCGGCGGGAGCCGTGATTCGGTACCGCTCCGGCGGGACGCGGCAAATTGGACCAAACGTTCCGAATTGTTGCCATGCTCTCTTGGACGTTCCACGCGCGCCCGCCTTTGTTCTGTCGCGGCGAGGGCGTTGGTCGCTCTGCATTGTGCAGCAGCCTTGGAATTCGTGTGTTGCGCTTTTGCTATAGTGAACGAACACGAAAATCAATGAAAAGAGAGAAGCGAATGCGTACACAGAGCGATTCAGACATGGCGCGTGAGCGTATAGAAAGAAATGGCACAGACTGTACGCGGTTGGAGGCCGGCTGCCTTGATAGACGTTCCGCTCGGCTTTACAGTCGCTCGTAGACCGCACAGGCAGCCATTGAAGGGACGGCTGCTGCGAAGGGCACAACCCCCGGCACTCATGAAGGCCGCACCGTGCCGAAACGCCGGGCCGTGGCTGAGAGTTACAGCGCCGCACGCGAGCACCTCACGCCCGGCCGGCGTCGCCGGACGGGACAGCGGAAAATTACGGCCGCTTCTTCTCCTAATGACTACTATTCAACGGCGGCCACCACGGCGAGAGAGAGGAATGGAAGCGTGCGGTGAAAGCGAACGTGGCTGACTGCGTTCCGCGTAAGTACACCGAGAGCTCGCTGGGAAAAAGGTAGTGTGGGTCATCAACGCGGGGAGGGGTAAAGGGAGCTTCAGTCTAGTCAGTGCTCACTGGACTCGCCTCTGTTTTGGCTTGTCTGGCAGGGCTTCCCCTTTATGTACTGTATACTCCCTTTCGCTTCGCTGATTGGGGGACGAACGCTTCTGCTCGTGCACCTTGTTGAGCTCAGCCGAGCGGCACGCCGCAGCGCGCCTACATGTACAGTGACGAAGTAATCTACGCTCCGCTGATCCCGAGTGTGCGGTTTGGTTCTGGCGCGTTCGTTAAACAACCGCCGCGTCCGTGGTCAGCACGGTAGTTTCTTGGCCTCGCCGAGCCGAACCGTCTCTGTATGTATAAGCACGCTCGCTCGCTCAATTCCTTCTTTTTTTTTTTTGTGGGAGACAACGTTGTTCTAAGATAACGACGCCTAGATGCTGTGAACTACGCCTCTCCGCGCAAACCGAAGTGCCGTGGTCTTCATGGTTCTCTTTCTGCCAGGAGCTGGAAGTCCCGCTGTGATGATTACAAAAGCTGTTAGCTTGCTCAACCTCGTCCGATTGCCGCCGGTGTTAGCGCAACGGTTTACGCGCCACTGGCTTTCCACGTTGACTGGCAACGCGCAACATCGCCCTGATTTAGAAGCAGTCCGTACTTCTCGATACGGGGGCTCACCTAGCATCTGTCGCTGACGGTACTTTAACGCAGTGAAGATGGAAAGCTATTTCTTTCACGCAGTCAAGTTTTAAAAACCAGTATAAATACGTATTAGTTAATGTAGAGGCTCGACAAACACGTATGGACAGCGTCGTCGTGTGGCGTAGCAGTTAAGAGGACCTGGTTTTGGGTTATATGGTTCACACTTGATACTGACAACTTGGAGCGCTAAAAGACGGGTACGAGAAAATGCCACACAGGACAGACGCTCAGCTTTGAACTGAGCTTTACTGAAGCCACACAAAGAATTTATACAGACAACCAGCTTGGGTAATCACGTGCACCTTGTTGGAAAGTTCCAGGAAACATTCTTAGTTGGTTGTCCTGAAATAAAAATGTCACCTCTCGTTCTGGAATCAAACCCGGCCGCCAATGGTGCCAAGCAAGCACGCCTTCACTAGTCTACCGAGCTAGTCGTGGCTTTGGCTGACAGAAGGCATGGCTGATGCGTCCGTGGTACACACGACATGCCCCAGGCCTCTGGATAGCTACACGTTCTTTCAAATTCCAACACGTAAGCTATCTTTCGTGTCTCCGTAGAATTTTTCATGCACATTCTATATCGGACGTTTTCGCAGCAAACAGTGCATAGCGGAAGCTTCTGCTTTCCAGCAAAGACCCGACAGACGACCGGGACAGCACGCGTGTGACGGAAAATCCGGCAACTGCGGAGACGTATCTACTACGTGCAATGTTTGCCATGAAAAATTTCATAAAGCCGGAATTTCCAGGACCTGTATTCACAACTTGTGAAAAAACGTTCGCAAGAGTAAATTTCGGCTAATCCTGTTGCTAGACATGTCATTAGCGAAGCCGGCAAGCGAAAGGAAAAGAGCCCTTACGAAAGAGAGGCTTTGCGAATTAGGCCCCAGGTGTGCACAATGCACCGTGTCGGTTTTCACGATGTCCGCAGAGGACTTTTGTTTCACCGCCACGTCTGTATTCGCGTTTGTACAGCTGGTGCAACGCTTTCTCATGAGTGAGATAAATCACGTTCTACAACCTTTCGTGCGTAGCTCTATGGTTAATAAACCCTGAGTAGCGTAGGACCATGGGTTCGAGGCTCGCCGGAAAAAGATACTTTATTCCACACGTTTTCATTGTAGCAATTCGTCTCAGTGACGTAGATATTTGTCGCTGAGTCGGTATAGGAATATCGGCGCCGTTATAGCTTACTGAGTAAAAGGTTCATGAATTTTGTCATAGATTGCGCAATGCTCCCAGAATCTTGCTCACGACATCAAAAAATGAGGAGACAAAGAGGGCGCGATTGTGAGATGAAATAAACAGAGTAGAGGTCATGGAAAGACACATATTTTGAAGAAACATCAGTATAATTACGCGCCTACAAATGTTGACGTGTTTGCTTGTCAGCTAAATGCGAGTACTAACTTACTAACATTTTTAGCGCTGTTTTATATGTGGCGCAGTTTGTTGCTTCGTCATTGTGAATTCGAATTATGCAATCAAAACAGGATATCTTCTTCCCTTTCTTTTTTAATGTGTATGAGACGCACGGCTGCGTCTGTACTGCCGCTAAGCTGTCGAAAGACAGCTTTCAATCGCTGCTCTTTTGTATGTTCTTGTAATAGAAGAAAATAAACTGTAATAAACTGGAATAGAAGAAAATAAACTGTAATAAACTGGAATAGAAGAAAATAAACTTGGTTGACTGATAATCGAAGGAACTGAGTGCATACAACCTGAATATCTCTGTGCCTCTCCTTCAAAAAACAAAAAGAAAAGTGTCGCTACTCTGAAGATAAGCAAAGCTTATTACATTCATTGCAGTAATCTCAATGTAGCGACAACATAACATATAGGTTATTACATTTACAGCAAGGTATTCGCAAGAATTTATTGCAATACAGTGTCTGGCACGAAACCTTAATGGCTGTGCTCTGCCTCATAATGAGAAAAAATGTCATCCGTCTTAAATGTTTGCAGGAAATAGATGCGAGCCTATCCGGATCCTGCATACAATACTACAGCTAATAATATTACAAGTATAGTTACGCGAACAATGCCATTGCGTTATGAATCTGGCCTCATGAGTGTTGTATACTTAGCGTTTCTTCTTACAGTTAGCTATTCCAAGCCGTTGTTTTAGTGCCATTTTATTGGCTCTCTTGCGTGTCTCGGACAGCCGACTTCGGCGCTCTTCAATTATTGTGCGGTGTACCTTCGCATATGTAGCATGCATGCGCCGCAGGTATTCGTAGCACTCGTAGATAATAAGCGGTACCAGCTCAAAAAACCTGAAAGTAACATCCTGACAGAAACTAGAGCACGAAGTTTTGCGGCACATGTCAAAGCACTGGGGGTCAGGTTCCTGCAGCTGTGACCGTCACAGCGCTAGACTTCAGCCGCCCGTTCCAAACGGAAGAGGGCGTTGTTTGTTGTGCGCTACCTTTCGAGCTCAGCTAAGCAAACTTTGCGCGGTGACGGCGCACGAAAGCGGGCAACATCTCTCCGGATGCCGAGGCGCGCGCTGTTTGCATACGCGAGAAGCGAGACGGTGGCGCTCCTGTTCCCGTGCTCTTGCATCGCGGCTTCTCCCCGGGGATGCGACGTATAGAGCGTTGTATGTACCACGAGCGCGTGAACCCTAATGAAATTCCCGCCGATCGCCGAGAGGCCCGTGTGGCACTTTGGCCCAGAGATCTGGGCAGGTATTATGAATCCCCTTTGTCGTTCCCCGTAGGACGATGAATAATCCTGCCTATAGAGGCCGGGATGCACCGCGATATGTTATGCGCGTGGGCTGTTATCCGATAAATGTCTCCGTCGGTGTGCATAGATGCGTGTTATAGTCCCAGAGGGCTGCAGGGCTATCAGATTATGTTTGCTAGACGGGACATGGCAGGACAGCTCAGGAAAACACCAGTTTTCAGAGTTGCGCGTCTCATTTCTTTTATTCACTTTTACATTTATGGTTTGCATAGATAGATAGATAGATAGATAGATAGATAGATAGATAGATAGATAGATAGATAGATAGATAGATAGATAGATAGATAGATAGATTAGGGGCTAATGAGATGCGCGCGACAACTGGCTCAAACGCAGGGTTCAAACAGGCCCGTGGTCTTGAACTCTGATTGATTCGTGGGGTTTAACGTCCGAAAAGCAGCTCTGATTATGAGAGACGTCCTAGTGGACGTCTCCGAAAATTTCGACCACCTGGGGTTCTTTAACGTGCACTAAAATCGCACAGCACACTGGCCTCAAAATTTCGCCTCCATCGAAATGCAGCCGCCGCGGCCGGAATTCGATCCCGCGACCTTCGGATCAGTATTCGAGTGCCATAACCACTAGACCACTGTGGCGGGGCGGTCTTAAACTCTTAAACCATGCTCTTGACCAAATTTCTCTTTATTATACGCTATTGTCAAGAAAGGTGGTCCCTCATCAATTTCTTTGCACTGGTTGTTGCACGCACTGCGTAGTGAGCGCTGCATAAATTTTCACACTCACTCACTCACTCACTCACTCACTCACTCACTCACTCACTCACTCACTCACTCACTCACTCACTCACTCACTCACTCACTCACTCACTCACTCACTCACTCACTCACTCACTCACTCCATATGACAACCGAGCGGTGTCGGTCTATGTCAGAAACTGGGCAGCATTTGCAACATCGCATGAACATCTTGCGGTTAAGGCCTCCGTTATGCGCGTTATATCCCCTCATTATTTCCAACGGCGAGAAGCGTAACAGCTTTCGAAGACAGCAGCCCCTTTGCAGATGCGCTCCTGCCTAATACCAGCATCGGAATCAGCGATGCATGCACAAGCCGAGCTGCGACGGGGCAAAGAATACGGAAGCCCTGTCACACGCCCTTAGAGTTTCTGCGTTCTCAGCATTTTTTTTCATCTCTCCATTTCCATTTTCTATAAGCGCATACCGTTCCTATCGCAGCATAAGATCCGCCGATCTGCATATTTAGAATGGAAGTAAGTGTATTGTGTCTTCGTCTTTGATAGCGAAAGGTTGAGAATTTTGCGGAGTCGACAGGACTTTCGCTTGGAGTGGATATTTTAGCGAACTGACTATTCATGGTGGAATTCTTTAGTACAAATAAGCTGCCTTAGGAGGAAGCACACGCGGCACAACAAACGCATCTTGAGCTGCTCGTGTCAGCGTTCTTAGGGTAAATACGGGGCAGTTTGCCCTTTGTCAATTTTACCTGCCTAGTGCCGTTCTTTAGCTTTCACAGATGCCTGGAAGGAAAACCTGAGCACGAATTCACGAGGGATTTAGTTTATAAATGGTATTATTTAAATCGGAAAGACGGTTTTGGTAAGGATAGAGCGGAGCAACGTAAGGGCCTTCCGTGAATTGGCGGTTTGTCCTCAGTTATGATTACAGCGGGGGCTTATGCGTCTTTCTTTTGGCCGCAGGAAGCTTGCGGCTGGAATATACGGTTAAGGCTCCTAACGACATCGCTAACATCACGATGTGCTGGAAATTTATGTTGCTGGCGATTCTCAACTAACACGCTTTAGTGAGCATGATTCCTGTATCGTCGTGGAGTATAGTCACAGTGCTGGTATGCGAAAAGGCCAGGGCACAGACCCGCATGCTATTTTCTTAGCTGTGTACCCTCAACGCACAGTAACATCAGCAAAAAGAGAATTTTGTTTTCGTTAAATACGCATCATTTCCACATTTTATGGAAGTAAAGCAAACTCTATCTATATTTCGTTGCCGTGTTGTTGTGTCGAAACTATGCAGGCCTCTACACAAAAAATTATGCGCCACTCACGTCTAATTTGGTCGAATGCAAGCAAATAGGACGGCTGTACTCGCATTTCCTTTTCCTTTTCCTTGAAAATTTTCATATGGTTTTGGAGGAACACCACCCACCTTGGGCATGCGTCTGCTGCCGACTGGGAATATGAACTGGAGTGTCATAAGTTAAAGAATCACCTACTGCTTGAAATCTGAGGAGTTATCCACATTAGTGTCACAATTTTGCGCTCACCTGACAAGAGGCAAATATATTGTCATTATTGCTTTGCGGGCCATTGTCTGGTAACACGAGTAACGTTGCTGATTATGCGCTGGTATTGGTGTGAGATTCTCCTTCGCTGATAGCAGCTCACCGTCTTGGTAACGAGCGTGATTACATCGCTAAGAAAGTCAAATCATGTTGCAGTGACAGCTTCGTGACATTACCCAGGAAGGAAATTACCTCTATGGAAACTTTTTTGTGAGCCCACAAACTAAAACACCGAAAAAAAGAAAATATCGGAAGAGGGAGGAGGTTACCTTATGAGGCAGTACATGCAAAGCTTGGTACGTTATGAATTTTAGTGATAAGTTTATGTGACAGCATGACTGTAATATTTGAGTACTGCCCGGTTGAATAAACATTTGGTAGTCAGCCGCTTTCCTGTCTCGCTCGCTATTGTCCTGTGTCCGTCTGTTTTCATGGCTGGAATACGCCTCTTCTTCAATGTAATGCACCAACTAGCGCAACAACAAGTTTTACCGGTAACTCGCTATTGCGTCCAAGGTGCGTAAAACATGTATCTGCGTTAACAAGGTACACGACAAAAATGCATTAGCTGCAATTATTTCCAATCTAGTACGTAGCAACAAATGGTTCCTCAAGGGCTTAATGGTTACAGAATGACACAGATCACAATAATGTCAATTTACGCAAGCCTCGGCAACCTGAGCAGGCTCTTGAAGTGGTCAAAACGTAAGAAAGCTCTCGAGAAGGTCATCTTGCTGGGAGCCATCATGTCGCAATCTGAGGGCCTCGTTAAACGGTGGCGGTCTCTCCATTCAATCTATACAGAGTAACTTCAAGTATCAACCAGAGCTTGCTCCTTGAGCTGGAAATATGCTACGTGTGCTTAGCCGAGTATAGGAAAATGAAGAAGGAAAGAAAATTCAAGCGACACATTTACAAACACGCCATGCACTCTTTATAGCGTGAACTTGAAGAAAAAAATACAAAGAAACAAATGTGTTGGATTTACGAATGAATTTCTCCAAACACACTCTTTGCTTCTCTGCCGAGTGTTCTCTGCACCACTTGCTTACGGCTTGTTTGTGTTTTACGCTGCCTTGCAAGCACACTTTCCGTCGTTTCCCTTCAGACCGCATTAACGGACGACTTCGTTCAGCGATCGTTACCAAGGAACTGCCTTTCGTCCTAAGTGCGTTTCTCGTTCAACCCTCCACTCGCGCAAAGATTGTGACTGGATCTTTTTTTTTTTTCCCTCGCTATCCAAGAATGGTCCCAATTCCGTCCTAGGAAAAAGGGCGTCTGCGACCCGATTTGTGGGGCTAAAGTCGTTCTTTTTTTCCTTTTTCTTTCTTTTTTTCAGTTCTCGAAGTCGAAACCCTCCTAAGCGCTGGGCGAGCCATTCATGCGCGTGTTCTCGGGCCACAGTTAACGGGACTCGCGCCATTGGCGATTGTGACACTTAACGCGCCCGCCCTCCGATACGGCAATTTGTAAGGCACCCCTCCTCTCCTCCTCTTAAGCGTGATCATGCAGCTGGAAACGAAGACAAATAAAATGTTCTAAGTGCTATTGAAGTATCACGTCGCACGATACTGTCCCTTACATTGGCTACGCCCAGGCTTCCCCGATTAATGCGTTCCCGTCTAGTAGTGAGGAGAGAGAGAGAGAGAGAACTAATTTTGACAATTCTGGCAGCGTTCCCGTTCCGACTGCCCCGAGTATGTTCCTCCTCCGAGTGACACGGCAGTTGAGTTGGCAAGGCCCGTGGTAGAGGGCGCATTCTTCGCTGTGCTTCCTTCCTTTTTTAATCTTTTTGTCTCATATTTGCGACGTCTTATTACGGCGTAGAGAAATGAGCCGAGCTGGGAGAATGGACTGTACGGCAGTTCGAGACGAGTGAATCGATAGGAGCTCGAACGACGCCTTTTTTTTTACCTTTTACAAAGGGCTTGTCGAATTGGAAGTCGGCGGCTTATTATTGTCTCTGCGTTTTGTTCGTGAGCGGCATTTGGTGAAAGCTCAAATAATCGATCAAAAATAATGCCGGCTACACCTCCGCACGTCGCTATTAAATGAGCCGTTGTCGTCACCTCGCAGCAAGTGACGTGCATTTATAAATTAGGCATGTGTCTGTTGCGAAACGGGAGACCTTTCGCAACTCTCCAATCACTTCGAAGTCGCGATGGCCGCTTTCGCTGCAGGATGGTTTCGAAATGCCTAATTACATCTTTTATAGCTGATCTCTATAGTACCTAAGAGCGAAGAATGACCGTGGCATTGAATTTGTCACTTTCTCCTTGTGTGCTATGCGTGACTTCATAGCAAAATATCAACCCGTGAAGTTAGGAAGGTTCATTACGAACGCAGATAATTTTGACAAAGCGGCACTGCAGCGTACTATACTTTACGGCAGTTCGTATTTTTTTTCTCAAGCCTACGTGCAAAACGCGCTTTCGTCATCATCACTTTCCTTAGTGCAAGTCCTCTTACCAGTTTAGAGCGAAAAGGCAAAGAGTAAGGCTCATATAACGATATTTAACAATGGACGAACATTCGGCAAACAAATCTGAGCAGTACACTATTATTTAGGTGAGTACTACCTAAACTGTTTTTTTAAGAACTTCAGAACTTTGAAACTTAACTATCCGAATTAAAGTCGTTGTGCTTATTCATATCGGCAAGCAGAGTTAGTCAGAAAGGCGCTCTAATCGTGTGTTCGTTTCACGCCTTGGGTTCCACGTAAAAAAAAAACGATACTTGGACGGTTCAGCACAATAAAAACATTTCTTCAGCAGCTGTACGCGCAGTGTTCCACCTGGACTGACTCACATCAGCGGTATGGGCCGCGAGGGTCAGCAGCGGAGGGGACGGCGCTGCATACGTTTGGACTTCAGATATAGGATGTCCCTTACTGTAAAGCTGGATTGTGAAGCGTGATGATGGTTATGATTATGATGATAAGCACGCATTGACATTTCTAACGGATGAACATAGAGTCTTTGTTCTGGCCTGTAATAAAAAAAAAGACATGATCTCGTGAAATGGCACCGTCTCTGTATTTTATGTCTCGATTCTCGGTGTAAGGAGCTTATTATCGGTTTGTGAAGCGTCATTCGATCATCTGGGGACTTTATGGCCCTGTCATCAAAGGAACGCTGCGTGGAAATAACCTTGGCGGCATGGCGTATTTTTCGGTGCCGCAGTGTCGAGCGCATGCATGTGACCGGACCGGTCCGTAAAATATGCGAAAAGATGTAGGAGACTTGGTTGGTAAAGTTGACGAGAAAGACTAGTTGCTATGTGTTAGCGTAACTCAAAACGTATGAACACCTAAATTTCATGCAATGCTTGCTGCCTTACAGCATCTTGATTATTTCAAAACATGTGATTCGATACACAGATATGTGAAGAATGTAACCTTTTCGTATGGATTCGTTTTGAAACCAGTCCAATAAAATGCAAGTATACGCAGTTTCTTTTTAATTCTTGTTTTCCTCGTATTTGTTGTTCTTTTTTTCTTTTGCATTATTGTAATGCAAACAGTGAATATTAGAATATGCCCTGCGGAATACCTTGCGTATATACAGGATGCTGAAGCCACATCGCTTTCTTTTTTTTAATGTTCGTTGTAGCCCATGGCGTTTCTTTCTTTTCACAGCTGAGGTTCTCAGAATGAGCGCGACAAAGTTCTCGTCAACTTCACAAATTTGTCAACACTGCACACCAAAAACGTGCACTGCCTTATAGACATATTTTCCATCGTTCAGCAGCCGTGAAATGTCGAACTCATTGTCAATAAGTTTACTGATACTGTAGGAAGACATGGTAATCGTAAACAAATATTAAGAAAAACAGAACGTCCCAAAGACACTCTCACAAGGTGTGGTCCTCACAAATTGTACACGTACGGTCGTGATTAAAGGCGCGCCAAAGGCATAGAAAGCTTTCATACGTTACCAACGAGCTATAGCTAACGCAAAATAATAATAATAATAATAATAATAATAATAATAATAATAATAATAATAATAATAATAATAATAATAATAATAATAATGATAATAATAATGATAATAATAATAATAATAATAACTTTATCTGCAGTAAAGGAAATTCAGGGGGCTGTAACTAAGAGTCCCAGAAGGAAGTACATATATACAGCACCGACAGCGAGAAGGGGGACGCAGCTTCAGCGTTGTTGTTTTGTTGTTTTGTGGGGTTTAACGTCCCAAAACCAGTTCTGATTATGAGAGACGCCGTAGTGGAGGGCTCCGGAAATTTCGACCACCTGGGGTTCTTTAACGTGCACTGACATCGCACAGCACACGGGCCTCGACATTTCGCCTCCATCGAGCAGCTTCAGCGGCATTGCAGATCCTACGAGCGCTTCTACGCTGGGCTGGCAATGCAGTCATGTTCGCACGTGTTTAGAAGCAATCGGTGCTGTGCTAATTGGTGCGTAAAATCTATGAGAAAAGAGCTGGCGAAAAAGAAACGGCCGCCAAACACACACACACACACACACACACACACACACACACACACACACACACGCACGCACACACACACACACGCACACACACACACACACACACACACACACACACACACCGAGAGAAACCGCACATATGAATATGTCGAGCAGTCTTCCAGGTTAGTTTTAGTAGACGCCTTCTTATGGACTTTAGTAGACGCCTTCTTATGGACCTCAAATTGTTGATTGATAGTTCGAAGTGGAGTTTCGCTGTCACCTTGATCTTCACCTGTTTTTGGTTGCCACCAAGTCTTTAAATTTTACGCCACACCAATTCCGGCTAGTCACGTATTCTGTTCGATTTCTGAGCTGCGCATCACCTATTTATGAGGTCCTGATGTATATAGTCACGTTCTTATGGACTCGGTGAATCAAAATACGAAAGGAGCACAGAAACCTGGGGGCGCGCTCCCTTATGAATAAAGAAATCATTATTCGCGAAAGACGATGTCAGTATGTCATTCCGTGCCTAATGTTTCTTTTTCCGGGCCGATAAAATCACAGCTATCAAACATAACCTGCTCCTGTAGGTTTTATCTGTTCTCTGTTTATCAAACAATCGATATTGCCTTCCGCGATTGTTCCCAGTGACCGAATAAGATCGAGCTAATTCCTAGAATGGCTAGTTGTCATGTTTTCTTTTTTTTTCTCCTAAAATATTTGTGTTTCTTACCAATCAACAAAACGCCATGCACAGTGAGACTTCATACACATGCGGGATGCATGCTTGCTTTGTCCACATTGCAGGTACTATGAGTCCGAGTGTGCGTGAGAGTGTTATTTTCGATAGCTTACCGTTCACTTCTCCTCTTGTGTCCGTGTCTTCTTTTGACTATGGACCCTTACCATCTCGCTCAACTTTCTGTCCTTTTTAGCGTAGATTATTGCTTTGTGCAAGGTCCTCCATACTGCGAGAGTGAGATAACCTTTGGTGATTAAGGCTGACGGAGTGTATCCCTAGAGAAGAGGTGCGTGACATGGGAGTGGCAGACAGTTAGGTGGGCAGATAAGATCAAGAAGTTTGCGCGGATAACATTGCCGCAGCTAGCTCGGGACCGGGATAATTTGATATCTATCATAGAAGCCTTTGCCCTGTAGTTGACGTATACATGATGATGATGATGATGATTACGACGAGGGCGACACTTATGAAGGTCATGTCACGATTTCCCGTGGCATTCCGCTTGCTCCGTTTCTTTGGGACGCTTACAGTTTTGTGGATGCTAAAACAAAAAAAAAAAGGATGTTTGTTGAAACTCTCTGCACTGTTTTAGGAGCCACACTTATACTTAGTCTTTTGTTCTTTCTACCGTTCCTTACTTTACCTTTATTTCTCTCTCACGGCCTTTTTTGTTCTTCTCTTTTTTGTTTGTCATGACCACGCACTAACAGTGAATGAACTATGACAACAGTGAGAGAAAGAAAAAGCTGAAAAGGGGCTATCATTGATAGAAAGCAAGAAAAGAAAAGTTCTTACCGACAAAATTGCCTAAAACCCTTTCTGTAGTGAGCTTTGGCAAAGTGAATCAATACACAGATGTCCTCCTCAAACCATACCATGGCCGCACATTCTCCCTCTTGGATACGATTGGCCCGAGTTCGATTTGCACCGCGTACGCAGACGTAAGCGAACACGTCCAAAGATTGTTGGTACAGAGCGCACCCGGAGACACGCAGGCGAACCCCAGAAATGTAAAATTGAAACCTCTGCTTCAATATCACCGTACTACCGCCTTCCCACCGAATTTCAACTGCCCGACAAATCTTTCTTTCTTTCTTTCTTTCTTTCTTTCTTTCTTTCTTTCTTTCTTTCTTTCTTTCTTTCTTTCTTTCTTTCTTTCTTTCTTTCTTTCTTTCTTTCTTTCTTTCTTTCTTTCTTTCCTTCTTTCTTTCTCTCTTTCTTTCTTTCTTTCTCACGATATCTACACTATGGCCTTCCCGAACTCGCTGCGGAAATGGAATCCGTATCGCCCTTAAATATGCATCGCTTCTTTCTCAGCGCAGTTCCTATGCGTGCGACACGCCAGCCAGCTTTTCAGCCTGTAATACTGGCCGCCAGCGTCCGATAGAGCGGGGGTGCTATTTTGGTATTCAATGCATTCGAAATGCCACACGGCGCGTTTCAATTCATACCTGCATAGCTTGGGTGTCCGCGTACCGGTGCCCAAAAACTGTTATCTCTGCTTAGTGTACCTTTTGCTTTTTCTTCTGTGCTGCCTGCCTGCCCTGTTAATATCTTTATTCGACATAGTAATGCAGTCTACGCGTGTGTCGTCCTTTTCGACTTGTTTGGAATATAGTGCTGGAGCTGTTCTGGTGGCGTGTACCCCGGCCCCGCACGACGACCCAATTCATAAAAGGTGTTCGTGTCGCTCTTGGACTTTGGTACATTCATACCGTTAAATTCATACCGTTAATTGACTTTTGCATTCCCACTTACACTAATTTTTCTCTGGGTTTAACTTTTGTGACCGCTAAGAGAGAAGTGAAAGTTTTCTATGCTGCTGTTCCTCCTCCGAAACTTAGCAGTGTGGTCTGGAAGCTTAACTTCGGAGCATTCCTGGAAGACCGCTTTTTCGAGGGAAACGTCCTAGGATTTCGACCTACAGAATATTACATGTGCAAGCTCGTAAAGATTCTGCAGCCTTGTACATACAAGAATTCGCATGCTCAGAATTCCAGGTCGACTGGATTTCACGTATGCACGTGAGCTGTCAACTTTTGAACTGTGCTGGAACGCTGACACGAACGGTTACTGCGCTAACGTTTCCTTCGTTCACGTTACCAGCCTCCTTGATATTTTTGTACTATTATGTTCCTTGTCTAAATTATCCGCGATTTTCAATTTCCTCTTCGCCAAGTGAAGGGAAGCTAACCAAACGCATGCTCGGTTAGACCCTTGCTGTCGAATTGACGAAGCTCGTTCGCAGATGACATTAGCTTGTCCAGTTCCATAATTGTATGTAAATTGCAGATATTGGCTTAAAATTTTGACTTGCGAGTACTTATAGCATCAGAGGCTTTCTTGTTAATTACAGTCCTGTCAATTTGTTTCTGTCTGTTTGTCGCTCGCTGTCGTCACTGTCTTCCGTTTGGCGCTAGAGCGGTTCGCAAAAAAAAAAAAAAAGAAGGTGAGAGGCCGCTGAAAACAATCGCGTATCAAAATATTTCTTTGCTTACACGCGCCATCATGCCATTCTTACCATATTATTATGATAAGCCAGCATTTATACCAGGATATTAAGATTGTATTGTTTGTGCATTTTGTATTAGATATTGAGCTTTTCCCAGCGACAAAATTTCTGTTCTGGTCATCTGCAGTTGCACAGCCTACACACGTACGGATATATCAAATTTCCGATATTTGTTAGGTGTCCTTCGGGCTTCCTCGTGTCATTAATTAGTCGGCATCGGATTGCCCACGGAGGAATATATTACGATTCGGACGCGATCTTCTCGCGCGCGCATCGCAGATAATTAAGCAGTCATATGGTACGCCTCGATCAAGCTCAAAGAAAGCGAGTTTGTTAATTATTGAATGACTTCGTCAGCTTCCAAGGAATATAGGAAATAAATATTTTAGATTTTCGACTTCGTCGCCCTAAGACACAGGGTGCGAAAGGATATGGGGAACGCGTTGTGTGCATTTGTTGGTGAGCGATCAGTTCGGTCTTGCAGCTTGAGTTATTCAAGTAATAACCAGCAGCAACTCACAATCTAAAACAGTTTTCAGAGAAGTCAAAACGGTAACTATAGTTATGCACAATAGATACACTTATATATGTAGCCTTGCAAAGCGACATGCAAAGCGGACGTGCGTCTCGATAATCTCCTTGCCTTCCCCTTTCATTGTGTGTTGTTGCAAAGCCACGCAGAAAGTGGCCTATGCTCTGTTGTCCTGTACACCACTGTTAGAAGCCGCGGCACCGCCAGGGCGTTATAGTGGCTATGAGACTCGGCTGCTGATCTGAAGGTCGCGGGATGTAATCCCAACCGCGGCGGCCGCATTTCGATGGAAGCCCCGTGTACTGCGCGATATCAGTGCACGTTAAACGCCGGGCGGTTGAAATTTCCGGGGCCCTCCACTACAGCGTCTCTCATAACCATATCGCGGTTTTCGGACGTAAAATCCGAGAAATGAATGCAGGCCTCTACGACCATTAAGGAGGGTGGAGACGTCGTAAATGTGTCACTTCGCTCTTTGCCCTCTGCTAGAGGTGACGGCGGAAGGGGTGTCTTTGAACACTGCCACTACATCCCACTACGGAAGAATCCGCGCTCAATGACCGCGTACAGCCTTAGCTTTGCTGCACGGAACTAAAGAGTCAGAGTACACAGGCGCTCATTTTCTGTGCCAAGCGTAATTTTTTAAAACTACTCTTTGTTCTTTTTTTTTAGCCTAAGACACGAGAGTACATTGCGAGGTCAAGGAGTTTCGATTTCGAGTAGAGCATCATTAAAAGCGCCATGACGACGCAGCCTGGGTTATGAGGAAAGCATGCTACCCTTGCCCCCCCCCCCCCCCCCTCTTCTTTTTTTCGATCTCGACGTCATTATGAAGATGTCGGAGTGAGGATCAAACAAATGAGACGAAGGACGCAATGCCAATGTCCGCGAACAGTCGATTATGCCAGAGTAGACAGACAAGATATTATACAGGAGCTTGATGGTGCAGATTCAAATTCTGGGTTATCGCTATAGCGTTAGGAAAAATAAATGAGGTCACCTTTAGTGAAATGCATCAAAGAAATCTTGCCGCGATGATCTACGAGCGAAGTATAATGCAAATGTGGAGGCAAACACCAGCACTTCCTACGAAGGACAACCGCATGTTACCATATTCACCTGCAGCCCGACCCTTCTTTCAATATACATAGGATCCTGTGTAGAATGCGGAATTTATTTCGGGAGCATCACTGCGAAGCGTGACTCTTGCGACGAGGCGTTTATCATGAGTTTCATAGAAACTTCGGAAGTGATTTCTGATGAATTCTATGCTGAGCGACCGTCTATGAGATATCAAGTAAAGATAGAAGCCAGCAGGTGGTAACAGAATATGCTACAGTGTGCGTAAAAGCGGGGATAACGATGCCATAGAGTGGTTGG
Organism: Hyalomma asiaticum; assembly: GCA_013339685.2. Taxonomy (NCBI): domain Eukaryota; kingdom Metazoa; phylum Arthropoda; class Arachnida; order Ixodida; family Ixodidae; genus Hyalomma; species Hyalomma asiaticum. The sequence continues at coordinate 62,032,601 of CM023482.1, forward strand.
TTGCCTGACGTTTAAGGGAGTTGTACTTTCACCTTGGTTGTTATTGTAGCTTTCTGTGCTGCTGCGCTGTTGAGTGCTTGATTATATTTTCGTATGCAAGTATACAAAAGAATTTGACCATGCGCTGCTGTCTTCGCTATTTGTTATGATCACTGGATGCGTGTATTGAGAGCGTGCACGCCCGTTCCGGCACATTTATTTCAGTTTAGCTGCTGCCGTGTCTTTCAAGCATACGGTTAAGTGCAGTTGCCATTCTACTGAACAAATTAAACGGCAACCATCAACGTGTAAATGCAATGTCGTCAGGCGATATGTGATGGTTTTGTGGCGACACAAATTAGATAGCTAATGCGAGCTGATACTAATATCCGTCAGTGGTGGACAAAAAAATAATAATCGCACACATGCATTTATGCCGCTATTCGTATACCCACCAACGAAAGTTTGCGGGGCACTAGAATTTCTAAGAAGCTGTATTACCACTTAGCCTTGAGATATAGTTTCGTAATAGACGTATTAGCCATGAGATTGCAATGACTTTAACCGACTAGAGCATTCAGTTGGAGTTTATGTTTCCAGGTTAAACTGTACAACAGCCTTATCGAAACTTTCGCGTCACGTGAACTTATGCTCTAGGGCTTGTAAATAGCGTGTGAGCCTTAAGTGTGCTTAAGTCGTTCTTTTATTGCACAGTTTGGGAACCAGTACGGGGAAAGTATCTTCCATACAAGCGAACTCGGGGAATTAGACATTTAAACTGCCCGCCAACAAGGAATAAGTAGTGCATTACTCGAGGATCACACAGGACGTGGCAGCCCAGCGTCTAATATAAGTGAAGCGGTATTGTGGCGCCGTTAGCGTGACGGAAAATGGCTAACATTTTTCGCTCGAAGAACGGGCGTTTTTTTTTTTTTTTCGTCCCTAAATTAAACGGTACTTTATCTTGTCACAGTCCCGCAGGTAATCATGCGAACAAAGTCACGTTTTGAGCTACTACAAAAGTTCACTTAATAAAAGCGTGCGCCAAATATCCTGATGGTGATGAAGCAGTGTTACACTCACTTAGTTTGACTAACTGTGTTGGTAAGTGCCTAGAATTTTATGGATTAGGGAAAGAAAAAAGAGGGAGAAAAAGATGATGATATACAGTCGCGTAAGTGGCCGTGTAGGGTACTGCTATTTTTCAATCCAACGTACAGTAACAGCCATTTCATTATTTTCTGCGGCCAACTTAAAAAGTGACCGAGAACTCATTACTGAACTGTTTTAGTCACATAGCGACAATACAAACACGTTGTAGACTAAACACAACTGAAGTATGGGCAAGCAAAAAAAAGGGGGGAGAGATAAACACCGAGGAAGTCAGACTGTTTGTCGCCAGTGCCCCTTGAATGGAAGATTGCGCTTCTTTCACATAGGAACGTTTTGCGTGCTTGAAGAACTAACGTGACACTGGAGCACGTGCACATAACCATTTGACTGCAGTCAACGCTTTCATTCATGTAGCTAACAGTTGTCTCAAATCACTCACAACGTTGCGCAGCCGTGTACATTTCAATGCGCGCCGCCGACCGCCTGTCCACACTAACGCGGTGACCGGTGCTGCCATTTATATAGGTCGACCTCGCGGCCAAAAGAGTTATATCTGCCGAAAGTGGGCTTAAGCAGGGAACTCCGGATCAGTTTTGGCCACAACGGGTTCTTCAACGCGCCAGCACAGCACGTCTAAGTACAATGGGCACACAAAGGAGTCACGTGGTATGAACGTAAGGCAGAACTTCTTGAGAACGTAATATTTGTTGAATATTATTAAGGCCACAGCGATGACAAGACAACCATTGGTCAGTAACGGTAACAAAGTGAATTGCTCGAGAAGGCAATCGTGTCAGGGGGCGGCAGAAAGTTGGGTGGGCAGATGAGATCAGGAAGTTTACGGGGATAAATTGAGCACAGTTAGCACAGGACAGGGATAATTGGAGATCTATGGCAGACGCCTTTGCCCTGCAGTGGGCGTAGACAGGCTGCTGCTGCTGCTGCTGCTGCTGCTGCTGCTGCTGCTGCTGCTGCTGCTGCTGCTGCTGCTGATGATGATGATGATGATGATGATGACTAAGGCCACAGAAAACTTGCTCACGAAAGCGATGTAGTTTAGTAAACGTTTTACGCTTCACGGAGGAGGTTCGTCCAGAACTTCATGTGTCACCTTTGTCCAACCCAGCGTGGGACGACACGAAAGGCCGCCAGTCAAAGCGCTGCTCCGACAAGATAATTAGCTGGCCAGGCTTTTAGGATAAGAGTGAGCGTGACTGATTTCCCCATTGCCGGCGGCCGTCGGAACAAGCGGCGCACGTCACGCTTGTCCCAGGCCACGACCAGCAGCGCTGTACGTACCCTAGCTTGGTTAGCGGACCATGGGGCGAAAGCGGGGCTTGTAGTAAGATGTAACCGCTCCCCCCCTCCCTAAATTCGCCCGCTGTCCTTTCCTTCGCATTCGTGCCGTAATGATTAATCGCACCGCACTGACTGTCCCCGTCGCGTCAAGGCCAGGAAGAGGCTCTGTAAATACAGACGAGAGTGCAGTACACACGCACAGACACACGCGGTATCACGGATGGTAGAGAATGGAAGTAATGGAGCACGTGACTGCAATTGCAGCGTGGTTCGGCAGGCTATAGTGACACCGCAGTGTCCGGTTCAACGGGGCTGCCTACTGATTTTGCGGGCCGCGTAGCTCATTCACGCCTGAAGAAAGTAAAAGCGCGAGAGGAATTCATCGCTTGGAGGTGCTGGTAACAAAGGGGCACCGCTGTTTCAAGAAGAACTTACTGTCGTTCGATCAAACTTCCAACGGCTAGCAAAATTGCCTTTCCTCTGTTAGCGAAATCCGCTTTACACTGAGAAGTTGGTGCCATAATGTCTGCCTTCTTTATTATATCACCTTTTATATAACGCACATTTACTCTACTTGTTTGTATAGCCTCATCTAAGTGTCCGCCCACTCGTGTGTGTATTTCTGTGTGTGTCTGCGTGTTGTTCGGTCTGCATTTGCGAGCGTTCACCAGTATATATATGCCTCTCTACTGCGACGGATACATCCACTGCACCGCACGCGGCCAACCATGCAGCTGTTAGTGACAGCGCCATTAATCACAGAAATCGCGTGGCGCACAAGGGGAGCTACACACAGAGGGTTACCAGAAAACCACGCGGCCGCTAGTGCGCCTCGACGAGAACAGTAGTTCTGTAGAAGTCAGACAGAGAAGTCAAAAACACGTCATCACTTGAAAAGTGGACCGGATTAAAGTTTGCTATATTTTGGGAAACGACGCCCGTTTTCAACCGCGTGGAGGACTTTCAGATGAAGCTGTTTGAAGCTTGTGGAGGCGATACGAAACGGGTCAGGTGATCCCCAGTTGCATTATAATAGAGGATATTATTTTGTCCATAGACTTCTGTAATGTCCGAGGACTTCGATGAGTAATAACGAGGCTTCGAAGGGCGGCGGAAGACAATACGCCTGTAGAGCGCCGAGCAGCGAGACGCCACGATGCGTTTATTCCAACAGAAAATCCAAGCATACACGTGCCACGCGCTCGCAGTCGTACTTCCTCTTCTTTCGCGCCGGCTAATTCCTTTCTCTCTTTAACAACTTCTTTAAAACTTAGGATACCGGCCTACCGAAGGCGCTTATGGCAGAAACAGAACTGCTAGCGACATCGGGGAGCGATTTTATTCACTACAGCACATTCGATTTTCTTTTTGGTCGCGCGACCTTCGACTTCGAAAAAATAATGAAAGCAATTCGATATTATTATTATTATTATTATTATTATTATTATTATTATTATTGTTGTTGTTGTTGTTGTTGTTGTTGTTGTTGTTGTTGTTGTTGTTGTTGTTGTTGTTGTTGTTGTTATTCGTATGTAATGCTGGTTCTTTTTCTGTGCTTAAGTAATGTCAAAATAGGCTATTTATATGTATTATGTCTTTCTTTTGTATAAAATAGCATACAAACTTTTTCGATCTGTGTATTCTCATCGATCGTTTGGTGATGTGCCGGGCTTACTCTTACAAAAATGCCATATATGACGATATCAGGAATTGGACAAATGTGGCTATATGTGGCAAGTGCACATAAGTGGCCGTATTTGCCCAAATCGTGCTAGGGACATGTGTGGCAATGAAATACACACACGAGGAATGCCAAGTGAGACTGATACGTAGTGGGCAAATACGGCCACATATGGACACGTGCCCTATATAGCCAGATATATATAACGAAAGGGAAGGGGGTCAAGGGCTCGCTTTATTTGTTGGAAACAAGTTAATGAAACAACAAACATTGAAGCCTAGGAAAGTATAGGGGAAGTTATTCCAATTCGTAATTATGATATTGTAATTTTGGGGTAAATAGAAAGGAATTAAAGCGGACGAAAAGACAAACCTGCCTTCGGTGGGAACCGAACCCACGACCTTCGGATATCGCGTCCGATGCTCTACCCACTATATATATCTATAGTTCACTTTCTTTCCGTATTTTATGCTAACTTATAAATATAAATATTTTGCGCCTTAGAAATAAACAACGCTCTTCGGTAGCGGTAAACATGCTCTATATCTCTAAGCTGTCTGTGATTTTTTTTTTTCATGTGAACCCGGTCGAGAAGCTGGATCCGCTTGCCCTTGCCCCGCTACGAGCACTTACAAGGACGAAAGACGGCTAAGAGACGCGCAGAGATGCATAGCCTCCGAGCGTTGGATTTGATGTACGAAACAGAGTGTAGGGCGCACATACCGTACCACGGATCACGGAACACTGTTCCCTGCTGATACTTCCCGACTGTTCCTTTCTTCCTTGAAAGGCAGAACTAGCCAATCCCTGGCCAATCCCAATTCTTTCATTTATCAATCCTATCTTGACAAGCGGAACTGACCAACCAGGAAGGACCAAGACGGAATTGCATTCCGTATTTCGCTTTGTCGTTGAGGCCCCTAGAACTAGAATATTCGGACAGCGAATATGGGCTGCCGCCATGTGCACGCATGCAATTCGTACAGCTCATGAGCGTAAACAAAATAAAAGTAAATGTCAGAAAGAAAACGCGCTGTTACTCGGACTGGTAGAGCTTTTTTTTTTCTTTGTTTGTTTGTCAGGAGAGTAGGCTGTAGCGATAGTTATTTTTGTTTTCGTTCTTGTTCATTTTCCGGCGCGAACGTCGTATGCTGCAGTATTGTTAGCGTCGTACGAATACGCCCACGTTCCCACCTGTACCATCAATTTTCTCGCGTTTCCGCGCTCGCCGCCTCCTTGCGAGGCCTGGAAATTCGCGAGGCACGTTTGCGTCCAGCAGAAAATGAGGCGGCCAGTGCAGAAGCGAAAACATTGCGAATGGCGAATAAATTATTGTTCGCTCAGAGTGGGCCAGATAATAGAACTCGACTAACGCATTACCGAGCGCTCGCTGCGAGATACAAAGTTGTGCGCAGGCTTCTTTTTCCCATCCGCGGTCCCAAAATGTTTCAAAAGTGTTGCTTCGGAGAGCGTACTCTGATAAATCGAAAACTGCGTGGACGAGGGACACACAAATTGAAACGAGTCTACGAAACAAGAGCACCACATAACTACAAGCCGGGAGAAAGATTAATACGACGGGGAAAACTTAACGACGGCGGAAGCACTGGGTCGCTTTTTTCCCTCCACTTTCAATCGGAACCGAATTTCGTTGTTGCTGGTGATGGATTGCGACAGGGATTTTGTGGGACCGTTTCTGCGAGGTCAAGAATTCAGAAAGAAATATTTTGTATTCGTTTCTTTTTGATGAATCGTAAGCGGAAAGACCGACGTACTTTACAGTTTCGTTTGTAGCACATGGAAAGACGATAATAAATTATTCCCGAAGGATATTTGAATATTCACGCACGTTTTCCTGAAAAGCGATAACAGTGTTTTGGTGGGGTAACTGGGTTTTCAGGTTCATTAACAATTGGGATAATGCAAATCTAAATGAACAAGTGTGCTTCGACAGCGGAGTAACCGTCAAAGCATCGTCATTTGGACGTGGTATTTATTTATGCATAAACGATAATCCTAAGTACGGTAGTGTAACGTCGGACGTTTCGTGTATTATTATTTATTTTTTGTACGCCTCCGCTTCCTATAGCTTCTTCTATCGGAAAGAAATGTGGCTTAAAAGAAGCCCCACAGCACTTTCTAAACATGGTCAAAAAGTGTGCCCATGAGTCGTGGTGATTCCTGCCGGCATGTTTTGCTAAACACTATCGCTCTGCACACGCTGGGGAATTTTGAGTTTGCTTTCGAGTACAGACGTGAGCCGCCAGGTCTTCGTGCAGCAGGTGTAGTCACGAGGAGCACCTACGACACCGCGTGAGGAGGAACGAATGTTGGCTGATTTTATAACCATTGAAACATCCTCTGTAATGTTTTCTTTGTTCCCTTTGAGTCCAGAAAACCAAGCAAACGTCTGTATCTGTGACATCACAATGGCATCACAATGACATCGCAAGAAGCACCCACACCACTATGGTGTGCGTACTTCTTGTGATGTCGTTTGTCGAAGGAAAAGCAGGCCGGCCTTGAGACCCGCTTACGAGTTCCCTGCTTCACTCGTTGCAGAAGTAAGTTGGCTCACTGGTGGCGATATCGGAGATTGTTATATTGCGAACGCGTTCGGGTTTGCTCGCTTTTCACAGCGTGTCAGTGGCTGGGGCCACGCTTACCTCCGAAACAGCGGGGTAGCAGCCACGCTGTCGCATGACCACGTTTTCTCGGCCGCTCACGCCGAGAAACGACAAAAAAACGTCTTGGCTTTCATGAAACAGTCTTATTCATTCGAAGACGAAAAACGTTTCGTCCTGTACTGTATTGTCTGCAAGAAGGCAATGAGACGTGGTCGGCAGTTTTTGGGATGTTGACCGCTGGCCCACTGCCTGCCCTCGCCCTCCCGTTCTCGCATATCTTATTGGTAACCCTGTCCCAAAACAGCACCTGCGCAAACAAAGGAGAGTGACCAATCCTGGAAGCCTGCACAGCTATCAGTCATGCCAAATTCGCAGCGCGCACAACGACAGCCGCGTGCCCAGTCCGTGACGTCAAAGCGAGCGAACGCGTTCTGCTCCGAACAAAGATCTCCGATCGTCCCCTTGATCATAGTTACCTCCATGACTGACTGGCGCCGTTTTCTATGTTAAAAAAAAGGGGGGGGGGAGGGGGGTGGACAGCTTGCACTAGTGGCGCAATGCTGGACTAAGATCGAAGCCTGTGGCCAACCTAGATTCTTCAGGCTTCTACTAGATCATTTAAGTCACGTGATTTGTCATGTGATTGGCTGCTCCATGGTTTCGTTGGGAATATGCAGTGTTACATCGTTAGACGAGCTCTTAGAGGAAAACTACCAAGCATTTGCATGCTGCCGTCTCCTTTAATACCTTTCTGCACCAAGGACACGCTTATTAACCAATCCAGTGGTTCTCAGACATGGATCTGTCAGGAACCTTTTGGGAGACAGCGCAAGTGATGGGGACCCCTTGGAGTGGTGTAAGATGAGGTGGGTTTAGGGGCTATAGATAAGACGACATACAGATGGAAATACGCCAACCAAGGCTATATTCTGTGCATTGCACAACAATGCTCATGAACATTAATGCACAAGGGGGAAATATACATGGTGTATAACACTTTTGCTCGACAATGCCATGCCTGCGGTTATGGAGTATTGAGGCTGGTGGGTGCTTGTTGCCCCTTCCCGGTAAGAGTATGCTTCACCGCATGACAATGCGGCAAAGTTTACTTAGCCGCGGCACGACTTCATCATGCGGCGAAGTTGTAGTGCGGCAAAGTTAGCTTTGCCCGACATAGCATTTCTATGACACGAAGACAACTTGGTAAATTGACTTCCACAAAACAATACCTTTTTTGTAGTCACGGGCTCCGCGGAGCCCCCAAAATGGCCTCGCGGGACCCATGGGGTTCGCGGACCCCATTTCAAAACCACTAATTTAACCACAGGACACGTCGCACGGAGAACACTTGGACTGCGTTGTGTATAGTTTGGGAACCCATGCCACTCGCAACTCTTTGTGCATCAATATCCTCGGCCCATATTCTCTGAAAGATAGCGTGTAATAGTGGCTAGTACTATCCAATTATAGCCAATGTTGAAGTAGGGTGCATATATATATATATATATATATATATATATATATATATATATATATATATATATATATATAACACTCCCATGCAGGATTACATACATATAAATAGCTAATAAAATGGACGGAGTTACGACCCCCTTCGTAGCTCAGCGGCAGAGCATCGGACACGTTATAGGAAGGTCCTGGGTTCGGTTCCCGTCGAAGGTAGGTTCGTCTTTTCGTCCACTTTAATTCCTTTCTACTTACTCTAATATTACAATACCACAATTAGTTAGGAACTTGAATATCCCCTATGCTTTATATAGGCTTGAATATCTGTTATTCATTAAGTTGTCTCTAACAAATAAAACGAGCCCTTGGCCCCTTCCCTTTCATTATATATATAGCGAGAGTGACCGGACCGGGCAACGAAAAATAACGAACTTGTGCAATAAATGTCAATTTGATTCTTGCTCTTTCCGGAAGCATTTTGCCGAGCAGGAAGCGATAACACCGGAGCAAGAAAACGCGTAGAGAAATAAGCAAATAAGTGGCGCGATGGAGTCACGTACGGCATTTGTCAGATAATTCGATCATTCCCCGGTTCGACCTCGCCGACGGGCACGGCCTAAGTTCGAGGAGCCCTGCGAACGCCGCTCACGTCATGACGTATACGTGCGCACTTCTGAATAACAAATGAGATGCACCATTGAAGTCGGCTGCTGCCCAGGGCGGCAGCACAAAGGCCTCACCGGATGTGTGGGAGGGGGAACTCTGTTGCTGCTGCTTCCTCGAACCCGGATATTCGATGAGAAAAAGAGGATGTGCGATATATCCGCTCGGTGGGTGTGTGGTTTTCGCGGTCGCGTTACTTTTTTTCTTTATTACTTTAGCTTGCCTCATCTAGCCTTTGCCCTCATGTTGTTCGCGGAGAGCATCTTGCTAGAACGCCAAACTACAAGATAACCTTAGGTGATGACGGAGACGAATTGGAGAAGGCACCGTTGAACAGGGCACCAGCTACCTCCTCGTGCTCTTGAAAAGACAGTAAATGGCCTGGCGAAGACAAAGTTCCTCTTGTCGAAATGTTCGCTCTACCCTGTTCTACATCGTTTTTGAACGGTCTCTTACTCAACTTTCGTGGTTGTGTGCTTCGTGAAGCAATCTTGGGAACCACGTTTGTTATCAAGCGTTCTGCCTATAGTGACAGATTTCCGAGAAAAAAAAGATTAACCAACCGTATTCATACTGAAAATTGCGAGCTAGAGCATCATCAAGAAACAAACATCAGCAACTACTGAACCACCAAGAGCTAGTTTTATGAACTGCTTGGGAGTTACGTGCCAAAACTGAGACGGGAGTATGAGGCATGCCGTAGTAGCAGACTACGTAGTAGTTTAGACACCTTTTTTTCTCGTTATTTACAGTGGACTTCGATGTAAGTGGACGAGTGCTCACGCATTCGGCCCACAACAAAATCGAAACTATGCCGTCGAGTATAGGACTGCGGTGGCGTAACCACGAATCTACATCGGCAGGCCTAGTTCTTGGAAACAAGTATTAATTTGGCAACTTCACCCCCTTATCAGTAAGATCCGTGCGCACCTACTTCATCTGTTGGTATTCGTGTCTGCAAATCTGCCTACATTCTACCGAACATCTTCATTAGTGTTTCACCGAAAGCTCGCGGCGCTTTAGTTTTGAAACATTTCAGGCCGTTCTATCATCATCCTATATATAAGACACCAAATATAATTTTTGCTTAATTTGGAAACGCATCGTCTAGAATGTACACAGTAAAAACGGGAAAAATTATGTGAGACTTTATGCTTATTTCGCTACACTGGGATATTTTAGTACCTATACCATGCACCGGAAGTTCTGAATTGCAGATTTTAGCATAATTTAAAAGGAAAGACTGTCCGCCTTAGTCTTAAGTTTTAATGCCCTGCTTGCGCTGTTTATGGAAATAAACCCTAGTAAGACTTCTAGAAACAACAAAAGAAATCAAGGTAAGATTTAAAGGCAAAGCCGGCAGAAATTATTGCCGTATACATGCCTCGATTCTCTCCAATAAATTTTTGTATTTTAGTTATCTTTTTTACTACCTACTATGTATACAGACCAATACAGTTACCACCACTAATGAGCCAGTAGCACGTTTTTGTTATAATTTCTTTGGAATGGGCTCTTTGCTGAATTAATGTGCGAATTCGCTATTTAAAACGGAGCTCACCTTTCCAGTTTTATGGAATCGTCTTCTATTTCTTTCTTCCTTTTTTCGCGTAAGTGACTTCACTGAAGCTTGGACAGAACACTAATGTAGTAAACCTGAATATTCCAAATATTTCTCCTTCTATGAAGAAGAAAATTCTAAAATTCAAGGTGTGTACAGAATCGAAGGTAATGTACAGAGTTTGATGTCGGTTTCGAAGTCCTCTCTCTTCTATTTGCGCGCCTAGTCGCGTTCTAGGACAAAAGCATCCAATTGCCACTGTAAAAAACGCGCAATGTAATCAACGTCCAGTTCCTTTCCTAAATTAGCTGCAAACTTATAAGTGGATGGACGCAATAAAAACAACTCAGAAAGACCCCATGGCACGTGCGCATAATTGAGTTTATAAAGCTCTCTGCTCTGCGAATATTTGTTTGCTTAGCTGCTAACGCATGTGACGGAGCGCAGGCGATGGGATCAATAAATTCCATCTGCGCACCATTATAAATTTATCTTTAGTTTTTGGTTTCGGGCTCTTCAAGCTTCCAGGGAGAAGTGTTCCCTGCAGCTTACAAATAATGAGCGTGTACGCAGAAAAAGCTACGCATGACAGCGGCTCAGTCACACTTACCTTGCGACTCTCTCGATCAATCATGTAGTAGTAAATTTTCGCATCGCTAGTTTAGAATTATTTCTTTCATCATTGAAGGCTCGTATAAGTCATGATAATATTTTTATAGCGCACATAGACGAAGACACGCGGAAGGGAGACAAACGTCTACCGTGCGCGCTACAAATTTCACCATGAACACATACCAACTCACCCAACTATTAATTTCTCTGGATTACCTAAACCATTTCTCTCTGGCAGACGCAAAGTAATTGTACAGGAAACTGCCTTCGTGTCGCCATCGCAGTTCTACGTGCCATAATCGTGACTCACACTAATTGCGCTCATTCAACATCCAATCCACCTTTCTGCAAAGTTACCTAATCCTCCCACTTTCTTACGCATTACGTCACTTTTTTTGCTAGCTGATGTGCGCTCTGTATCACTAATCGACTGACTGACTGACTGACTGACTGACTGACTGACTGACTGACTGACTGACTGACTGACTGACTGACTGACTGACTCACTCACTCACTCACTCACTCACTCACTCACTCACTCACTCACTCACTCACTCACTCACTCACTCACTGATCGACGGCCCATGTGATGATCACTCACTCACTCACTCGCTGGATGGCTAACTCACTCATCCGCTCACTGATCAACGGCCCATGTGATGATCCCTCACTCACTCACTCACTCACTCACTCACTCACTCACTCACTCACTCACTCACTCACTCACTCACTCACTCACTCACTCACTCACTCACGCTCTTATATCATGTGAAGGCACAATGCTAAACAAAAGAGCGACACCGCTCAACCTGCCGCGGAAGGAGATACAGCCCAAGATGGCGCTGAGTCGCCATTCGCGAGAGATGACCGCAGAAAGCATACGCGACAGCCCGGGTGCAAAGATGCGAGGTAAACAACCGCAGAGGACAAAGAGCGCGTTCGCGCTTCACTGGCGCGCAGACTTTTGCGCCGCCATGCGGACGGCGTGCCATGATAGCCAGAGGAACAGAGCTGATGCATCGAAGGCAAAGCGGAAAAACGAGAAGCCAAACGCCCTGATCGAAGTTGGTCGATCGGCACGCTGGACCGCTCTGCTCCCGAGGCACAAATCGGCACGCCCATCTGGGACAACGCGTTTTGGCGCCCGCTGGACACTGTTCCCGACAAAGAAATCAAGAAACGGGGACGGTGACGCGCAGGCATCGCCCGACGCCATCCGTCTCTTTCTCGCCTTTCCTTTCAACCCGGTCTCTACGTTGCTGACTTTGCGTCTGTTCCTTTTCGTCTCTTGTAGCGCTCGGCACAGAAGCAACTTAGGCCCGCGAGGCTGTAGCGGATGAAGCGTGGCTTCTCGCTTTACTGCGTCCTTTGCCTGCGGCGCTCTTTTGGCCGTACGGCTAACAGTGCAACACAATATCGAAGGAGTGCGTGGAGCTCCACTGTTGCGCCTATCGGAACTTTTACGCGCAACACAACAAATGGCCGCATTGCATAACGATTCGCTATCGTTTACATTTAATTTATTGCATATTCTTACATCCCTATTTGTTTGTCTGCGTCGTCATTTCGTGCGTATATTTTTGAATATCTGACCGCTTCCGCGAAGAAACTTCGCTATAATGGAATGGTTCTTCGGCCAGTTGGTACGGTTTACTGTGAAAGTTCTTTCTGATGTAGTTCTTTCTTTGAAAAGGTGGGGGGCAGTCACTATGAACGAAAGGAGCACACGCACGCTTAGGTTAGTGAAACTTACGCACCGCGATATCACACTCAGGTGACCACAATAAATGTTTCAACATCACGGCCTCCGTGATCCCATTTGTGAGCCCATTTACAATAACGTGAGCCCATTTACAAAAATGATAAAAACAACTATAATATACTATGGCACGTTATTTCACGGAGTTATCACACTCTGTATAACAATATAGCTTGTCAATACTGCGGTAAACTTGACCGCTTTCTTTGGTTTTCTTTCCACATTTTCTTTGATAGTTTTCTTTCATGGTTCTTTTCATAGTTTCTTTCATACGTTCGGCGTGGAAGCGGCCCTCTGTCCTCCTTCAGTAAAAAAAAAATGGAAGGGAGGCGGGGGGAAGTGACTTCTCTAGGACCCTAATAAAATTTATTACCTACCTACCTAGTTTACTCGGCTAAATGCTGATCAGCTTATTTAATTTCGTTTTTCTTTCCCTGAAACCCGGTTCCGTAGATGGACCTAGGCAAGTTATATAAAGCCACCAGATTTTACCTGGCTATCATAACGTCCCTTCCGGAGCTATATAGGTTTCGGCGATTGTTGTGATACATTTCTTTCTAACCACAAAACGAAGAGGCTTGTTTAAAGGCGGGGAATCCTAGGGCACGTAGCGTGCTCGTTTACGCAGTTCAGATGGGCGTGGATAGATGTGTGAATAGGAGACACTGTCACGGAGTTGCAAGAGTGCCTGCATTTTGTAAGCGAAAAGAAGCAGCAGCAGCAACGGTGGTTGAAGTACAAAACGTTCGTTTGATTGATTTCTGAGGTGTTACGCCCCAAAACCAGCTATGAGTGTGAGAGGTGCAGAAAAAGTTTGTTTAATAAAGAACGAATGGCTGGCATAATTGGCTGTAGAAATTTTACATCATGTCTACACTCCACTTCAGCTCATGTGGAAATTACAGAACAATAAAAGAAATAAATGTGGAATCACCCGTTGTATTTCAGAAAGCGCCACTATTCTCTGCCATCATGGACATATGCAACAACTGGCTTATCAGCTTTGCTTTAAATGTTGTAGAATTTATACCACGTGAAAGACATGTGAATATCTGTTAAACGCTGTAAATAAGCATCACTGACCGTGTGCTCGTGAGCGTCAAACGAAAGTGCGGTGATGAATCTGCTAGGTTAAAAAGGATGTTATCAAAGCGCAATAAAGGAAGAACACGAAGATATGGTGAGGGCATTCGTCGCGTGCACATGCGATACATAAGTAATCAGGCAATTCGCCTTGCGGGTAACGACGCCGGAGCAGGTTGATTTGTATGAGGCAGCGGTTAAGACCATATACTGTTTTCATTAACAGTTAGCACGTCTCTTGGGGCTGCACCGGCCTAAACTTAAGTGCGCGAGCCCACACACTACAGCCAGCGAGTATGAAGTAAATAAATTGACCAATATAGCCAATAAAATATCCCGGCCTCACTAAAGGAAGCAAGTACAATACTGGTTATAATTTTACAAAGTTTTCTCCTCTTGTTGTTATGTGGGGTTTAACGTCCCAAAACCAGCTCTGATTATGAGAGACGCCGTAGTGGAGGGCTCCGGAAATTTTGACTACCCGGGGCTCTTTAACGTGCACTGACATCGCACAGCACACGGGCCTCAACATTTCGCCTCCATCGAAATGCAGCAACCGCAGCCGGGATTCGATCCCGCTACCCTCGGGTCAGCACCCGAGTACCGTAGCCAGTAGACCACAGTGGCCAGGGTGAGTTTACTCCTCTTAAAGGAACGTTTTCTGATGCCCATTGCTCCCGCATTGCGTGGCACTGTGTGCACGACAAGCGAGATGCCTCTGTTATACCTCAAAATAACGTGCGTGAAAAAAGGCAGCAAGGAAACGAAATCTGGTCAGATAAACTACACAAGAAAAAATCAATATGTGAATGAAAAGTTATCAATCAAAACACCTGGATACCACGCTGTAGTTTTCATAGAATGAAAATGTAATTTTTTGATCTTGGAATTTCAATGCCAACGTAGCACGGACAGCGGCAATATTAGGACCAAACGCTACTGACTCTTCACTTGTCACTGATTAATGTTCTTATTTCTCTTGCATGACTTGGCTGTCTTACGAATTTTATTTATGTATTTATTTATTTTGAAATTTTGGCTGTGATAGTGCACTGAAAAAAGAAGGAGGTCACAGGGTCATGGTGTAGAAGTATATTAGAACATAACTTAACAGCGTTGTGAAATACCATTCAGTGAATTAATCTACCAAGGTTTCTGTAGGTCCTCTTACGCCCGCTACTTACATTACAAGGGGGAACATGCTATCCGCTACATGCAATATAAGAATGAAAGAAGGCGGCGTATCTCAAGCACACCACCGGCACTTACCACTAGGAATGATTTACGGGAACCGCGACTCCTAACCAAAAGCCGGGGACGACGTGACTTTAAGAATGCTCTACGTGAGGTACGTGGAGTCCGCTTCTTCCTTAGTTAGTTTTTTGGCAATTCAAGTAAGGCAGAAACAATGAAGAAGAAGAAGAAAATAAATTCCGGGCCGGAGAGAGCCCTGCAGACGTTGTAAACGTGATCTGCGGAGCTCGAAATTGAATGCCAGTGGTATCGCCGAGGTCATTCAAGCTCAATCTTCGCCATTAACTTTTACCGCTTTCGTGCTTCCTGGTCATCCTTTCTAAAGGAGTAATAAAAAAGAAAAAGTTAATAGAAGTAGAAAAGCAGAAGCACCAAGCCACTTTTATTAGAACGAATGGAAAGAAAGAAATACAGGCGCTTGAATAATCGATGGCCAGGACTTACTACAGCTGCACTGAGTTTTTTCTTTTATTTTTAATTTGGCGCGACGACAAGGTAAAGTAAAAGGCACTAGGAAGCAGCGAATCGAGGGTCGCCACAGCTGGAGACTCGTCAGACGAGATTGCGTTTGAGAAAAGAAGGATAATCGAGAAGAAAGAAGGTAAGAGAAGGAACTGAAGAAGCAATTACGATGATTTCTGCTCCGCCGTGAAATTTTACTCCTTCCGCTTTGAAGCTGGAGGGCGATTTCTTATAGTACGTGTGCTTCAGCGCTGCTAAAGACAGGTGAAGAGATTCTCTATCGGTTTCTTTTATCGTTTCCCTGTTGTGTTTTGCCTTGTATACATAGTGATACAGAATACTGAGAAGGGCAAGTGCGTACGCTCGCAATGGAATTGCACAAATGACAGGTAGTGTATGTATGTATGTATGTATGTATGTATGTATGTATGTATGTATGTATGTATGTATGTATGTATGTATGTATGTATGTATGTATGTATGTATGTATGTATGTATGTATGTATGTATGTATGTAAACAAACGCGATACTACTCAGCCCAAGAAAAAACCGGCAAACGATAATTTGCATCTTGTGTACGGTGACACCGAAATAGAGCTAGTAAATCATATAAACTTTCTAGGGAGTTACATTTTCAAGTAAGATGCTTTGTAACGAACACATCAGCAGCGTGCTGGAATGGTTATCGCGCGTTGTTGACATGATATAGAATTGCAAAACAGTGTTGGCATGTAATCTAAAGATTTGCAGGAAAACTGTGTGACCTGACGCCATTTCAAATGCTAAATCATTCCTGGCTAATATAAGCTAGTACGTTCTATTTTTTTGCTAGTGGCGGCTGATGTGACGCATCAATATCTATTGTTCGCTAACTGTAGTCTAGCGTTAGCCAATGTCGGCGAACTGTCGGTTAATGTAGACTGGCGCTTATTTCCATTAACTGTAGGCTGGTGAGCAATACTGCAGGGTGGATAAAAGCGTGAGAGTGACATAAAAGCGAGAGAGTGAGACAGGTGAGGGCAGGCAGGTTAACCAGATTTTAGTCGCCGGTGTGCTGCACTGGGATAAGGGTGAGAGAGGTGACGGAGATAGGGAGGGTCAGAAATACAAGTATGCTGCAGATAGCTATAACACACACACACACACGCACGCACACGTGAAGGACGTGAAGGACGCTTTAGTCGAAGGCTTTCACGGAAGGCCGATAAATCCCGAGAAGCGCAGTAGAGTTTATGAAAGGGAAAATTAGCGTCCACCCGTTTTGTAGCACAAGGCTACAAAGAGATCCATACGGATTTCTCATAAGTGAACGCTTCCTAGTTGCCGAAAAATTTCATCCGGGTCCGGGTGCTACAAAACAGGTGGATGCTAATTTTCCCTTTCATAAACGTTACTCCACCTTGCGGGTTTCCGCAGAACTCATTTCAAGCAGTAGAGTTGCATGGTTTCTTTTGCGACGTTAGCTTGCGACGCTGCTGTGGAATTCTTTCCTCCGACGACAGTGGTCGGTCGTATAGCTGGTTTAGTGTTTACGAGGCTATTGCATCTCTAGGCTGTACTGCGGGCAGTGGCATAAAATATGGCCAATCGATCATTCATGCCGGCAGTGATAAGAGGCCGTGGTTTACGCCCTTCCAATGAGAAATGCGTTCGCATTGGTACATTACACGTATATTACTATGGTCCTGCAACGTATATTCCAGCTTTGCTCAAGCTCTCAGGAATGTGTGTATGTTTTCCTCCATGAAACTGATGCCTGTGAACGACCTCAAGAACCGAAGCTACGCCGAACTATAAGCTACTATTGGCGTGATACGAAGACTCTGATAAGCCCATGTTAAGCACAAACTACTCAATCGTAAGGCCGCCGCCCCGACGTGCCCCTTGTTCGCCGGCGTCGGCCTCTCCGACTGCCGCGCCGTCACTTCGTTCTGTCGACGAGGACGTCCGACGGAATCGACCTGCATCGGGCACACAAGTAAGACTTTGCTAGTTCTGCGTTTTTGTTTCTGCCTTTGGCTAGCTTTCTTCTTTCAAGCATGGGCCATCCTTTTTTCGCCTCTCCGACTTGGTGTCCAGGGATCCAACGACGAGCCCGGTAAGCCCACGCTATACGCACACAACTGCTCAGCTTGCAAAAAAGACGACCATCCACCTCGTAGCGATTGGCTGAGATCCAACCAGAGCCAAACAGTATGGTATGTAGGCGAGATCCTCAGTGACTGGTTCGCATAACACCCATTTCCACAGTGCGTGGGATCTGCAGTACTCGTTTTTCCGAAAACCTTCACTTGAAATGAAGAATGTGTCTCGTTCAGCGTTCTCCATGAGTTTGGGTATATTAACAGCTCGGTGGGACGGGTGCAACATACATGGGATTGCAAAGATTCTTGCTGCAATGTCACAGCAAAGCCGTATATGGCTTGTTTTGCAAGTGTTTTTTTTTTTTCGTGTAATTGCGTCAGAGAACATATGTTCTCTGACGCAATATGTTCAGTCTAACCGTGAAATTGAGACGGGGACAGATCCCCAAGGCAATGTATAGTCTCAAGATTCGTCTCACCATGTCGAGAAAGCACCGTATGAATGCGACTTGTATTCCTGGGCATTGCTGTCCCATCGACATAAATATCGGTGGATCCATAAGGGGGCACAGCCTGCATATCACAAACACTAGTTAGCATTGGCTTCCGTTATGTGATACATCGGGAACGCCCAACTGTGCTATCGACAAGTTTATGACCACGGACTTACGCCAACGAAACTATCTTATACGACTATATGGAAACATTACGATAAAATCCCAAAATTTGTCTCCTCTCCGCGGAAGATACGGGCCCGCAACGCCTCCACTGTTTACTGGCTAGTGTATCAAGGTAATCACGTACCTATTATTGCTTTAATACCATTACCAAATGAAGTAAATATACACTTGTACCGTACTCTACGTTTACCTACAGTTTCACAGGTCATGAACCTCCACAGCTTCAGTTACTCGATAGCCTATTCTTCATCCGTGCCTTTATTTTGTTTTGTTCCTCGTTTCCTCTGCTGGCACGCTCACTTGGACCTTTACTGCGACGCTTAAGGCCTAATTCATTACGTCGAAGCTCTCCACGTATGATTCAAAAGTATCCTTCGCAAAATCTCTGCACAGTCGCCCTCTCTCGTCTTGTGTAGAACTGAACTGCCATATTTCTTCTTGCTAAGTATTTATCTCTATATATGCAATTTACTTAAAACACGAACTTCCCGACATATTAATGATTGTCCTTTATCTGCAGCGACATTATAGCGTTCTGCAAAATGTTCCCACGAATTGCTTGTTCCAGCTCTTTCCATAGAAAGTTCTTTCAGGCCCTCAACCTGTAGCTTCATTTTAACGGAGATGCTGGGAACAGGTGTCTTAAGACTTCATTAGAGCAGAAAAAAGAACGCGGTTTGGAGAAAAAAGGCAGTTTTTGTTCTCGAATTGTCATTTTTTGCATTAAACGTGTTTAGCAAATGTTCTTTCTTAATACGAGCTCGTCGCACGAGAAGGGCATTATTACGATGTTATGGTGGCATTTGTTTCATCGCTATGAACAGCAAACTTTTTGATACGGCTGTAACTAAGAGTGCTATAATAAAATACGTACTTTTCCGTTCTCTGTATTTCGACCAGTCTAGAGTCAAGTTCATGTCGCCGCCGACATAATCAGCGATGGGCTCCCGCCGCCTTTGTGAGGAACCCAGCACAACGCTCGTATTGTTCGCAGCAGGTCTCCTTAATCTTCATCGCCACGTCCTTTCGACGCCAGAATCAGAAACAGGTCATGCTGGCGTGGTCTGAACATCTCAGACGAATGACGAAGGCATTACTGCTACACAGGTCAAGAATAGAATGCAGTGTACGTTTTTACTTGTACCTTTATGCGCTATCATTCATAACCAGTCTGTACATGACATTAAGGGAACGTTGCATCACCTGACGAGAGAGGGAAGTGAGCATCGGCCGCCCTCCATACATTCTCTCTCTCTGCTTCTATATCCCTAAATGTTAAACTCAACGTCGGGAATATCTTGAGTCATGGCCTAGCGCCTACAAGTTACTTTTACCACCCATATCATGCACTCAAGTTTCTCGAATCACGCAGACTGAACCTTGACCCGACAACAAGCACCAATATATAGAATGCAGAATGGACTCGTTCCTACGCTGTCTTTCCAATCAGCATTAATAAACGCGCGCAGTCGTATGTGGCGTGATGACGCCCTTCCCTTCTCTCCCCTTGTCCATTTCGTCGCGTTCCCCCCCTCAACGGGACGCATTCCTTCCTTTTATGTTTCGAAACCCCATCGGGCTTTCTCGAGCACAGCCGCTACGTTGCCGGAACCGTAATGAAAACGCGACGCCGTCCCTGGCAGCGGTGAGAGGAAAATGGTCCGCCGAATCGTGTCGGTGGTAATATGTGTTCCCCCATTTACACACCGCCCAATGTTGCCCGCAAAATGGCGTGGTATCACGTTCCTCGCGGCCTCGGCTCGTTTGTTCGATGGCTTCCCTTAATGAGAATTCCCGACAGCAGCCACTATGCGAGCTTTCCTTTATTTTTGCTTTATTCTCTTTTCTGTCCTTTTTTGTATTTCTTCCTTCCCTTTTTTTGTTTTCCTGTGTGCTTATTGCGATTTTATTCTTCCTCTCAGTTAAGATGTTCGTGTATTTGGAATTTGGAATAGGTACGTGGGCAGGCGGTTTCCAGTAGTACTTTTTCGGGTCGCCTTGTGGAGATTGCCAAAAGGGCGAGGTGTGTGAACGTGTCACCTTTATACTATATGCATTGTTACCCAGAAAGTAACAACATCGAGCTTTTATAGGTGACCTTGAAGGTGACCTTTTCTTTTTTTCTAACGGACAACCAATCGCGAAGATTCTGCGCTCGAGATAGGACGAAACCCAGTGTGGAACGTATCGAGACACTATTGACCGCTCCTTCGTGAAACGCATCGCGGTTACTCCTGTGTCCAGTTCCGCCGTTGTTCTTAACGGCGTCAAAACGGGGTAGAGCCCATTTCAATGAGGGAAATTTCCCGATTCTGTAAAAGTCGATGATTACTTTTGCCCCTGGCGCTGCGAGTCACACGAGGGCTGTCCACCCTCGCTGTGGAAGTGCCTTCCGCACCATCTCAACTGACATATCGAAGCAATAACTCACTTTTCCCCAATCCCACCAGACCCTCGGAGCTGCAGAAAGCCGGAAAAACTGCGGTTTCATCGCGGTCAAATGACCGCATTATGCGAGACACTGCCAAGCGTCGCCGGTCGGCGACAGAACTCGACACTTGAGCACAGGCGCCGGCCGACCACTGTGCACCCCGTACTCCACGGCAAGAGGCCCTGCGAGGCCCCGGTTAATTGGCTCCAGTCACAACAATGCGCCGCCAAAATCGATCTGATGCGCAGTGCTTAGAGGGTGCGGGAAGGCGCGTCGTTCTCTCTACAGTACATACACGTAAAATGACTTCGCTGAATGACGACGGGCGTGGAAGCGAGCCGTCGAGCGTAATTATCCGACCAGAGACCTGTGTGTAGTGGCAACTCGGCGAAAGAGTACTTCACTCCGGCCGGTTGAGCACAAAGCCGCGGCGACGACCTCAATTATTAATTATCTCCGCCGCGCACGTTTTTCTACTCCATCGCACATCTGATTAGGCAGCTCTTTGCTTTCGTTACGGTCGCGCTCTGTTGTGAGGGACAGGGATTGTCGAGTGCGCCGATACAACGAAAGAAAGCCACGCTGATAAAGAACTGTTCGAGTGACAGCAGGGGTGGAGGAAAGGAACGGTAGGGTTATATCTCTAAATAGGTGGAGTTTACCATGGCAATTTGTGCGACACACGTACGCACACACGCACGCACTAACACACATACACTGCAGAAGCCGACTGCTCGTATACCGCAGACAGAGCTAAATTTATATCTGGTTCAACAGAAATGAAAAATTACTTATGAAACAAAATAGACTGCATTACCAATCACTTTTCCAAAATTTCTAATGGCAATCAAACTACGCCGCCAATAAAATCTCGTCAAAACAATGCCATTACGTTACTAATTTCGAATAAAATTCGAATTATGGTAGGTGCTTAATTTTCTCTTTCATAATATTCAAGTTACTTTGAAATTACATTAAGAAAAGTTCATTCGTGCACACACTTTACTGCACACACTTTACTTACAGCGCGTATACATATACAGCGCACATATGTGGCTTTTCCATGGGTGAGCCTTGTTCTCACAATTGGAGTTTGGCGCTCAGATAAAAGCATCGTGTATCCCTATGCAGTCTAGTGCAGCAAAAGGTGCGACACGGAACTGAGGCAGAACGGGAGGGAAAGCAGCGGGGGAGCGGTTGAAGCATAGCACCACATAGGCACACAGAGTATACTATAACAAGGAGCGGGATGGGTAAGTGAGGGTGAGAAGGAAACAAGAGAAGGGGAAGAGTGAAGCATAGCATAGTCTTCTAGAGTATAGTACAGCAAGGGATGGTAAAAGGAAGTGACGGCGTTGTTCCTTCAGCCTTTCCCCACTTTGCGCAGTGGCCCCAAATATTTTTCTTTGTTCTGATGTTCCATTATAGGGGCGAAGCTCCTTAAGGCGTGGGTCGTGCGTCCCCGATGTATGTAGTAGTAGTAGTAGGTAGCCACCGGCGCGTGCCTGCCGGGAGGCACGCACGCGCCGAGGGCGAGCGCGTGGCTCCCGGCACGCGCTCGCCCGCGAGAGACAACGTTGGCGCAGGCAGCGTCTCCTAGCGAGTTTCTTGATTGAGAAATACAGGCTGCTCGCGTTGGAGAAGCGTTCACCGGCAACCCATATATATATATATATATATATATATATATATATATATATATATATATATATATATATATATATATATATATATATACACTGCATCTTGACTTGCAATGAAGTGCCGGTGGGAGATTTCACTTGTGCATTGTGCATAGTTGAACCGTGAGGATTCGTAGCATGTGCGAGATGTTATAAAACTAGATGGCGGTACTTGTAGTTGATGATGAAAGATGCGAGATGTTGTAATAGTTTGATGACATTTACTCAAGTGTTTCACTTTTAATTGTGGGGCGAATTGCACGGAAGAGTTTCACGGTTTACCGATGATTCTTTCCGGAGCTTCGCCCCACTCATCATCATTCGCCCCGTGAATATGCTGTGATTTTTTTCATTCTGTTTCACCCCTTCATCCTTTTACCCAGCGAAGGGTAGCAAAGCGGACACGCGTTTGATTTACCTCCCTGCCTTTCCTTACATCGCTAAATGACCAGCGCTAAGCAAAACGATTAACTACATTACTTATTAGAGAAATATGATTGAATTACTGTAATTGTATTAAGACAATGTACTGTCAACTCTGTCTTGGTATTGACTGATACCGTTTCGGAACGGGCAGGCCAAATTGCGGCGCAGTAGTCGTCACAGCAAGGGAAAACACAAGCAAAAGAAAGAGATACTACTAGCAAAAGAAAAGGAATGAAAGGTAACTAAGTGTGCTTGTTGGGCTTTCTCTTATCGTCTGTGGGCCATCCACCAGGATGCGGCATTTAAGTTTGCAGTTTATTACATATTCACATGCGGTTTATATTTTCCACTAACTTATGTCAAAATATGATCATGCGTAAATAAAGACTGAAAAAAAAAAGGATGAAGTGTCCGTGAGTGCAAACGAGTACCGAAGACTTAAAAGCCGTGATACTTCTGCAAATTTGATATTGTTTTTATACGCCTAAGCTTTCAAAACACGTTTGTCATTGAAAGTAGTAATTATTGCTAATGCACAATTTTACCCATTTAAATATCCAGATTTCCGTTCAGCAACCTTCCTGGTCGCCCCTGATAACTCGATATTTGCGTGAGTGAATGAGAGAGGCTGATCAAGTATCCGGCAAGTTGGTGACCCGTGTCTAGGTTGCGTACATCCTAGTGAAATTAGAGCTGGAATTGCACTGCTCCAATTTTCATTTGTGTTCGCACAGGCAACCAATGGCGTCTAGTCTTCCTTGTGTTCCACACTCTCTGGCAATTAGCGAACTTGTAAAATTACTTCTACGAGTCAGTGCGCATAGAAAAAAAACTCGCCCAAGCATCTGCCATTAGCTTTTGGACGAAACTGAAAACCTCGACGAAAAAGAAAAAAAAAACAAGACTGGTGCCGTTTATTATGGAATACGTATGGAAAATATTATCGCGAAAATCCAATTAAAGCGGACAAGAACGGGTGAATATGACTCACGCTAATACCCATTCCATCTCTCCTATTTTTTTTTTCTTTTTGTAAATCGTGCGAGAATACATACGCGGACGCAAAATTGCAGCCCTTCAGTCCCAGGAGCACGGATCTCATCGGGCAAAGCCTAATGCGGTCCGTAATTAAAACCGGCTTCGCTCAAAACCGAGGTTCACAATTTTAATTGCCTTTCTTGCGCTACGGCTTCGCCGCAAACAAGAAGGACAGGAGGGTAATATCCAACACGAAAAGAAAAATGCAGAGCGACTGGAGCAAATAAGCCACAAGAAGTAAAAACGCGCCAGGCAGCGACTGGCGCCTTGCGGTCGCGCGTGATGCGCCCCTCATTATACAAGCACGGCTGGGCCTGAAAGCGATCTTCCGTCTTCGTCACGTTTCACAGTACGCTGCGCGGCCTCCGAGCCTTCCGTCTCCGGTGTGGAACAACAATATTCTTGCAGAGCATCTCCTGTTCGCCCCCTCTACATTGTTCCCTGTTCCCGGTTCATTTACTTCTCTCCTCTCTCTACCTCTGCGCCAGACTTTATTCAGTTATTTCCGTTCGTCCCCGGGACAGGCACCCGGCGGCAGTTGGTTGGTCCATGTTTTTTCAAAGCAGCCAACAGCACTCGGAGCCGCAGCTGCCGCTAGCGGGCAGTACGCGCAAGACAATGCATAGGCTTTGGTATAACCGGCTGCGTCTTCACCTACTTTTTTTTCTCTCCCTCTCTTTCGTGTTTATTTCGTGGCATCGTTCCTCTAGGAGTTGCATGGCTGCGAGATTGCAGGAAATTCGATCGCCATCACGGAACGAAGTATAGGAGTCTTACCTAACACTCTAAATTGGACAGGGATGTGTTTAACTTTCAAATACCATTTTCCTGTATTCGAAGAGAAGTTGCCTGCATTTTCTTTTTTTTTTTTTTTTTTTGTGGCAGCATGCGCCGTTGGCTTGCACATCATATATTCATTGAATACCCAAAGCAGCATTCGAGTCACGCGAACGTCACTAGAATTTTAGTAAAATCTGGTCGCCTGTCTCTCTCTCTCTCTGTCTATAGTATGGAAGACCGAGTTTCAGAAGGAACACACTTCACAAGAGCAGCTGTGGTTTTCCAGAAACACAACGAATCGAACGTAGGGTGCAGGTGTGCAGTTTTCCTCACGTAACTCTATGTTGTTAACCACAGTCGATTGTTTGGCATTGTAACGCTGACAAATTTTTCCGAAGCATGATTTATTCAGCACCCAACAATTTATTCCGCACCTTCGGCCATGCTGCACAAATGTTTCGAGAGACCGCATTCGTGGTATCCTAGGAACGGTTGTGTTTCATATGTATAGCTAGAATAAAAAGGGTGTTAGGTAGATTATATATTATACTGCGGAACGAAGTAGTGTTGGAATGTCAAAGCGATTATTGGTTATTTTCTTGCTGTGGCGGGAAATTTGAATAATAAGCATACGTCAGGGAGGCTGTCCAGAGGCAAAGTGTGGTCCACGACGCTGTGCAGACCATAATTCAGGCGACCACCGGGAGCTGTAGGGAGTTAGCATATACAATGAGAAAAATGTTTTCTTTTTATATCCTTACAATATTTCATTTTTTATTTGCCTAGGCACGTGCCCTTTCACTGCAGTTCTGAGCAGTGCCGTGAAAACTACAATTATGACAATTGCTGAAATAAGAAATATTAACAATACCCCAGGAACAAATTATTTGCAGCTGAGGATACCTCACTCTCTTCCATATACGGAGGGGCTTGGGGTAAATTGTCGATGACGCGAAGAGGTTGGTTACGAACACTGCGTTAGAATCAATAGAAGGAGAACTCTTCGGCACAATGATATATATAGTATACTGTATAATGCAACATCAAAAACGGAAATGTAGCTGTAGGGAATACCAACAGTGTTATTGTCGTCCGGGGCATTCTGTGCGCGCTTCTTCGTGGGGAACCTACCTCGACATACCCTACAGAATTTTACAATCTGCGGACGTTATTTCATAACGCGGCTGATGGTGCTGTTTAGTGCAATCGCCCGTTCACCGTACAGCAGTAACTTTTGGAACTGTGCCTACTTGTACACTACACCATACAGTCGGCATCCATCAGGTTTTACAATCACTGCAAAATTGGGCGCACAATGTTACGCCGACCTAACTTGGAAATGAATCGTGGCACAAGAATGAAGAAGGAAAACGAAATTAGACAGGACAGAACGCCTCTTCAGTTTTGTGCCACGATTCATTCCTAAGCTAGGCGCGCCCCGCCACGGTGGTCTAGTGGCTATGCCACACGGCTGCTGATCCGAGGGTCGCGGGATCGAATCCCGGCTGCGGCGGCTGCATTTCGATGGAGGCGAAATGTTGAGGCCCGTGTACTGTGCGATGTCAGTGAACGTTAAAGAACCCCAGGTGGTCGAAATTACCGGAGCCTTCCACTACGGCGTCTCTCATAATCAGAACTGGTTTTGGGGCGTTAAACCCCACAAATCAAATCATCTAAGCTCTGCGTCAACTCACCTGACGTTACGCTCTGCCAAACTAACTCACCTAGGATAGCGTACGGTGTTTTTGGTGGTGTGCTACTGCAGTTCTTAAGTGCACATCCGGTTTCGTTCACCTAATGTACGACTACACATGCTCTGATTTTTTTTTCTCTGTTCACGTCATTACGCCATGGTGGTCAAGTGGTTACAGTGCTTGGTTGTTGATCCGAAGGTCGTAAGATCGATCTCGGCGGCGGCTGCATTTCAACGCAGGCAAAATGTTGAGGCCCGTGTACTGTGCGATCCCAGTACACGTTAAAGAACCTCAGGAGGCCGAAATTTCTGGAACCCTCCACTACAGCGTCTCTCATATTCATGTCGCGGTTTTGCGACGTAAAGCCTCAAAAATCAAACTTCCGCGCACTATGTGTTCGCCCTTTTCCATCCTGTTTGCATTCACCCAAGAACAATGTAGTTAACCTGATATCATCTACTTCACCTTCCTTGCTTTTCTTTTTTTTTCCTTTCTTTACGCCTTCGAGCAAGTGCTTTCGTTCACTTGTTGAAAGAGGAGCGGGCGCTTTCCAGCTATGTTTCCAAACCAAATTGCTAATTCCCTGGTGCGTGCAGTGTGATTATATTTCGATGATATGTTGACAGGAACCTCCACGAGCTATGGACACTGTTTTCCGACCATGTTGGAAAAAAAAAATATCTTACGAAGCCCCCTTAACTCTCCTAACTTGTCGGCGTGGTCGCAGCCGATCATAGTAATCCGTAGAGTGCTGCCCCGTATGACAGATTACAAAAATTTCCGTTGATAGGCCACCTCTGAGATCACATGTAAGTAGCATGGCAGGACAATATGCCACGCGTCACAGCTGGCTAGCTCGAGAGCGTGCGTGTAAATATTAAGTAAGATCTCTTTCAGTGAATATCGACTCATGTCCTCATCTACCCAAACGCGGCAGTAATGGAAAAAGAGGAATGTAGAAACAAATCGAAGATGTCGGCACTCCGTCGGCGTCTACAAACATTCTGTAGTGTCAGCGACCACTGCTGCCATTCCTACCCAGCGGAGAATGCTGACAAAAGCAGTGGGTTTCGATCCGTCTTGGCGCTCTACAACGTTCGCCCTGCATCGACGAGGCAATCAAGGCATGTTCATCCGGGAAGAAAAAAAGAGAAGCATAAAAGGATACAGAGTAGCAGCACCTGCCGTTACTCAACGATAATAGTGGAGCGATAGTGTCCAACCCGGAAGTGTAAAATAAACACGACACAAAGTGTAAAGATAGACGCGAGATAGATTACCCCCTCTTCTAAATTAGATATTGATTAAACTGTACGTGACAGGTTTTGCAGTTGTCTTTTTTCTAGCTTTCGTAACACATGGCTGTTCTTTATTTTTCTTTTAGTTTAGCCGCACGAGGTGCTTTTGCGAGGTTATAACGACCAGCGGGGCAAAAGTGACGCGGAATCAATTATTGATTTGAAGTCCCCCGTCGTCGTGGTTATGAATCCATGGTCCAGTCTCTGTTTGGAAATACCAGAAGGAATTACAGTGGCACGTTTTTAATCACTCGTTTGTCGCTAAGGGCAGAAATGCAATTAATTCCTGATTCACGGTGTTTGGCGGGCGTTTGCGTTGCGACGTACACATGCTTGCGTCAAGGCGGAAAGATTCACAATATTGAGAACTTTATGAATAGTACGCCTTTGGCTTTTGGGGTAGCTTGTACCTGAAAGTCATACCTTCAAAATGATGCGCATTCGCTGCCATGATTACGGTGCATCCATGCCGTGTGATCCAAGGCCAAGCTTAATTAAAACAAGGTGAGAGACCGTTCTCCTTAAGTCTTGAAGAGCACCAACAACACTCACTGGCTTAGGGGAACAAGACACCGATAAAGTATTTGGAGAGTGAATACTCGTCGTCTCAATTCTCTCGGTTCAGGCTTGTATGAATCATGCAGTCTATAGTGTGTGTAGCCTGAGTAGTACATCTACCGCTGTCTCCCTGCATTGGTTCAATAAAAGGAAAAACATTTATTGTAACTCTGGCTGCACATCTAACTTTTCATCAATGTGCCATTTGCCCTATAGGCAGTTAAGGCTAGAAATTCTGTAGGTTTCCTATTGATGCGGTAAAATGGTGTGCTGGCTTATCTCACTTGACTATCAAGAATTACCTTACATAGTTATTCCCCATCAGAAAGTGGGTGGGCCATAAAGAGTACTTTCACATCAACTACCATATCCATGCTAAATATATTGTTATTTACTTAACGTTCGCTTCTGAACAACAACAACAACAACAACAACAACAACAACAACAACAACAACAACAACAACAATAATAATAATAATAATAATAATAATAATAATAATAAGAAGAAGAAGAAGAAGAAGAAGAAGAAGAAACCACGGATCAGAACACTGATCTTAGGTTAGGTAATTGGTGGCCCCTATAGCACTCATAAAACGATTATCAACTGGTAAGTTCAAGTTGCATGTCACTATCGGCAAGCGTCGTCATATCTTATAACAGGAAATAATTACACGCATTTGCCTGTATACAGAACGACAATGTGTCATGGAATTCAAACCATGTAAAATAATATGATATAATAAGATTAAGAAAAACAGTGTCAAGTCTTTCGAATTGGCCGTTAAGTGATTGGGATACCTAAGGGAGAGTTGTCAGACAGTGATACACGTGTGTCGCGCAACTCATGAACGGAAACTTACCATTATCACTCAAGCGGAGATTATACATATAACTACTGCACTTTGCCAGTATCGACATACAGGGCAGAAACTTGGAAAATCACAAAGGCGCTCGTGAGAAAGTTGAGAACCACGCAGCGGGCGATCGAACGAAAAATGATATGAGTTACGCTAAGAGATATAAGGAAGACATCCGAGTGGGTCATGGAACAGACAGGGGTAGCCGACATAACAATCGAAGTTAAGAAGAAAAAATGGACATGGGCAGCTCACACAGCGAGAAGGCTGGAAAACCGATAGACAGTTATAACGATGGAATAGATAAGAAAAGAGGGTAAGCAGAGCCGTGGACGACAGAGAGTAAGATGGAGTGACGAATTTAAGAAATTCGCAGGCATCAAATGGAGTCAGCTCACACGACCAGGAAATGATGGAGAGCATTGGGAGACACCTTCGTCCTGCAGTGGACATAAGATGGACTGATGATGATGGTGATATCAATGGAATACCGAAGCCGCAATTGAATAACTGCTTTGACCACACAAGCGACTTTACTGCTACATAAGGAATAAGGGCGATCTATGCAGCCTTACGAATTCACCACTGCATGCAGTGTGCACTTGGTCATGTCCCGTAGTCGTCTTGGTACTACGGTGTTGAACTGCCAGCAGAACGACACATGTAGGTCTCAGAAAAAAATAACGAAAAATACAGTTTTTGCTTTAGGTGCTTCAAAACCAATACATTGTTTGTTTATTTGTTTGTTTTCAGAAAGTGCGCAGACGCGGAACTGGAGAGAGCCGACGAAAGTAAGTGCATAAATATTTTACTCGGGGAAAAGACTTGTGACGATGATGACAATCATTGTCAAGTCGTCGACCGCAGCGGCGCAATTTTGACGCCAAAACGCCTTCTGTGGGCATCCGCGAGCGGTGGAAGATTTGCGCCGTATGCAAATGTCACGTGCACAAGCGCCGCGTTGGCGCCTTCTCTGTCAAGTGCTGCATTTGTTTGAGTTTCGTTGTGACATACGTTTCCTCGTAACGGAATTACAGTCCGAGCTATGATGTGTAGTTCGTAAATGCGTGCTTTACGTTCTTTTTTTTTTAACACGAAAGTGCTTTATGCCGGGGTCCACCACGACCCCATACGTCACTATCGTAACGGATATGACGCAGTAGAATAAATATTACCAACAAAGAAAAGCATATCTTGACGAACTGGGAATCGAACTCACAGGCGCCCCCCTCCACGACGAAAAGTGAGTGGCGCCCGACAACTGCGCTAACACTGCACATGCCCAAAGCTCTACGAACCCGCTTTACATTTTTTGAAGGTCGCCGTCGTCCAGCTGAGCGCGCGGCCATCCAGCACATTGTCTAGAAAGGTGCCGCCATCCGGGAGAGGCAAAGTGAATCACTGCAGCTTTACTTCGCCTCTCCTGGTGGTGGCGGCGCGTCCAGGCGCGTTCCAACAGGGACACTGAAGCACTTTAAGAAAATTAAGGTTACAGTGCCATTTTATCATTTTCCTACGGTGAACTCGAAAATCACGTCGATAATTGACATAAACTTCAGCAAATGACTATTTTAGCAAAAACGCGCGGCTCGCGTCATGGGCGGCAACTCAAACCTCGTCGCTGCCTGTGATTGGTTGATGAGCTTCATGACATGAGTGCCTCGCATCACCCGACTCTGCCTTGGCTGTGCTAGTGCGCGTGCGGAAACCAATGCCGCAAACGATGATGATTGTGGTTCGGTTAGGAAAGGACGCTAATTTCTGTAGCCCATTAGGGAGCACGGCTAAGCGTCCGTGGGGGGTGGGGAAAAGGGAGTGAAAGAGATAGGAGAGAAAGGCCGTAGCGGAGGGCTCCGGAAATTTAGACCACCTGGGGTTCTTTAACGTGCACTGACAACGCACAGTACACGGGCCTCTGACATTTTCGCCTCCATCGAAAATGCGACTGCCGCGGCCGGGATCGAACCCGCGTTTTCTGGGTGGCAGCCGAGTACGGTAACCACTACACCACCGCGGCGGACAAACGCAAACGAACGCCGCAAACCAATGCTCCAATGCGGCTCCCTTGATCGTCCTCAGTATGATGTCACTTATCAGCGTTTCACTCTGTCATCCTCCTTAGCTGCACTCCGCGCACCGTGGGGCGTTCCGGCGGACCAAGTTTGGGCGCTTATATCGTTGTTGTTTAATCAAATATTGCGAGAAAAAAAAAACCATCATGCGCATCCTATACGAGCTCATAGATTCCGAGTTTCTAATAAATTCGAGAATTTAATACCACTTCAGTGTCCCTTTCCGACGTCCGCCTCGATGAAGGCGTGAGGAGCCGCGCGTGTATCGGAAAGAAGCGCGATAAGAAAGAACACAGCCGCGTATAGCTTGGAACGCATTTGCGGCGTTATCGCAGTGGTAGAGCACCGGTCACCTCTCATCGCGGGTAGCGTTTCCCGGCCGACCGTTCTTCGACCGTGATGGGAACAAGGAACCTGCTGCGTTAAGAGCCCAAGCATGGCAACGACGTTGACGGGTCAAGGTGGCGCACGTAATTATAAAGGTACGGCGTTTTGGGCTAGTTCGTTAGATGCGTTTGAAGGAAACAGCGCCAGAAGACACGGACGAGGAAGACAACGACACGGGCGCTCGTGTCGTTGTCTTCCTTGTCCGTGTCTTCCAGCGCTATGTTTCCTTCAAATGCAAGTAATTATGATTGATAGTTTTGCCGAGTGGTATTTACTATCTACCTTGTCCAGTTATTACGTAAACTACTTCAGTTACCACAAGGTGTTACCACTTGATGTTATGGAGGTGATGCCTCAACGTGGAACCATCCACGTCAAACGGCGCCGTACCCGCGAAACACCGACAGCTATGGGGAAGTTCACCTCGATGTAACTATAAACTTTCAGATGCTTATGGGAAGACACATTTCACTTTCGTGTTATACCGATTCGTTTGACACAGGAATCAGCCACAGTTTTTAAGAGAGATATCCCTTTTACAAATTGGTTTATATTCTATGAAGTACATGCGCAAAGACGGAGGCCATGTGTGGTGTCCTCGGGGTTGCTAGGGCGATAGCAGTAGCTCGAGATAATTATATCCGCCGGACGCCTACATCTACACCGACGCAGACACCGTATTTACGCGGTACGACCTCCTTAACGACACGGCGTCAATTTCGTCGCCATATTAGCGCAATGTTAAACATTACACTGCTAAACAAATATGACATATTGGAAACACTGTGAGCCTTTTCATTTCAAGCAGACCGGCGACGCTGACGCTTGCCTGTAGCTAGCCCATTGATTAGCTCACGTCATGTGGAAGCACGTGCAGGCATTAGGCGCAAGCCACGTCGACGTACGTACAAGCACGTGCAGACCGGCTTAAACAACCCTACCGGGCTTCCGGCGTCTGTTGTGCTGCACGCTACGAGAGGCAAACAAGTCCACTCATCAATGCCACAAACTTGGTGGCAGAGGCGAAGCCTCTTTCCTCACTGCCTGCGAGGAGTGGGGAAAGGCGAGTGAGGGGGGCAGGAAGGAAAGCTGAGCCGGTGGCAGCCTCCTGAACAAGTATTACCACTCACGGACAGGAGGAGAAGTTACGACTTCCCCCGCAGACGAGGCCGAATATTTGTACGTTCCCGGCACAAGCTACACTACGCTGTCTTCCACGGGCGCCCGAACATTAGCAACAACATTAGGAGAGATTCTCGTGCAAGTGAAACGACCCTGTAACCTTCCTTCACTTCCGTTGCTCGGGTGAACGAAGGCCTATCTAGGGGAAGTACAGCTACAAAGGCACGCAGGAACAAGACGAAGAAAGAGCAAGCAAAAAACTGCAATCTGAAATGCCACCGCCACGTCCTCAGCGCCGGTTCTCTCGCCCGTTGGCCCTGCATGGTGTATATTCCGCGCACCGCTTGGCCCTCTCTATCAGGAAGCAGGCACGCCACGAGAGGGGGCTGTCAGTCGCTTTCGCGGCCATAAATATTGCCACCAACCCCCGATGCGCTCGAGTTCCCCGTGCGCCTGCCTCGCAACCCAAGCACGCGGCGGCAACCGTAGCCACTTTCCCTCTCTCAGCCTTATATTAGGGAGTCCCGTTAGGCTGCAAAAATGAAACAGTAGGAAGCGCGGTCACTCCTGCAGGCTCGCGACAAAAGACGCGACGGGAGAGAGAGAGGGGAGTAAAAATGGAAACTGTGACGCCCCATAAACTCCGCCTCTCCGAATAAATCTCGTGCCCCCGCGGAAACTCTACCGCCCCCTCTCCCACCATCACTAACCCCCGACTTCCTTTGGATTCTCCCCTGGGATGAGCTGCTTATAACTTGAAGTGGAGCGGCAGCCCCCATGGCCTCTCCGGAGCTTTCCTCTTCCATCTTTTCTCTCTCTCTCTCCCTACTTCCTTTTTTTTATCGGTACTGCGTACAATCATCTGGCCAAGCCTGCGGCACACTTAAAGACTGATCTATACCGATAGGCGAAACATGAGACAAGTTTCGGTTTGGCTGCAGGGAGGTAGGTAGACTGGGCGCGTTTTGGAGGAGGAGAAGGCAGATCATCTCTCACGACGTCGTTAGGTGCGTGGGCGTGTAAAGATCCATCGCAATATAGTTGCGCACGCGCGCACGGTGGGATCCCGCAGGGAGCGGCATATGGCTAACTGACTGACCGTCCTGCGCTTACTCATCCCCGCGTGTCAGACGAGACCCCAAATACGTGGTTCACAACGTAGGCAGGAGTTATACAAAAAGAAAAAGAAGACAAAAAAACATCCCCCACGAAAAGCAACAACACAGGGACCAAAGTAAAAAAAAATAGAAATAATACTGCCGCATCGGCCAGTGCCCAACCACGTCCGCTTTATCGAGGGCACTCGCATCCATCAGCCCATTTCCCGCAAAGTGGTGGAGCGGGGAGGACATGGGAAAGCATATACCACGCGCGCGCGCGTGTGTGTGTGTGTGTTTGCGGGTTGTGGCACCCCTGAGCGGCCGTGTTCGGTGCGAAGAAAGAGACACAGTCAGAATGGGAGAACCGTGTGATCGGCTCTGGGAGGTGCATCCATTTGGACCCGCCTGCGAAAGTCATTTAGGTGCTCACGACGGCGTGGGTTTTGAAATGATTCTCTTTTTCTCTTTCATTTTCTCATCTTTCCCTCGGTAATTTGCCTCGAGAAAAACCACGTAAATATTTTATTAGGCCACTTAACTTTCCCAAGCAAATGCCTGGAGTACCTAATTAGGGAAAGGCTCTGCTCGACGTAGCCTTGCTCTGTTTGGATTCAGTGCGATGTCTGTTTTTGGGGAAGTCATGTTCACACTTATCTCATCAAAGGTGATGTAAGGCGCCGTTGGTCAGGATAGCAGCTGGTGATGTACAATGCAGATAGTGCAGATATATTTTGCAAAACGCATGGTTTAATATTGTATTGATAATTACGCGTGTGAATCTTCGCGTATTTGTGAAGCACACACACACACATTATATATATATATATATATATATATATATATATATATATATATATATACACTTTGGGAAAGTACGTAACTTCGGCTGCCGCATGAATATAAGTATGAGACGTAGCACTTCAACGATATTCCATTTATTGGTCGACGTTTCGGTGATAGCGATCGACGAATAAATGAAACATGATTGAAGTGCTACGTCTCAAATATATATATATATATAATACCTCGTCCGTAATGGCATGCGTTCATCGCCAGCAAGACACACAGAATAAGCATAAAGAGTACATAGCACGCCAGCGACGCTCGCTATGGGGTACGTGCGAGTATCATGTAAACACTCATTTGCATTCCCGGCGAACCTGTTTTGCTGTCGCAGATGAGGTGTTCAGAATACGGCGTAGGAGTGTTTGCTTCCGGAGATGGAAAGAAGCAATATTCTGTCGGCTGAAGTAAAAAGAAGGAAAGCTAATGGAATAGGCCTTCTTACACTGCAAATCCATCAGCGCTATCCATCAGTTAGTAGCAGCCGACATGCAAACGTTTCCGCCATCTCGTCATGCGAACGCGATTTTCATGCGGACGTCGTTTATTATGATTATCGCAGCGTGTTCTCGTTCATTATGTTTAAAAAAAGGGAGTATCAGGAAGATCAATCGTACCACGATTACGTAAACAAGCGTAGCGTCATTTATTTAATGTATCGCTCGACAGCGAAGGCTACACGATATGAATGAACGGGGTATGAAAGTATTCTGGGCGTAACTGAGCAACGGGCGTCGAAAAAGATAAATCGTTCGAGCCAGGCATTAGTCGTGACGCTCACAAGTTTGCCATGTTTAATACCGCATTGATGCGCGCACGACTTTTTCTAAGTGGTACTTCACATAGCAAGCTATTCACACAGACTACATACACACGCACAAATCCCGTTGGGGCTTTAGACGATATGCAATTAAATCAGATCCTCGCGATATAATCGGGGCAGGCTACTGCCGCTGAAAGCTTGCTCCAAAGCGAAACTTCGGCCATATTCAGCTGATACACTGAAGAGGCAGGAAAGCCATTTATGCATTGTGCAATAAAATTAGTTAATACGTAAAAAATATACACTCAGCACTAGTAAAAGCTTGCTATGCTATAGGAAAACTGAAAATTGACAAACGGGCACCGCCGCCGCTTTGAAGTTCCCGCGCCAGATTGTCGCGGCATCTTGTATCTTCGATGTCAGCCCAGACGTATATAATTAACTGTGATGGTCAAAAATAAACAACGTCGCATTACTTTAGAGCGCAAATATATATATATATATATATATATATATATATATATATATATATATATATATACCCGGCAGTAGATATCCCCGATATATACCCGATATATACCCGACAGTAGATATCACATGTTACAAGCATGTGAGGCGCTTTCTGAGCGTGCACCTCGAATATATGGAGCAGGAGGAGGAGGGAGGAAAGACAGGGAGGTTAGCCAGTGCTGAGACCGGCTGGCTACCCTGTGCAGGGGAAGAGGGGTAAGGGGAATGAAAGATAATAGAAAGGGGACACGACAAGAAAAAAGGAAAGGATAGAGAAAAAAACGCGCACAGAAAAAAAAAAGAAACGCGACACTGTTTATAGTCTGTCCTTTAGACCGCTCGTCCTTAAGAAATTACACCACCTCCCGCTAAAGGGGACCATGAGGCGATGCGAAGCAGCACGGGGGGTGCACACAGCGTTTGCATCGGTTTGACTAGGTGTCGCGTTTGCATCGCTTTGACGCTAGCGTTGCTGTTAGTTTGTGGGCTGATGCTGACGCTTGCTTGCGCCAGCCCACTAACCGACGGGACTGTTGCTTCCATCACACTTCATCGGACCACCACACTTCATCGGAAGCATCAACGGAGTCAAGTGGAGTGCAAAAATCGTAACAGCGCGTTCAGTGCTTTCCGTGTTGACGATGGTCCTGGCCAGTGTCCCAAAACTCGTTGCTCGGACAAAGGGCGGCTGTCAAGTCTGTCTAGAGCAGCGGTACGTTCTCTCCTGGGGCCACTGATACGGTGACACTCACATAGAAGATGACATATCGTTTCGTCGAAGCCGCAGTTCTCACACTTAGGGTCGTTTGCCATTACAATGCGAAATGAGAACGCTTTTGTGAAGGCAACCCCAAGCCACAGGCGACACCCAAGCGTCTCCTCAGCTCGAGGTATTCCTGACGGAAGGCGGAACTGAAGGTCTGGGTGCAAACTGTGGACACGAGCATTGGTGAATTCTGATGAATTCCACTGTGCACGTGTAAGTTCACGTGCTAGGGATTGAAGCCTTGCGGATGCGTCGGTCCTGGAGAACGGTACTGCTTTACAGTGGTTACCATCGTGGGCAGATCGGGCGTATTTATCAGCAGAGAGGTCATTGCCGCTGATCCCACAGCGACCCGGTATCCACTGGTACGTGATGTTGTGTCCTTGTTAGACTGCATGATGATGAAGCTTTCTTATGTCAGCCACTAATTGCTCGTGAGGTCCATGACGAAATGGTGATATAAGACACTGACGAGCTGCTTTGGAGTCTGTGAATATTGACCATGCATGGGAGTATATGAATTTCAGAAAGGGCTTTGAATTCAGTAGGACATTACACTGCCATTTGTATCTGGTCACATTGTTCACGCACATAAATACAAGTGGATGTTTCTTCTTGGTTGTACTATTCAGCAGTATTCTGTTCTGTATAGTATTGGATATATATTGACGTGATTCCAAAGCAAGTACGCTTTTCTGGTAACATTCAGTGTTCTAGCTATAGTTTTGTTGGTAGTTATATCGGGAGCCTTTAAACGGCATCGCTTATAGCACAGCAGGATGCGTCCACTTGGTCTTATTAAACACGCCCTGTGCTCTAAGCTGAGGTTGCATGCAGCGTGCTGAAAGTCACTTTCAGACGACCTCTCTTGTGCTTAAGCATGTGCTGAAGATACAACGGAAGTATACAGCATTATACGCTGAGCTTTATGAAAGAAGAAAATAAGTATACTAACCGGAGCAAAGCTCGACGGCAGCAAGCACACAACTCAAAACTCCACCCGAACCGTGTCCAGTATCGATCGGCCCAAACATACCTGTTTGTTATGACTGCCTCGAAAGTATCTTTGAGCAACACAATAATCGATGGATACCGAAGAAAAAGGAGAAATGGTCAGTGTAAGAGAAAAACAAAAACAAAAAAAAAACAAAGAAGAGCTATGACAGTGCTGAAAAGTGCGCCACGAATGCCGAAAAGCTCAGCGTTTATACCTTCGCTGTGTAGTGACCGAGCCAGGCTTTAATATACGTGCTTTGAAAATTCGATATTTGGGGCGCTTTTAACAAGTCAGCACTCAGCCTATTGATTTAAAGCGACTGGCTCTGTCTGTGTCTCCCTCTCTTCAGATATATATATATATATATATATATATATATATATATATATATATATATATATATATATAGAGAGAGAGAGAGAGAGAGAGAGAGAGAGAGACAGAGAGAGAGAGAGAGAGAGATTTGCGGGTTATTGCTTTAAGTATTCGATGACAGGGATCGGATCCCGGCTGTGGCGGCTGCATTTCGTTGGAGACGAAATGTTAAGGCCCGTGTGCTGTGCGATGTCAGTGCACGTTAAAGAACCCCACGTGGTCGAAGTTTCCAAAGACCTCCACTACGGTGGCTCTCATAATCAGAGCTGGTTTTGGGACTTTAAACCCCACAAATCAAATCAATCAAATATTCCATGACAAAGTCACAGTGAAAAAGACAGAAAAAAAACATACATTGATATATCTATACATATTTATTGCGTGTGTGTGTGTGTGTGTGTGTGTGGGTGCGCGCACGACCATGGTTTAGCAGGCTTGTATTCATGCAAATTACACTCACACGTCACGTCAGAAGACATACTCCTTTTTTTTCTCTTCCTAACCTTAAACAGTGGTTAATCGATCTTCGTTCGCGATTGTTCATGTTTCTAAACTAACTGCGAGGCTTGAGCCTCGGTAGTCCTAAAAAATGTTTGTGTTGTTCCAGAAGGGAACGTTCTACTTGCGTTAAAAAAAAAAAAGAACACTAAATGACGTGCACTATTAAGTATGATTCTTTTGTTTTATATCATTTTCAACTATTTAACCAAGCGAACAAAGGGAGTTTAAAATAATATAATAATAGTAATTCAGAACCTTTATATATGAATTATTCGATCGGAATTATGTCACCCACGAAGATCACCCTACAAAGCGACGACTTTCCTGAACCCCTCATTTCGTCGCTTAGGAAGCGGATCACCGCGAGCAATTCGTTGTTAGAAGATTGCATGTCTGTATAACGTTAGCAAGAATGTATAGGTCCATTTGCGAAATTGACAATCCTGCGATAATTTCTACTGGTGGCTACTAAGACGAAGTGACACGCTTACCGTAAAGCCTCCAATTCTCTTTAGAGGGCCGGTAAGGCTTAAGCATGCGAGAGCGATAACGAGAGTCACCCATTAGCTCCGCTCACTGTGCTCAGAAGTGGCCGCAAGTCCTCTTCACACACAAGTTCGTAGCAGTGTGGAAAACCTCTGCAAAATAGCTTTGATACCAGTGCATTAAAGCTCAGTGCATTAAAGCTCAATTCTTAATAGTGAATCATGTCTGGCACATTTTAAAAAGCTGAGAATTTGTCCACCGGGCGTTTTGTGGCATGCCTGTAATCGCAGTAATATATGGCGAAATATATACAGTGCAGAAATTGAAGACACAAATGAAGTTGTTTCTTTGTAGGAAGAATTATAGGCGCGCAGCAAGGGCGATATTTCGGATATACAGTAAATCCCAAACGCTCGCGCTTAAAGCGACTCACAAACTGGATTTATTGCGTATAGACGAAGACGAGGAAACTGTGTAGGAGTTGGAAAATGGCTGTTTGCTGCAGTACCAAGCTTGGTCTATAGCTCGCCTGCAGATCCCTGCGGCTCGACGGGACATCCATGCTTTAGTGTTGTAGTTAATAAGGTAATAAATAATAAATGCAGCATATTCTTAACTTTGACGTATTCTTTTGCTGCCTATGCAGGATCATCTCAGGTTGCCCACAAGGGCCTTAGTTTTCAATCACATCCTTTTTTTTTTTTTCTGTCCTTGGAGAAGACGAATGACGCGAGATAAAAATTGAGTTAGGTGTCAGTTCTAAAGAAAAAAAGGAAAGAAAAACAGCGGCATGGCCTGTTCGTGCTCAAATCAATGGAAAGTGGAAAATCAGATTCCGGCGTGGGCGGTTCAGAAAAAAGAGAACTACATTGGTGGGGGGCAGCGTGGCCATGAATCACTGCTGCAGAACACAGTACGCGTGGGACACTGACGGTGTAAGCCGCCCCACTGCTGTCGATTTTCAATCTCATTGTTTCTTTACTTTTATAACGAGCTGCATGTCTGTAGCGTTTTATGGAAACGCCGCCTAATGTGGTTGAGACAGATAAACGCCGGAACGAAATCAGACTGCCGGCTCCCTTTGCAGAGTGCTGCCCGCTTTCAAATAACACAGCGTTTTGATATCTTTATGCGATTCCATCGTTTTGAGAATTTTTCTACGGACGAATTTTTCTTTTCGCATTCGCGAATGTGCCAGAAATTATGTATGATTAGAAACTGTCAGGCGAATGAATACATTGGGACACCATTCTGTTACTGTACAAACGTTGAAAGGTTCATTTCACCAGCCAACGAAACGCTTGGGTTTCTAAAACGTGAAACGCAAGTTCTCGGGAGCACTCTTCCATGAGAAATCATGCCTATTACATTGAGCGTAATATAGCACAACTAATCGGCATGTTGAATGAATGTCGCACATTGTTAAGCTTAGAAACCTGGGCGTCAGCTGTATTTTTCTACTGCTCACTCCAGACTCCGCTGCTGTCTACTTTTTGGGACGTAACTTTGGATACCAAGATGGAAACTTGATTGAGACTACATAAAAAGCGTATTCGTATTATCCATACCCTTCCGATGTGCGAGCATACGTCTGAGTAGTTTAAGCAGGAAACTTTAACTTCCTTACATTAACAACCATGCTAAAGTAAGAGAAGGGAAGTTTGAAAGCGGGAACGCGAAATTCAGGCCAAACTTTCACACAAAACAAGACCATTACGGACAAGACGTGGAGCCAAGTTTGTACTCGCTGCATATTGAGGCAGAAAAATTTCATATGATGCCGTTATGCTTATTGAATACACTGCTTCTATGTTTTCAATCATCGAGAATCTCTACGTCGGAAAAAAAAATGATGGCCTTATTGCACCTTCGCCCATCACATAGTCTTTGTATGGAAACACAAACGCGTCGAAACACAACCCTTCCTACCTCGCGCGCTCCTGTTTACGTAAAAACGCATTCACGGCGGACTGTCCGTCCTCCATCATATCCACGCAGGTGTCGCACCCGGCGCGCAATGCGGCACTCTGCGCAAGAAAGAACCAGCCTGCGCCATCGAGCGGGAGAAAACAATGACCCGCTCTGTGTGTGCCCTTCGACCCAAAACAAGCCAGCTGAGCGAGTCGGCCTGGCCGGCCCGGTATAGTAGGCGCGGTCTGGGCCATGAGTGCGCGCGCACGTGAAGGCCCGAGTTCGCGAAGAAAAGCCTGCCGATAAGGCGAGGAAGAATAGATCGAGCGAGTTTGGGCTATTCGCCGTACCTCAGCCTTCTTCTTTACTTCCTGCCTCGTCTTCCCCTCTTCGGGCTTCATTCGCCGCCGCACCTCATCACGCCAGAATAGAACGCGCCGAGCGCGCACACACGCACACACGAACGCAAAACACGCGATCCTGACACACTCGGTGCCTGCCTGCTGAAGGCAGCTGCGGCGAAGAATCGGGCGGGCATCAAAGTAAAGACGACGGGAGAGGAACCGAGCCGCGATGAGGCACCACAATGGAGCCTCGCGTGCGAGTAAGTCTAGCGCTCCTTCCTGTTATGAACGCTTCTCTTTTCCCCATTCCTTTCCTTATCGTCTCTTCCCTGCTTTCTTTTTTCTTCCCCCTTACCGTTATTTCGCTCT
This sequence comes from Hyalomma asiaticum, assembly GCA_013339685.2. Classification (NCBI taxonomy): domain Eukaryota; kingdom Metazoa; phylum Arthropoda; class Arachnida; order Ixodida; family Ixodidae; genus Hyalomma; species Hyalomma asiaticum. Next base: position 62,074,237 of record CM023482.1, read on the forward strand.
TGTTCGATACCTTCGCCGTCGTCTTTAGTTTGCCCCGAGGGACGTCTCTTACTGTTTTGACTTGCGCCCGGAGATGCCGCTACCAGATTTAATGTGCGTGCCGGTGGCAATTTTCTCTCCTCCTTTTCCCCTGGCCCAGCGCTCGGCACACACAACACCCCATCCCTCGGCGCATCACGGCGCTGTTTTGTGTCGACGTCCCGAGGCCCCCAGGTTCGGGATGCGGTGCACGGGGCAAAAAGAAAGGGTAGGGCGACAGCGGGTGAGGAGACAAAAAAAAAAAGAAGGGGGGAAGCCGCGGAGCAGAATGGGTTTCCTTCCTGCCACGCTTAATCGATCACCGGGCCACGATGTTGCGCAGGGAGTGTATGGGAGCGACCGTATATAGCATCGACAGGGTTGGGGGGCGACGAGCAAAACGGCGCCACTCGGATGATGAGGCAGTGGGATTGAGCTAGGGACGCTGGGGATGGGGTTACGACGTCGCAGACAACATTCGTCACCATGGCCACCACTCGTTCGCCCACTCATTTGACACCCTACTATGCGAACTTAATTTTCTTTAATTTATCATACCTGTGGGTTCCCGCATATCTAAACGCGAGGTACCTAATTAGGCAGCTGACTGCTTTTACACGCGTTGTACTTGTAACGTGCTGGACATGACCCTCCAAGTACGATGCTGTTGGTGCATGCTTAAATTGCGTTGTTTTGCTTGAGTGCTATATAAAGGAAATGAAGAAAGATGGCAGTGCTGCATAGTGAAACATCATTTCGTTAGCTGCTCTACGCTGGAGTAAATCTAAAGCGGTTTAGGTAGAAATAGAGTCAATAAGCGAATGCTAAAACGAATGCATGGACGCGAAAGCCAGATCGCCAAACTGGCTAAGCCGCTCGAACGGACCGGGGATACTCGAGAAGCACATCATTCTGTTATATGGGTCGACATGTAACTGTGGCTCTATGCGTACTAAGGACAGCACGAACAATCGGCACAAAACCTTTTCTTTCTGAACCGGGGTTGCGGCTGTTCGACAATTGCGTGATGTTTCACAGATTGCAGGCGTGCATACTAAAGCGCAGATAACGTATTGCTGTATTTGAGAAAGGCACCACTACCAAAAAAAAAAAAAAAAAAACGTTCTGAACGTTTGCCCTGCCCAGCCACGGTGGCCTAGGGGTTATGGCACTCGGCTGCTGATCTGAAGGTCGCGAGATCGAATCCCGGCTGCAGCGGCTGCATTTCGATGGAGGCGAAATGTTGAGGCCAGTGCGCTGTGCGACGTCTGTGCGCGTTAAGGAGCCCCAGGTGGTCGAAATTTCTGGAGACCTCCACTACGGCGTCTCTCATAATCAGAGCTGGTTTTGGCACGTTAAACTCTACAAATTAATCAACGTTTGGCGCAGCTGTCGTGTTGTTTCGCTCTTTTTAATAGGTTCTACGCACGGAATGCTAAACTGTGTAATGTTTGCGTAGGAGTTAAATTTCGATATTAAGACAATTCGCGAACTCGAACAGTTACCCTTGTGTTGAGAAATGTGTTTTTACTTCAAGCCCTCATGTCCGTTCTGTGGATACTGTGAGACACTTGGGACACAGGTCTATCGAGCGCTGTTAACGTTTATGGAAGCTACTTGCCTGACGTCCCCTTTATAGGATACGTTGTTTTTGTTGTGTTTTGTCTGTACAGTCGTCTGTCTTATTCTTTTTTATTCTTTGTTGCATCTCTTTCTCTCCTTATATATTTCCTTCTCCCAAAAGAGTAGGCAGGCATTGTGCCCCTCTCGGTGGCAGTTGTAGGCCTGCTCTCGCTATTTCCTTCATGTTCTTGTGCGTGCATGCATGTTTACATGTCAAACAACAACAACAACAACAACAACAATAATAATAATAATAATAATAATAATAATAAGTTCAAATCGCGACATGATTTATCATGATAAATTAAGACCAAACATAAACACTCCCAACATACTACGATTCCTTAGGCCCTTTCTTGGGAAGCATTGAGATGACGTCATGCGCCTAAGTCACGGGTTCAAGTTATGTGGCAATTACGGATGCGGAGGTTTGTGGGTGTTCCGAACACATGTACGGAACACCCACAAGCGCCTACGCAAGCAAGCACGCATACAGACACGCAGAGGACGTCTCCCTCCTTCCCGCTCACACAGGCTCAGGGGAAAAGAGCGGGGTAAGATAAAACAGGAGTGGGTTGAAATGAGTCGAGCAGGGAAGCCTATGGAAACAGCGGCTGTGCTTTGGACAGGATGCCTCCCGGTCAGGGACACCCGGGGAATGGAGATTCAATGGATCCGCGCGGCGGTTCTGGCAGCCATTAGCAAAAGTGCGCCAAGAAAAAAAAAAGGAAGGCCGTTGGCGTTCAGAAGTGCTATCTTGTCAAGAGGCTCCGCGGTACCGTGTTGGCAGTGTAAGCTTGCTTCTTTTCCCATGCTCTCGTTCTCGGCTTGCTATTTATTACTCTTTGCTTGAAGACCGTCCCATCACCTACCGCCTGTTCTCAAAGACGCCGCCTCATTCCCAACGGCAAGGAGTGGGTCATCCTTTACTTCCGTTTTCGCTACGCTCTCCTCAATGGCTCCCTTCTTGCTTCTCGACCTTTCAGTAATTGGGGCGACGCAAAGTGCTCGGAGGCACGGTGTTCTGGTGCTAGCTTATCCTAGCACAAAATGTGCATGCGCAGACCATTCTAGGTTGGCGTAGGATGCAATTGCCGCTCCTCTTGACAGTGAGTAACACGAAGGAGCAAAAACATCATTTTCACTCTCTTTGGCTTTGGAAGTCATCATATTACATCACTAAATGAGTCTCCGTTTGCCATGATGGTTTAACGTCAAATGTAATCAAATCAGTAAAAATATTTGGAAGCATGTGTATAGCCCTGAGGAGAAGATGGTTTTATGAAAAAAAATATAAAAGCAAGAGTAGAGACATAACGCTTGGTATTCCTTGTTTCGTTTTTCTTGTTTTTTCGGTGACTGCCGTTTACGGTGACTACCTTCTGGGAGGGCGCAAATTTCTATAAGTTTGACATTACCAGTAACGCTCGCCTACTGAAATCATGGTTTCGTGCCACTCCAAACAGTTTTATATCAGCCAATAAATTACCAATTTAAAAAGATGCTTGCTTTAGGATGCTTCCTATTGGGAAATTAACTTCCACTGCACAACGGAAATTTATCATGTTGTCTAATGAAGGGCCTTTAAAGAAGAAAATTTTATTTAAGGACATTCAGTTTCCACGCTCGCGAAGTTGTCAAAAATGCAAGGTCACAAGGTGAAGGTCACACGCTGTATGTGTTCGGAGAACTACTGTTCTTGATTAAGGTGTTTCTGAAAGTTCCTCTTGGGAAGTTCAATTCACTTGCGAAATTCAATAAAAATGTAACTCTTGGTCTAGTAATCTACAATCAACTGCGCTTGCAGGTGCGGCTGCACTCATTTATATTTCGATTTTCTGGTAGCCGGCATTCACGCGTGTATTCTCAACACCTGTCACTGCGCCTTCGGGAATCCGAGTTCGTGGTGATTACTTATCTCTTACGAAATTGTTGGGCCACTATGCTCATGTAAACTTTAAACAAAAACTGCAGATCCCACGCATCGTGGGATCCGCAGCGGTTTTTTCCTCCTGCAGATCCCGCGCATCGTGGGATCCGCAGGGATTTTTTTTTCCTCCTGCACATCCCACGCATCGAGGGATCTGCAGAAAGAAAGAAAGAAAAATCCTGCAGACACCGCGCATAGTGGGAATCACCGTAATGAGCGAGAAAATTGCCTGTGATGAATTCCTTGGCATTCGGCCAACTGCATAACGCGTAGAATCACGTTCTTCATCCAAATCGTAACTGTACCTATTCATCAGCAATGCTTAACGTGGCCTAACCTGCAACTTCCGCAGAACCATGGCGACTAAATCGCCGCACGTGTAATACGTGACGTTGTCACTCACATTAGTCCAAAGCACAGACGTCTGTTTTGTCGAAGAAAAGTTCCCCGTACCCTGCGTTGGTGTGTTATCATAAGCGTCACTCGTCGAAGTGTTCTTGCGAGATCGAGTGAAGTTGCACAAAAACTTGGCGAACAGTATCAGAACTAATGTATTGCTGTGATAGTGCTTACCACGCATTTCAAGCGTTGTTCACTCTACGCAAGCACCATCATTGGAACCGCTTGTGCAATAAGGGTTATTTACTCAATATACACCGTGTAGGAAGAGACTCCGTACACGTGGCTGTATAGTGCTACCTTAGCACCTCGAGGGCCCGTGTCCGATACCCCCCTGGCGCTTAGTAAGTTGCATGTGTGTATTTGTGCTTGTTATGGCCACATTTCAATCGCAAGCAAAGGAAAATGGTGTTCCTTCCCTGTGTCAAGAGCGGAGCTCTTTAAGTCGCCTGTCCGGCGTGTGGGCCGATCTTGGAGGCCGTGCAACGTGTGAAGTGCAGAAAACGACGCGTGATTGCAGTATCGTTAATCGTAACCTATATCCCGAGCATATCATGTTAGTGATGTAAAGTCCCACCTCCCAGACGTTGGGGTATACCAGGCGAACGAGACGTCCAGGAGAGCAGCGAGACGTAGGCGGCCATGTAATTAGATACGGTCAAAGTGACTTAAGTTAGCCAAGAAAAGGTTCACATTAAAAAAGTGACACCAGAAAAAACACGGTAACGCTTGTTCTTGAATTCTCTTCACTATATACGACTGACACGAACCTGCACATAGCCAGTCAGCGAAAGTCTACGATAACCTGAATTCTGCCTAGCAACGGGACTGTGCATGGCGACAGTGCAAGAGCGAAAAATTTTGAAACGCGCTTTTCAAGTGCCCCGAGAGGCACTGAATATTCTAATGTATTCATATCGACGGCCACCCTCCGCAGCACACAAGCAAGGCGCCGTTGCTTTTTCTCCTTAAAATCGAGTGAACCGAGAGCCATATGGGAGGGCATTGAAGAAGGTCAAACCTATTCTTACAGCAACCCACCTTTGTAAGTTGGGAGAGCCATTAGCAATGGCCACCGGGCACACAACTCTCTCTCTCTCTCTCTTGTTTTTTAGCAACTCTGGACATGTCGCTCACGTCAATGACGGCCGCAAAGTTTGCACGTAGGTGGCTTGGGCCCGACAATAAACGAGTCCTTGCTTACCAAGACCCGGCACGAAACAGCGAGCTCCTTGTTCGTTGGAAGCGTCGTGTTTGTCCCCGTTACCCAGTTACACCGACACAAGCGGCCATCACAAAGACGTGCGAAGCACTTAAAAGCACCACGCGGCGCATCCCTCACGCTGGGCTTAATACACGCAGGCACAAACGACGCACCTAAAAAGCTCCGAAACGAAAAGAAAATATTGTTTCTGTATGGGGCTCGCGGCAGTCGCGGAGCTGCGTTGGCGACGAGGGAGTTGTCGAAGAGTGCCGTACGACCGATAGTCGAGGCGCCGGCAGCGGCCATTCTACGGCACCCGCCCTGGCTTTTGTGCCGACGCCGAATTAATTAAAGTGGCGTCAAGTTTCGCGCCCCCCGCCCCCCTTATCTCTAGCGCAGCTAGTCATTAACGCGCGCTTCTCTTTCGACTCTTTCCGCCTCCCCTCTCCTCCGCTTCTATCTTTCCTGCTCGCTCACTCTTCTACTGGTGAGGACTAGCTATCACCTTACTACGCAAAGCGAGAGCCTTTCTCCCTTTGTCCTCGTTAATTTCCGCTTCCGATGTCATTTTCGCCCAACTTCCTCTCGCTTTCCTATTTCTTTTTTTCGTCCTCACGCTGCCAGCGGAAGCCAGACACTGGAGAACTCCCACGCATACGCACCTTTAACAAACAGCATCACAGTTTTCACCCACGGTTCGAAGTGAGCGCCGCGGACTAACGAAAAGACGTGATCTCAAAGAGAGGGAGAGAGAGAGTGAGTGAGAGGCCTGATGAGTTGTATTTATGTATTACTTATAGAGTGAGCCCGAGGCGCGCGTAATTACTTTGTATGGTAGGCTTATAATTGCCGTTGAACTGAAGATCAGGCTCTGAACGGGAATTTGGAGCTAAACTAGAGCGAACTTCGTAATTGGCGCTCCTTTATCCTTGCGCCCCTGCGAAAGTAGGTTGAACAATGGCGACCCAGATGTTTCGCTTCTGCTGGAGGTCGTGGAACAAAAGCGTTTCTCTTAAAATTTAGCGCGTGGAGGAGCATCAAAAGATACGAGTGAAGAACGAAATTTGCGTCATGTTACAGACCTTCCAAGAGTAATCTTACTGTGTAATTATTTTAGACTGGGATCAAATATCTGAAAAAGGAACTTAAATCACCTGTGTCACAAAAAAAATCGCACAAGTTAACTTGAGTTAGCTTGCAGAACTATCAGTCGAGACACTTCATGGTGGTTAGCTTGAGTTTTTCAGAGTTAAGCGCGGAACCCTTTTACACGCGGACGAGGCAGTACAGTAAAACACACACGAGCGCTGCACACGCACGATAGAGCACGTGTGTGTTTTACTCTCCTGTCCCGTCCGCGTTTAAAAAAGAAGTTCCGCGCTTAACTCTCAAATGTTGCACCAACAAGGCCAGAAATCCGCCATAGCTAGGTTAGCTTAGGCCCTTGTAGTATTCCTCCAGCAACATAGAAATGAGATGCGAAGGTCGAGCAATGAGTTGCAGTTACCATGTTGGCTCAAACACTGAAAAGAAATCTCAGATATTGAATGCACTGTAGCCATCATTGGATATTGCAGTTCCATGTAATGAATTAGGTCTGTGTAAGTAAAGCGGTACGAGGCATTGCACGGATAAAGGTCGTGATGCCAGAGCTTTTGTGAGACGTATTTAATTCAGAGTATCAATAGCGCCACACCAGCACATAAGCACAAGCGCTTCGGGTTAATGGTTCTTTCTTCGGACCTTGTCCTGAACTCGCGCTGAGCGGTCTATGACTTTTTTAGCATCGTAATGAGAAAGCTCAAACATGCTATTACGCTCGAGCTCTTCCTTCGCACACGACGAATGTGAACTTAACAATAGTCAGGAAAACTTCATTGAGGGAATGACGATTTTCGTGAGAGTGAGTGAAGGTTTCTAAGTGTGACAAAAATGCGCTATCGGAACAGGCCGTATTAGAGTGTCGACAAAAGGGGTCGTCGCAGCGGCAGTCGGTCAAGGCTTTGTTCACACTTGTACCGGGCGCTGGCTTATCAGAAAGGCTGTAACGTTCCCGCTACTTTTTCCCCACCCCCTTCATTTTTCTTTTTGTCTCCGTTCTTGTTCTTGTTCACCTGACAACGTATGGCGCACGCCCACTATGAAGGACAGTGGAACCCGTGGGGCCCCCTTGCGCGTTCCCCACGGGTTTCATCCTCACACGGCACCACCGTGTGCAGTGTGCGGATGAAATCCCATCTCACGCAAAGTTCCTGGCGAACCTCTCATTTGTTCTCCAATGGTGATGAGCTCGCACATATGAGCGAAGCACTGCGTTTGCTTTCTATCGCTATTCCAACGAGCGTGCGTAAAAATGAGCATACGTAGAGAAAAAGAAAGCACTCCGCGACTTCGTGCCTCGACTCAGCATTCCCTGTTTCGTGTCCGTGGCGCGACGGTTGAATTCTCGAGCACGGCCGTAGGATGCGGTCTCTGTGACCGTGGGGCGCAGTAGCGTGAGCGTAATGAGAGGAACTGGCTCACTAACCCCCAAGCTCGCTCGGCTTTCGCTAATTGCTCTCCCCAGGCGACAGAGCAAGGCCTAGCTTAGTGCAAGTTCCAGTGTTTTTGTTTCATTTTTATTTTTCTGAAGCTTTCATGAGTTCAGGCTGCAAATACAAAAGACTTGGAAGACTAGGGGAATGAAAAAAGGAGATTCGTAAGCGTGCCGAAATAATGACAGCGCAGAAGCTGCGACTAAAGTTCCATGCGAGACTTGTTATAAATGCTCCATCAAGGAGGGCTTGGTGGTTGCCGTTCCTTTTTTTTCTGCTGTTTCACAATTGCTACCATCCGTCCGCATTTTTCGGGGTGTTAGTGGAAGACAGCATCGAAGCAGATAGTTCGGCTTTCATATTAGTACTGTTATCCTTGCATTTTAGTTTGCCAATGAAATGAACAGAAGAAGGAGTGCAAGGTGTTGAAGAGATGCCTCCAACTTTACACAACTCTAGTCTAGCGTTTATTCACTGAAGGAGAGAGAAGGATTTATTTATTTTTAAGTCATACATAAAACTAATAGAAGGGAGTGAGTTGCTACTTAATTTATTGCCTCTTTTGGTGAACCTTGAGAATAATATAACTCGCATGATTGCCTTCTGTGCTCAAGGAACATTCCAGCCTGCATTGCTGCCAAAAGCACCCGTGAGTTTGGCCACGAAATAGCAGATTTTCCTTTCCGCAGAAAATGTTACCCGCTGCATGCGAACAGTGAGACCCTCAACAACAACAACAACAACAACAAACTCGGATATTTATATGGCGAGCGTTATAATGTGCGCTCGAGCTTTCTTTCCGTTTTCCTTATGATTACTTGCTGTTATATGGTATTTATACCCTTGTACAATCCCTCTGTCTATGATGTTTGGCACCAAGCAGCTGTAGCAAGCAAAGCTCTCGACTAGGCTGCTCCTATGCACCTTAAATCTCTTTCTTTTCTCTCATTATATATATATATATATATATATATATATATATATATATATATCTTGATCTCCAGCGACGACAGGCATTTCGCAGAAGCTTACTTATCAGCTGCCGATTAGCAAACGATGTTTTCTCTAAGCACTCGCCACACTTCCTAGAGCTTCTAAATAGAAAACACTGTGCAAGCTAATATAACGAGACTAAGATCACCGGGCTTGAATCAATACAGATGTCGCAGTGCCTTAGAGGAGAAACTAAAAAAATCGCTCTACAGCGAAGCCCGCGAAAACTATTCGCGTTATGAACAGCGACACTTTGAAAACGCCGCTGTGAGCGCCACCGTGATGACTGCCTGTGTAATAGACACGCTGTAATTAGCCAAGAGCCAGCTGTAAGCATTGACGCGCAACGAAATCTCCTTTTTTTTATCCGCCGTTCGCCCCTGAACAACGACCACTGAGCACGATGACTAAGGGCAGTCAAGGGAACACAAGCTGCCCACGCACCGCCACCGCGCTCCACTGCGGCGTTCCTTTAAACTCTTACGCTGTGTTCTTACTAGAGTTCGCTATCTTGTTCACCGCCACTTGCTTCGTCGCGTCGTTCGCTCCACTCTCTCTTATTTTGTTCCTTCTAAATCTTAATGTTCATCCAAGCTTGCAAACTAACAAGGGGAGGCGTTGCTTAAGTTTTGTTTTCTCTCGTGTTGACGCGTACATAGGAAGAGAGAAGAATGCAGCCTTCCTCTTAGACTCCCTCTTTCCCCACTTCATTCAAGCCACGCTTCTTCCCCACCTTCCATTGCACTCGCTATCTCAACGTGCGCAGACATACCGCGTTGTTTGTAGCCGCCATCAGGGCGGCATATGTAAAGAAGCGATGGAGCGATGAAACGCGATAGCGCGGGTACTGGGCGCTGGCTGCGTATATACGTAGGCGTCATTACTGGCACCGTTGCCACCGGCAAGCCATTACTCGGTCGCACCGGGCAACGCGGAGCTATGACTGAAGATAATATATACAGAAAGAGAAATAGTGCGGCGATAGGTTATACTTAAGCCGACGCACGCACGCGTGCTCAGATAGGCTTGCAAATGGGAAAATTTTACTGCTGGCGGCATCCCGTATCCGGCCAACTCAGTACGGCCTTTGTTGCGTGCTCGCAAATTTTGGATTATGCAAGCCAAGAAGGCCATTGTGTCATGACTTTTATCTTCCCAGGGATCCTCGTTATGGTCAGGCTTTATAGTACCTCTGAAACGCGGTAGACTAGGACGTTTCCATTTTTTTCTCGTTTTTACTATTGTTATGAATCTACGGCCACCGATTCCAGACGGTTGCCCGAGACCGAAAAAAAAAAATGCAGAGCAGGTAGAACAAAAAAAAAAAGAAGCCTAACTAGCTTACTCCTTATTTCTTCCCTTTTTCATGTTTAACTATTTCTCCTGAACTCTGACCTTATTCTCGAGTTGACGAGAAGACTTTTCTTATTTAAGAAGCACAAATCATGCCATCCTTAACGTAGCTTTTATTCTCCGACATTTATGTGAATTACGAACGTTACCAACGCCGCAAAGCGTCGTGAGAGGGTCATTTATTGCGGGAGTTGCGTGTTTTCATTTTGAGCCATGATGAACAGGCTCAAAACTTTTATATGGTACTAGGAAGGCATGACCCTATTGATGTACAGTGCTCAACGATCGAAACGCTGTTGTCACGTGGTCATTATCACTTTCTGTTACGCGGCCGGCGTTGCGCGTAACGGAAAATGATAACGGCGCTCCCCGCAACAATCAAAGCAATCACGCGTGTCACAGGAAGGTGATAACGGCGTTCTCTTTAACGAAACGAAAACAACCGCACGTGTCACTATACTCGAACCCCAAGAAGGCTGGCACATATCGTGAAACTGTAGTGCACCGGGTGATCGCAGAAGGACCAAGCCTGAGTGAAAATGCGTCAGAAACTCCATCGCTTTGACTGAATACCACATCGAATCAGCTCGGTGTTCCCAGAGCAAAGCTGTGATGTAGAAAGCATCGCCTGGCACGCGCTCCGAGTATCGCGTTTCATTCGCTGAGTGCTGTAACTTACCGGTAACCCTTGTAATAACGAAAGCTGAAGTTTTATGTGGAAGCTCACAAAATCTGATAACGAGGGATTGACTTGTGAAATAACTAAGCCACCCAGAACTAAGCAGCAACTATTAAGTTTCCCTAAGCAAGTGAGCATGCCGGTCTCCATACTCACCATGAACCGCTTTCTTCTGCTGAGTTCCACTTCTAAATCAATCCGTTCACTTTTCTTTTCTTTCTTTCTTTCTTTCTTTCTTTCTTTCTTTCTTTCTTTCTTCTTTCTTTCTTCTTTCTTTCTTTCTTTCTTTCTGTGCACATGAAATTAACCCTGACGTTTGGCTTTGCCGCGGAGATACCATGCTTGCGGAAAAGACATCTTTGTCGGGCATAAATGCTCGAATCAGGCAGCACACCATGTAATTTTCATGCAGAACTGAGTCTTGTCAAATGGCAAGCTTAATTAGTAGCATCGTTATAAAACGCCATGACTAAATGCACCAAGTTACATTGCTTTTGAGCGCTAATAATGAAGGAATTTTTAAGAACATAAGGGAAAGAAACAACTTGGCGTACACGCAATGTCTCGCAAAAAAAAGAAAGAAAAGCAAAGAGCACATGGAAAACATTGCGTTAACTCGTTAGTGGAGAGATGAACTGGAACAGAACGTTAGTGGAGAGCAAACACGGGAATATAGATAAAAGGCGACGCACTTGCCTCGCAAATGACTATTTTTTTCTAGCGGTAAAGAGCGCAGATGGTGTATGCTCAGTTGCACTTGTAAGTCAATTCGTTCACATTGCTTTCTTTCTTTCTTTCTTTCTTTCTTTCTTTCTTTCTTTCTTTCTTTCTTTCTTTCTTTCTTTCTTTCTTTCTTTCTTTCCCTCCTTCCTTCTTTCTTTCTTTCTGTTGCACATGAAATTGACCCTGAGGTTTGGCTTTGCCGCGGAGATACCATGCTTGCGGAAAAGACATCATTGTCGGGCATAAATGCTCCAATAAGGCAGCACGCTATGGAAATTTCATGCAGACGTCAGCCTTGTCAAATGTCAAGCTTAACTGGGGGCATCATTATAAAAAAAAGAAATCTAAATGCACCAAGTTACACTGCTTTTGAGCAATGACAATGAAGGCATTTTTCAGGACATAAGGGGAAGGAACAACTTGGCGTACAGGCAATGCCTCGGAAACAAACCAAAAAAAAAAAAGAATAGGTAAGAGCACCTAGAAAAGCATTGCGTTAACGCTGTTAGTGGAGAGACGAACTGGAACAGGACGTTAGTGGAGAGCAAACACGGGATATAGATAAAGGCGACGCACTTGCCTCGCGATTGACAATTTTTTTTTCTGGCGATAAAGATTGCAGAAGGTGTGTAAGGAGGTCAAGCTGTAGCCATTATCTAGACTTCGTCTTCTTTTAAGATGAATTTTTTTTTCGTCATGGTCACAGAGACACAACTCATAAAAAAACGCAGATAGAAGCAACTTAAAATATAAATTTGCAACAAGATCTTTACATCGACTGTCGAGATAAGAGGTGCCAGTCAAGTTCACTCTTGTGCTACCGTTTTCTTTTTATCTTGGCGTTTCGTTTTCTTGTCTCATCATATAACGGAGGGATAAATAAGTCCCCCTGAAGAATTAACAACAAACTTTGCGCGGATATGTGTTTCTTGCAGCGCTACTGCGTCGCATAACATAACCAGTTTCCAGCCACCATTTCTTTTTAAGAGCGGCTTCGTTGCTAACTAGGGCTTCGTTGCTAACTAGGACTTAGGACCTCACGCGCAATAAGAATTACTTGTGTCGTAGCCAAGGTGACAAGAATTAAACTACGTCATCTACAAAAACACCGCTTATAACATTAAAAAAACTCTGAGCATGGCAGACCCAAATACGTTCTGCATAATGTCAAGTGCATGCAATGGGGCCCTAGGGAAAGGTCGCAGCAGTCCATTTGCGGGGATAAATTCTGATAAAAGCACCTGTCAAATTAAATGTCGCTACAGATGCACGACGCAAAACGAGAGGCCGTAAAAATAAATCTTTGAGAGAATTTAAGGACGCAACAATCAAGAAAATTGTGCAATGCGCGACCGTGGTGGTGAAGGAAAAGTGAGCCAAGCTTATAAGTTTCTGCGCTGCACGCGTTTGCGGGCAAGAGGCAACGTCAGAAAAGTTACAGTAGAAACAACAGTATCACAATAACAAAGACATGACTGTTGCCATTAAAAGCAAAAGCAAAAGGACAGTATGGTCAAGGAAGAAACAGAAAAATGTGGACGGTTACATTAAAAGGGAGTGTTCTGCAAGAAAGCTACACAACGGGAGATGGCCCCGCTATGGCTGCACACGAATCGTCTTGTGCGGGACATCTCAAGAAGTTTCGCAAGGGACACGAGGGGAAAAACAAAAAAGCAAAAGAGCCCGATGCTGGGAAGCTTGTTCCCATATCGCGGATACGCAGTAAGACTAAACGACTAAGAATAAATGCATTGCTGGAACCTGTAAAACAAAAGATACAATGTCACGGAACCTTAAGTAAAGGGTACGATCATGCGAGTCAGAAATGGGCCGGCGAAAAGATTATTGAACTAGGATGCTAGAAAACAAAACAACCACATGTAGGACGAAGCAAAATAAAAATGGAATAAAAGGAATAGGAAACAGTGGGCATGTCGAAAAGAGCGGCGTCAGCTGCTGCGATGGACGCTTTCTTAGCGGGATAAGGAGTAAAAAAAAAAAAGAAGAAGAAGAAAACCTTTAGTGCCACCGTTTGCCGGACGATGCCCAGTATACGTTAAGCCGACACCTCTTCTTCTCGACGAGCGCTTTCGGACCAGCTCGACTCAGAACCAACGGCGCGAAATAAAAAAAGAAATAAAGAAAACGAAATTTGGGTGATGGCGTCGCGGACAGCTGCCGTGAATTGCCCGGGGGGCCACTTTTATTTTTTTTTCTTTGCAGCACGTTTCGGACGTCGTCGTCCGCAGACATTTACCTCACATTCCTTCCGCTGCTGTCCGTCTTGCCGCTTATTTCGTACCCTCGTCTTGCGAACGTGCCTGTGTGCGTGCGCTCGCTTTCGTGCTGACAGCCCTCTGATGTCCGTCTGAGCGATCCAGCCCAGGAACAGGAGGCGAGCACGAAAATGCGTCCGGGGGCAGCTTGCAACTTGAAGGGATGTGTGTGCTAGTGTGCTGTCTCTGCATTCCCCCCCCCCCCCCCCCCCCATCTCCATTTGTAATCTTACGATTATTTACATATACTTTGCGATCGCGCCTTCTTGTGCTCTCAGTATGAGCACTGCGGAGGAAGTGATGTGCAAACGAATCACTCTGCCTTTTTTGTTTGTTTTAACGCGAAAGTGTTTTATGTCGGTGACCACTGTGACGTACTTCCGTAATGAAAGTCGATGCCTAAAAAATAAACACATTTATGAGATTGAATAAGTATCACTTGCGGCGATTCGAATCCACAACCAGCCAGGGCTGCGACGGTGAACACTGGAAGCGCTACCACAGCACCACCGAGAGACTTGCAATGCAGGAAAAGAAGCTTGCGTTATATATTTACCACATCGCTTTAAAATTTGCGTCTAATTCATTCTCGGTTAAAGCAAACTTATTTAGCAAGCAAAAATTGCTCGTAATGAGTTAGTATCACCTGCCTTTCACTGCCCTCTTGGTTCTCGGCTGTGGTGCCGCCACCCAAGAACGACGGAGCAAAGTCGTAAATTTTGTTAATATGCGCGCTGGCAGTTAGCGCTTCAGTAGTTTCGACGCCTCTATCGTCGCGCATGCTTTGGCGTCCTGCCAGCGCGTTGCTTGAGCCACGGCCGCAACATAATTTGGCTTCTGTGATGTATACGATAGCCAATGACGCTGCGACGCGCTCTACTCCAGGATCGAGAAGACGGCGGTCGACAAGCAAATAATGCGCCTTTCGCACAGCGATCCGCTGACAAACACTTCGGTTTCGCTTGCAAGGTTTCAGCGTTTGTGGGCGCTCCTGGTTTACGGCAGGTTTGCGCAGGCGGTGGCGCGTACAATACAGTGTCTCAGGGGAAAAATATGTTGTTCGAGAGCTTTGCTTGTGTGCAACTGTCGTGGATCCCTGTGCGGTCTGCACGTGTCGCTGATGTGCACGTGCATAGCCTTCTATATAAATTGCGCCTTCTGGACGAAAAGTGCGTCGTCTATAATGGCGCCGCCTGTGTAGGGTAAGAGTGAGCACATTGAAGCTGTGAGAGAAAGCGACAACCCTTATCTGGCGCTTGCGCCGTGGCCTCCCTTTCCAGACCCGTACGTAAGTGGCGTCCCCATCAAAAGTTCAGACGGCAACGGTTATATTGCCTTCATGTTATGACAGTAACAGAAATGTGTGTTTACACATCTTTTGATCTTTACGGGTTTTTTGTCGTCTACAAGACCAAAAAACCAAAAAGTCTGTTTTCGACTGCCGTGTGTAGGTGGCGCCGATGCCATAGTTACGACGACGTTCCTTTTCCACGGGGTCCCCGATAATCCGGCAGGCATAGTTTATGTAGGACGTATGGTAAATGCAAGAGGTTCACATGCACCGAGTATCCAAGACAGGTTTCTCCCTCGCTTTGTCATAGGAATCGGTGTTATACCGATAATTATGACAAAGGAACCAACTACACTTTTTTGTATCCTTTTTGGTAAGTAAGTTCAACAAAAAATCTGACTGCAATGTCGTGGATTAGTCCCAACATTAATAAATAGGATCAGCGTAGTGTAGTTTCATAACACGAGCTTTCTGGAAAGGAAATTCTGTAGACCTTTATTGAGGCCACTTAACAAGTGCAAGAAGGGACTTTATCATTAGTGGAGTGCAGCGGGAAAAATTTATTTGCTTGATCATTATTGAGCATGAGTAGATTAACATTTTGTTTCATCTTAGCAAAATCGTTTCTTAACTTTGTTTAGGGTGATAAACATGAAAAGACTGTCAGTGAAAGGATAAGGGTAGCTATAATTTCTTTTGCACTCACCGACTTTCAAGAAGCGATCGAACAGTGCATTTTCCGGGATATGTAATTTAGAAAAAAGTGAAAGCAATGCAAATAAATCAAGAGCAGAAAAATACGAGGCTGCTATGCAGCCTCACCGTGCTGCTCCTTGTGAACAACCGAATAAAGGATCAAACTACTTCGATTTACTTTCCACAATGCACTCGTAGAACTTTTTTTTTCGAACTTCTCTGCGCTCGATAGCAGGTTGCCGAGGTTGCTCGCCATTGAATGAAAGAAAAAAGTTACATATCTTTAAGGCTGAGGATGTAACTTTAAAATATGTATACTCTATCACAGTTGCCTGGGCACATGTAGAATCGTGTCATTCCCTATCGCCTTTGGCGCTGCGATACAAGGAGAGTACAGCTGCGGGGAACAGCAAAAATCTTGGCCATCGCACGCGTCGTGGCGCACTTCCAGCACACGTCGGTGCGAAGAAAAAGCACAGTGCTCGAGGCCTTTTCAGGTCGGCAACATGCACCGCAAAGCGCGTCGTACACGCACAAAAAGACCTTCGTGGTGAGGGACCGATGGAAGGGGGTACAGAACACCATCACTGCCAGCGCAGAACCGGCAAGTTTTCTTTTCTACCCAGCAGCGATTCTTTGTCGGCGTCGGCACCGTCTTCACTTTTCCTGTACTTCCATTCCTTCCTCATTTCTTCGTTCCATTTCCATCGAACTTTTTCCTTTTCTCAGAGTGTGCATTCCTTGCCTTCAGCCACGTGTACGAGTGCGGTAGGGTGGCTGCCCAGAGCATGCGCGCGTGCCTGCTCTTTTCGTGGGACGTGCGCATTCACTGAGCTTGTTCAGCCGTCTCGCTCCCTGAGTCCCCATTTTTCTCCTATCCTTTTAAGTCGATGGGGAGCAAAACGGGACGCGTGCTCCTTTTCACGTCCGCTGCACCGCGGTCCCGCGAAGAAAGTGAACTTTCCGATTCACCTCTATGCACTCTTTGTCGCGTGTTCCCTTCAGCCCGAAAAGTAATATAAGAGAAGAAAATGCTAGCACTTGAAGAAGGTCTCGCCACGGTGTTCTTGTGGAAATGGCACTCGGCTACCCGATCCGAAGGTCGAGGGATCGAATGCGGTCGAGGGATCGAATGGAGGTGAAATGTCGAGGCCCATGGGCTGTGCGATGTCAGTGCACGTTAAAAAACCCGATGAGGTCGAAATTTCCGTGGCCCTCCACTATACGGCGTCTCTCATAATCAAATCGTAGTTCTGGCACGTAGAACCCCACAAATCGATCAGTCAAAGAGCACTTGAAGAGGATGGGGAGTCGGTCGCGTTGGGTGGATCTTGTGGGTGGGTTTCTGTCATCTGTATTCAGGGAATGTCATAAAATGCACGATCCAATAGTTGGTCAAGATTTATTTTTGACGACACACTAAGACTCACGTGTACACACAACAAAACTGAAGCATACACGTTTCGTACGAAAAGAGGTTCTCCTGTGTTGACACTTCATAGTTTAGTGGCGTCCCTCCATCTGCAAGGCACTTTCTATGACAGGTGGTAATCCTTCTTTTACCAAAACATATGCTTTGCTGCGAGCGTGCAGTGAAGCATTGCTCCGACGTAAAGTAGTTCTCTTAAATGAAAGTTGCGAGCTGTGAATGACGCCCTGCACCGAAGCTTAAAACCATTAGTATGTATGCCGATGCGCTTCAACATCTGTTCAAGTATGAATGGAAACTTCTTTGATTTTTCTGTGCAATTAAAACAGCGCTTAAACAGGTCGAACATTATTTTCGTTCTGACCTGGCAGTTTACATAAGGAACCCTGAAAATGGCGCTTCATCTACACTCAGATGGTCACAAAGCTATTGTAATTTGTTTTTATGAAATGTATTGCAAAAGTCTTCCAGATATGTTTACAACATAATGAGAGACGCCGTGGTGGAGGGCTCCCGATACCGCGACCACCTGGGGTTCTTTAACGTGCACTGACATCGCACACGGATCTCAACATTTCGCCTTCTTCGAAATGCAGCCACCGCGGTCGGAATCCGATCCCACGACATTCAGATCAGCCGCGCCGAGGGCCATAAGCACTAGAACGCTGTGGCGGCCTATCACGCGTTCTAAAGCCAGCCATGTAGAGGATAGGTAATGAGAGAAAAATGATCAAGCCTCCGTTTGCACACCGACAAACGAATGTAGCACGTATGAAATCTTCAAGAAAACGAAGCTTTTCAACCACCAAATTTTACATGAGATTTGAAGCCTTCTTGTCGGTATATCCACATAAAGTTTCTTTTGCGGCTTTCTGGGTAAAGAGATGTGGAGAAAAAATCTACCTAAAAAATAATGTCAACGCACAAAGTATCAAACCGTTACCCTCACTGATATCAACATTTTACCCTGCCAGCATTTCGTCCCGGCTCAAACAGTTTGATCACACATTGCTCACTAAAAACAAAACACCACCTCTTTCGATCGTATAAGGCATACACCTGTCAAGCCCGTGTCGTCTCGTATTTTGTCTCGTTTACTTTTTCTTTCCCAGTATTCCATTCGTTTTCGTCTCCTTATGTCAAACTTCGAAATCATATTCCTGCATTCCGCTTGCTCGGTTTTTACAAAACCAAAACTGGCGGCCGCACATGTGTAAAGCAAAATAAAAGAAATAAAAGACGACAGGAATGGTGGAAAGCCACGGCGACAAGACGCGAGGTGCCTGGAGGGAAACAAGGAAAAAAAAAAAAGAAACGACATCAACAGCTGTCAGCATGGCGCGGATCACGCACGAACGGCTGCGGGGTTGTGTTGTGTTCAAACAAGCACGCGGGATCTCTGTCGCGTCCTTCCAACAGATGCCAGGTTGTTTTGCTGCTTGCAAGAACGTGTTCTTGCGCAAGCGACCACCAGTACTTTCTACGTACATTTACGTCGACGTTCTTTCTAGTATTGTGCAATTTTAAGGTAAAAAGTTGTTTACTACGCTTCTAAAGTTCTTTCTTTTTTATTTTTTATTGTTATAACTTCACAAGCAGTGATTTCACTCCAGTATGTTGCGACGAGAACATAATCTTGACGCAACAGTGTGACCGCGGATAGGAGTGCGGTTGCACTCTTATACTCGGTGACACTACCGTTATGCGAATATTTAGAATGAACGCAAAAGACTCGTCATTGAAGTACCGGCACCTGAAGAAAACAAAACACCATCAGTAAACGTTCGATAGGGCTTTCTCCCAAGAACCTATCGTTCTTGCGATGCGCAGACAGTGATGCAAGCGTTTCTTAATTTCCACACAAAAAAAACTAAGCCTTATCATTGTCAAGAAGCATTTTTTCGACATGTATTCGTGCATTTGCTTTCGGTGTATGAATACACGTGTCTGTTCTTTCGTGATAAAAAGTACGCAGCTTCCGCTAGGTCGAGCAAGGCCAGACCGCAGCGGAAATGGTGGATAGTTTACTAAACACGTCATTTGGTAGTCATGTGATGTTTTGGTTGGAACTTGTCACGTTACACTAACATGTCACATGTCACATAACAGAATGTCACGAACATGTCACATGAACATCTCACATAACAGAATGTAACGAACATGTCACATGAACATCTCACATAACAATGTCACATGACATTCTGTTACGTGGTTTCGGTGGGAACAAGTCACCTAATCACCCAAAGTCACGTAACGCAATGTGACGTGACATGTTCCACCACAAAAACATGACGCAATGTCACATGACATGCTTCGGCCGAAACCGCGTAACCCAATGTCACGGGACATGTTTCAGCGAAAACCACGCAACGCAGTGTCACGTGGTATTGCATGATGCCTGACAATTACGGCTAACTTACACAGCTGCGATGTTCAGACCGGCACGCCTGACAAACTATGGCTAGCTTAAGCAGCTTCACTGCTAATAAATTCTTTTAGAAGTTATCGCTTGCGTGTCAGTGCGCCTCTCTTTCTTCGTCTTTGTCCTTAGAGCATGCTGTTAATCATTATGGATACAAACCGAATAACGCGCTAAAAAACTTTGTCGTAATGTATTCGTCTCCAAATATCCGCCCGAATTACTGTGAATAGACCGTCGGAAGTATTATTGGTATTCACTCGCATTACTATGTTCACTTCTCAGGATACAATGCACGTCCATGTGTCGTGATTGGGCCCTAATGGATTACTCGCAGTCTATACAGCAATATATGAATCGGATAGACGCTCGTCATATAGTGGACCTCTTGCACTAACCCGGAAATAGTCCTAGCGGAGTCTCCATTATAACAATCAGAACGGCGTACACCAGGTGGACCAGATTAACCGTCTTTCTTTTCGGCTATTGACTGAGCCCAGTTCCTATTTCTAGATCATGACATTTGAAATTCCGCATAGTGTTTATATTAACAGGCAATATCTTGCCTGCTAAACTTCATTTCAGGAGGCGAATATAAACATAGAAGCAAGGAAAAACAGTCGCTCATTTCTAGAACCCACCCACCAAACCAGACTGAAATGTACCAGCTTCACGACGTGGGCAGCCATTGCGCAGTCCCAAGACCTAATGATTAGATGGGCAGCATATATATATATATATATAATTTGCCCTGCTTAGGCAACCTGTGGCGACCTTTTCATTGTTCACGTATAAGCGGCCCCGATTACTTACGTGGGTTGTCCTGACGTACTTAGGTAGAGCTAGAGTTTCCGCTGTAGATTCTTAATGAGACGCTCTTCATCGACCGATTAGGGCTGTTAACAGGCCGTTCGGGACCCATCACGCCGACGCATTAGCTAGCAACAAACCACCTACAGTCTATGGCGTTTTCGGATGAAAGGTTTGCGTAGCTGAAACTTCGCGCTGATATGCTAGGTAAATCGCGGCGTTACAGAAGTTTCCGTCGGACTACAGCTCGGCGAAGAACGTTCCTAGCGAATGGGCGTACAACGTGTACATCATTTGCCGTTTTTAAAAGGTCGTTCAAGTAGATTGTGTAACATTGTGAAACTCCCGTCTCTGAACAACCGAAGCTTTTCGTTGCCCTTTTAACAGACTAGCAAGTAGACAGACCAATCGAAAAATTCGATTGGTCTGTGTGGAAAAAATCGAAATTGCTATAGCTGTGACCTCTGCATCATTGTTGATGCTAGTGCTAAAAAGGAGAAAAAGACAACCGCTTTAATCGCGGCCTCCGTAAAATTAGTAAGGTACAGCGCTCGAAATTCAAATGTTAACAAAAGCTGCTCAGATATTTGAGAGGTGTTCTTTCGATGCTATTTTAATGACAGCACTTAATTAACAGAAGAAAAAAGGCAGATTAAGAGGCAGCAATGTGGTTAACAGCGTGATATTCGTAAGCATTCATTCTGAGACGGTATGAAGCGTATCAAATCGGTAAACTTAACGAGCAAGGTGCCCTCGCCTCTTGTTTGTTCCCGTGTATTGCTTCATTTGGTAGGTTTCGGAGACAATTGAAGACACCTTGGACCATTTTGACACTGTGGAAGTTTTTGACAAGGCGTACATTTTGCATTTAGTGAACCAAAGTAGGCTCGTAACACACGTTTCAAAGACACCGTGATGGCCGGTACAACAGCACAGCGTCACAAAAAAAAAATAATTTTTATGCTTTCACTCTAATATCCACGGGAGAATTATTTGTTACTTCTGCGTATTATTTAATTTCATCACTACCTGTTCTGATACAATTCATAGAAATTTAACCTGCGTGGCTGCAACATCACTTTCTTTGCAACATTGGGCGGCTGCATTTCGATGGAGGCGAAATGTTGAAGCCCCTGTAGTGTGCGATGTCAGTGCCCGTTAAAGAACCCCAGGTGGTCGAAATTTCCGGAGCCCTCGACTACGGCGTCTCTCACAATAATAGCGTGGTTTTGGAATGTAAAACGCCCGAAATCAGAATCCTTTAACATTCACTTTACCTACACCCAGCGCGCAACCTTTTCTTTCCTTCAATTTTCCTGTTTGATTTATTGGTGGACACCACTGCTTATATACTGAAGGACGTTCTGTTGCTGAAATATTTCATAGAATTTACTTTCTAGTAATCCGTTTGTATAATATTAGAGAACACATTGAGCCAATCAAGAACAGTATCAAGCGCCACCTCATTCCAGCTCCCTCAGCTGAAAAAAAAAGTTTTGTAAACTCGTTCCCTAAAGGCGTCCATCTGCCATGGAAATGTACCGATAACTGCGACTCGTGTGATTCGAGGTGAGCCAAAGTCGAAGTGAGCCGAGGAGTGCATAAAGTACACAAGGGAAAGTATCTGAGGGTGTACACATATATGAACAGCCCGAAAAGTTATCTAATGGCATAAAAAAAAAAGCATCGAATATGAAGCTATAAGAGCCCATACAGGCCCCTAGTGTTTTGAAGTTGCGCAAAGGGTTGGTTTCGATAGGCTTTCTCCAGTTTCAGTGGCCCCCAAATTACGCATCCCCGGCTACGGTCGGAAAGGGAAGTGGGGGGGGGGGGCGAAAAACCAAAACAAGAGGGCTAAATGCTCTCGCTTGCACGATGGGTCAGTGGGATCGATGCTCACATAACCTTCGTACGTCAACAGCATGCGTCACACACGGGAGCCGAAGGTCGTCCAGAGACGCCACCGTGCTGACATAGACGCAGCCGGGAGTGTCCGCTCGCCATGCAGCGCATGCACAGCGATATCCTGCCGTGACCCGCACGCCGATGCTGCCGCTGCCGGCACCAAGAGACTCCCACCGGTGCGCATTTGCTCGCAGCGGCCGTTATTCGGCATGCGAATAGCGTCACTGGCCTACTCTGCGTCGGCCTGCCGCGTCCTCTAGTGCCAACAACGCAAACCACTACCTTGCACCCCCTCCCCAAACACCACGCACCTACACACACACGCGCGCATGAAAATACAAAAAGTACACACATACACATACGCACACACGTTCGCTGGGACGTCCGTATTGCCTTCATCTTTGCCTGCTCCGGATCAACACATCAGCAGAAGCAATGTTTCGCGGTGCTTCAGCCATCCTCTTATAAGGCAAATTGACTGCACAGGCGGTGTATTAGACATTGATAAAAGAAATGATCTTTTCGTTGCGTCGATGCTTCAATGTAGCAAGGAAAGATGCGTTAGAAGTGATTGTTGTTCGCGTTTCAAAAAAAGAAAAAAGAAAAGAGCGAAAAATGAGTCGTGAAGTAGGACAAGCTTTTACTTCACTGTATCATCGTCGACTGATTCGGGCTTGATATGTGTTATCTGATAATGCTTGGCTGCACAAACCAGTAAGCTAATGGTTTCCGTATAGCCAGAAAGGCCTACGCGCGACATCGTGGTATACAAGTGGCATAATTTAATTGAACAGTTGGTTACAGAGAGCTTATACTTTGTGCAACGGTGACAATAAAATTGTATAGTCTAATATTACCTTGGATATAGAGCACTCAAGCATGTAACTTACCACCCGACGTTGTTAACTACATAGTTAACTACTGTAATTTGTGACGACCACATTATACACCATGGTAATTGCGCGTCAGCTAGGAGCGTGTGGCTGTGAGGGTGAGCGCTGATGCCGTTGATCATACAGTCTCGAGAAGCGTGCTCAGTCACTCGTACACCTTAGCTGTGCTCCATGTATCGAGCTTGGCATCCGTCTGGCCAAGAACGTTGCTTTCAAATGTGAGAAAACATAGTAACGTATTCGCTCCCATCCGCACTGATTTCCAAGCGCCGAATAGCGGCACGGTAGTGACAAATAACCGACATTCTGCCTCGCCTCTGCTGATCAGTACTGGTCGTTGAACTGCTGACGAAGTGATGGTTAGTGTTTATAGTAGTGCTGCCTAATGGAAGGTAAAACGACCGGTATTGTTATTGCTTGTAGTAAATATCAGATAATGTAGATATTGCTGCGATCGTAAACCTGGTTAATGTCGGTTCATGTATGGCCGAGGGCGTGAAAGGAAACATTGTTTTCATTCAATTGTTATTCATTAATTCGCTCGAATAAACAAATACATGCACAGAAAAACCCACGTTGGTTCAGTGCGGTTTTCTTTTTGAAAAGCGGGAAAGGGTTACCCACGCTGACGTTCTCGCCGAATATGGGGATGATAACAAGAGAAAAATTTATGCACAGTCTTCAAACGGCAAAACATTTTCCGCGTGGTCCTGGTACCATGGCAGTCGCTTAGAGCCATGTCCGTGCACATGAAGCTATTCTTTCAAAGCCCATATCGTCTACCATCCGTTTTTGCAGCTGCGATTCCTGCGGCGCCGAAATTGCTCACGCCCGCGAGACATTCGAAGCGCGAGGAAGAAATTTCGCGAAGCGTTATTTCATTTCTTTTCGAAAGCTCCGAGCCATACTGGCTGGAGTGCGTGTCATGAAAGGGCGCGACTTAATTAAATCCACACGTGCCGCGTGCGACCGCGCGCTATAGCGGTATATAGCTGACGATCGCAATGTAGCTTCTTATCTTCTTTTTTTTTTCTCTCGAAGGAGATCGAAGCACGGAAGGATTGCGAGCTCCAAGAGATTGCCTCCAGGGGCTCGGCATGTAGGCCCTGCCTTGAGCATTGACGACTGTATAGTGCCTAGAAAAAAAGTATATTTCTAGGCACTGTAACGACTGTGCGGCCGCCCCGATATTGAAGTGACGATCGAAAGGCACACTACGACGGCGGCAGCACGTGTGGGATGGTACAACGATAACGCGCGGCCGCGAGAGCTATGTCTGCACGCTTTTATTTGGACAATGGGAGCCACTCACTTCTTTGAAGAAAAGTGCCGCCGCTGCATTTATCTAAACCAATACGCTGTTAATCTTCGCCGGAACAAAGGGTGTTCGAGAGGCACTGATTGTTCTCCGCCTCGCCTTTTTCTTTTCGTGTTTTTGCCATCTTGAACACTGGTCATCTCCCCAAAAATAGAGGCTTCGTTTCGAGTAGTTCTTTGTGCATCTTGTCTTCTGTTCTGCTATGCTATTAGTGGCGTGTTCATTGATTTGCAAGAACAGCCCGCAGCGTTTTCTTTGTTTCAGTATGTGTTTCATACCACGGATGCGACGGCAGCCTTTCGATGGAGGCGATGTGCTTGACGCCCCCTGTATTGTTTGACGTCAGTGAACGCAAAAGAGCCCCAGGTGGTTTAAATATGTGGAGCCCTCCACTAGGGCGTCTCTCATAACTATATCGTGGGTTTGTGGCTTAAAATCCTAGAAATTATTATATGTAGTCGGAAAGCTTATGTGCATTGCACAACCATTTTGCTTCGACAACCGTTCAAGTACGTGAGAAATAATAACAAAATGTGAATCATACCGGGACACTGGTTCTACGGCGCAACTGTAAAGTATTATTAAGTAAGCCCGCCCAACAAGTGAAGCAGCAGGATCAAATTATTTTTTTTTTCAGCTCTGATCACTTGACTTGCACCTAAGTACATGGCCGCACTCGCATTTCGGCCTCGTCGTGTGCCGGAAACGGAACGTTCAACATTGCCGCAAATACCTTTGTGTAATAAGGCAGGAACAAGTCATTTAGTGCAAATGGCGACAAGAAAAAACAATGTTGCCCATAACATCAAAACAAACAAATAACAAAGATCCCACGAACAAAAAAGAAAAACGAACATCTTTAACACTAAAACGTTGTGAGCTCAGCGAGAATTCGCAATAGGGCTTGTGGGAATTCTGCGATATCGAATGTATATGTCTATTATTTTCTTTGTCTCGACAAGGTCGTTAACTTACTAAACAAGTTGTTCGAACAGGCTCTCCGTAAGAATAGATGTCATATGCCAACTTTCGTGTGGGCAGGTTTGACTCGATCATATCTTTTCCAAACTCGGAGAAATTAGAAGTTGATTGATCTGTGGGATTTAACGTCCGAAAACCAGCTCTCATTATGAGTGACGCCGTAGAGGAGGTCTCCGGAAATTTCTTACTCCTGGGGTTCTTTAACGTGCACTGACATCGCACAGCACACGGGCTCAACATTTCGCCTCCATCGAAACGCAGCCGCCGCGACCGGGATTCGACCCAGCGACCTACGGATCAGCCGCCGAATGCCATAACCACTAGACTACCGTGGCGGCGCAGGATAGAAATATGTGGATCGAAAAGAAAAATTGCTCTCTTCCACCTATTTTCGTGCGCATCACTTTATCCTCGCCGTTGGGGCTATATTCAAAAGTTGACAAACACCTCTGTACTTGCAGGCTTTCTCTTTTCTCACAAGAGAAAGAATCCAATCATTCATTATTAAGCGAGATATGACAGTGGTGACAGATTGACCTTTCATAGTACATTGCTTTTAACGATATTCTTGCGTTGTGGCGCCAGCCAACTTCGTTCCCAGGCGCCGAACCGTGTGATTCTAGTGAAGTTCTTATGGCGGCAGTAATCAAATTTCATGGAGATGATTGTGCAGCGGATTATAAAATGATACATAAAAAACAAATATGTAGCAAAAGCGTACCCTGCTTAGGGTGACATGCCTAGAGGATATCGTATCCTAGGCAGGTGATACCTCCAAAGCCTTTTAAGTTATTCTGTATGTTTCTTACGCTAAGGAGCTTATCGTGTAAATTTATTAAATATATAGCATACGTCAAAAAAGAGTATATTGTACTATTTTGATTCGTGTTGCACTGTTGGCCACGTTAGAACTGCACTGGCAAACCGCGAAAAAAAATCAAAACAAAAAAGAAAGACAACGTCACCTACACCGGCGTTGACATGCGAAAGGGAAGTCTACATCCAAACCAAAAGCAGAATAATTCGCCTCCGGAATTCCGCCCGTGTAAACACGTTCCCTTTAAAAGAGGCCGCCTTTTATGCAGCACAGAAAAAAAAAATAAGTGCGCACAAAAAAAAAAAAGGAAAGCGTTCTCTAAAGCAAGAAAGACTGAGGTATGCGTATGCTTCCAACGGCAAACTTTTTTGAGCTCTCGAGCCGTAAGCCTGTTTGCCTGGAATCTCCCTGTCAAAGTTGGCGGCACTCTTTGAAACAGCCTATTGCACACTTCATCTTTCAGAGCTACCGCTTCCAGCGTCTGCTAAAAAAAATTGCCCGTGTTCGTCGCGTTGTGAAGCACTTTGATTGGTTTCTCTTGCACCAATATTTTTTTTTCAGGATTTGTGTTATTTTTCTGGTACTCTAGCTTCACAAACGTTACGAGCGCGCCGAGCCTACCTGAATATACCATGTTGGGCTTTGAAACAGGGGAAAGCAAAAATGATGTGTTTGCTAAAGTAAAAAAAAAAAAGACCTCATCTTCAGTCCCAGGGGACGCGAAAACAGGCGTTCATAAACTGCACTCCATGCCGGTATAGTTTGCATCACTGATTTTTTTTTCAGTTTATTGGAATAACTGAGTTGCGTTCGCTGGCGTTGTGAACTCCTGTGGGTATCGAAAGAAGATGCGTCGCAGTGGTATCTCATTTTTTTTTTGCTCTCTTCTTTTTTTTTTTTTTGTTGCTGTAGACATAACGCGCTTTTTGTTGGAATACGGTAATGTGAAAGTTGTTGCTTATGCAAACAGAGGGAACTGCCGAGAATTTGGGAGGACTCGAGCCTACCTTTGAACAATGCTAGATAATTTGATAGCAGTGTTTAAAATTCTCATGTAAAATCTATTCGAACAACTTCGCTTTATTTGATTTTTATATGATCAATAATTTATTTTATTTTTGTTTACTATTTCAGAAAATTATTATGTTAAAAGAGATTTTAGGTAAGTGGAAAAGCTACTGTTGCTGCTAAACACAAGTTCCGAGATTTAGGATCATGTTTCGTTATCTTATGCTCGGTAGTGTGACAAAATCTTGAGAATAACGCCTGTAAAAAATAACTATTCATTTCAGGCCAGCTCAGGCATGTAAAAATATCTTCAATACAAGCCTTTAGTGAGAGACTCAAAACTACGCAAGAATATTGCATTTCAAGTGACACATTCAATGGCGTGAAAGAAAAATCTTTCTTTTTTTGTGTGTGTCAACACTTTTTTTTCTTGCGGCATCAAATGTTGTCCACACATCACACATTTGTTCATTACTGCGCACTGAGCATAGCTGAAGGGCAAAATCGGCACTTGAAAGCCACGTCATTTACATTTGGAGGGGGTGTCAGGGGAGGGGGTGTCAGGTTCGCTTCAGCCGAAGAGATTTAACTTCACTGTTTGCAGTTGGGGTAGCTGGAGTACCCGCACAACAAGCTCTGTGGAGCGGAAATAAATGGGTTAGTGTATATTGATTCCAAATTGGCCGCTTGCGGGGTTGCATGGTTCAATGCAGCTCACGCACCAGCACCAGAATTTGACGAAGCGACGGCGATACTTGTGTCTGTTGTCCGTTCTTTCGCTGTTACACGAAGTTAGGATTCTGGTTTAGGAATAAATCACGTTCAAGCCGATCGTCCTGAAACGTGCTAGAGCTACAAGAGTGGGGTAAAATTGAGTATTACACACAGATGAGAAGCACTATTTATACACGAAGGCCCCCTTTTTTTTTACGAAGTAGCCGGCTTACCAGCTGCGGCGCGAACATTAGCCCAGATAGAGGTCCGGCTAAACTCTACCCTGTTCCAACTCGGCCGTGACACTCATCAGTACGGTTAGAACGTAGATGCGAGTGGGAAAGTTATTGCAGTGAACACCATGCTACCTAACCTAAAAAAAAGATTATTAGAGATAAATCGCCTTCTTGTCAGTGGTGCGGTGTGATTGCTTTCAATGTAATTTTTGTCACGTTCGTAGCGTGTCTCATATTGCTGCGGCGCCTGGTACACGTGTGTATATACATCGCTTTCCAAGGTTTCGCACGCCATGTGTCGTGTAAATCCTTCGCTACGTGCAAAGGTTCATAGCGATGCGCAAGACACACGGCCTTAGGAATATTCCGTGACTCCACATGGGATACTAAAAAAAATTGATTTTTTACGGCACTGCATGCTGCCTCACTCATGTGCTAAGCATATATGAATGCTAGAGTTCAGTGGCGTTTGCATAAACCTCCCGCTAATCATATAACAACAACAAAATGGCCTCTATGCGCCGACCACAGAATAGTTTGGTTAGGTTTGGAAGTAATGCGTGTTTACGCAGTGCAACGCTGTTCTCCAAGATAACACATTTGCATATCTGCATAAAAAGGTTGAATTTTATGTAAGCACGCTTACAAACATATATTTGAATCTTTCTGAGCCATATTAGCTTATGCACTGCATATCAAGGTGTCAGTCGCACGGGGAAGACCTCCGTAGCCTTATGCGTAGAACGAAAACACGTGCTGAAGTTGTAATTTGGGTTGTTTTTAAACACCAATAGAAAGCGACATTCAAAGCAGGCAATAGGTGTACTTGCCGAAAGAAACGTGAAAGCTTTTGATACAGTTGTGTTTCCTTTCTTTTTTTTTGTTCCAAAACAAAAAGAAAAAGCAGCTCGAAAACATTTTTAAGCTCGAAGGGTTGTCAGAGGCGACTACATTACGTGCATTTTCATCTTGCATTTGGGAATCATTCGTCCGTATAGTACGACGTAAATCGAAACTGTCAACGCCAAAACGTCATATCTTGTGCCCTACACTCGAGCAAGCACAACAGTATACAATGTCTGGCAAGACGTTCATATAAGTTACAGAAGCAAATTTTAGGCAAGATCTGCAACCCGAGATTTGCATGTTGCTTTAAGCGCACTGTCAATGCCTGTCGTTGCCCTTACCCATTTTTGCGTTTTTGCGTCTGTAGAGACGAAGTCTCTACAGCGCAATGCGCTGTAGAGACTTCGTCAATTGCGTGCCTGTATGGCCAATGGAATTTGCGTAAAACGGGCAACTACTGCCATTGTGGTTGCAAAACGAACAAATTGTGAAATGACCCCAACCTACATGTAAGGCTTGCCGGCATAGACTAGCATCTCTTCTGCGATTTGCGTTACGTCGCTTACGCGAGGTCTATAGGCCGTCTTTTTTTTTTCTTCTTTATCTAAATAACTGCTCTGGGTAGAGCGAACGTGGCATCAAGGTAAAATGCTGTTATAAATTACAAGAAAATCTAGAAGGCACTCTTGTACCGGACACTGACGTTGTTTTCTTGCGCTGATTTGAACACTGCTGCTTTTCAAAACTAACAAAAGTAAAAGAGGAACAAAGACTCACAAATGCAACAAATTTATCTCCATTCAAGCGCGTCGTTATGAACGTTACTTCTAAAGTTGAGGATTACACTTCCGTGAGGCTAGCGTAAGCAGATCGATCTGCTTTAACGTTGCAGACCAGAGGTTTCAATAGAAATAATACCATAACGGCCGTTGCTCAAAGAAAGTAAACGCTTGTACCGCGCCATTAATGGTGCAGGAGCCTTCGAAGTGGGCAAATGTATCCGACTCAACGCACTCAATGCGATCGAGGAGCACTTTCCTTAATTGGAAGACAACTCCTCGAACTCTTGGAAAAAGAACAGCTTGTTCGTGGTGCCGAGATGTTCAGTCTAAGCCAAATGGCAGACGTGTCGCTATTGTTTTTAAAATGCACTTGTACTGCATGCGCCACGGCGGGTCGATCAAATTGTTCGGGACGTGTACTGAGATGATGCTTCGGCGCTAGACATAGCCGCAGTTCCGGCGGCCAGCTCTACAGGGGCGGCCTTAACACACACGACGCGAATGCGTGGCGTGGCTTCAGCTCTTGAATATATTTGCTTTTTTTCGTGCTGCCTCGCTTCATTTATGTAATGCGCCTAGCAGAGGACTCTCAATGTTGACACGAAAACAAAAGTTCAAAGAACTCTTTTCTCTAATGCGAACGGTAGGTTCATATTTATTTTAGGAGGGACGCAAAACTCTCGCCAGCACTAAGCGTCTGCGCGCAGAGAGGTTGCGTAGACGCTTGAATATGCCGTCACAATAAATCCACTCCAGAACCAGTACAGCGATGACTAGGAGCGCTCCTAAATTATGCAAATTTTTCGTAGTACCCAGCGGTGCTTTGAAACTGTCCGAAATATAAAAAGCATAACATGCGCCGGAAACAAAGAAGAAACAATACTGCCTCAGACGAAGACATGTTATCCTCGTCTGAAAGACTGAGCTCCTTAATTGAGGCTTTCAAACGTAATTAAACTAACCGTAATTGTATATTGCGGAGGTTCGACAATTGATCTGAGCACGTTAGAGAAAATCCAGAGCACAAAAGGTCTCTGATGTTCTTCGGCAGAAAAAGAAATCTTCAGCGTTCAAATCTCCAGAGTGCCGCTTCTGGTCCCGGGAAGCTTCCTGAAATGCGAGCAGCGGAAAGAAATCGCTGAATTATCATCCCGGCATGATTTTTTAATGTAAACGGACGGGGAGGGGGGTGAGATGCTAAATATGGACCACTAATGCGACAAAATATGCCTATGCACAATATTCCAGTTATCGTCGAGGCGACGCGTGTTTCACATGGATCTAACCAGCAGGTTCCCTCAGTGTTGGTTGTTAAAACGCAAAAAGGAAACAGAAAAATAAGGCAGAAAGATTTTTACGCATCTTATTTCCATAACTGCAAATCTTGTTTGATCGCTTTTCCATTTTCGTGAAAAAGAGACAGAGGGAGACAGAGAGAGAGAGAAAAAAAAAACAAGAAGATATTTTTATCAACATCCGGCGGCTTCCCAGCGGGAATCGTGCTTCCTTGTGCGCACCTCCATTTGTACGCAAGCTGCCTTGCAGGCATTATCTCAGTCCACCTACAGATAATGTCTTCTCCCTGTGCGATTTCTTGCCCTTACTCTCTCAGCAATAGTCTCTTACTTTTCTTGCTCCTCTGACCATTGTAAATGAGGGCCATCTGCATGCGTGATAGCAACCACCTCGCTAGTAGACGCCTCGCATTCTTATTTAGGCATTTCTCTTTTACCCCATCGCCTTCGCTTGTTCTCCCCGCCAAGATTACGCATTCTTTTTGTCCGGGTAGCGTTTCCCTATTGCCGGCCTGTTTCGTTATGTTCAGTTTTATTTGATTTTTTTTTTGTAGATGCTTTGCTCTTCAGGCACCCGCGTTAACGAGTCTAGGCGCTCGAGTTCTCTCATTTAAGCTTTATGAGCTGCTCTCCGCTGTTTCCTATTTGAAGTGTGCTGTTGTGGAGTCACTAAGACAAAAGATATGTGTCTTGGCTATTTGGAAAATCCTAGTTTTAAAGAAAGTAAGCAAATGTCCAATCAATGTAATATGAGTAGGCGATAAACAGAGTACAGTAATAAACCGAACAATTAGCCCAATAGCTAGCCGATAACCTTATTGATCCTACATATCTTTATCCTTCCTTTTTTTGGTGTCCCCTTTTAGGTCCTAAAGAAGATACGGCAAGCTCCAGGGAAGGAAGCATTTATGGTGCAGAAACCGCGAGTTTATTCATGGGCCAGTGAACTTAAGGGCCCACTCAAGTCTTCATAGATGCGTGCAGTAATTCGCAAGCTATAGATGCGGCAAGTCATCTCAAACGGGGTTTTACTACACTCGAAACGTGCAACAGCCAAACGAGCTAAATTATATGTACATACATTCGCAGAGAAAACCATGGCGCACTGTTTAAACACTGTAAGTCTTCGCAACTATCGAACGCTCCTATATACTAAATAAGAGACACAATACATCGTCCCCGCCGCTCCACGCTTCCCACTCGTAAGGACAGCAACAAAAGTACATGCTTGTTTGGGTGTGAAATGTGCATGCATAACGGCACATGCCTGCACACTCGGGTACAGGTATATGAGAGCCTATGACTAGTTACTTGAAAGTAAACTTAAAAAAAATCACACAACATGACGATACCCTGTTATCCCAGGGGTATGGGAAATGCTATAATTCAGTGCGCACGTGCGAACATTCAGTGCACACGTATAGGATGAAAGAAAAGCAAAAGTGCACTGAGTTCAGCAGGAAATTGACGTACGCGCTAATGTTGTAGGAATAATATTAGAAATATAAATACTCCCCGAAAACCCCATCGTAATGCCCTGAGGCTTTCGCGTGCGCGAGACTTGAATGGCATCGCTAGCATTAAGAAATGAAAAGTCATTACCTTCCTCCAGTAATTTCATATCCCGTGGCCACTTATTACACTCTTTCCATACATAATTCCGAGGCTTCCAAGTGAGTCAGAGAATGGGCATGTTCACCCGTTTGCAGTTTAAACATTTGGTAGTACAACTAGACAAATAACAGGATCAAGGGGAAATCATATCCAGAACATCAGACAAAGCCAACGATTCTAAACAATGCAAGTCTCACGCTTCCAGTCATGTTTCTCCATTGCGACTTTCGCTTATTGTAACTTGAAACATAGCGCATAGCGCCCCTTTATAAAAACTATCAGTGAAATACGGAATAATGATCCGCGTCAGGTGCAAGGAACTCCTTCAATATTCGTTTCGAATACGGGAATCAGTAAACACTTGAAAGCTCTTCATGTAAATAAAAAGCACTGTGTCTCGGCAAATGCATACGTTACTAAGTAAATAGATAAATAATCGCATAATCAAGACATGCGCTGATGCTGTTACTGCAGGTGTCACAGAAAAATTGTACAACGGTCTAGGTTATATTCAATGGAGAAACCACATCTTATAGGAGTAGTTTAGGTAAGCGAATCAACGGGAGAAATTTATGTAACACAGGTAACCAACTATGTTCCCTGATCGCTACATGAGGGGTTGCCGGTGCAATTATCCGGTAACCCGCAGCGTTCTGGCGCCTCGTAGAACGACAGTGAGACAGAATTGCTCTCGTCGATGGCCCACGCGCTTTTCCTCCGTTCTTACCTCTCGAATGCATCGACGACGCGCCCGTTGCACACGAGAGGACCACCAGCACAGTCAGGGCCGCGGCGGTTCTCGATATCCGTAGGGAACGACGCCGACGGCAGTTCGACGACGTGCGACCACTCATCGATATCGTCGAGCAGCGCAGATATCCACAGGAGGTGGCCACGCTGCGCGCCGCTGACGACAGCGTTCTCATCTCGCCCGGCACAACCAATGGGCCCACGAACTCATCCTCGGGAACCATTCGGGACCGATGTCTCGGTCTAGCCACTTCTTCCGTACTCCTTGCGTCAGCACATCGTGAAATAGAGAGTTACGGAGACACCCCTTACGGCTCCCGAATCAGCGCACAGAGTGATGCACACTCCGAAACGCCAGAGCGTTCCTTTTACTTTCCCCTGGCGCCTGTCGAGCGTTGGGTTAGTCGCAGTCCTCCCTTTATTTATGCCTAGATCACAGTGCGTGTGCGTTCCTTTCTCTGCGTGCCATCCTGTGCCGGCCCTCCATTTGTTGACATTCAGGAATTAGGTCGTGGGCATGTCTGAAGCGTCCAGCCATAGGTCACCGGGTGACCATCGCAGATAACACCGAGGTTCTGAAGAATTTTGAAGTGTTGCACCCACTCAACAACAGAGAACTGAAACGCAGCGGGAGAGATATGATCTTTCAGCTTCGAAAGAAATCCGTTGTGAACCTTCACACCCGGCACAGTGTCAGCTAAGGAAATAAGGTGTTTCAGTGAAACCGCACACAGTAATCCTTAATACGGACAGTGACCGTTTAACAATTCACGAACAGGGTTTGTTCACTTTGTGGGAGCAGCAGCTTCGGCGGTGCTCGAAGCACATCCACTGCGCGCACCCGAAGAAAAAAAAAAGAAAATAAAAGGAGGAGCACTGGTTCCCAGCGGATGTTCTGAGACCGGATAAAGTTGCGTGCAGTATGTGCGCAAGGCGGCACGGACGCGCACACTTCACTGCTTCGGCGGCGCCGTGCGACGTGCCCGTCAGTCGAAAGCGGTGACAGACCCGTTCCTTGCCGGGAGAGCTGAGCTCCGAGGAAGCGCGCGAGCAGCCAACAAAACGAGAAAAGCAGATGCGGCGACTAGCGGCGGCTCCTGCGGATTTCTCTTCTGCGCACGTCGCGAAAATATTCCCGCCGCACGGGGCTCTAGTCCGGGAGCACTGAGCTGGGCTCTCGGGGGCGCGCTTGGACAGAGCGGACGGCCGTGCTGTGCGTTCCCGTCGACTCCTGGGTGGCGAGGATCGATTGGGACCCGGTGTGGAGCTGCCATCTGTCGCTCCGTGGGAGAACTTGGGAGGCAGTGTGGCTGGTCGTGGTGACATACCCGAGACAGAGAGGAAAAAGAAATAAGCATAAAATTGACGGCATTGGTATGAAACAAAAAGCGAGTCATCGGAAGGAATCCTTGAACCATAGCTTTCTGATCACCTACCATTAGTGATTTAATCGAAATGGCTGCTGCCGATTACGCCTCTGACTGCTAGAATATCATTGGCAGAAGGTACACATATTGCTCGAGAATCGTCAGATATGTGTCATATTCCTTGATGCATACACTGCAATGCTTTTTTTTTTTCGGGGGGGGGGGGGGGGGATAGAGCTGGAGCGTTGAGGCCCGTGTGCTGTGCGATGTCAGTGCACGTTAAAGAAACCCAGGTGGTCAAAATTTCCGGAGCCCCACTACGGCGTCTCTCAAAATCGCAGCGTGGTTTTGGGACGTGAAACCTCATAAATCGATCACTTTCTTTTAGAACGGAAAGGCAAATGGACGTAGGATTACAAGGAAGCTAAACTGTTTGTACATTGACGCTGATCCTATATGGCGAGCGGTAATCGTTAGCACTGTATCTATACATCACCATAGCAAATAGTTCGATTGAATTAAGCTGGATTACTTGGAGAGGGGGCCATTGCTATTTGCACTGCTCAGGAAGGTGCTTAAAGCGACTAATTACCATAATCTGAAGGAACTACATGCATGCCCAGTTAATCCGACACAAGCTGTAAAATACGTAGTGACGCACGTGATTTCGCAAGGCACATCCAAGGGAACACACACACACACGCACACACACTCGCACGCACGCACGCGCGCGGTTGCATTTCGTCGAAAGCTTTGATACTTTGCTTCGCCTTCAGAAATGGCACAAGTGAGTGCTACAACGTGAGCCCTCGGCGTCGATTTGCGAGTTTTTATATGTGCCGTAAAATAAGTAGTGGAAAAGTTGCACAGGGAAACCAGATAAATTACTATCCAACATAATTTAAACTTGATATCATTAAAAATTAACATAAATATTTATGCAGTTTTCAGTGTAAAACCACGACAGGTTTATGAAGTACTCTGTTTTGGAGGGTTCCGGAAATGTTCACCTCCAGAGGTTTTTTAACATGCTCTTGCATTGCATGTAGCACACGGACCTCCAGAACTTTGCCTCAATTGAAATACAACCTCGCAACCCAGATGAACATCCAACAGGACAGCTGCTTTGGAGAACACGAGGCCCGTTAAAGTAAGCGGTCCCATATTTAAGAATAAATGTCCTTAATAAAACCAATCGCGAGGGATCACTCTTTCATCAATATGCTGTCAAGAGAATTCCAACACCTTGCCGGCGACGCTCACGTCACGTCGAAAACGATCGTGGAACACAACTACAGTATCGACGACAAGCTTCCACAATTGCCTGTTCCACCTCTCCCCTGTCGCCGGGTGTGAGTAGACTTGATATCAATGGCAAGAAAACGAAGCATATATAGTGAAACAACAGACTCGGACGGCGCGCTCGGCTTGGGTGCTACTCGTACCGTTAATCCCAAGGCACTGCAGAATTGCACGTTGTATTGCATTGCATTGCAGCATTGCACGTTGCAGCATTGCGCATAAATCGATAGACGAAGCCCAGCATGTCGCCGTCGTAGCGCAGTGTCCGGTAAATTTTCTTCGCATTATTTCTGGGAATATGACAATGGTGTCTGCTAAAGGTGCCTTGCAGGTGCTGCACTGACTGTTCATTGCTCGCCTACCTTCAGCGTGGCCCTTCGAATAATTTTGAAAAGCACTACCGATGAAAAATTTTGCTGGTACACTTGAAAATTGCATGACCGTGTTGTTTCAATGTGGACAAATAATGCAAGTGTCCATTATTCGTAATAGGCGAGGCGACAGGTCCCTATTATCAGGCTCTCATGCCGTGTCTAGCAACCAGACGAAATTACAGTGTACGTTTATTTGGTTGCTTTAAAGACCGTTGTGGAGAAGGTGTTACGCGTATAAGGTGTGCGAGCAAGATTACGTATCTGGCACCCCACAGCTCTATGTACACAGCGAAGCAATCAGAGACTTCGCCGAGCCGATCCATACGTGCCTACGTGGTGGTGGTGTTGTGATTCGTAAGGCTGTTTAATCCTTGCCTGCTGCGTAGAATAATAAAACATAAAAGCGTGTGAACCAGTTGCTTATCAAATACAACCTATTAAGGTGTAATGTTTTCGTACATTACGCTAATGGCTACGTGGTCATTACCCGAGAAAAACTATATCTCATGCAGTGTTAAGAAAAGAGCTTTGAAATCTAGATTGGCACTGTAAAAGAGGCAAACGTATTGATAGAAATTGCTGCAGACACTACTTAGTGAAGGCTGTTCGATTTCTTTCTTCCTATCGCTCTACTACAAGACCGGTATTCTACACAGCGGTCAAAGTGCGGGTTAAGTAGCCCCATCTCGAAGTTTGTAAACTCGCTATGGGGTAGGCTGCTATAGTATGGAGCTTCGCAAACCGCTCGCGAGTGCTGACCGTATCTCCCCTCCTGCTAAAGTGAACAAGCCTACCAATTCCAATCTGCGCAAATAAGTAATGGGAGTGATCTCACCACACGCGAAGCGGGAAGCGTGCGGCACTCTTTCCTTACAGAGGGAATGAACCGTGAGCCGACGCACTGTGGCGCCACGTCTGTAATGCGATAAAGGACGAGTACATTTATTTTAGATGCCCATTTGAACGGGCCACAGCGGTGGCGTAGAGATAGGGAAGCCGCCCCTTATGCAGAACGTACTCGGGTCGAATCCATGGTGGCACCCGGAAACCATCGGTTTTCCTAATGGGTGCAGATGTCTCCCGACCACGTTCTCGGCTATTGGTGTTTGCTTCCTCATTTCGAGGGGGCGCCCTACAGAGGCCACGATGTCTGTGCCCTTGTGTCTCTATGTCCACTTAACTGATTATGGGTCACTTGAGACTCCCGTAGAATGGCCGGGTAGTAGCCAACTAAATGATATACGTATTAAAAATTCTTGGTACTTTTAAACTGCGTATTCGTGCAGTGAACTTCGTTCTAAGCGGAAAATTGTGTTGCGCTGCTCCCGCCTTTGCAAGATTAGCGTATGAAAGCAATCCTTAGGCTATTTACGTATACTCTACGTTAAAGGGCTAAAAGTAAATTGAAAACAAAACTTTTTTTTTTCGGCTCCCCAAGGATGCGAATAATTCATCACAGGGTTTTGCGTGAGAAACCCACGATATGAGGGGCGTAGTGCAGGGCTTCGGAGTAATTTTGACCACGCGGGGTTCTTTAACATGCACCTGAATCTCAGTACACGGATGTTTTCCACATTTTGACCCCATCGAAATGCAGCCGACGTGGCCAGGATTCGATCCCCCGAACCCTAGCTTCGCAAATCACACCTAGCGGGTGGTGTGACACATTGCCAATGGATTCATGTGTATTTTGTTTTCACTTTATAAGGATTGCCCCACCGTTTCTAAAACATAAGTCCTTTAGTTAAGGCCAAGCGTAAGCTGAGGGCATTTGTGAAACCATGTTTGTAAGAATCTGCATGAATTACCATTAC
Source organism: Hyalomma asiaticum (assembly GCA_013339685.2). Classification (NCBI taxonomy): domain Eukaryota; kingdom Metazoa; phylum Arthropoda; class Arachnida; order Ixodida; family Ixodidae; genus Hyalomma; species Hyalomma asiaticum. The sequence continues at coordinate 62,112,630 of CM023482.1, forward strand.
CTGTACACGAAAATTTGTCAAGTTAATCATAACTGTTTTCTCGTGTTTTACGTTCCATAACCACGATATGATTATGACAGACGCCGTGGGGGGCTACGGAAATTCCGACTACCGGGGGTTCTTTAACGTGCACTGGCATCGCACAACACACGGGCATCAACATTTCGCCTCTATGAAAAACCAGCAGCCACGACCGGAATTCGATCTCGCGACCTGCGGATCTGCAGCCGAGTCCCATAACCACTGGACCACCTTGAAGGGACCGTCTTGCTTTACGAACATATTCCGATGCAATATTTTGTTCCATCTCTGTAGATGGCCCGGAGCGGTGGTCTAGTGCTATGGCAGTCGACTGCCGATCCTAAATTCGCGGGTTTGAGTCCTTGCCACGGCGGCTGCAGTTCGATGGACGCGAAATCTTGAAGCCTGTGTAATATGTGATGTCAGTACGCGTTAGAAAACTCCAGGTGGTCGAAATTTGTGGAGCCCTCTACTACGGCGTCTTTCATAACCATATCGTTGTTTGAGACCTAAAACTCTAGAAATCAATCAATCAATCAGTCAGCTCTGTACATGTCGCTGGATACTTGTCAATAGTGAACACGAAAGTCTCCGTGGATGCTTTAATACCAGGAACTTCATCTATCCATCCCTGACGCAGCATACTCCTGGGCTCTCTAGTTAGCTGCGTCCACAGAAAGGCTACTGTAGTGGGCTGCGCTTAATGTATACTCTTTCTTAGGAGGACGTCGCAGCCCTGCTTAGGCAAAAGCTCATTGAAAGCTGAATGCCTGCGATGTTTGCAGTGTAAGAAGTACAAAAATCAATCGAAGAGGTAAACGTGTTTGTTAAGGGGATTGAAGTGAGCATAATGTGTTAGAAGAGCCATTCTTGGTCGACTATGTAACGTATTGTCCTATATACGGCTTGTTATTCAAGCAGCACTTTTTGACACACTGCGTAGATGTGAATATAAAAAGGACTAGACGCAAAGCGAACTTTTGCGGACGCAACATCACATAAGTAATATCCTAGAACGACATTGTGTGTCGGGATCAGTTCTGCGTAAAGTATTTTCATTGTGCCATATCAGGAGAGAATACAGCTGCGCCTGTGGTCGCTAAATATCACTAAATAAATATTATTTTATGTCGGGCGAGCACGCACGACATATAAGACAGCGCGCGGGAAATATAGAAAGAGAGAGAAACCGCTACGAGTCCCAGCAGTGAGCTTTTTAAGGCTTCAAATTATGAAGTTCGCTGGAAATTGCGGGAACATTGGAGCTTCTTGGAGTCAACAGTTCCAGCATATTCCTGTATAAAAAAGAGAGAAAACACACTATTACCCAAACCTTTTCCGGGTCCGTGCTTTAAAGTGAGGCGCCAGGGAGCCTCCCTCCCCCCGCCGCCTTTATGGCTAGTATGTGGTGAAGGAAGGTTGCCCATGAGGTGGTACTTGTTTCCCCCAAAGTGGACAACCCTGGCCTCCTATGTAAGCATGTCACGGGAAAGTGAACGGCGTTGAGGTTTATTGGCTCTACGGCAGTTCCATTACGTGCGGGGTAAAGAGGCGAGCCGACAGCGCTGGATGCGCCCGTATCAGGTGTCAGGTCACGAAACATGAATCATATCGCAGCTGGTGGATGCGCTGCAATCTTACCATAGTTAAAGGGGTGCGTTTACTTTATAGTCGTTTTATTTCGCATTCTATTAGGCAAACGATGCCAAAAGACGCATACCTCTCTTGACCAGTCGGCACACACTGAGCGTGCATTCCACCTAGTCAGACATACAATGGACGTTTAGACAAAGTGAAAGGCATAGAGCCCGCCTGGGTCGCACCGATAATTCATCGTGGGCACTAAGATGCGACCGGTTCGTTTATCTTCGCCACGGTAGGCGTAGCGTAAAATGGACACGAACAAAGAAACCAGCGTGCTCGCTTTCCATGCCAGAGGGTGTGAACGAACAAATTCTGTTCTTTCGCAAGAGTGAAGCGGATGTTTGAGCATGCAATTCAGTGCGCACGTCCAAATAGGCAGCATCCCTGCGGAACGGCGACCCTGGATGGGGTTACAAAACGGTTCGCGCAACACTCCCAAACACTTCACGGTTCCGCCTCGCTCGATATACCGCCGGCCGTTGTCGCAGCGCTCGCCACTGTTTCGCCGTCGGAGATACAGCAAGGGCGCGCTTGCAACAGCCGTGGCGGTTTCATTGTCGCCATCAACTGCGCGTCTCAACTGAGAAGTGAATGGAACGCCTTTCCCGCAACACTCCAGCGAGCTAACCGACCCGTGAGAAAGGATGCGACTCATTTAACGGGCGCGAGGAACCGGAGGATTGCTCCTGCTTCTGTGTTTACGCCATTGCAGCCTACCTTAAAGGAGGGTGAGAGCGTTTCGGTCGTAGAAGAGGGATGGGGAAGGAGTGCAGGAAAAAGAATAGAAAAAAAGAAAACTTCTCCGGAGTGTCCTAAAACATCTACGGGTAGACTTAGAGCTCCGCTGCTCATCGCCGTTGCTACTGATATTGTTCCTTAGGCAACGAAGCATGAATGTGCCTTAACAACTCAAGTGCCAAAGTTTCCTTTCGATTTTGAGCATGCTGCGAAGCTGAGGCCGCTGTGCTAACGACGTTTCTAGGAAGATCGTTCTAAGGCATACAGTATTGTGCTTAAAATATCCAGGGAAGGTCGCATAACGTTGGTGATTTCTGAGTAACGTGACAAATTGAGCCAGAACGATCGATCCAGGTTTGTGGATTTCTTTTAAAGTATTCCAGTCATCAACAAAATTCACGGCCGGCGGTCATACAGTGTGTTGCTCATAATTTTCATTTTCCTTGTTCAAAGTTCTCCTTCATCAGGTACCATAAACGACACTCACCTACGAAACGCCATGGACCGTTAGCGGCAGTGGTCGCTCCAACAGTGGCATTGCTTGTAATGACGGTCGTACGGGCGCAGTAAATGCGTCTAATACGCCTCGCATTCAATCAACAACGGCTTTTTTACATCGGCCCCACAAAGATCATAAGACAGAAACCGTAACTCGCAGTAAATTTGTTCTCAAGTACACCATTTACGGCGATTTAGTAAGCGCCCTTTTTTGTAGAAATATTTGGCTGAAAACTCGCCAGGTGGCTCTATACGATGCGATTCCATAACCGCGCTCCTGTAAGTCTCCGTCAGAACCGGCAACGAAAGCATCATTGCCAATAATGCTCGAAGGCAGTTCCAAGGTTAATGTTCGAAGGTAGCGACCATATATTGAGTTCATGAGCTAGACTTGGTCATGCTTTATTGATAAAGCGCTCCGAGTACGTTGCAGGCTCAACGAACAGATGGAAGCAAAAGGAGGGCACTTCATTTCGCATTGTTCCTTCTCCTTCCCATTTGTCTGCGTGCTTTGCGGTATTTATTAGGAACGTCCTTGCGCCAACTAGACCAAATGTTTATAATTTTGCGTGAAATTCAGTTATTGAGAACATATAGAAGGTTCACGGCGGTGGGCTAGTGATAACGGAGATTGAATGCCGACCCGAAGGGTGTGGGTTCGGTCCCGAGCGCGGCAGCCGTATTTTCGATGGAGGCGAAACTGGTAGAGGCCCATGTACTGCGCGTTATTAGTGCACATGAGTCACCCCAGATGGTAAAAATATCCCCGCGCCACTCACTACACGGCAGGCCTCTTAATCATATTGTTGGTTTGCCCCGTAAGACCCCATCAGGTATTTGGTTATGAATGCGGACAAAATGCAGAAACAAACGGTTAGCACCTGTGTTCTTAGCAGTGCCTCTAGTATGAACCCGATAATGTAAATATAGTCGATATATTCTCGAGATTTCACATGTTCTCTGACTAATATCACAGACGAATGTGCAATGTTTTCTCTCTGGCTATATAAAACCGTTGAAACGATAAGTTATTGGCATAAATCTAGCTTCACCTATGTGGTTGCATCATTTGTCGGCTTGTTTAGGAAACCTGCTTTATTCACCAGGCGTGCTAGCGAAGTGGTTAGCATAGGCGATGGCTCACTAGACAGTTGTAGATTCTCACAGAGTAGTTCGATAAAATGAAAAGAAATTAAGTGGCACACATCAGGAAGAACACACGTTGTGATTCTTAATAAACAACACTAAATCGTTGTCGCAAGTGATCATTCACGTAAGCTAAATAAATTTCTATTCAGTAAAGCTTAACATTTGTAAATTGGATTTTTTTCTTCTTGCTGAAAATGACGCATAAATGGCGCATGATGCTTAAAGATTTCCCGCGCAATGAAAGTCCACTTTGTAAAAAATCTCTACTGCTACAGTTGTGATATTGTTCGGCCTCATCTCTGTTTCATGCCGAGTTTCATATGTGCTTTCATGTGCAATGATGGATGGCCAGTTCGGGCACGACTTACAACGAGAGCAAAACTGCCTGGAGAATTTGGTGCATTATCAAGTTCTCGTCTTAGTGGTTCTTGCTTTTAAATGCTTCGCGCTAATTAGGAAGAAAGAGCTCTAACGTCATGGGGCAATTTAGCTTTATCGTTCATTTACAGACTTCATTATATACCGCGGGGTTTTACCCAGCATACCTAAAATCTCTAGCGCAAGGACGGACTGGTTTTCTATCCATTGAATCTGAATGCATTACGTCTTAAATTCTCATATACGGTTGTAATTTTTTTAAATTTCAACATATGGATTTCTCAGTCAAGCGGACAACCAATCTTGCAGCATGAAAACTCGTGGCTACTGGAAGGATAGAACGACGTAAAACGGAAGGGGGGCAACCTCAATGCATGCGTGTAACTTAAGACGAGTTGCGATGCATTGCGCATATTCTGGAATTATAGAAATAGCGGAAGCAATTGATGCTTATAATTCTAAGCCGTTTTCTACTCTATAACGGTTTTTGTCACTATTTCAATTTTGGCCATAAGCATGCACCCTCGAAAGCATAACAATGCATTTAAATTGTAAAGGGCGGCCGTGGTTACAGAACCTCACGTAGCCTACGCCGCGATTAACACTAAAACATAGAACGTGCCCTTGTATCCTCTCACCTGCGTTATCACAGGGAGGGAAAAAGGAAACTTGATGATTTCTAGGGTTTTACGCCTTAAAACCACGATATGAGAGGCGCCGCAGTGGAAGGCTCAAGAACTTTCGACTACGTGCGGTTCTTTAAAGTGTCCTGACATGGCGCAGTACACACGGGCTTCAAACATTTCGCCTACATTAAAGTTCAGCCACCGCGGCTGGGATTCGGTCCCGCGATCTTCGGTTCGGCAGCCGAGTGTCGTAGGCGCTACACCATCGTGGCGGGGCAAACAAAAGGACATTACAAAAGCAGTATAAGAATTAAACGTGAAAGGATAGCGTGTCATGTGAGAACGGCGCCCACGAAACGTGCTTGTCGATCCATACGCAAGACCGTTATGGATTTGTACTCTCTGGAGTATTTATTGCATGCAACCCTTTTGTGACAAGCCCCAGACCATCTTTTTTTTTTTACACTTTCATAGGCAGGCAACGTTGCAGCTCTTGTTGAATATGAAGGCGCCTGTCTGAACTTTTTTTTTTTGCCGTATTGTTGCGCTTTTGTGTTTGTTCACCTTCGCGCTACGGTGTCCATCTGTCCCCCTGCACCGCGTCGTGGACTCGTGGCTCAAGTGATAGTGGATGCATGGATTAATTTTTTTTTTCCGTGTTGAGTCACTTCACGTTTGTGCATGTGGCCAGAGCAGAAAGCAAACCATGGCTTTCTCGAGTTCCTCTAGAGGTGTAGCGCTTGAGCAACTCAAGATAACAAGAATTGAAACAATAATAAACAGCGTGAAACGTTCAGGGGCTGCAGTGGACAGACTCCTAAATCGAACTTATTTTTGAAGTCATATTTTTTTCTTCATGTACGTACGGTTTTTTTGTAATGTCACTAATGCAACTTTCCTTGTGATGGCCCGTTTTTGTTTTTCCTGCGCGAGGAGCACAACCATCATTCTGTCTATGCCTCGTTGGGTTTACTGTCCGCCTGGCATTTTTGATGACTAAGGAATCGATCGGTCTGCATAAATGCATTTCGACAATAAAAAAAAATGACAGAGAGAAATGTTACTTTCGATGACACAGCTGCATGGGAACAACTTCGTTGCTACGATAGCAGCTGAAAAAAGGAGAAACAAAGAAAAGAAAAATGAAGCGTACATGGCGGGTAACTACCGGGTGAAGTAGGAGGCGTGCTGTTATCGCTTATAACAAAGGTCAGAACGTAGACTTGTAGATGCGGCAACATTTGGTGAGAACACGATGAGGTAAATCTGCCGTAGTGCTTCAGCGGTTATGGTGCTGCGGTGGTCGCATCTTCGATGAAGGTGAAAAGGCTGGAAAGCCACGTACTGCGCGTTATTATATTTCGGCCTTCTTAAAACGCCGAAATAGATGACAACGATTATGCCTGCTAGCATAAAAATTCGTTACGTGGAGAATAATTTATGTGTTCTTCAACTTCTGCGTTGAGATTGTGTGTGCAAGGGAACAGTTGAAAAATTGAAGGGAGATTAAGCTTCGCATTTAACAGCTCAACGCGAAATCGTTATCGGGCCCCTTTCTCATTTCCTTCTCATAGAACATTCAATAAAACCAGACTATACTGTATATTGCTCAGTATGTAATGCGACACAGTGCTGCTGAGGAGGCGAGCGCCATCTGTGTGACGTTTACGCAGGTAATCTACCCAGGACAACGCCTATTCTTATAGGTGGCGCAAGTTAACTTCGACACGAACCCTGTGTAGTCGGTTACAACATAGGAAGAACTACAAGCTCCGTGTACAGCAACCGCGGACAATTCGCAAAGTAATATCTTGCTAATAGGCGAGGTATTTCATTAATATGAAATGCTTTTACATCGAATTGTCTCTGCCCATTAAAAAAAGCTACAGCCCTTATCCGGGAACTCACACGAGGACGAACGATGTCAATCGGGTGCTCAAACGAGAACATAGATACGGGCATTGGAACGAGGTCATCCCGGTACGAGAACGCTCGGACAAGCAGTCTAAAGTGACATATGTGTTCAGCGACCAGTACGACTCGGCGAGTAATTCAGCGTGACGACAGTTTCGACGGGCTTTCAAAGCGCATGATCCTTCCGCAAGCGTAGCAACCCTGAATGGAAGCTGAGCGCCAGGCCGAGGGTACGCTTGTGTCAATCTCGTAACCGGCGGGTGACCGGCGGCGCTGGGATTCGAACACATGGCCTTCCGCAGCCGAGGTGGGCGCTCTACCACGAGGCCACGGCTGCGATTAGCGCCGTGCTGGAAAGCGATGATGATGACGCTGGCCGCTAAAGTGTGGAGACGGCGCGAGCCCTCCGTACAAGACCGCGTTACGTACCCTAGTGCCTGCACACACAACACTTATATTGCGTCCAAGTTTTGATTACCGTTTCTCCAGCATACGGCTGAAGCTGTAACTTCCAGTGCAGTGATGTTTTATTTGTTACTTCTTATTGCGATGTCGCGGTGGCAGCGTTTTTATGGAGGTGAAATGTTGAGGCCTTTGCAATGTGCGATGTAGTGCACATGAAAGGAACCCCAGGTGGCCGAAATTGCCGGAGGAATCCACTAAGGCGCCTTCCATAATCACATAATGAGTTTGCGACGTGAAACCGTAGAAATAAAATCGACGGAACATATGGCGACATTTCAAAGGCATGCAGGTCATTGTACGCTGGATTGTCTTTGTAACGTCTTTCTTTGTCCGCGCGCTGTTTATTATGCAACTGTCATTCGATGACAGCGGACTGCGTGTCCCGCGGCGCAGGTTCTCATCTTCGAGTTTTTCCTACGACGTGCACGTGCCTCCGGTGGAAGGAACAACAACTAGAAGTGTGCTCCTGCAAGAGCGCAGACGGAAAGAAGGATAATAAAATAAAGGAAGCGAGGCCAGATAGCCTTGATCTGCCTTGCCTCTGGCCATTCCTTGCTTACATATATCCTATTGGTTACGGGAGAGCCAGTGTGTTTCTTCCAACTTGCCTGTTTACCTTAGCAGAGACAAAGTACTTGTGTATTGAAAAAAGAACGAAAAATAAATAAACACAGCTCGTACGACTATCTTTGCAGCTGTGAAAGGCAGGCAGAAGGAAAATACTTATTCTTAGGTTGAGAATGACTACAAAGGTAAAAGATGGAAAGACATCTCTAGTTCGACGAACTTCCCAAGTAAGCGCCAACGACATAGTTGTGTCGTTCAACTTTCTCGCAGCCGTAAAATATCTCAAAAGTAACGAATCTCGCGAGTTGTAGGCTTCCCTGGGGGGAGTGAAAAAGCAGCGCTGGCTTTTTATCTCAACTGATCGAGAGTGTTTCAAGTGGCATTATTACAACTTTGCTTTTTCGTCCTTTTTTTTTTAGTGTGTGTGCGCGTGATCGTGAACCCGCATGTAGCGTGAGATAGTGTTTCAACGGCTGACTTTATAGCGCTTGGCTTGGCCAGTAAGTGGATTCAGGGGAAGAAACATCACACAGTGAGAGTAACGGGAGACAGAAGCCGCCCAGATCTCACGAAGGCACCTCGAGAACGTTGCATTACTTCAAACCCTGCTTTATGCGGCTTTATCAGAGTTGATCCTCGGACGCCCTCCAAGTGCTTGCAGTTCCGTGCACCCAGGTTACCGTACAGAAACCGTCTGAACTGTTTACGCAATCGGTGAAGAAATACTGCAGAGAGTCAAAGTATACTAAAGAAAAAGCGTTACACTTGGTTCCACTGTTTCTGATGTTCGCGCCTTGTCTATAGCTGGCTACATCCACAGAACTCTCCGAAGGATGTTCGCTTTGAAATACCCTTTTTTCCATGACGTAAGGTAAAGGACCGGTATACCTAACTTGGAAAAGCTCGTATGAATATATGCGTTGGCTGGAGACATTAAAATAATAAAGAATAAGATATAGCAGACAAAACTTGGTTACTCGCGTAGGCTGTGATATGGTTGCATGGTAAACAGAGAAAGTGAGATTACGGTTACGTATGAGACTCTGAAATGTCGCCAGTGCGTCGGCTTTCGCTTCAGCAGGTGAACAGAGCGCAGGTTTATTTCTGCTGGCTGCTCTATCCTGCGTTTCGTAATACAAGACAAAGACTGAGTTATGCGGCCGTCTGCGCGGGTACGTTGTCACCTCCTACGCCATATCCACGGGCGTTAGCAAATGACTTATTTATTGCATGTCTGACCTTTCTGAACCTGCACGGTTAGCGAATCGTGAACTTATCCTTGTGACTTGGCCAGTGACTATCAATGTGTCGTGCCTCTCGGTGAAAGAATACAATAGAGAGAAGCTTTAACCGACGAAATGGCCCCTTGATTCATTCTGTGGCACTATTTATTCATTACAAGTACAGAGATCATGTTTGAGCAAGATTTATTGGCAGAACTGTGCATCGATGTCCCTCTTAGTGGACATACGCAACGATAGCTAGCATTTCAAACATGCAGTTTTGTCTTAATCAAGGACAATATATATTCGTTTTAAACAATGCAGTAGGAATATGTGAGTCATTGCCATGTTAGAGGCACTGTGACTTCATATACTGGCGTATCGCTCGTTTTAAGCGGCCTTGTTTAATTCAATGTTATCACCTGTGTATTCGCGGTCGTCGACATTCGCTGGCTGACAATCCCATGGTCGCCGCTTTCGTTGTCTTTGATATATTCGATGAATGATGGTGTCCTTAAGCTTTCGGTTTTCGCTAGCAGTTGCTGGAGGTCGCGACGCAGCAGTTTGCCTAATTCTTTATCCATCTCGTACGATCTGTGCTACTCATACCACATGACTTTGGTGTTTTGTGTTATATAGGACTCAGCGTAGTCGGAGGAATTGTTTTTGACGCAAAGGCGCCAGGGGAAGCGTCAGCTGATTCACTATTCGGCACCGACCCGATAGACACCCCAGTGAAGTCATGTAATGATGTAAAAAGCCACATAATCACAAATTATGTTCTCCCGGGGATCTGCCACTCTGCAAGGAGCAGTACTCGTAGCTGAACAATCCAAAACAGTAGCGGTCCCTTCCCTGGCTTGTTTTTAACAAGATGTTTTATGCCATTATCTTTCAAACACTTCTGTAATAGGAGTGACGTTAGAAAGAGGGCACACAGATAGCTCACAAAGAAATACAGTAGACAAACTTTCCCTCAACTACCCGATAACGGACCCAAGCTCCCGTCTCTGCGGCTCTCTATCATAATAGCCTGGTGCATTGAAGCCAAAATCACTAATGCTTTTCTTTAACATTTCTCCCAGTTGAAAATGCGGATGGGGTACCGTATGTTCTATTGGTGTCACTGGGCCTTCAGAGTACATGACCGTCAACAAATGTTGTTGCGCTATGCCGATACTGACTCACTTTGCTTAGACACTTGGTAGGCATGTGTGCGAGCGCAGGAAACGGCTGTGGCGCATTTTCTTAAGTGTCATGGCGCATAATGTTTCGCTTGGCCACCCCTCCAAGGCGGAGCATGCATGGGAGCTGTGTATTTCTCGCCTAATACAGCTGTTCCAAGAAAGAATTCCTTCTATAGGTTTGTATGGCTCTAGTGAGATTCCCTGTACCTTATTGTTTGGAGCGATGTCTTCGTCACTTCTGTTTCTTTGATGATGCAAGAATAGAAAGTGAGCCGAGGTGTGGGAAGCTAGCAGGGTAGAGGGGCCTGAAGCGGGTGACTATGCAGCGCAAGAACTTTTTACCAAAGATGCGAAGTGTCAAGGAACGAACGTCGGGAGGCAGGGACAAAAGTATGAACTTTTTTTTTCGCACTTAGAATATGCTCTGGCGAATCCAGAGGCAATTGAAACCTTTCTTTCTTTTCTTTTTGTCCGAGCAGCGTTAGCACGTCTTCCCGAGTGTCTGTTTGCTCGTAAAGATACGTTGCATGCGTTACTCCTAGGTACCGCCAACGGGTACCAAACTAAAAAGGTTGCCGGAATTCTCGAGGAAGTGTAAACAGAAAGGTGTCTGAGAGTCTCATGCTGCATGTCGCTCTTCTTGTGTTTGCAAAAGTACTTAATTTAATGTTCGGGATTCCGCTGCAAAAGTTTGAACGTTATGATGTCAGAAAGGAACCGGAGTACAGAACGAGAGCTAAGAGATACGGGCACTACAAAGCCAGTTTATTATTATACTTGATGCATTCCTGAAGACAATACTTAATACTACTTTAGGAGCAAAAATGAAGAACACTTTTTCAGCGGGAAGCAGTAACTTCACTTTATTTGCGTAAGTAATACAGTAAACCATAACAACAGCAAGGACGAAGCGAAGATATATAGATAGTGACAAGCTCTAGAAAAACGCTGTCACGTGTAGTAGCGGTTCGGTGAAACATAATTCTAAAAATACAACGCCTATTCGGTATCATGCACGAGCCACGATTCACGCTTCAAATGACTTCAAGGAGGTTATTATGTCCACCTAACAACGGCAAAATGGGCTAAGCGATACGTAATTCTTCGTGCTTTATCTGTGGTGCGAAATAAAACCTTGGTTTTATAAGAAAAATGCTGGTGAGAATGTGCCGCTCGCGACTGCTATTACAGTGCTGCTGTCGCAGCACTCCTTGAAAGATATTTTTTGAAAATATAGCAATGGTAGCACTCACTACCTTTATGAGAACATTAGCATGTTCCTCTAAAAATTACAACTATGGAAACAAATGGGAAGTAACAAACATCGTTACTAATTAAGGTGGCGAGGTTAGTAAGCCTTACTACTTTCGCACTTGACGGGCTTGTAAACATTCCTACTTGCAGCGGCAATAGTATATGCTCCCGTAGTTGGGAAGGTCTCAGGGGGATTTTAACTATAATTATCTTCGTCATGTTAGAATAACCGTTCCGTGCTACATCATGGAACAACTACACCGAAGCCGTAAATTATAACAACCTGGACATGAAACATAATTCGCTTTATAGATCGGTGGCTTTTCATAGACGGAGGGTCTGCACCCTGAAATAGCCGTAGAAAACGGTAAACCTGCCGCTAGAATGCATGTGTCGTAGAAGCCATCATATTCTTTGTTCGTGTGGTTGTGATTGTTCTCCTTTATGGATCGTACCCGTCTTTACATACAGGGCCACATAAACATGTTAGCGGACTGTGCACTGGCCAGGGCAATAACATGAAATCATAGGTGATTGTTAATCAACGTATAAGACATAATTGGTCATTACTAATTAGTGTAACAGGACAGTGTCGTGCCATTTCAGTCGACTTGACATCGCAACGAAAACGGCACGTACTAACCGAATCGGGGCAAACCAAAGTGTAACATTGCTGAAACATTGCCAACATTGTAAGCAGCAAGTGTCATGGTGGAGATGTTACTAACTAGGCTGCTATTTCCTGCAGTCACTTCGTATCCAATGGATGTCGGGCAAAAATGTATAACCTGAAAGTTAGTGAGTAGCCCTGTTTATTCTTTACAAATCTGACTAGAATGGCTCCCACTGAAATCCAAAATGATTAATTTGACTATGCTTAACTTAAGCCACTAAAGTACTCTTTGCGCAAAGGCATATACCTTTGTTTTTTATTTATTATCAGCCTCATTTATGTATGTACATAAATGAGACTGATATTGAATAAGAAACAAAATTTTATATTTCAACACGAGAGCCTTCATTATTACCCAGGAAATGTACCCGGAAATATTCTTGTCAATGTCTTCGAGAAAAACGCGAAAACATTCTTTCTCGAATGTCTCAAGAAAGTGCGGATATGGGTGTCTCACCCCAAAAATCTAGGGAAAAAAATGGTTCTTTCGCGTGCAAGCTGTGTCTTTAGGCGACAGTAGAGAAGTGAGGAATGCGAAAAGTTCCTTGTCGCGAAACCGACAACGCCACCACAGCGCATCGCTCCATCACTTTGTAATCTAATTTTTTCCACGTGTCCTGGAAGGTAATTACATTTCTTTCGGCGCATTGAATTAGGCGCTGGGCAGCGCCGCTGCCCAGGACTTCATACGGCACACCGTCTACGAACATCCTCTCTCCGCGCTTCTCTGCATGCCACTGCCGACTGTCTGGAAGTACTCCGCCAACCCAGTGCAAAGCCGCAATGAACAACTAAGCAAGAACGCTGCTGGAAAAGTATGCCTGGCACTTAAATAGCTTTGAATCCCACTTCCTTGCACCTGGCTACATTTACTGCATTTGTAGTTGGCAGAAGAAATAGAAGAAAGGAAACGCCCAGACGAGGACACGCAATGACGTATGATAACAGAAAAAGAACTAACTAGATCAGGAGCCTGTACGACGTACCAGGAACCGCTGATGGGCTGAACCGGAAATTTATTCATGCAGAATAAGAATAAATTGCCGGTTCTCCAGCGGCCAGCATAAAAATAAAATGCTCTTAGCACTACCGGGACGCACAGCAGTCGATGCTTGTGCCCGACAAGAGTGACTCAGTGTAACCTAGTTTGGTTTCGTTTGAAAGCAGCCCGCCTGGTTCGCTTATAACCCAAGAAATCTCGTATACATATTGCGTGTGAAATGAAGTATTCAAAGCATTTTGCTTCTGCTTTTCATGATGTAATATTTATTATACCCGTCCTTCATTTGCAGATGCGCCGGAGCGTTCGGCGGCTGCTCGCCTGGTGTTGCGCGTGTTAGTGCAGTGGATATATGTGGGTCATTCCACGCCAACTATCTCGGTCTTGGCGCTCTACCATGAGTGATTTCTTAGCAAGATATTGAGGATTATCTATTCAAAGCAGGCAGTCTTCCTGCAGAAGATTTTATCAAAAAGAAGAAAAAAAATCAGCACGGTTAGGAGCATGTGAACGTTTATAACTTATAAAGGTTGAAGCTACGAATAAAAAAATGCACTGTCAAAAAAAAAGGAAGCTTGCTCTGCTGGAATGTGGTGAGAGGGCAGTTTTCTCTTGAGATGGTTGATAAGTTTTTCACATTTAATAATTTTATCTATCTCTACATTTCGATGAGCTTTCTGTACGAACGTAAATATGCAATATTTGGTCCACATTGAGAATTTTATATAAAAGGCTAACTTTCCCTGAACGCTTTATTGTACGGCAAATAATTGGCCGCAATTCCTACTCAAAGCGAACAATAAGTTGGAAATAATGTAACGCGAAATCGTCTGCACAGCTGGTGACAAAAATGTAAAAAAAGTTAAGTTTACCTGATGCGTAGTCGTATGTCTTGCATTGGAACGTACGGTCGCTGCAGAAGCGCACAAAATAATGCATCCTCATTTCGCAGAGCATATGAATGGTTATCCGAAGGTCATAGCTCAGTACGTAGAGAAGGTAGCTGTGTAGTGCCGTCCACCCAATTTGTTTCCTTATATTCCTCAAGTATTGCGCTACAGTTAAAAACTACAATGATACCTCTTGTGCTTTACATGCTTTCCTTAGGTTCTTTGTAACAAATTAACGCACCCTTCTCCCCGCTCTCAATATCTCAATATATATATATATATATATATATATATATATATATATATATATATATATATATATATATATTATATATATATATATATATATATATATATATATATATATATATATATATATATACCCCTCTGGTTGTTGACTTTCCACGGAAGGCCTTTACTTTCTCTGCCGCGAAGCAGAATGAAACATGGAGTTCTATGTGGCGCAAGACAGTAGCGACCGCTTACGCAACATGTTAGCTGACATCGATGAACAGCAGGGGCATGCTGAACAAGCGGTTCCGCGTGCTCCACAAACACTGCCCCGTTTTATAGGAATGGAGCAAAAACCTTGAAATGGTGCTAGGGCTGAGAAGGACAATATGGTCAATATGCTTAGAAATTATGGACATAAAGACCCCATGCACGCAGAATTCTCGTTCAATAAACAAGAAATGTCATATAAGCAGACATAAGATTGAACAGTGCCTAGCAAGTTAATAAGGTATGAATCGACTGATTTAGAAGTCATACATGTGGGTCTCGAAATATAGTACCAGAGAGAATATGCGTGTTCTACTTAAATAAAGTTTTGTTTCTTTGAGGACACGATATATATTTCTACTCGATAGCGAAGAAATCTGGTCACTAAATAATGAAGAGCAAGACAACGCGTAGAAATCAAGTTAGACCTCGGCTTGATTGTACAAGAATATGTTGTGAGCGTTGTAAATATATAATTGGTTCTTCCAAATTACCAGTGTTAAAGGAAAGAAAATTCTTGTCACAACTAATCACAACGCCTCGCTTCGCGAGTTTGCTTCCGAAACGTCGTCAGAAGACTTGCCCATCTAGAGCCCTTTCTGCCGTTATTTCTATAGCTACATGTTTTTACGTATTGCTCATTTTTATGAAGTCCAGCTGACATTATGCGCCTGTGTTGGCTTGTCATTCCGTGTACTTATGTTATTATATGGCGTATGCTTTATTGAACGCTAGAATAGCTTGGTTATCAGGCATGTTTTCTCTTCTTTGGCGTTGAAAACACTCAGTGTTGTAACTCCGGGAAAAGAAAAAAGACATAGCAGGCCTTGAGAAGCGAGAGAGGACACTCCGGCACTGGCGCTCGTGTTTATCAAAACGTTGAGAGAATAGCAAGTGCTGAAGAAACGCTCACGTTCGACGTGTAACGTGTTCCATGAAATCTTGCTTTTTTGTTTATTTCGGCAGGCTGAAGCCGAAATAAACAAACAAGTTCGTGTATGTTCTTAGAATTTAAGTTCCCGGAGCTCCAGCATATTGAAGAGGTGAGGTGACATGCAGTATGTACTTATAACGCAAAGTCCTTGACAGGCAAGCGCCAGGACGTCCTTAGCGGAATTGTCAGAGAGGTCAACACATTCGACTGACGTGCCGCCCTTAAAGATGTTGTCATTGGATGATCAGTTTGGCATGGAGGAATATAGACCTTGGCTCGACTGTACAGCAATGTCCTGTAATGAAACCTCAAAGAAAAAAGCTGCCATATTGCTGCTCTCCCTCGGTATGTCTCTGTATAGTTTAGTTTAGACAATCTCATATTAACCAAGCTTGTCTAAGACAATACTGAAGCCCACCGTTATCAGCTGAATAAGCTTTTAGATTGGGTACACCAGCGCCGTTTTTGGCATCGTTATTACACGTACACTTCCGTGGATATATGTCTAAACTCAATTAATTATCTGATGATTTGTTCACAGCAATATATATTTTAATACGGTACCTCCCGAACTTACGTTCTTTGCTCTATTAATCATGTTGTAAATATTGACACCTAAGTACAAGCCTATTCTCGTAGGCCTTGGTGATAAGTTCCCTAACAATCCGTGCGATGTTGTCAGTTACGTGAAAACGCCGTTAAAGTTTTCTTACACATTGCTTTAAGCATTCATGTGTTTTTAAGATTACCAGTGAGCATCGGCGTTCCCTCCTATTTATCGGAGAACGATTACCCAGAAGATGTTTGGAATTAGTAAAAACGGCTGGCTCAGAAGCTTCGTCTGCAGAAGACGCCAGTGCCGCCAGAACCACGGTGAAATTGACGGATGTTCTGTGTGCGCAACATCGTTTGCATAAGGTTCGCTTCATTGACGCGGCGGAGCTTTCTGTGCTCCGTAACACAAAACACACTAACCTGCCATTTATTAGTCGGTTTCTGTGTCGACAGATGGCGCGACAATCTGCTAACCTCCGCCGTTTTGGCACTTGGCGTGTCTGGATTTTGATACATGGGACCTATGGGGAGTTTCGTAACAGGTATGATTGAAGAACTCTGGGTTGCAACGGGAAAGCCGTTATAAGAAATATATTGTTCATGTTATCATTGGCTTATACAAGACCAGTCTACAATCTTAACTGTACAATCTGGTTAACTCGACAATAATGTTGACGGTCAAACCCAGAGGGATTTGCAAGAAGAACAGTGTTGTGTTCAAGCGGCCCCTTAGACGTGGCCACGCGCTTCCCAGCATTTCGAAGCTGCCGCACGAATGACAGCCGTACAGGCGCATGACTGCTAGAAGATGAAGCGTCTAATGATACGTTGGCACAATTTTTCCACACAGGCCTTAAGACTGACGTTTGGAAATACCATACATCGTCGAAGCAAGTGGTTCTCCGGGAGCACGTAGAAACGGAAAGTATTTTTGCAAGAATGGCTTAATATCATTAACGCATGCAATCGACCTGGAAAGCATCGCCAAGCCTATCGCCTTAGGATATTTGTACCAGGATAGGCTGCACCAAGTGTGCCTGTGGATTGAGGACGAAATAATTCTGTCGAAGCTTTGTGAAGAGCTGCTACTTTTGCCAACGAGTACTGCTCGCAGAGCCAAGACAGTTCGGAAAAGTCGCGAGTGAAGCACTGCACACCCTTGCTACGGCTTAAATGGCACAGCCATGCTTAAAACGAACCGCAAACGGGAAGATCGGCCTTCATGCCCAGGCGCCACGGCGGCCTGCGCAGCCTTGCTTGACCCACGTGGTGATTGTGCGTGTGTGAAGCGTATGAACTGTGCGCTTGCGCTCCTCTCTCTTCCATTATTGGTCCACCCCTCTCCACCAATAATGAGCCCGGATGGCGATGTGATGTCTACGGCGCGTCAGCCTGTCCTGGCCAGGCTCTCTACCGCGACTGATGCTTGGGGGCGAGATACCTGTGACTACGAAAGGGCTCAAGGAAAACGGGTTATGCCCCTGCGCACCCGGTTGTCACTTTTTGCCCGAGTGCGCTGCTGCGCGCATGCACAGCACATGTTGAACGTTATTATACTGTTCATTTGAGCGCCCCACGCAGCAGTAGCGATGTATTAAACTTCTGTTTGTGTCTACGTCCCGGTTGTCGTTACTGCCGACCTTCTCCGATGGTCAAGCTGGTTTGCGCTCCAAACAGACGCTACAGACAGGAACCACCCCACGTTACCCGAACTCGCGTACAGAAATTTGCACTAAAACGAAGCAGCAGTAATTAGGCGAAAGAAGAAGACGTTGCAGCAGAGGCAACAATGATCGAGAAATAGGATCGTGAATACGACGATATTGAGGGAAAAAATTCGCTGGTATTCGTTCAGTTCCCCACCATCGGCAGCTCAAATTGTGCGCTTTAATCCTCAATGGTTAAGTTCAAATCCAGCTAAAATCAAGGTGATGCAGTTCCACTTCACGTGAAAGCTGGGGAAGTGCGGAACAGTGGTTCGTCGGCGTTTCCGGCAGGAACACACGGATCGCCGATCAGCACCTTGGCCTATGGATAGCCAAGGCGTCGGCGCCAGTCTTCCGTGGGCGAGCGGCGGCTGTTAATTAGTGCGCATTTGCTCACTTGGTGTCTATCGCAGAAAAGAGCTTTCGGAAGCGCGCCAACTGCGTTTCTCTACCGCACAGCATGCGCTGGAGAGCCAATGGAGGGAGGAGAAATCGCGCGTTTGTAAGGCGACGTCTCTTGCACAGGGCTGGCATCAACCTGGCGTGTCAGAAGCAAATTCAACGAATTTATGTTCCTGTCTTGTAAATTATTCTGAATCATGTTAGTTTAGTTTGAATCGGTTTTGATCAATTATGCATTTGTTTTGACACTGTTTTCATCACTTGTTTTTGAGCGTGGGCACAACAACATATCACAGTAGACTCCGGGAGCCCGGGGCCCCCCAATGTGATGCGCATCTATAATACGGTGACTATCGTGTCACAAGATTGTCGAACCCGGCCACACTTGAGTAGGATGCAGGCGACCAATTGTATCACTTAGTTTCCTAACAGTGGACGGTGATTACCTGCTGCTTTACTCATGCGATATAACCACAAGCACCATCATATGCAAATTCCTACGAGATACAAGAGTAAATTCAACACCGTGCAATGTTCATTTGTCAGCGCCATACATTTTTGAGAGTTTCATGTGTGTCGGTGATTATAAAATGAGAATAAGTGCTAATTTGTAATGAAATATGTGACATTTAACGCAACCCGACAAGCACAAGACAGACGACACAACGCAAACGCTTACTTTCAATTGGATTTATTGGCAAAAGGACACGCACATTTTAAACGACAAAGTGAAGCGTGGGAAATAATGATAGTGATGTCAGAAGCATGACGCCAAGCCAACAAACTAGAACATGGTACTTCCATGCAAGCAAGTGAAGCCAGAAATCATCGTCCTTAGTTTTTCTTTGCATTCGAAAACGTGATAGCCGGATATGAGTGATAAAACTTGGCATCAGAGAGAGAAAGGGAGGGAATGGTGGAGTCTTACTACGGGATTTTTAATATGCTAAGCTTCTAAGCTGATGCGCGCGGTCTCGTCAATACTTCATCCAAGCCCGGTTTGAAATGACGATGATACTAGGAAAATTTTTGTAAGAAATAGCGACACTGGACATACATGACACTTCTGATGTAAAGTATGGCCATTTGCACAAATATATGATCGTAATAGTAAAACAATCTAACATACAATGGCACACAGTATGACTGACCGACAAACTATCGTAACCGCTCACTGCAGTACAAATTGAGATGCCGTGCAACAGCTGTTCGTAACCCAATTCATGAACTTCTTCGCACATGCCTAGGCTCCTACGCACTTAATGCCGTGAACTCACCTTCAGCCTGGCCTTGAGTAAGTTGTGGAGGGAAAGAACGCGATATTGCTCTATTCGCTTATGGGACGCTTTCAGCATGTGAAAAATGAACGCGGCATTTCCAGATTAAGATAAACCTCAGATAGCTAGAAAGGGAATGTACTTAACCTTAGATAGATAGATAGATAGATAGATAGATAGATAGATAGATAGATAGATAGATAGATAGATAGATAGATAGATAGTGATAGATAGATAGATCCATTTCTGCAAAGAGAGAAATGGATTACAGTGCATGATACAATATATGCAGCTGAAAAAAGGAACGCAATGCCCATATAGTGTTATCGTGACTCCTGAAAGTATCTGGAAGAAGGCGACAGGACGTTTTGTTCACGCAAGCAATAATTGAATGGCCGTCTCCACTACTTGCTGGCCAAAGACAGGGAACAATAGAAAGACAAAGAAAAGACACTAATTCATCGAGAATGATGAAAGGAGGAATGTTCGCAGCTGGCGTCACCTTTCTGAGAACCAAGCGAGGATACTTAACGAGTATTCATGTCAAAACATTGGCTTTAGCGCAACACATCCATCAGATCCCCATCGTACAGGCTGGCCTGCGCGAACACTATAACAGCTTGATACTGTGCGCGTACACTAGAGACCCTCTTTTTACTCTGTTTTTACGTTTGAACACAATTGTAGGCACGTTTTTTTAGCGTTCTCTCCTACGGAAAACACACGAGAAGCACACAGATACAGCATGTGCACGCAAACAGACAGCACCACCATACTTATACATTACACATGCAGTCAACTCACATGGCATTTAAACATTCAAGGCAAACGCGGGTTTCCAACAATATTCATGTTTCCTCGGGATAAAACGTTTCTTTTATTGTTGTCTCTGCTTCTTGTTTTTGCTAGTTTCTCGTAAATTGCTAGTCGTCGACACCTATTTTCGCAGCTGCCAAATAAAGGCATTTTAACACTGATGGTGCTCTCTTGAGGCTGATGAGACATCTCTGATTAAAAGAGCCCACGGGCGGGAAGCTGAAATAATAAGATGGTCAAAACTAGCAGAAGGGAGAATAAATGGTTGAAACGAGGAATAAGAGCCGTCAGCAACGGGAAACTACGTTGAAATATGACAAATGGGCAGTCTTTGCTTCGCCACGGTTCGGATAATCAACATCGTGCCGTAATAGCCAAAAATAATGTAGTGCTGTTACAACCCGATCAAAGATTTTGTACATTTACTGGCTTTTCATTTCTTCACACTTCTCGAAACATACTTGCCAGAAATAAATGTCACAGCAAACGTCCAAGAACAGTAAAAGAGCCTTTGAGAAATTATTGTAAAAGGGCAAAAAAAAAAAGAGAAAGGTTCGACCGCACAAACTTATTCAGCACATTCAGGCTTCAAATATAAAGCGACTATGTACGAAATAAATGCTCGAAGCCATTTTGAACTGCGTAATGTACAAGTAAAAAGTGTCCCTAGGTCCATTAACGATCCCATTAGAGCATGACCTCAGGGTCGTTACATCTGGGGACACTTTGCGCCGGAAACGAACGCCGTGATTCATTAGAGCGTCTTGGTACGGAGCATTTATATTCGTGGCATGGTGTCTCAAAAAAATAAAGAAAAACAAAGGGAAAGGAGAAAGAAGAAGACATTTGTGTTTCCAAAAAAGAAAAACAAAGCAAAACAAGGAACGCACGAACACCTTGGGTACGCCTGGGAGAAACTTGATAATTAGGCACTTGATTTTATTTCCGTATTTTCCAGGAAGAAATCGTCGAGGCCTTCTCATTCCTCACGTTCATCGTACGGGCTGATACATATCGCCGTTTGCAATATCTGCATTCTGGTATCATCGCACCATGCTTCAGTTTTTGTATTAAGTTCGCTCCTCACGAGAAGTGCCTAGTTTCTTTTCTCAGCTTACAATACGGTTTTAAGTTTTTCTCTAACGACAGAGGCCACTTACAAACATACACAACAAAATACTTCCAAAAAATAAATAGAAGGGTCGATCAGACGGTTATCCTTTCGCTACCCTAGGTAAGCGTAAAAGAAGGCAGACTTAAGGGGAAATAAGAGTGAAGGAATCCACGTTCTGTTCGAAATCATTGTATATAGAGGAGGTGGCTGGTGCATTACCGGTTTTGTGTGAAGAATTGTGTGATACGCGCTCGTTCCTGCATTCTAGTTCCTGTCAAGTTTATGCCGAGTTATCCCACTCTGTAACTTTCATCAGTGAAGCTTCGCAGAATGTGTTGTATTACGCTGCCGCTTGCGTGACGTTCTGAAAATCTTAATTCGTCCATACGGTAGACCCAAAGCAATTAACGCTTACAGTTAAGAAGCGACAGCTGACCCATTCGTTGGTTGCATTCCTGCGTGAGTCTACTGAAAATTAGGGGTTTGCGAATATTCGAATGTATCGAATCTTCGGCGACTCTTACATTTTCAATATTTCTATCAGATTTGAGTATCACGCATTCCAAATTTGCGAAGATTCGACGTGATTCGAATATCTGGAAAGACTAAACAAACGATCCGTCGGTAACGGCGGCGGCGGAAGTGTGTCCTCTTTCATTCTGCCATTTGCAGCCCGATCCGACACGAAGCGCGCCGCTGTCTTCGAAGCCTCTTGTCCGCACTGACGTCACCAACTTTTATTCATCTTGGCTATGCTGGTCGCACTCGTGACGGTCAAGCTAATCCAGCTCACATAGGCGGTGACGGTGGTGGCTGAAGAACGTCCTCTTTCATGTTGGTGAACACATGTTCTTTCCGAAGAACTTGTCTTACCCTATATTACTGCTGCCGTCACCTCCGTTGCCGCCGTGTTGCCTGATATACTGTACTGTTTTTGGTGTCAAGCGCTCTGGCATTTTGGTACTCTTTGCACTATGTCTAGACCTGGTGTTCCCATGAAGAGACAATGCCGTTACTGCAGCGACTGCCTTCCTGCAGCTGGACGCTTCATGAAATGTTCCGAATGTGAGTACGGCTATACCATCTCGGTGACTGCTCTGGCTGCAGTGAAGCAGCACATTAAAAGAAAAGCAAGAATGGGCGTAGGGCGTTGCCATACGCGGTGTGCAGATGACCAACATAAGGACAGGTGATGGATCCCGGCCTCTTGGTCTTCTTGGGAGAGATAACTCGCAAATTAGATAAGCTTACTAGCTTGCCACAGGGGCTTAATGAACTAAAGGCTCCGATTCATTTAATGTCTCAAAAATACGATGATATACTGAGTCGTCGAGTCGCCCATTAAAAATAACTAACCAGCTCAATGAAAAAAGCCTTTAAACTCGAAGATAATGCAAACCCAAGCGTGATTCAGCCACTCAAAGCATCTGTAGACGATCTTGAATAGCGCAGCACGAAACTTAACGTCGAAGTGCTTAGAATACCAGTAACCGATAACGAAAATCTCATCACACCGCGAAGGAAAGCAGCAAAATCGGTGAGCACCTAACCGCTAGTTGTGTCGAAGTGGTACATAAGTTGCTTTCGCGGCAAGGCAAGGTATTTGGCACCATGGTCCGATTTTCCCAGCTCTCTCGGCGAGACAGGTGGATCGAAAAGCTCGCAGTGTTACGAAACATGCGCTCTGACGTTTCATTCCGTGAAAACATGACCGTACAGAACCGGAAACTGCTTGGTGACGTGAGAGAGTGAGCGAACGCGAATGTTATCGCTTCGCATGGCATGCGAACGGGAAAATTCTTGTACTAAAGAAACAGAACGAATCTGCGGTTTTCATGCACTGCACGAACGGCCTTGATAAACTGTTTCTCTAGATTCGATAGCTTCATGCGAAGCCACGGTTTGAACTGCTATGGCTGCATACATCTGGTAGAAAAAGATAGATTAACTTGGCTGCTTTCTTCGTGGAACAGAATGTTGATTCGGTGTTGTCATGTCTTCTGAAACGTTGTTTGCATCGGAAGATTATGTGTGTAATGTCCTTGGTCAAAAATCCTTTTACATGCATCGCCGTGATGGATGAGGTGGGGCGGAGGTGTTTCAGTGCTCGTTTCACATGTATTTAACTCTGTGCTTATTTCTGAATTCCGTTCCAGTAATAAGCACTATTACGCTGTCGTAGTCAAATGCAGCAATGTTTGTTTTTTTCCCTACCACCCGAAATCCGGAAATAATTTGTTGCTTTATCGTACCTAGATTCTCTTAGAATATGTTAACGATAACAGTTATCGAATAGTCATTAGAGGTGGCTTAAAAAAAGGTATGATAACCCACAAAAATATGAACTTCGAATTGGAATCTCTCTTAAATATTCACTTCTGTCAAAACGTTATAACATCGCCTGTGCGAGTTACGGAAACATTGAAACTGCGTTGGACTTGTTCTTAAGTAACCTCGACGTGTCTTCTGTATTAAAACCTGTTGTTTTATTATATGCAAGTAGTGACTACCCCCTTCTGTTCATATTCATTGCTACTGCAGTTTAAAAAAAACAAACAAAAGAACGAAAACAAAAAGCAGGTACATCAAACGTTTTCTTATCGGCTAGTAAACACCTTGTCTTCATTCCCAGATCGTCCTTCCAGTGTCACAGCGGACGATGTGTGTACAGGAAATAAGAACGCAGATACGGCATATGATCATTTCATGCAATCATTTATGCAGATATACTACGCATGATTCCCGGTGAAAACAGTAAAGCTGCCAAAAAATACAGCAAACCATGGATGGAAAGGCACCCGCTTTAGCTTATAAATAGCACACAGGTTGGACGGTTCTCCCATGAAAACTAAAGCACCGGAAACATGAAAAAACATTTAAGGTATAGATGAACTACGTCACAGAACAATTAAGAGTTTCCAAGAAGCACTAGCGCTTTGATCTCCTCAACTTCTCTGCAAGACGCCCGGACATGATCTGCAGGACATTCGCTTCGATAACTGGGACCACGCTTGAAAAAAAAAAAAAAGAGGCTTCACTCTAATAGAAGGCAATGAACAAAATTATATTCTCCTGATAATGCGTCTAACAATTTCTTTTTGTCCCTTGGTCAGGCATCAGATATTATGGACCTCTCGTACGTGAGCTCACTTAATAATCAGTCAGTGTTCCTAAAGAAGGTTACAACGTATGGAGGCATATCTTCATTCTTGTCATAAAAGGGTCCTGAGGCCATATTTTACTCGCCGAGTTTTGCATTGAAATAGGTTCTTTTTCTTGTCCTGAGGTAAATGCAAAGAAAAGGATTTTCGACATCGATGAGCGCAAATGGAATTTATCCAACTTACAAACACCAAGTAAAAGCAGGCGACAGATATCGGCATCTCCTCTCGCATTTAACTCAGCCAGAGACGTGCCACGCTGCTTCCAATCAAAACGCGGCTTACATCTTGCTGAACCGGGAACTGTGCTGCCCTCTGTGGCCTTCTACCACAGCAACCACGTGGGCCGCACAGGGCTCCTTGCGTCATTTACACGCAAAATGAAATTGTGATGCATAAGCTTGTGTCTTTTAGTATCTTTAGCAAGCATTAAGCATGTGTTCTCTTAAAATTGTTCATATTCAGTACGTTGTAAGCATGTACTATGCATCGTTTTATTCCCCAACTGTTCCCGGCCAGTCAGAACCGTAGCATAACAAGCATAGCAATGTCAGATCCGCTCGAGGAAACTGCTGATGTATGACGCTGTAGTCGGCGCGGAAGCTGAGTTCATGCAGAAAATAACATATAATACGCTTTGATTTTGCCACTTTCCCTGGCGCTACAGTCATCATTGAGTCACGTATCAAGCAAACGTAAAATAAAATCAACATGCATAATTTGCGTTTCAGGGCCCCTTTATGTAACAACAGAGCCACTTATGCATTTGGCATTCAAGTAATGCCGGTAAAATTCGTCATGATATAATTGCATCTTGCCTACAGTACATTTTCAATTTGTGTTTGTCAACAGGTGCTTTCCCTCGTAGCGTGAATGCGGCAAATATCGCAGTAATATCTAAGAAAGGCGACAACAATGATCCTTTAATTGCTACCCAGTGTCAATGCTGCCTGAGTTTTCGAAATGTTTAAGGATGGTTTCAACACGGGACTCTGTTCGCTTACGGATCACATTCATAAGTTCTGCGCAGCTGGCTTTCGTAAAAAGAGGTAATCTGAATTAGCCCTGCTGACCCAAAAGCAACTTATATTACAAAGATTTGATGAAAAGAAAATGGTAGTCGTAATTTAATTTTTCTCAATTTTTCCGTGGTTTTTGACCTTATCAGTAATAGCGTTTTGCTTAAGAGACTTAATCGTAATGGGATTCGAAGTTCAGCTACATTTCTTATTACGTCCTACCTCCAACACAGGCCCCAGTCCGTAGCTAAGCCGAGGACTACTCACGTTTGAAACCTGTAAGAACAGGCGCCCTTCAAGGGAGCATATTGGGTCCGTATCTCTTCATATTATCCACCAGTGACAATGCTGATGCACCTCCTAAGCGTGCAATTTACGCAGACGGCACAAGCCTGTTTTTTGATGGCGACACGGCTTCTAAAACGCCAAATCGAGCCAATAAGATGCTTGGAAATATGCACACGTTGGCGACAAATAATTATGTTAGGATTAACGTAGAAAGAACAGGTAGTGCTGTTCCATCCACGTAACAATTTCAACTATCCCCCATTAAATTAAAGGATACTGAAAGAGAAAAGAACTACCGTCTTTTAAATCACTTGGCGTATGTTTCTGCAAAGGTGTCACGGGATTGCCAACTGAATCATTTAGCAAATTCTCTAGAGCAATAGGTACTGCTCATCGCCATTGTAACTATCTTCCTACACCCATCACTATGCTTTCATATAATTCAATGTATGTTTGTTTAATTCCATACAAAATTCTTGTCTGGAGGACGACTTCAGCAGAGGGCATTTCCAAACTTGTGTTATTAAAAATAAAAAAGAGCAGTACGTCTTGTGTCCAGGGAGCCATTTCTTCGCCATACTGCTCCTTGGTTTACAGAGCTTACTACTGTAAGAATTGAGTCTTTGTACATAAGTAGGCTTTGTCGCATGTATAGAATGGGCAAGAATTAAGGATGATAACGCTTCAACACAAGTGGCATTTACAGCAACATTGTTCTTCTTATAAATAGCGTCAATTAGAAAGTTGGACAGTTAACATGAACAGACTAATCACGGCGACCAAATTGTTTGGTGACTGTTGTGAATAAATTACGCAAAGGAAATGGTCTTTATGTATTTGTTATGCGGTTAAAAAGCTACGAGACATATTTATGTGATTTGTTTCGCTGACATAAACTCATGTGGTTTTTATTTTCCTCTGTCTTCTTCACTACGGCTTATTTTTCCCACTTCAACCGTGCGAAATGTTTCCACGGTCACCTTGTTAAGTAATTCTGACCGTTGTTTTTCAGTCATTTAGTTCATGTATTATGTATACCGCGTGCTTCTTTTTGACCGCTGTGAAGCTGCGCAGTGTACGAGGTAACCAGGCAGGCACAGAACTTTATTTTGGTCCGGAGAAACTGCAGTTGGACGTCCCCTTCTAGGGGGATCCTGTAGCAGTTGCGGGCCGCTCCCACGCAGGGACTGCCCAATGCAGCTTCTTTGCCTGGTCATCGTCGTAGTCTTGTTGTAGAGGAAACCCAATTCAATTCATTCCAGTCATCTTGCCGAATATAACATATCTCCCGCATCTAAAGTCAGGCGCCAGGACTGGCTAAGCTTATAAGGGTAAGCATCGCTGGTACACGTGGCCGTGGTGGCGGCCAACGTTGAGAGCTCCAGTACGTATGACTCCTCGCCGCCAAATGTGTTATAACATTGAACATTTTCTGCGGTGTACTGCACGCTTATAACATGCAATAACAGCGTGTTTCCCAATTCGCAGACGCCTTCGTGTGCAGGATCTTCTAGGCATGCACAAGAGCAGCTTTACCCTGTGCAGCAGCTGCTGCTCCTTCTCGATAGTTCTTATTTTGTAGCGAAAGCTACACTCGCCGTACAGTTGGCGTTTCGCTGTGACCGGTGGCTACACCGCGAGCTGAGCCGTTGCTTAGCAACCACCTCAGCTCGCAGCGCCGCTCATTCCGCCATCTGGCATGACGTCACAGGAGGAGCTGGTGAAACAGGTGAAACAGCGTTGCAACGACAGATCATGAGCCGGCGCTACGTCGTATCTATAGAAGGGGCGGCTCGGTGGGATCCGCCGGCAGATATGGAAAGTGAGTCGGAGACACTGAAAGAAGCCAGGCTTCGTCGTCGGAAATAAGCCAAGAGGAGGCAGCGAGCCGAGGCGACGGAGGAAGAACGAGCGGCACGCCTCGAAAATTAAGCGTCGTAAGTACGAAGAGCACAGGCGAGTGCATGCAGGTGAGGATGGTTTGTCGCCTAGCTCGCCATCTCGTGCCAGAGCCGCGGATGAACAATGGGATGAAACCAGGAGGAGGCATCGAGCTGTGGGGACAAAGGATGACCGTGCTCGGCGTATCTAACACCATTAGGAAGCAATAGCGAGGAGTCATTGAGACAGCTGCTTGCTACTTGACCGACTATCGATCCGTCTCTGTCAGTTGAGAAACAACAAAATTACGACTTTCAAAATAAATGTGTTGCATTTGAAATAAAAATGTGTAGTACATAAGCATAAAACGAGAGGTAACAACCAAACCTGCACACTCAGACGTACGAAACTAAACGATAAAGAAGTAACCGCAGAGAGAACCAAGCTAAACAATAAGACTACCCGTACATCTTCTTTGTAGCAGCGAAGCTGCTAATCTGGCCGTGATTAGTCACCTGCGCTAGTTTTAACAACGAAGCTGTTTAAGCTAGCCGTAATTGGGGAGGCACTATTCGATACCACGCGACATTGCGTTACGGGATTTCAGCGGAAACGTGCCGCGTGACATTGCGTTACCTGATTTGCACAAGAACATGTCACATGGCATTGTATTAGTGATTTTGGCGGGGTCATGTCATGGTGACATTGCGTCACGTGATTTTGGGGGATCACGTGACATGTTTCCGCCAAAATCACTGAATGCAATGTCACGCGATATGCTTCCGCCAAAATACCACTTGACTGTCAAGTGACCTGTTCCAGTAAACTATCGGCGAGCTTCACGGTGATCTGGCCTTGCACGACCTATCGGAAGCTACCCACTTTTTTTGTGATCACTTGTTTTATGCCGTGATGTTTCATCAGTACATTTACGATATAATACTGAAGGCACGTTTGCGTCGTCATGTTCGTCATAGAGTCATTTTGTGGCATACCAATTTTCGTATACATCGCATTAACGAAACGGCGGAAAGAGCACCAAGACCACCGCATGTAAATCATGTCACTCATGACATGCATATCATGATTTTCATGTTGTGACCCGTCAGTCATGTTCGTCATGCAGTCATTTTGTGGCATACCAATTTTCGTATACATCTCTTTAACGAAACGGCCAGGAGAGCACCAAGACCGTCGCATGTAAATCATGTCACTCAAGACACGCAACTCATGATTTTCATGTTATGACCTGCCATTGATGTTCGTCAGGCAGTGATGTTGTGCCATACCAGTTTTCGCATATACCCCATTAGTGAAACGGCCAGGAGAGCACCAAGACCATGGCATGTATATCATGCCGCTCATGACATGCATGTAATGATTTTCATGTTATGACCTGTCATTTATGATCGTCATGCAGTCATGTTGTGCCAAACGAATTTTCGTATACATCCCATTAACTAAAAAGCAGTACAGGGCCAGGACCATGGCATGTAAATTACGCCGGTCATGACACGCGTGTCATGATTCTAATGTCATGACCTGTCCTTTACGTTCTTCATGCTGTCGTGTTGCGCCATAGCAATTTTGGCAAGCATCCCATTAACGAAACGCCTGGCATGTAAATCATGCCGCCCATGGCATGCATGTTATGCTTTTCATGTTATGACCTGTCATTTACGTTAGGGATGCAGTCATCTTGTGGCATGCCAATTTTCGCATATATCCCCCTAACGAAACGCGTGGCATGTAAATCATGTCGCTCGTGACATGCATATCATGATTTTCATGTGGTGACCTGTCGGTCATGTTCGTCATGCAGTCATTTTGTGGCATACCAATTTTTGTATACATCCCATTAACGAAACGGCAGGAGAGCACCAAGACCGTCGCATGTAAATCATGTCACTCATGACACGCATGTCATGATTTTCATGTTATGACCTGCCATTGATGTTCGTCATGCAGTCACGTTGTGCCATATCAATTTTCGCATACATCACATTAGCGAAACGGCCAGGAGAGCACTAAGACCGTGGTATGTAAATCATGCCACTCATGACATGCATATCATGATTTTCATGTTGTGACGTGCCATTTGTGTTCGTCAGGCAGTCATGTTGTGCCATACCAGTTTTCGCATACATCCCATTAGTGAAACGGCCAGGAGAGCACCAAGACCGTGGCATGTAAATCATGCCGCTCATGCCATGCATGTCGTGATTTTCATGTTATGACCTGTCATTTATGTTCGTCATGTAGTCATGATGTGGCATACCAATTTTCGTAAACATCCCATTACCGAAACGGCCAGGAGAGCACAAAATCGTAGGCTGCTAGATTCAGTGATAGATTACGCTCAAACTCGCCGAAGTTCGCTAAGAAATGCTTCGCATTTAAAAATGACCGTGCTCGGCGTATCTAACACCATTAGGAAGCAATAGCGAGGAGTCATTGAGACAGCTGCTTGCTACTTGACCGACTATCGTGCCGTCTCTGTGTCAGTTGAGAAACAAGATTACGACTTTCAAAATAAATGTGTTGCATTTGAAATAAAAATGTGTACTACATAAGGTAAGCATAAAACGAGAGGTAACAACCAAACCTGAACACTCAGACGTACGAAAATGAACGATAAAGATATAACCGTAGAGAGAACCAAACTAAACAATAAGACTAACCGTACATCTTCTTTGTAGCAGCGAAGCTGCTAATCTGGCCGTGATTTGTCACCCGCGCCAGTTTTAACAACGAAGCTGTTTAAGCTAGCCGTAATTTGGGAGACACTATTCGATACCACGCGACATTGCGTTACGGGATTTCAGCGCAAACATGCCGCGTGACAATGCGTTACCTGATTTGCACGAGAACATGTCACATGGCATTGTATTAGTGATTTTGGCGGGGTCATGTCATGGGTGACATTGCGTCACGTGATTTTGGGGGATCACGTGACATGTTTCCGCCAAAATCACTGAATGCAATATCACGCGATATGCTTCCGCACAAAATATCACTTGACTGTCAAGTGACCTGTTTCAGTAAACTGTCGGCCAGCTTCGCCGTGACCTGGCCTTGCGCGACCTATCGGAAGCTGCCCCCTTTTTTTGTGTGTGATCGCTTGTTTTATGCCGTGATATTTCATCAGTACATTTACGATATAACACTGAAGGCACATTTGCGTTGTGACATTCTATTTCATATTTCAATGTGGATATTCGTATTCGATTAAGATTCAATAGAGCTCGATATCAGAAAACCCACACTATGTAACCACTATCTCATTTCACAAAAGCCTGCAAATAAACAAAAATATACGGCGGAAAATGACTGAAGTCAATCAACGTAGCCAATGTAAAGAGCGACGTTCTGTCAGGATTATGTTAAGCTGCATTTGTCTCTTACATTCCGAAGGCGCATTTGTATTTGTTGTCCGACTCGATATTCGAAGCTAGATATTAGTACTCGATTAGAATACAAAAATCTTGATACCTACACACTGCTAATCTTTTTGTTAAGGTCTGAACCGTTAAGGCATGCAAACTACCTTATTTTATTGTGGCACATCTATGAAGTACAGCATTTCAACGCGTCTCTGGAAGTGGTGCTCACATCATATTGATTGATTAATTTCTGGGGTTTTTGCGCCCCAAAACCAATTATGATTAGGAGATACGCCGTAGTGGAGGGCTCCAAAAATTCCGACCACCTGGTGTTCTTTAACGTGCACTGACATCGCACAGTACGGGGGTCTCAACATTTCGCCTCCATCGAAATTCAGCCGCCGCGGCCGGGATTCGATCCCGCGACCATCGGATCAGCAGCCGAGTACCATAGCCACTAGACCACCGTGGCTTTTCTTTTATTTATTGTCTAGTCCATCGTGGCGGGGCTGCTCACATCATAGCGTATATCGTATCCCCTGCCCATGTAAGCGTTGTTCGTTTATTCCAAGTATTTTATTCAGAGCACGTCCAAAACACAACGTAATATGTGCATCCCCGATTAAATAGTTATTAAATCGCAAACATCACAATAAGTGAACCAAGCAATCGTTGACGCACTTCCAGTTTGCTTTATGACGTCGTCGTACCAACAACCCTTTCTGAAAACGGCGACTGCCTCACTATTTGTGGCAACGCAAATGTGCCGAAAACACAAAACACTCTCGTTCAGATGAAGAGCAAGGTGGATGCGAGACAATACGCAGAGGTTGCTCTTCCGCCCCTTGAATTATTACCAGCCTCACGAACGTTTTGCTTAAGCACCGCTTTCATTCCAAGAGGCGCCGTAATTTGTGCGCAAGAGCCTGAAGGAAAATGCGTATCATTGGGGCGTTTTCTGGAAAGGGTGCAAATTATATGTTCAGCAGGAGCTCTTCACGTGCCTCAAAGTATTGAAGTGCTTCTTTTTTTTCCCGTATCTTTATATTTTCGTTAAAAGAGCCTGAATACTTAGTACGTATCTACTAGGCAATCTTCAGGCGGCGTTATGAAAATGTTTTGTTGTGTGAAGCGTACTGGAACTCGTTGCATGCTCGTTATCTTTAAGGTACTGGCGTTATGTAGCTTAGGTCTTCCTTGTTTTATTATCATCGCACGCATGCTTTCTTAGCATTTTCATTCGTTGAATATTTTTGTTTATTTTTTAGTTTGGTTTTTATTGAGCTGAATGCTTCCATCATGGCCCGCAGCAATTAAGTCTCTTCATAGCCGCCCATTGAAGATTTTGGCTCACTTGAGGGTAAACACTGTTCATAATTACGCGACGCGGGCGCAATCATGGATAATCTCATAACTTGTGGCTTGTGTGGGAAAAGGCGAAGGTAAATGCAGCCGATGACAGGAAATTGGTCGAAGTTGCCAGTAACAGTGGCAGAAAGATCAAGAAAGGGTGCCCGGTTCTTTAGTCTGCACCGAAATTATATAGTTACAGGATGATAAGTGTCTCATTTAATGCAGCGTAAATATTACACCAATATATTTTTACTGAACCTGCTGTTGCTTATTACGTTGTCGTCTTTTATTTATAGCCCGACCTATGGAATACAAATATGGGCCCTTGGGATAAGTGAACAAAATATGAACGGCTCACCAGTGTCGATCGGTGTTTAAATCGTGTCTAAATTAGGGGCAGCGTTCAAGGCACCGTGAGCGCCAGAAACTGACAAGCAAGACATGTGTTTGAAAATTGCCCAAGTCCGATTAAAAAGCCGACGGACACAACTAATAGGGATAGGAACAGAACAAATTTGGAAACGACATCTTCGGTTTTGTGCTGTTGACCACTATAAACGCTAACTCTCTGCGTACCTAAATCGGAATGGCCTTAACGACACCGCAGAATGATTGAAAGTCTGACGGGCAGCTTAGTCGGAACACTGGTCCATCGTTTTCATCAAAGCTTGCCTTGATAATCTAGGTTAATTGAAGCTTTAATGAGTTGCGTGGGATGGTGCAGTAATCAAATGCCCGCATGCAATTGCCGAAAATGTGCCGTCTTTATACTGTGCACAAAAGTGACCGTACTTAAGCAGCACTGCAGTTAAGCGAGATTAAGGGACAACTATAAATAACGCGCTAGTGTGAACTCTATTGTCTTGTGCAGCAATATTTGAGCACTGTTCGCTAGAAGTTATTTTACAGCAGTAGCAGCCAATGAATATACGCACAATAGGCTGCACATACCGGCTACTTTGGTTCTCACCCGCCTCTCTTCCCGATTTCTTTTTTCTGTGTATGGAACCGCCCTTTCGAGAGAGATAGAAAATATTTTATTAATGACTCTGGAAATGTTAGCGCTTTCGGAGTGTTTGATGCTCTCTACATGTTCGAGGAAGAGGGTGCAGTACGCGGAACGGTGGGCGGACGGAGGCAGTAATTTCCGCAGTGTAAAACAATGCTTGGCCAAACATTGCTAGTTCTTTTCACTATATTTACTGCGTTTATTTTAGGCACTCATGGGCTATGGTGCGGCCGCAATGAAAGTGCAACAAACGCTCAGCTTTGAATGAATAAAGCCGTCCAAGTACTGAGTGTGTCGTAACATTCTTGCAATGTGCGGCGTAGTAGCTTTTTGAGACAATCAATTTTCTGAAGGCATCACTATATTTAATGACATAACGAAAGGGAAGGGGTCAAGGGCTCGTTCTTTATTTGTTAGAAACAACTTAATGAGCAAACAAACAATGAAGCCCAGGAAAGCATAGGGGAAGTTACTTGTGGTATTGTAATTGTGGAGAAAGTAGGAAGGAATTAAAGTGGACGAAAAGGCAAACCTTGCCTTCGGTGGGAACCGAAATATTGTGTCGAGGTGCCACAATATTTCGTTGCTGAGACACCAGAGCGTTGTGCGGCTTTCGAGCAGGTTGTCGAATGAGCCGACCATGTGTACGGCGACTACATCAAGAAATTCTGGCAGCGATGTGGTACTACACCGGCAGGGTGGCGGGTGGAAATGTGCAGCGCCTCGAAATCAACGTATTTACCCTGGGGCGAAGTTGGAAGATGGTATCCAACAGCTCCGTTGCGCTGTCGGGTGAACTGCACGCGGAGCGAGCGGTAGCGCACGAGAAGCAAGAGGTGGTCGCGGCACCCGCAGCTCCGCGATCCTGGTAGAGGGAGCTTGAAGAACCTCCCTATCCTGCTGAGGTATCGGTGAAGTCTTGAGATAGGCCTTGCAGGGGGAAGCGTGAACGGCACTCCCGGGCAACAGCAGGTCGCGCGCTGTCTTGGTAGCACTGGGGAGTGCTTGCATTTGGGCCACCGAGAAGGCCGTCCTGGAATGGCGACGATTAAGCACTGTATTTTGTTTTCGTATGTTTTATGTGTATCCTTGCGGCACTCCTTTCAGCTAAATTGCAACAGGACCTTCTTTTTAACCGAGTCGCAGCCGGTAATTCCTCTCCACTTGCAGACAGCCCTGAACTCACGAGAGATCGAAATTAAAGAAATGTTCACTCAGGGGCATAATGTAGACCATGAGTATTCACCAGAGTAACATGATCAATGTTACTGGTAAGTTGATTTTACCACTTCTGAATGCACAATCTGCTTCCCATCTCGCTTTCTGCAGCTTTTGGTATACCTAGGGGTGTTTGCTATACATTACTTCGTTGTTCGCTGTACTTATATAATTTTCCGGATATTGACATTTGTAGTTTGGTATTCTTGATATCGCAAATAGTGCTATGTAGGATATTTTGTTTGTCGCAGAAAATAGCCATAAAGAAAGAAAATTGAATTCAGAATAAAACGTGAAGTGCGTAGGCACTTCACGTTTTATTGGAGTGCCTACGCAAAACAGTTATATTCTAAGCTTCGGGCTAAAAACAGGTGTACTACAGCTAGTGGCCGAAGAAAATCAACACTAGATGCCTCAAGCGTTTATCATGCAAGTGAGGTATGCATACATCGAGTGTATTTCTTCGTTTTCCTTTGTGTCCTTACCGGCACGCTTTACAATCTTTCGCGAGAAAAGAAACTGGTAGTCAGGCCTTACTGCGGCTAAACGTGGTCATCTAAGCATAACAGGTTAAAGCCAAAAAATATGCCCTAATCACCTAGTGTTGCAATGCGCCTACGTTAGAAGCGCGTTGCCTATGATGTGGTAGCAGCCCAACAACCAATAGCGTTAAGGCTGCCTTATGGAGAGAACAAACGCAAGAAAGGTGGCTGCCACTATGTCCATCTTCTATCCCATTTGGCCATACAGATTGCAGCCATTCTTACTAAAGCGAGCTCTGGGAGTGCGGTCGTTAAGCTACCAGGGAAATATCGAGTAGCACAATGGCTTCTCTAGCCTTCGGATTGCGCCTTTAGATATGCTTGTTGCTTGATTTTCGTACAGTCGGACGTCATCGATTTAAACGTGGTGCAACGCTGCTATTCAGAAGGCTGGAGCAGATATATAATAAATGCGCGTTGCTCTGTCCATGACACAATATCACGCTGAGTCTGATCAATCAATCTGCCATTTCTCAAACATGCGCACTATGGAGAGCACTTCGGGGTATCCATGTGCTTAGTCATCATTGCCGCAGTGTGTTGAAACCAATGGGCTCACAGCTTGCGAGAACCGTAGCCGCAGCATTTCAGCGTAATCTCGGGAAGGAGCTCCACTCGCATTTCCACAGCGCCATGTGGCATGCACGGTAAAAGAACACTTACCCTCATAATGAGTTGCTCTATTGCAAAATGATTATGACCGCGCTAGATTAGTAACACCACACTAACAAGAAGGCCTGGCATGACATTTTGCGTTGCCTCGTACGCTAAAGTTACCCGGAACTGCTTCAGGCATTGGACATATTATCATTATTGAACATATCTTTGAATACAGTCGCGTATTATCGCACGCAGTTATTTCCGTAACAGCCTCGTCTCAATGTATCCTTCTGCATGAGTGACTCATGCAGAAGGATACATGCGCAATAGTGTCCGCACTTCCTATTGGCTCAGTTTGCTACATTTCTTGTTTGGGCACCACCACTTGCTTTTACCCGAAATGATTGCGAAGTGAACTATGTGGGTCATACGCGTGCGCCTGCGCTACACGTGCTGAGACAATGTCTTGTAATCGATTGCCAGTATGCGTTCTATAGTAAAGGTCGAGTGCATATGCCTCCGAGACGCGTCTGCATATGATGACTGCACTTGCGTGCCCAGCAGGCCATTCTTGGGTTATGCTAACAACGGTCGTTTAGGGCTATGCAGAATCGATTTATAACGACCGGAAGCGGAAGTACTTGTGCATATACTTGATCTCACAAATATATAATAAAAACAGGTTATGCGTACATTAGGCACACAGGGGAAGAAAAACTGTGTACCCTGCTTCATGTATCCTGCATCCCTTTGTGACCGTGTGCTCACGCCTAACAATGTTTATGGTGAAAAGCCAGCGTTATATCAATTAAGCTGTGAGCTCCGCAGGCCTTCCTAAGCGAGAGCACATACATCACGCTGGAAATTCTTGACAAGGAATTTCGACGTTAATGCAAGGAGGATGAGAAATGAGTTTCCGAAAAAAAAAAAAAGCAGCTAGCGGGCGTTTCATGTTATAACGTCAGTCAGGGTCGCAGCTGAGAGCAGGATTAGAGCTCGGCATTTTCAAACGTAACGAAGACAAATTGTTCGCCACAGAAACCAGTAAACATCCTTCTTTGATGGGGAATTTTAACTTTCCTTCTGTTACATTGATTTCGTGCTTGCCTTCGTGAAGCTATTTCGCAACAGCGCGAACGGAATATATAAGAAAAGAAGCTATGCTACTTCGCCGATAAAATCTAAGTTAACAAGGATGTATAAAGCTGCAGGGTAGTGATCATATGTGTGTGCAACACCTGCTATTTCAAAATTTTGAGCGGTCTGCATTACGGGGAGCGCTACTGGAGAGAACAACCACGTAGTACGTTCTACTTCTGAAGACCGCTAACACAGAGCTATTTACGAAATCATAGTTCCACACTGACCCTTGTGGAGAGGCATATAGCTAGGGGGAAATGCCATGGTGAAGCACGCACCTTGCAAACTGAATGAAAGTAGGGCAAAGCTGTGTATTCATTATCAAAATTCGTCAACAATTGCCTGTGAAGAAAGGTGTATACCCTTTCATTTGCGCTTTATAATTCCATTTCACTTCAGTCATTCGCATGCGCAAGGTCCGAGGGCATTACGAAGACGAGAGGTTGGACAGGAAATTATACCAAACAAATTTCTGGTTATACATAGTTAGCTTACTAGTTAAGATTACTGTATGAAGTTCTTTCAATTTACAGGAAGGTTAGTTACACCACGTTGGGTAACGATTTACGCAAAACCGACAACGTCGCGTATAGGTGTGTTTAATCGAGGAATGTGGTGCAAGCCTTTTAAGGTCCGAGGGTTAAATGAGCAGGAGTGCCATTCGGTGTGCTGTGCCCTCCTACCGATTTGATGAATCCAGAAACATCGGCAGAACTTTCAGAAAGACACGTAACATTAACGAAGTAAGCGGTAATGATATTGAATAACAGCTTCTGTCTGGTTATAGTCGCAGACGGCAGCCACGCAGAATAAGCCGCATCACCTAACACCTGCAAGTGAAACGATAAGCTGAAGGTATTGTTATATGGATTATTAGGATGAAATGATTAACCTCCTCAGGAGGAGGGCGTGTGACCATGCCGTTCACCGTCGGGCGTTCTTCTACCGCCTGTGGAACAACGCCGTTTTTCTGTTCCGGGGCCTTGCTTTATTAGAAAGTTGTGAAAATCTCGTTTGCTGCACTTTCTATTTGGTGTAACGTGAATAATATTGCGGGTGTGCAATCCATTGAGATACTGCAAACAAAGGATCATCCTTTGTACACTAATAAAAAAAAGTAGGCGTGGCTCTGCAAACACCAATAACCTCTGGATCTGTACGGGTTTGGCAAAGCATTGCAAAGATAAGGAAAGAAGGAGCGATCTTTTAAGAAAACAACACCAGAATTTTCCTCCAACATGCAAGCATTTCTATCGTTTTATTTTTCCCTCCCTGTTTGAATATTTTTATTTCTCTCTCGTATTGTCTGTTTCTCTTGGCCATAGAGTATTGCCGATACACGGCACGGCGTGGGTTGCATTGTATCGTGTCTCGGAGTCGTCCTCACATTCCTTATACTCTGTTCTTTTTCTTCCTACTCTAGCTGCCTGAACGCTATCTTTGATGATACTAATATCATGATATTATTATGTCGCTATCATATAAAAGTGGACTTAGGGCAATGAGGTTGGCAGTGGGTCAAGGGAAAGCGCGGGTCTCCTGCGTCCGACAGAATGAATAGTATAGCTATCCTGTAACAGCTCCGCTGTGAAATATTGTCAATATTATTGTCTAGCATAGCTAAGACGACAGAGAAAGAAATAAGACACTCATGCGGTGCAGAGGCGAGAACTCCGAAGGAATTCTGTGCACTCTGTGAAGCTTTGCCTCAACGAGCGCAAGCGGCCTCTCCAATAAAAAAGTTCCCCGTAACAATACGTCATTGCCAATTTCGACTCAAGCAAAGGTTCTTAGGCAGTAAGTATTAGTTTATTATTGCACACCCGAAGAATCAATTCACTCTTTTATCGTGTCTAGGAGCCAGAAGCAGGTAAACAAGTTCTTAGCAAATGTATCTTATTCACTCTGATAATTTATACACATCCCCTTCCCCTCGTGCAGGGCAGCATACCGGTTTTCCTACACTGCTTGACCTCCCTGCCTTTCCCTCTACACTACTTCCTTCCTTCCTTGATACACTGCGACACATTTCGGGAATGCGTGCCCGTCTTCCGGTTCTGTGTAGGGATGGCTTTGGCTAGTATACGATTTGCATAAGTGTTCCACGGAAGTCGTGTGCGAGAGCCGCGCAAACCACCTTCAAAGCGTCCCCAGATTACTCGACGCTGCCTACGTTGCAATTCTTCTCAAAAATGGCACCTCAGTGGAGTAGTTGCGAATTTTCATTCCAAGGAACCTGCGTCTATTGCTGCCCCCGACCATAAGTAATCTCCAAAATCACGCCGTCGTTGCAACTAGTAGTCTGTGGAGCAGCTGCGAATTTTCATTCCGAGGAACCTGCGTCTATCACTGCCCGCCACCATAAGTAATCTCCAAAATCACGCGGTCGTTGCAACTAGTAGTCTGTGGAGCAGCTGCGAATTTTCATTCCAAAGAACCTGCGTCTATCGCTGCCCCGACCATAAGTAATCTCCAAAATCACGCGGTCGTTGCAACTATAGTAGTCTGTGGAGCAGCTGCGAATTTTCATTCCAAGGAACCTGCGTCTATCGCTGCCCCCAACCATAAGTAATCTCCAAAATCACCCTTACGAAAATGGATTTAGAGTTCCTTTAGAACTCCTAATGAGTTCCTATAGAGTCTAAAGGAACTCAATAGGAACTTGCCATCCATAGAATGTTTTCCATAGGACGACTATAGAAAGTCTAAAAATACCCGCCTATAGAAACACGTCATTTCAAGCACAATAGAATGCGTATTGACCTCATATGTACTGAATTCTATAAAGTTAATTTTATAGAGTGTTTTTAAAACAAATAACGCTTTATTTCTATGGACTGGCTCACCATACGCGCTCTATAAGGGATGCATCTACTAAATTCTATAAAGTAGCCTTTATGTAGTACCTTTAGAAATCTTAACGCTACCTGCCTATAGACTGCATTTCTATATGTCCTCTATAAGTGATCTATAGATGGTGATTAATACATGTCACATTCTTATGAAAAAAATGTTTCATCAGGGACCTATTTATGCCCTCGGCAGGGCTAAAATCTCTTCCATATTTTTCTCCAATTAACATGGTCATGTTGTAACTGCGGCCATGTTGTCGTCACAAACATTTTAATGTAATCCGACCCGCTAGCGTCCTGCCCCCTCCCGCCACGCTTTCCTTCCCTTGGAATCTAATCTGTCGCCCTTAATGACCATTGGTTACCTTCCCTTCGCACTACATTTTCTTCCCATATGCTAATTTCATGAACTTGACTTCGACTAGCATATGACTAAAATTTCCGCAAGGAAAAGCAAACGCAGCGGTGGCGCAGTGGTAGAGTATCGGCGTCCATTGCGAGAGGTACCAAGTTCGAATCCCACTGCCGGACCCAAGACCATCGGTTTTTCTTAAGGAAGGCCTAGCGCCCGACCTCGCCTTCTGCTGAGTGCAGTATCCTCTCGAGAGGACATCCCCCAACGTGCCGAGGAAATGGCATAAAACGCTTTATTTCCATAAAACTATTGCGAAATGTTTCTATTGCACCCTAAAGAAACACCATAGAACATCTCCATGGAAATTTCTCTTTACAGTCTCAAAAAAAACTCGGTATAAATTCTCTATTGAAGTATGTCTCCACGAACTTAAAAGGAACTCGTTAGACATGTTCTATAGGAAAACATCTATAAAGTTTCTATAAGAATGCGGTGGCCAAATAACCTTTGGAACTCCATAGAAAAATTCCATAGGGCGTCAAAATAAACACCACAGGATCCTATCGAGCAAGTTCAAAACGCTTTCTACAAAAAATGGGCACGCGGTCGTTGCAACTAGTAGTCTGTGGAGTAGCTGCGAATTTTCATTCCAAGGAACCTGCGTCTATCGCTGCCCCCGACCATAAGTAATCTCCAAAATCACGCGGTCGTTGCAACTAGTAGTCTGTGGAGCAGCTGCGAATTTTCATTCCAAGGAACCTGCGTCTATCGCTGCCCCCAACCATAAGTAATCTCCAAAATCACGCGGTCGTTGCAACTAGTAGTCTGTGGAGCCGCTGCGAATTTTCATTCCAAGGAACCTGCGTCTATCGCTGCCCCCGACCGTAAGTAATCTCCAAAATCACGCGGTCGTTGCAACTAGTAGTCTGTGGAGCCGCTGCGAATTTTCATTCCAAGGAACCTGCGTCTATCGCTGCCCGCAACCATAAGTAATCTCCAAAATCACGCGGTCGTTGCAACTAGTAGTCTGTATTTTTTAGGGGGGAGAGGGGGAGGGGGTCCTTTCTTCTTGTTTTCATTTTTCTTGCATTCTCACCTTTTACATCTCGCAATTTTTACTTGTACTCTGGGCGAGAGGAGCTGGATGACGTGACAATTGTAACATAAATATGTGTACCTTTTTTTCCAATAAACTTCAGTTGCACATTCTCTGCCTTGGTATTGCTACCTTCTCTTGGGAGTTTGTTTGTTTTTCACACTGACCAGATGCCAAATACTCTAATTATGTGTGCTACTGTAGTAAAACAAGACCAATAGTAATAAAAGAAATGTTACGTTTTGTGGGCCTGCAGCAAGCAAGCATATGTCTTTTTGAGTACTGTTACACACAGTGCCACGTTTAGTGAAGACGAATTTATGGGCGTGTTCCACTGATGAACTCTCGTGTTGTACGTCAAATTCTTTAACATACATAACCACCGTATGTACTTACGTGCTAGCAACATCGACCAAAGTGGACCTGCTATTGGCAGCTATTGGCTAACTTAACTCTTAACTCTCAAGAGTTAAGCTCGTTAGCATAACTCTTTAGATTTGGCCATTCATTCAGCGTAACATGAAGGACTAGTTTTTCAATTTCTCATGACCTTTGATAACTACGGGCAGAAACAGATTTCTCGCACTTCGTATGATATTGCCCGCGCCGTCGCACCTACGTGGCTGCGAAACTCAATTTAACGACTGCGCTATGAAACAATGAATGGGTTAACTAATTAGATGCGGTGGTTCCGGTAGCGTCTATCACTTTTTTTTGCCACGCAACCTAAGTAATCTCCAAAATTCACGCGGTCGTCTGCAACTAGAGTCTGGGGAGAGCTGCGAATTTTCATTCCAAGGAACCTGCGTCTATCGCTGCACGCACCATAGTAATCTCAAAATCACGCGGGCGTTGTACGTAGTAGTCTGTGGAGCAGCTGCGACTTTTCATTCCAAGGAACCTGCGTCTATCGCTTGCCCCGCAACATAAGTAATCTCCAAAATCACGCGGTCGTTGCAACTAGTAGCTCTGTGGAGCACGCTGCGAATTTTCAATCCAAGGAACCTGCGTCTATCGCTGCCCCCTAACCATAAGTAATCTCCAAAATCACGCGGTCGTCTGCAACTAGTAGTCTGTATTTTTTAGGGGGGAGAGGGGGAGGGGGTCCTTTCTTCTTGTTTTCATTTTTCTTGCATTCTCACCTTTTACATCTCGCAATTTTTACTTGTACTCTGGGCGAGAGGAGCTGGATGACGTGACAATTGTAACATAATATGTGTTCCTTTTTTCCAATAAACTTCAGTTGCACATTCTCTGCCTTTGGTATTGCTACCTTCTCTTGGGTAGTTCGTTTGTTTTTCACACTGACCAGATGCCAAACACTCAAATTATGTGTGCTACTGTAGTA
Source organism: Hyalomma asiaticum (assembly GCA_013339685.2). Classification (NCBI taxonomy): domain Eukaryota; kingdom Metazoa; phylum Arthropoda; class Arachnida; order Ixodida; family Ixodidae; genus Hyalomma; species Hyalomma asiaticum. The sequence continues at coordinate 62,155,407 of CM023482.1, forward strand.
AAACAAGACCAATATTAATAAAAAAGAGTGTTACATTTTGTGGGCCTGCAGCAAGTAAGCATATAAGATGTCTTTTTGAGTACTGTTACACACTGCCACATTTAGTGAAGACGAATTTATGGGCGTGTTCCACTGATGAACTCTCGTGTTGACGTCAAATTTTTTAACATACATAACCACCGTATGTACTTACGTGTTAGCAACATCGACCAAGGTGGACCTACTATTGGCTAATCTTGGCTATTGGGAGCTATTGGCTAACTAAACTCTTAACTCTCAAGAGTTGAGCTCGTTAGCTTAACTCTTTAGATTTGGCCATTTATTCAGCGTAACATGAATGACTAGTTTTCCAATTTCTCTTGATATTTGATAACTACGCGCAGAAACAGATTTCTCACTCTTCGTATGATATTGCACGCGCCGTCGCACCTACGTGGCTGCGAAACTCAATTTAACGACTGCGCTATGAAACAATGGATGGGGTAACTAATTAGATGCGGTGGTTCCGGTAGAGAGGCGGTCACTTTTTTATGCATGAACGCCAAGGCATTTCGCTAGATGTAACCGAGGCTTGGCTCAATTTAAGGGAATATTCCTACCTATTTAAAAGCTGGTTGCCTCATCGTGCCCACTCAACTTGTACGCGGGCTTGTGTGCACAAGGCCTGTAGACGATATTTCACTCTATTACTTTCTTAGTGCAAGGTGCAGCGCGTTGCCCTTTCCGTGAGCAATAAGTCATTAAGCTATCCCCCCGAGAGTGTAGAACACGGGAATAAGAGCTCTCTGCTTGAGCAACGTTAATTAAAAGAAATGTTCTCTGTGCACTTAAAGAAAGCGCTTTACACGTCTGCTTCTCGTCTTTCATGTCGTGCGAGAAATTGTCTTGAAAAAGTAACTTTACTGATAATAAGCCTGCGATGTTTCAATCTCTTGTCAATATAGAAGCAATTTTTTAGACAGACAGACAGACAGACAATGAACTTTAATTAACGCTGAGGAGCTACGTAAGGACTCCCTAGCGGACCGCCTTTTATTAAATTTTCATGTATACTTCTTCGATGTAGGTAGCAGAATAAATGAGCCAAGCTAGCACGTGCTTCGTTAACCTTCCCGCCTTATCCTTGAATCATTTCTCTCTGCCTGCATAAGTAGAATGAATTCTAGCCTAGCGAAGGAATATTTCAGGCGATGGACAAACCTTTGTTAAAGTGTAGTGACGTGAGGCAAAGCAGAGGGTTTATATTGATTTTCAGCGCACGGCTACTTCGCGTGCGTTAAAAGACAACTTCAATTCGTGGAACTCCTTTCTGTTCTGTTAGCCATAGGCGTAATTAATGCTGCCGACCCCAAACTTTTAGATCAAGCTTTACACGTATTCACTCGTTTGTAACTAATGCTATTGAATTCCAGTGTGCGCAGGAAAATACTATTCATGTTTGAAGGAATTAACCGAAATTTTTGCCCATGCACCGTCGAGTACGCGGCATGCTTTAACCCACAATAAAACATCGTTTCTCAACTAGCAGCAACACGTTTTTATCGGGCGAGTATTGGGCCGGTAGTATGAAGGACGGTCGTTACAGTTCTCCACGTGATGTTATGGTCATTTGCAAACTGGCTTAAAGCAATTGCGACATGCATGTTAGACATGGAGTGTGTCATTCACAAAGCTAGCCAATGAAATGGGAGAACAAATTTTATTCGCAAAACTAATGCGGTTGATTTTGCTCATTTCTCATTCAGGTTCGATCTCATCTCGAATACTGTAATATCACGTCGCCCCAGGTGGCGTATATCTGCACAAAAATCTCGCCTCGTGCCATGGGTGATGAAAAAAAAAAGCGCGAAAACCTCTTTTACTGTGTGCTTTTTAGCCCCTAGTAGACACATTCCCCAGTTTGACCAACATGTACTTTTTTCACTCTTTACTTTCAAATGAATCTAATTGCGCCGTGCAGTCCTTTCTGGAGGTTCCACAAATGGAAGTAATGCAGGGCGGCAGGCAAAGGTGATTACCTTGCCGCATTCGCCAGTAGACAAGAAAAAAAACCAAATCAATAGAAATAAGGTATCGCTCTGCTCTTTATTATTCATAAAAAAGCCGCCTGAAAGCCCCCCCCCCCCCCCCCGTGCATGCGGCAAATTAACACGTACTCGACGCGATAAAAATGGTTCCAGTTGCGTAGGCAAGAAAATATCGTTAACACATATTTCGTCTCGTAACCTGAGGCGGCTTACACTTTCGGTGTTTAAGAAGGAATCAAGTAAGGAAGAAAAAAAGCAGCGAAAATTCTGGCAAAGAAGTAATGGCCATGATTTGCGCCCAGAATGACCGAAAGTGGCCCATTTGCGCCTGGAACCACGAAACACCCAGCAACATCAGAAGGCGTCCATCAGCGGTGCTGGAAGCGGCGAACAGCATACCGTATGGCGCTCCCATGAAAGAGTACGGTCGTAAGATGCCAGCATGATGACCAGGAATGGTTCTAGAATGGTCGGTGGACGACAAGAAAGAGCAGCGACAGCAATGACTATACACATCAGTCAGTGCAGAGAGAGACCGCACTTAGACCACTCCAAGCATGGCGCACGCATACAGCAACAAAACTTTTCTTTATTTCCAGAGCTGCTTAAGATGGTAGGGGCTGCGGTTACATAAGCTGTAATGGGCATTCGTTCCACCTTTCTTTTTTCAGGACAAACTTTAGTGGCTGTAAACGCTCTGGTTTGAGGTGGTTGCTGCCAGAAATTATGTGTAATTCCTCACGGCATGTATGATTATGTGACCTTCTTTCTATTTGTTGATTATCTATGGATGCTGGAAATATGCATATATGGGACGACACTATTGTGCTTTAAAAAGTTTCGTTATATATTGGTCAAAAGTCCATAAAGAAGCTTTCGCCGTAGCGCATCCACCGCTTATTTTGTCTATGAGTGGTCATCGTACACGATTATCGGCAGTATTTCTACGAACAGGCCAAAAGAGAGCGCAGCTCTAATTTGTAAAGAAATGCCCCCAAAATGTCATCAAACACGCGCGACGTGGAAGGATACGGCAACCACATCAGTAAGTACTCAACGCTTCAGTGGGTGAACTTGCACCCAGCAAAGTCGAGCACTCAAAATACAATAGCTCCGAGAATACGGTAGTTAGTACATGTTCCGGTACTTGCATTGCTTGGCTTTTTAATGAGACACTGATTACCACCATTTATAACTTTGCTCTCCAGCGGACACAGCTCAGCATCCACGTTTAATGTGAACCCCAATATATTCAATACTAACACTGAACCAATAAAACCTTGGCTGAAGTCTTCGTCCGCTGCGGGTATCAAGAGCTGGAAATGTTTGGGTGCACCTAGGAAGCTGGGTGGCGCCTGTAGACATGATCGTTTTAACTACTCCACATCATTTTCGCTCATTTATTCATTAAAATTGCTTCCGTACAGTAAAGACAAACTTTGCGTATAACCAAACCTCCTGTTACAAGGGCATGTAGAACGCAGACCTGCTTTAACAGATTTTGAACAAGTTCTATGATAACTGATGAATTTAAGTTAAAAGTTTATGCATGTTATATCAGCAAACAATATATGATATCGCAGCTCAAAATGTCATCAGAAGATGCTGTAATTGAGCAAATCTCACGAACATTGGGACAAAGTGCGATACCATGGCTATATATACTCTTGCATTTCGAATGCTGCCCAGACTAGCAACGCATCAAACTACTTTGCAAGTTTTTCAACCCTAACCAACAGGGCGAAAAACCGCATCATTGGCTGACGCCGCGATATGCTGAAAGCTCACTTCCACAAATTTATGACTATATATTTTTTAATAATCACAACCACAATTTTCCCAGTGTCGGCAAGATCACCCACGATTCGAATCATGCGCATATTTCAGGCGCCGAGCACGTCATGACTGGATCAGTGATTCTGCGTGGGAGGCAGACATCTTGGTTCTAAGTTTTACTGAGCTTGAAACGGCGGGATGTTAGCGAGTCTGAGTCCGCATGAGCTCTTTTAACGTTATTTCTCAATAGCGTATGTTTCACTAAGCAGGGACTACTATTATTTAGCATGTCTGCGTCTGAACAAGCCGATGAAAAAAAAGGGCATTAAGTTTCAATATGTGTGAATTTATTTTTGACGATCTTTCCGTCATGTAGGAATATGCGGTAGTTCAGAAGTTTGTGATCTTGCTTACATTATCATTACAAGGTAGATCCATGTGGATGCGCAGAGCGGCTCACGAATGGCGAGGGCTTTTCAATGCCGAATGAAATGGATGTATCACCTTGCCTAGTTTTAATATTTTACAGCAGCTATCAATGCCTGCGCACAATTAAATATGTCTACCTCGTTCCACGAAAGGTTGTATACACTAAGTTCGAAATTTTGTATAACGAATTATTGTCGAAGCGACAATTGCTTCAAAACTAATTCGTTACGAAACAGCATATATTCAAGATATCATCGGAAACTTCATTAAGATATATAATTACCTGCTTACCTTGTTGTCTCTCTTCATCAGACTATATTCTCCGATTAAAAAATTACTTAGCTACAGGCACTTGGTATTTCCTCGAGCTTTCTACTAAGTGAAAAATATCACTGGAGTTCGCTTGGTCGTGCTTATAAAAGCCTGCGCGATAATATAATTTTGATTAGAGCAAGTACCGTTGAGCAACTTTGTCATCAGCGCAAGTGCGCTAACCCTAAGAAATAAATCATCTCGGGAACTGTTAATATGCTGCCTTGATTTTCTTGCCTCACATTCACAGCAGCAGTGGAACCGCTCTTATCTTTGTCGTGTTTGTTCGTCTCTCCTTATCACAATATTTTTAGGTCCAATAACTTTTTAAAAAATGTGGCAATTTTAACTTCTTAAACATTGCTTCATTGTTTTTCTCTTCATATATTTATTTTCTCGTCCTCGCTTGGGCATGCATCCCTAAAACCCGTCTCCTAAGGGGCAAAAAGTGATATCCTAATTTAGCGAAGCAATATAAGGTAGGCATACTTCGAGAGAACCTGTGTGAAACAGAAACACGGAACTTCTGTTTGTACGATTCGGTAAAGGTTTTTACAGTCCAACTAACAAAGCACAGATGTATCTGTTATCTTGCCCCAGGTCAAAACAGAATGAAGTAGTGTTGTAAAGTACATTATCTCTTTTTTTCTGGAAAACTGAGAACGAGAGCATGAATGACTGAATGAACATTCTTTGAGAAATAAGATTGAGAGATCACAATGGCATGCCGCTCACAACTTAAAGCAGAAAGAAATCCTCCGGCATTGTCTACTCGGAACATTTCTTGGGCAACCAGTTTGTGCGAGAGAAATGTATATACATAGGGAAAGCAAATGCGTATTACATACATGACTAATTCTGCTAATTAACTCTTGGTTTTTGTCCGTGGCAACCTGTTCTCGGCGCCTATCCCTACGCTACATTCTTGTCCCGAAGCCGCATATCCTGAACGTGCGTATAGAAATACTCCTTAAAGGTCCTCTTTCTTCATAGCGCAAGATTAGAAAAAAAAGCCACGCATATCCACGGAGGTGAATGATGATGAGTGGGCGAAGCTCCGAAAGTTCATCGGTAAAAACCATGAATCTTCCGTGAATCTTGCCCAGTACATCATCAAAGACGTGACAAACACTGTGTGTCGCCATCTAGCCCTCTCCTATCACACTTGAGCACAGATGGATGGGTGGATGGATGCTATGAGCGTCCCCTTTGTAACGGGGCGGTGACATGTGCGCCACCAGGCTCGTAAGAAGATTTAAGAACTTTTTTTCCCCTCTCTTTAAATTTTCCTCATGCCTTTTAAATTTACTTCAATCAAATCGATCATACTATAGCAAAAACGGAAATTCATAGCCCAGTTCCCTGCCCCTTATGGCAGAAATGCCATATTTTTCCCTATAATTATTTTTGTCCGGTCTCTCTAGTTTTCTGCCACCAGTATTCTAACCGCCTCTTACTTATTTCAATCGCGGCTATGTTCAGCTTCCCGTTGTTCGCCCTAAAACCCAAGGCTTCCCGTAGGGTGGTGCCCAAACGTACACCTGGGTGGATATTTCCGCATTCAACCAGAACATGTTCCGTTGTTTCCTTATCTTCCTCACAGCATGTGCACAGCACGCAGCGAGCGCCTCCGCGCCATCTATTGATCAATTCACGTACTAGCTAAGCAGCAGCGCAGCGCTCGGACGGGCGGACGGACTCCCATACTACACGTTCCCATACATCTGAATGAAGCGGCCACCGCAGCGCCATGACGCCATCTAGTGAGCACTTCATAAAACTACAGGTCGCTACATACTACATCGGAGGAAGGACAGACCCCCGCCCTAAGGAGCTTCGCCCCTAAAAATATTTCCTCACGAATTCCCATGGAAGAAACTTGAACAAATTAAAACAGCTGCACAGAGCCTGTGATCACCATGATCACTAAAAGCTGCCACCTTTTATTTGTTAATCCACCCCTCAGGTCATGTACCCTTGTATCACTTAGGTGTGAAAAATAAATAAAAATAATTGCAGTTAATTCTTTCCAGCTGTAGCCTTCGCTTCCCCGTGTACTGGAAAAGAAGTTAGGGCAAAAATCGAGAACTCGTCTACACAAAGCGAGGTTTCATTCATCTTTTTGAAAGTTGCTAGTCGTTTTTTATTTATTTACAACTTTCATGTACAGGTTCGTCCACTCACAGCGTGAACACGACGCAGCGTGGCTGCGTACTTTGGAATTCCAGCACTCGATACGTGATCACGCATCGAAGCTTATTTGCTTGAGGCAGAGGCAAAGATAGGCACGTAAGGAGAGATTTCGATTTTTGTGTGATAAAATTGCGACATACAGTTACTAGGCGCGGAGTAGTGGAGAACTCCTAATTAACTTTGACGGCGTGCAGTACTTAAACTTCCACCTTAATCTGGGCTGGTAGTAGTAATGTAATAATTGCTAGGATTTTACGTTTTATCATTAAGAATGCCGTAGTGGAGGCCTCACGAAATTGCCATCGCGTGGCGTTCTTTAGCGAGCACATAAATCTTAGCCGAAGTGCCTCTAACATGCCGGTGAAAGTGGTGCAATGAGAGAACAATTGGAGCGAATTCTGTCTTCCTGTAGCTGTAATCTAGAATGCTTGTTTGCTATAAAACGGTAGCTGTCAGTTTCAATGGGAAGCCACAAAGTAATCACAACAGTGGGGTCGTATTTTTGCTGTCGTCATCATTCCCGCACACGCAGGCACGCACACACATGATATATGCCATCATCCCGGTCGATTGTGTCAGGCGAAGGGGCCGTTGGATTTCCAAGCAGCGTGTGGGCACGTCATTTTGAATTTCACTCAAAGCGATGCTTTCGGATGAAGATTGCATGGCACTTGGGTGTTTGATACTTCGACCATTTCTCGGACGCAGAGGCTTTTGATACATAGAAGACGCGATTTCCTTTGCCTGGTCTATGCGCAACGCTTGTTCATGTGCGTTCGAATTATGGTGCGAAGCCTTTGTTGCTGAGTATCCTCATCAGCTTTGAAGTATTACTAGCACAAATGCCCAGTTACTCTAGAAAGAATACTGAAGCGGACGTGTCTTTGAGATGTACCAGCAAATTAATGTTTTAAAGCTCCATTCCTGTCCCTCTTACGATAAAAGGTTACTTGAAAAGCGGGAACATGCTAAATGAGCAACGCTGGAGGCCTAACCACCTAATGAAGCTCGCGCTTCACCTCGCTATAGAATCAACCACATTGTGACTGCGTCTGCCGGACAAAATTGCATTTTCATTTGGGAAACGTTGTTTATATAAAATACTGAAGAAGACAGCAAATAACCTCACGGAGTTTTCGCGTGAGTCATTTTCGCGTGATGGGCGATGCATTGAATGCGATAGCAACGCATGGAAAACTGTACAGAGTAAGACAAGCAGCTTTAGTCGTGATGTTTTAGCTCTCTTCCTCCGAACCACACGATCCTGTACGGCGCTGAGCTGCAGCGTGCCCAATGCGCCGCTGCACGTTGTTCCTGCTTGTAGAGTGCGGATACCCATGCGGGTGTGCTTTTCGTTCAACGTAACTAGCCTTCCACCAAATCTTTGGCCCTGTAGAAGAAATCACGCCCGTTGAGAGAGAAACGATTGTATTTCCACAGAAAAATTCCCTAGACGACTGCCATGGTTCTCATGGCGAACGCTGTCGCTGGTCGTCGTTCAGCGCTGGAACAGCACAAATAATCTTCAATAAGGCCGGCTGTTTGATCGACGCTCTGCCCCACCGTATAAAAACCGTTCGCACAGTCCAGCTCAGGAGCTACGTATAAACACAGGCCTCCTTAGCGGAAGGGAGCTGGAGATTCTGGCAGGTTGACAGAATCTCCAGCTCATATATATATATATATATATATATATATATATATATATACATATATATATATATATATATCATATGCATATGCGGTAGGTGACGACGACAGCGAAAACACCGTTCCAGTGTCCCTACAATTCCTGTTGCAATAAAAACACCGCATCCCTGGTACTGATAAAACGCGTAGGCACTCTTCGAAATCATGGACTCATGCGTTGGCCGGGCGTAGTGAAGGGTTGGAGGATTGGGTGGAATGAGTCGTTTTTCTGGACTTCAAAATTGATAATCTCAATTACAGGAATGTCTTTCTTTCTGTATTTTTTTTACTGTACTAATCTTAACCAAATCTGAAGTGGAGGTTCTGTGAGGGCAGCCAGACGCGGCCACATTGAGTACACGCACCGACAATACCGCCTTGTACTTTCTTATTCACGCCTTCGACGTGGTGTTCGAAGTAGCGATAACTAACAATAACGTTGAGGTGACAAAGACAAATTGCCCAGACGTGCGTTGAGGCGCTCGCCAGACAGTAGGGCTGCGCTAGATCAATACGTCGAACGTAGCTGTGCGGTCGAAACTTTCCCGCATATTGAGAAGTGCCCGCCGCCGAGCGCAGTCGACCTGTATTCGACCATCCTTTTCTTTATCCTTTTCCTTTAAGCAAACATTGGCTGCTCGTTGTAAACCACTTTGTTGTTTACATAAAGGAACGCGCTTCCTTGCTTGTTTCTTCGTTTTCTCTCTTCATAGAGTGTACCTCGTTGTTCCTTCTAAGAAAAACAACGTGAAAGAAGGTGACGTTCAGTTCTCGGCAGTGAAGAAAAAAGAATACACGGCACATCGCCAATTTTCTAGAGATGCATAGGGAATAGAGAAACGCGCTGAGATGATGAAAGAAGGCTCAGGAGGTAGTAAAATATTTACGACAACCAAGGAACAACGCTTGCGTCCGTGTAAAAAAAATGAAAAAGAAAACATGAATGCGTGATCATCGAGATGCACATGCACGCACTACACGCAAGCGCGAAAGTGCAGAGTAACTCCAATCCTGCTTCCCCTTAATCTTGACTCATGTAGACAAAAACGCGCATGTCTCCAGCAATCAATGCTCTTATTTCCCTCGCCCTGGCATACGTCGATTTCTGCTGATGATCCATGTTTCGCGTTATGGTTGATCCCTGCTTTAATGGGCCACCTGTACAATATTTTGTGTGCACTAAAGACTGTCAATGTTAACCTTCTCTGTAATGATCCGCTTCAGCAGCCATACTGTTTCATTGGCTGTGTTTCTATATTTATCTTGACACGTGTTTGTGACGATGAAGGACGCAGAATACAGAGCTAAACACGTAACCTTTCTTTTTTTTTTTGCGAATCTGTGCCCAGCAAAGCAAAGAAATCCGAGTGCAACGACAATGGCGAGTAGAATGGTTGGTTGTGGATAAAAGCTGATTAGCAGCGAATCTATCTGCTTTTGTACATGCATCACTAAGCATACCAGCTTAATCAACGCTCGAACAAGATCTGGAGCGTACTCAAACATAACGCGTCGTGTACATGCCGAGTTAGTAGAACAATGAGTTACATTGGTGAAGCTAGCTCACGTGAGCTCAAGCGCGGCCCGCGCCAAACGATAGCATACGTATGACTGAGCAAAAGATGAAAGCAAATAGATCCACTCGTGTCGGTATAGCCTGATTTATCGAACGATGCGGAAAGTAGGCATGCACTGATCTAGTTTCCTACAAAAATACTGCAGGAAACTATGTGTGCTAGCCTTCATTGGAGTTTTAAAAGAGGTGGCTAGCCAGCTTTGGGAATGACGGATAGCAGAAAATTGATTTGTCTAGTCTTCGTTCTTCTGGCTTCGTACAGCTTGACGAGTTTAGAAAACGGCACAAAATATTGCGTCAAAAACAGAAAGAAATATTGCGATGAGTTTACGCTTAAACAGATACTTAGAGCCTTATCGCAGTTAGGAAAATACGAGCGCTCAGAAATTTATGAATATGGTGTGATAAGGGCAATGTTGTCTCTTCTAGTTATGCCTAGATTTAGCTGAAGAATGTAATGCTAAAAGAAACGGCGGTGCTCTGTTAGACTAGGCCGGAAACTGCGTCCGAGCTCACTTTTTGGGCGTTGTCTGAGGGTGCGTCTACTTGTCGTTTTGTAGGACTTTGCAAGAAAAGATAACTCTACGCCTGCTTGGCGAGTTTAGGCCCGTATTCATAAACCTACCCTATCCTTATCGCTTGCTTTCTTTATCGCCACTGTGACATTGGTTCGGGTTAAGGAGACTAAAGCGGTTAACAAACCGAAAGAATGTCATAATGCCTTTTGTAGATGGTGCAAGCGATACGAATAAGGTACACTCAAAAACACGGGCTTTAGTCGGCATTGAATTTTTCAGGTCGCGAAAGTTGTCCAACGATTAGTTTCTCTTGTGGTAGACGGAAAAGAAAATAGGAGAGAAAAAGTGGGAAAGCCGGTAACATTCGCGAAACGCGGCTGAAATATTTCTAACGTTAGGACAAACAAAGCTGCAAATGGTTTGTGCGTGCTAAAGATAACATAACATCAAAACGAACGGCATGAGACATCATCATTGCAAACAACTTAATAAGATTGACAGTTTTATGTTCTCTACTAGTAAAGTGACCACTATAAACAGCCGCTGCCGCCTTCGCGCAACGGAAAAGTGTAGTAATGCCACCAGAGTCACTTAAGCTGCAAAAGAGCAATAAACAAATCCACCAAACCGTTTCAAGCAAGGGGCATGAAGACTCCCCGCAGGGGCGTCTGCGCGAGCAGACGTTTGGTGTGTGGCGACACCACGGACCCGAGCCAACGGGGGGGTTTCGACCCCCTCCCACGTGTCGCCGTGCGTGGCTTAGCCGTGTCCGGGGAAAAGGGGATCCTGGGGGTTGAGCCAACGCCGGGTGATTGGACCTTTAAGGCCCCCCGGAAGAGGCAACACACCCCTTTGGCCCCGGGTTCACGTAGACGGCACCCCTGGGCTGACCCACCCAGGGGAAACCGGCTGGTCGCCTTTTCCTGTCCTCCTCTCCGATCTTTCTCTTTCCTATTCCCTGTCTATGCTGTCCTGTCATCTCCTCTCTTCTGTTACTTCCTAATTTTCCATAGGCGGCTTGGGTTAACGTTGTGCAAATAGCCTACCTTGGCCTAGGCGCATTGGGGCTGAGCTTCTTGAAGGATGGCAGAACCAAAATGTAACTCATGTACAGGGTCGTCCACTCTTAGGGTGAACACGGCGCAGCGTGGCTGCCTTCTTTAGAACGCCAGCGCTCGCGATGGGACTGCGCGTCGACGCTAATCTAGTGCAGGCGTAGAGGGGCTTGGATCACTCTGTGCGCCTGCACATTATTAGCTTCGATGCGTGCCCACGTCGCAAGCACTGGCGTTCCAAAAAGGGAGCCACGTTGCGTCGTGTTCACCCTAAGAGTGGACGACCCTGTACAAAGAATAGTTATTAGAAGGGACAACAAGGAAATACCCACAAAGCACTTAGTACTAACATTTGCCTCGAGCGACCTTCCAGAGACCATTGAGACCCGGTACACAAAAATATCTGTCAGGCCATTCATCCCCAACCCACGTCGATCTTTCCAATGTCAGCGTTTCGGCCATGGCTCTCAGAGCTGCCGTGGACGACTTACCTGCGCAAAATGTGGAGGCCAAGATCATGCCTCCGACGCATGTGAAGAAGCGCCTCACTGCATTAACTGCAGCGGCGCACATCCCGCCTATTCTAGATCATGCCCTCAGTGGCGAAAAGAAAAGGACATTATTAGCCTTAAGGTCCGCGAAAATATATCATTTAAAGAAGCTCGAAGGAGGTGTTCTCCATTCCACGGAACATATGCTGATGCGGCGCGTCAGGGGGCAGCGCCGCACCTACCCCCACCACTTGCCAGGCCTGCAGTCAGCAGGCCACTGGCTGTGGCGCCCCCCTCCCCTGTGGAGGCAGCAGGCAATTCTGCTGCGTCCACTCGTCCTCGGAGACCGGCGATTCAAGTGACGTCAGGTCTCAAAACCTCGCCTCAACAGGCGAGGTCTGTTGTGCATAACAACAGCCCGCTAGTGCGGGCTCCCAGTGCCTGCCAGGACGCAATGGAAACATGTCCGGCACCAAAGGTGCTGGAAGACAAGGGACAGTGTTCCGACGCTGGGCCCTTGCCCAAGAGTCGCTCTCTAGAGAGCGTGTCTGGCGCCTCGCAAGAGGCAATGGACACAACACACAGTCCGAAGGCGCAGCTAGCGCCAAAGGAGCGGCGGGAGTCCCTCGACCGCTCCAGAAAAGGAAAAACCCCAATTACAGGGCCTCGCAAGGGCTCTGTAATCTAAAGCATTTTCTTTCCTGTACACACAGCATAAAAAGATTTACAACATGGATACACAAATAATACAGTGGAATGTCAGAGGTCTGCTTAGAAACCTCGATGATATCCAGGAACTCCTACACGAACATAATGCAAAGGTGCTGTGTGTCCAGGAAACGCACCTGAGACCAAAACATACAAATTTTCTCCGTCAATATGTTACATTTCGTAAGGACCGCGAAGATGCTACCGCATCATCAGGCGGTGTCGCTGTAATCGATCATAAAAGCATAGCATGTCAGCATTTACATCTGCAAACCGAACTCGAAGCTGTGGCAATTCGAGCTGTTCTCCTTAACAAGCTTATCACAATTTGTTCCCTTTACATTCCCCCACACTTTAACTTGCAGAAACACGAGTTTCAGTCATTTATAGATCAACTGCCAGAACCCTATCTTGTTCTTGGCGATCTGAATGCGCACAGTAGCTTGTGGGGCGACACGCGCATTGATGCGCGAGGTCGTATTATCGAACAGTTTCTTTTTTCTTCAGGTGTGTGTCTCCTAAATAAAAAGGAGCCGACCTACTATAACCTTGCAAACAGAACGTATTCCTCTATCGACTTGAGTATCGCTTCCCCGTCCATAGTGTCAGAGCTTCATTGGGATGTTATTAAAAATCCTTACGGGAGCGATCACTTCCCCATATTGTTGAAAACACCAAAACAAAATGACCTCCCGCCACAAGCTTCTCGGTGGAAAGTTCATGCAGCAGATTGGGGAAAGTTCCAAACCCTTACTCTTAATATCTCCTGGGTGGAGATGTCTTCTTTATCAATTGATAGGGCAGTTGAATACTTCGCTAAGTTCATAATTGACGCTGCGACTAAGTGCATTCCTCAATCAGGTGGGCTATCCGGTAGGCGTTGTGTTCCGTGGTGGAACGAAGAATGTCGAAACGCGCGTAGGCAACAGAATAGAGCGTGGAGACTTCTTCGCGGTTCCCCTACTGTCGAAAACCTTGACAATTTTAAGAAAATTAAGTCGCAGGGCAGGAGGACACGCCGACAGGCGAGAAGAGAGAGTTGGCAGAACTTTGTATCCAGTATCAACACTTATAAGGACGAGGGTAAGGTTTGGAATGGGGTTAATAGGATAAGAGGACGACCAACACATTCACTTCCTTTGGTTAACACTCAGGGAGATGGTCTGGAGGACCAAGCAAACTTCTTAGGTGCACATTTCGAACATGTGTCCAGTTCGTCGCACTATTCTCCTGCATTTATAAGACATAAAGCAGCAATCGAAAAACAAAAATTAGAACGCAAAAGCACAGGAAACGAATCACCCAACCTACCTTTCTCTCTAGCTGAGCTGCATGCAGCGCTCACCAGTTGTAACAAATCTGTTCCAGGCTCTGACCGCATATTGTACGAAATGTTGAAAAACCTGCCCACTGAAACCAAAAAAACCCTTCTCTGCCTGTACAACTCTATGTGGACATCTGGCGAGATCCCGACTGTTTGGAAAGAGGCCATAGTGATCCCTATCCTTAAGCAGGACAAGGACCCATCGTGTGTATCAAGTCACCGGCCCATAGCGCAAACAAGCTGCATATGCAAAGTATTCGAGAAGATGATAAACCGCCGTCTAATACATTTTCTTGAATCTCATAATCTGATGGACCCGTACCAGTGTGGGTTCCGAGAGGGTCGCTCCACCACAGACCACCTGATACGCATAGAGGCGGAGATTCGCGAGGCTTTTGTCCACAGACAATCCTTTCTCTCTGTATTCCTCGATATGGAGAAAGCCTACGATACTACATGGCGATTTGGTATACTAAGAGATCTATCACACATGGGTGTGCGCGGTAATAGGCTAACCGTAATAGAAAGTTATCTGTCGAATCGAACATTCCGTGTTCGTGTCGGCAACGTTTTGTCCCAATCATTTGTCCAAGAAACAGGAGTGCCACAGGGAGGGGTCCTTAGTTGTACGCTTTTTATTATAAAAATGAACTCTTTGCACTTGTGCATCCCGCGAAACATGTTCTATTGTACTTATGTCGACGACATACAAATTGGATTTAAATCGTGCAACCTTGCAACATGTGAACGGCAGATTCAGCTCGGTCTGAACCGAGTGTGCAGATGGGCAAAAGAAAATGGCTTTAGCTTAAACGCACAAAAGAGTACTTGTGTTCTCTTCTCCAGAAAGAGGGGCCTTTACCCTGATCCTGATGTTGACTTGCAGGGTCACCTTATACCTGTAAGAATGGAGCATAAATTTCTTGGTTTAATATTAGACAAGAAACTAACTTTTGTTCCGCACATTAAATATCTAAAGGGCAAGTGCTTAAAAGCAATGAACATTCTAAAGCTGCTGTCACGTACCACATGGGGCAGTGATACAAAATGTCTCTTGAATTTGTACAAGAGCCTCGTACGGTCACGCTTGGACTATGGGTCCATAATTTATCAATCTGCTTCTCCGAGTGCTCTTAAAATGTTGGACCCTGTCCATCACTTAGGCAGTCGGCTTGCCACAGGGGCTTTCAGGACAAGCCCCGTGGAAAGCCTGTACGTGGAATCAGACGAATGGTCGCTTCACCTGCAGAGAGCATACTTGGCTCTAAAGTATTATATGAGAGTGAAGGCAAATAATGAACACCCTGTATATCCGGTTATCAACGATCTATCCAGCTCGCAACTCTTCCGAAACCGTCCTACGCTGAGAGTACCTTTCTCGCTGCGTGTGAGGGATGTGGCGGAGGAAATGGGCGTCGATATCCTCGAACATAACATAATGCCACCACCTGCACACTTCCCACCATGGAAGTGGCAGATTATCCACACAGATTTATCCTTTCTACACGTTACGAAACATGCTCCGCCCTCACACATTAAAATGCAATTCTTAGAACTACAACACAAATATGCTTGCCCCGAGTTTTACACCGATGCGTCCAAGTCTTGTTCTGGTGTATCATACGCTGCGGTTGGGCCGTCTTTTTCAGAGGCCAAAGTCTTACATCCGCAAACAAGTATATTTACTGGGGAAGCGTATGCGTTGCTGTCAGCAGTGAAACATATTAAGGACTCAAAAATGCCAAAATCAATTATATATACAGATTCTCTCAGCGTTCTGAAAGCTCTGATGTCTCTCAAGAGACATCGGAACTCCGTAGTGGTTACGCTGTACAACATCTTGTGTGACATGTATGCGTCCAAGCAGGACGTAGTGATTTGCTGGGTTCCGGGTCACCGTGAGATAGCTGGTAATGTTCTGGCTGACCAACTTGCCACGTCTGTTGAGCCAAATTCCCGTGATATTTCCATGTCCGTCGTTGCCTCTGATATGAAACAGTACATCCGCAAGTGCCTCCGCACATACTGGCAGCATATATGGGATTCCGAATCATCCAATAAGCTCCATGTAATTAGACCACGTTTAGGAAAGATGCTACAATATTCAACAAACCGCTGTAACCAAGTGACCCTCTGTCGACTTAGAATAGGCCACACATACGAAACACATTCATACCTTTTGAGCGGTGGGGAACCTCCCACGTGCAGCAAATGCAGTATGACGCTCGCTGTCCGTGAGCTGGAGGCGGAAAGGAAAAAACACTTTGCCTTAGCATACAGGCAACATATCCCATTACACCCAGCACTATTTCTAGGCCCCAAGCCACTATTTCAAAGCAACGAAGTCTTGAAGTTTTTTAAAGATGTGAGCCAGCTACGTATTATAAAGCCAAAAGACTCGTAGCACGGCCTCCTAGACACTGAGACCGCTGCTTCGAGGATGGTCTAATTCGCACTCGCCTCTAGGCCCTTGCATGCAAGAGAGCTTCGGAGGCAGTAGTGCTGTTGAATGAGTATTTTTAGAACCTGTGCTTTTATTACTATCCCATTGTACTCATTGTAAATATTTGATGTCATTATTCCAGTTTTTAGCATCGCGATCAGTTATCACAGTTATCAGTCATCGAACATCCATAGACCATCCCTCTGGCCATTACCATAATTTTATGCTGTATATATATTTTACGCTCCTTTACAGCGATTAGATTTTAGGCCCATTTACAGCCACGTCACATATTACAATTTTACCCCATATGTCATCGCCAACATCACATTACAGAAATGGCGCTCTTTGGCCACCTTTGGCCCTTGCGCCAATAAAAACCACATATCATCAAGGGGCATGAAGACTACACAAATCCACGTACTACCCACCGTTCCCATGGCAGCTGAACCATCAAAGGGACAGACTTCGCTCTAGTATTTTTGTAGAACTCGCTATGGGCACTGACCACCACTGCGTTTCGCCTCTTCATTTCTTCCTGTGTCCCCCTAGCGGTTGATTACCTGTCGTTGCTTTTTTTTTCTTTCTTGAAAACTTGAGTCACATTTATCATATTCAGCTATCTGCCTATCTATCTAGCAACCTACGTGTCGGTGCTCTCCTGGTCGCGTCGTCCACCTGTTGTACCTAAATATTTGGGAGGTAGGGTATAAATGTATGACGAACATGAATGAGGGATGTTTACAAGCTATAAGGATGAGGTACACTCATGAACACGGGCCTTATGGACATACGAACATACTACAATGTCGCGTAGTTTTCTGCAGCTCACACGGTGCACTGCCTTCAGCATCGGCACAGACACCGGACGGTTGGGTTAAATAGCTGACCTTATGAAACAGGGACACCGTTTCTCCTTGCGTGCCACTTGTAAGTAAAAATAACAAGCGGACAGATAGACATGCAACTTACCAAGTAGTAGAGGGTATCGAACACGGGGCCTCCAAGTGGCATGCAAGCGCGCTGCCACTAGTCCACGGCGCCTCCTCTCAAACAGTGCATAGAGTAAATAAGCCTACCGCACTTGCACTTGTATTGACCGTGCTTGTGTAATGTGAATTGCGCTTCTAATGTGTGACAATGACGACCATAGGAATACGTATGTTCTGCGTGTATTCGGTACGTTTTTCTGCAACTTTTTTCGATCACGTAGGAATACTTCAACAAACTACGCTTGTGATAGCGCATCAACGCGCCGTTAGTCCAAAGCACAGACGTCTATGCTGCGGACGAACGCGAGTACGAACGTTACGTCGCGCCATGAGCTATGACTCAGTCGTCGAGGTGCTGTCGAAGAATCATAGTTAGTCGACGTTAAGCACGCTCATTAGTGCGTACTCACGCGTTTTGCACGGAGAACATGATCCTACTTGTCACATTTGGCTGAATGAGCAAAAAAGTCGTCGTAGGTAATCTCCTCGCTGACTAATTCGTATGGCGCCGATTAGCACAATGCGTGGAATCTGTAGGATTTTTCTCCTTGCAGGGGCGTTACTGAAGTGACAGGCAGCGGAAATGACTACTGCAAGGTTGCTTCCTTCACCTACGCGGCCGACGCATACAGCGGGTGGTCCAATGACTCGGCTATAATTTTGGCAGTACATGGAGTCCTTTTCTCTTGTACACACTTTAGTGCAAAGCTACCTTCACCGATTTTTGGTTCACACTGCTCGAGCTTTCGTTAGTGTGAACAGGCATAATGTGCTTTTGTCTATATATCAAAGTAAGATATTTACCACTCTTTAATCTCTTCAACTTTGCCTACGATTTCCTGTTTGTGAACGGATTGAAATAACATTTCAGGATCCTCGTTAAACTAGAAAGAGCTCCACAGCGCTCAGAATATATATATATATATATATATATATATATATATATATATATATATATATATATATACATATATAGGGGAGGACAATTGCGCGTCTCCCCTCCTTTATTATAGGCCACAGTCTGCTAATTAGTTTCTAAAATAAATTCTTAGCAAGCTCTGTTACGGCGCTCACTATTCTATCAGACCAATAAGAATTGAATCGGCTTGCAAAACAAATTTCTATTAGGTGCCTCTCATGGTAATGGTAACCTTTGTTTAACTGCATTTGAAGGACTCACATCCCCACTATTCACCGTATTTCTGTCATTGTCACTATCCCACTCGCTTATTTGCCCTGTTTTTCTTTCTCATTTTTTGTTGTACAGCGTACACACGAAAGCTCTAGACTCGGCGCCCTCCATAAAACGTCCTTTATGGCCGCACGAGCAGCGTGCTCGCTAATTTATGCGCACGAGCATCCTGTCCAGCCATGAGAGCACTTTGAAAGGTATGCAGCTATGCGAGTTTCGCAGGACGCTTCAAACTGAGAGCCACCTCGTAGAAATTCCGAGCAGTCCCGCGGCAGCTGCAAACGCGTATGATAACATTTTATCAAACAGAAACACATCTGGTTTGCAAATCGCGAATTCCGCGACGTCCTTTTATTAAAGCATTTTTCATGAGCTGCATCTGCTTATAACGAGCAGCGCTCAGAACTGAGAAGCCCAAGCAACCTGCACAGCACACTGCTGTGTAAAGTCGCTCATAAATAGCGCGGCGGGTCATTTGTCCGTTGTGCGGTGTACTCTTCTCTGTCTCGTGTTTGCGTTAGTTGATCTAACCTGTTAGGGGGGGTATGAAACAACTAGCCCAGAAACAGTCTGCTAAGGTCACAAACGCTGTTCCAAACGCAAAGCAATCGACAGGTAGTGGCGAAACGCGCTTTCGACTATATATGCAATTCTTGTGGTATACAGGTGCTCTGTGGTTTGACGTGCTAAAACAACAATGTGATCTGGAGGTATGCTGTTGTGGCTTTGTTCTGTAGAAGTCCTCCAATTCCTCCATGCGAGGCATTCCAATGTAGCTAGGCCAACGAGGCACTGCAATGAGGAACCTCATGGGACCTCCCGGACCCAAATATTTGTGAAATGGACGTACAGCCATGAATTGCCTGCGTAAGGACTTCAACGTCAACATGGCGCGAAGTACTGGTTAAGCAGTTAGGCAGACACACACAAAGGTTCTTGGACTACCAGGAAACCGGTGCCAACGCCACTTACGGAAGGCGTCAAAGTTACCGGAGTGGCCTGAGCAAAGACCGTGTCTTTTCACTGTTTTCGTGCTGACTCTCTTCCTTTAAATCTTTCAATCCGTGTATCTTCATTATACATGCAAATGGACGAAGATAATGGGAGAGTTCACAAATGTCTGGCGACGAAGTGGCTGGCTGTGGTATCTATCATAAAATTGACATCGCAGAGCATGCGACTCCTTCAAGTGTTGGGTGCACATTTCTGTGCATTATTTATTTCTGCCATTTCTGACCAACCTACAACGATATTTGGGGGAGATCAAGTATCTGTGCACTGAACCGGTATCACTCAAAGTGGGAACATTGTAAGTAGTGTCAATGATTCACGTTGGTTTGGTGACTTATTTAACGAACTGCTCTTGACAGCAGTGAATGAGGAGTAATTTGTTTTTATTTTCCCCTTATGCTTAATACACTAAGGAAATTCTGCATGTATTTTCAGTTCGTGACTAAATTCCTTGCGAAATTTTAAGATTGCTGATTTTGAAATAGACATATATTTATGTATACTCCATTTATTAGAGGTCATTCGGGTCTCCCAAATGTACAATCCTGCCGTCTTATATTATTGCGAAGAATAGGGAGGAGAAGTGGGGTACCTTCTGATAAATTGTTACGAAGTAGACTAGTGCATTGTAAGTCCACCATCAACACCACCATCATCATCATCACGATCATGTCAGCTCCCACTGCATGGCAAAGGCCACTCCCATCGACCTCCAACTATCCCGGTCCAATAGCTCGTATTAAAGGGTTAAAAAATTCATTGGGCGGCACTAAGAGATTTGAATGGGGACGCGTCGAATGCAAACGATGTATTAGTGAGTCCGACTAACAACGCAGGGCTCGTAAATTTTCAGACATTCTATAAAGTACCAATCCGATACTGCGTTTCAGTGTCTTAAGGAGGCGTGAACTGTCGATGAACACCACGCTAATTCTTTTCTGCAATTCTTGCGACTTGCAGGGAAAAGGGAACAAGCAAACACGTGCGCTGCGAGATTTGAATGAAGAACAAAGTTCTTGCTCAGAGCGCATGACTTGCGATACTGTGCTTGCTACGCTCGAAGTATTGAACAAATAAAAGCGATCGCGCACTGTGCCGCAGGTGACTACTGTACTACTACTACTACTACTACTACCACTACAACGACAACAACAAAAAAACAATGAAATAATACACACCTGTGGCTTAATTTACTCATCTATAGACCCAATTTTCAGGAACAATAGATGCGAAGATATTTTGATAACAAATAATCAGACTGAGTCGACTTCTGCACCACATGGCGAAGGTCTCTACAGACCTAGGTATTCGCTTCAATGCATGTGAGGCATATCTCATTAAGCAACGACCAGCCCAGAAAAAGATCGACAAAGTTAATATACACGTGCAAGAAAAGCAGGGAAATAATAATAATAATAAAAAGACTCGTGCTGAATGAGGTACTTTTTTCCTAACGATATAGTGGCAATCTTTTTTTTAAAACGTAGTCTTTATCACAACGTAGACACGAGAGATAACGAGCTTGCTAAGTGCAGCAGTCCCCGGGTGGCATTATAATACATGTCAGTGCTAAAAAAAGGAAAAAGAAGAAACAATGTAGCATAGTGGAGTCACTGCTAATACCCACAATGATCTGAAGTAGATTAAATAACCCGCAGGGGTTGCTTGATCGTGGAGCCGCATACACGAGCACTAAACGTGTAGCCTTTGCCGAGGTAAATTGATACGCGGTCGTCACGGCTCTTCGGGCCTGACGGCTGAGCTTCCTTTCGCGACTGCGTTGTTCCAAAAAATTGTACATCTTTGTTTACTTTAGCCCTACCTGGCAGACAGTACCATGTCCCGTTTGCTGTTAACGCATTAGTGCACTATATGCTTAAAGCTCGATGCCACAAAGGGTAGGGTAACTTTGCACTCATGCTGTAATGCTTCCCTCTCACTTGCCCATGGGGCGCAAACGCGTCGGTGCGAAAGAATGCTGGCACCTAATCGACAACGATAACGTCTGCATGCCTTTAGGTATTTATATAACATTACCTCGAGTTTGACACCGTAAATGTGCCGCGGCAGAAAATAGTGCACGCACTGATGCAGCGCGAACACGTTGGCCAATCTACCATTATTTTTCGGTCGTAATAGAGCGCTTTGTAAGCTACACGTGTCGTAATCTATGTGGTGCATGCGTTCCACTAAAATGTGAATGGTTTTGCAGGCTTCAGCACTTAGTCCAGGTATTGGAACCGAACGTCACGATTACACGTCATTCAACGCACGCTCCGGGCATTAACAACTGCTACCACCAAGCAGTGTGCTATTGCCCCAGTGCAGTCATTATGCCCCAATTTTTACCATTACAGGGTCGTGTTAACGCAGCGATACGTGAACAGAATGTGAGTTTCATGGGACGTACGGAGCCCGACCTAGGTAAGATCGCTATCTGCATTTGTGTATGGGCGTTGTTGCCTGTTATTAGCGCAAAGCGAACCCTTCTCTCTCCGTGCACCTATATCTGTGGAGCTCCTTCGGTGAACTCTGCGTGTTTTTGTGATTCCAAGCCTGACTAAAGAAGGTCATCATGTATTTCGCCACTTTCATTCCTTGTTTGACAAAATATAACTGAACTGAATTCAGTGAAGCCCTAAATAGCAAAACGAAATTGTCAATGACTGTGCTGTTGTTCCATACATTACAACCAAGATAGAGATATTTAAAAGTAGAGAGGGAGGATAAAGGGCATAATAAAACGCGTTTTCTAATTGCATCCAACAGGCCTTCCTACGACAGCACAGCACTGCGCGGAAACGGTGGTGTTGTGGCTGTGGCGCAAGGCTGCTGATCCAAAGGTCGCGGGATTGAATGCCGGCCGCAGCGGCTACATTTAGATGGAGGCGAAGCGTGGAGGCCCGAATACCCGAGTTGAAGAACTCTATGTGGGTCGAAATTTCCGGAGCTCTCGACTACAGCGTCTTTTTCATAATCATATGTATTTTTGGGACGTAAAACACCAGAAATCAATGAATCAATAAATCAGAGCACAGCACCGGCTCACCGTAGGCCTTCGTCTCCCACTGTTGTGCACTGAGATAAATATAAGCTTAAGGTGTAACGGGCTTGTGTTCGAGTGAGTGCGCCTCGCTGCCGCTGGCCTTTGCTCTGTAGATTGCTGACACTGGCAGCTTCATACGGGCACTTCTAATTTCAGGCTACGTCAAACTTCAGCAGCGTGGCACTTCTGACTCGCTTAACTATGCACTCCGTTAATGGTCATATGCTGCCAAACTTACATGCTGCCAAATTTGCAAGGTATGCGAAAAAAGCACCATGTTCACTCGCATATTTTCACACCACTCAATTACTGTGCCATTGAGACAGTCAGACTTTCTTTAACCGAAAAAGAAGTTTCATGATGCTGATAACAATCTGTTTCTCCCCCTCGCTCTTAGATCGCTCTAGCCGCAATTTATCGCTCATGCTAAGAGGTGTGGTCTTGTGGATAAGACAGTGTGATTGACCCTTCATCTGAACGCACTGTCACAACGGACCTATAGTAGGCGCGTAGATTTCATGTTTAACTTTTCGCATGCCACCAATTTGCTCCTTGTGGAAAGGGACGCCATTCATTTATTTATTCGTAGCCTAATGGTAAAGCCACGCCAGTTCCTTCATAGCAAGGGGCATATTGCATTACTTCTTATGTTCCTTGATTACTCGAAAATGCACCGAATGTATTCACTCGTCGATTGGAATAAGTTAAATACATCAAGTGGATGCATCAAGGGGACATTTTGTGAAAGAAATACAAGAATTTGCTTTCATATATATCGTGCGCAACATCTCAATTTCCCCATCTCTGCTCCTCTATATTTGATTACAAACACATTTCGGTGTTCTGTTTTTTTTTTTCAGAAGGGAGTGTTTCATCTTTCTCACATAAGTCGTGCTGACAATGTTGTCATTGTTGACGAAAGCCACCGCGAGAAATGACAAAATGACAGAAGTCACCGCACGAAATGGTAGGGACCAAGCACAATGCACGCGTATCTGCGTGCGGTAAATGGAATTTCCACAGATCTCTCAAATGTATATATTTCCATGTAATTTTTACCTTAATTGTATGCTTTTCTCTCGCGTTTTCCGACCCTACGTTTTTCTAGCGTATAAATGAGTTTCATATGAAGGAATTACGACTTGGCCCAACTCTTGAATTTCTAGCATTGTTGGCCAAGCACTCTTTTTGTTCGCCAAGCAGGCTTGTAAAGTGACATTCACGGAGAGGCTGCTTTTACCAATATAGGCAAGGCAGATACTGCAGTCCTTGTTTAATACAGCCTGCCATCGACTACTCCAGTAATTCTTACGACAACGCGTTGTGTTTAACTGCTCTACGGATAGCTATCAGTCCTTTCTTCGTTACAACATATATCTTATGGCTTTTTTGCAACGGGCTACGGCACTGTTAAGACGAAAACGATGTCTTGCCTTTCTTTTGTCGAAAATCCGGACACGGTTTCTGGTCCAACGTGCACTAAATCCTTGTCATGCCTCTATGTAAGACACACTATCTACTAAATGATAGGGATAAAGACACACCTGTCTCGCAAATACATTCCTCGGAACATTGGCTCTGGACGGTTAATCGATTGACCCCTTAGAGTAAAACAGAAAACGACGTAATACAGGGTGCCCCAGAAGTCTATCACTGATTACGGCTTTGTTTACATTGGAAAGTAACCTTCCCTACTGCTCCGTAAAAATATGCTGCTTTGGCAGTTTGCGTAGGTCAACTCATAAAACAAACTCTGAGGAACAAGCAAGAGTAGGCGACATCACTGTTACCATCCATAACAAAGAATGGACTTGGGCAGGTTACGCAATGAACAGGAAAGATAACAGGTGGAGAGTGAGAACAAAGGCATGTATACTAAGGGACGGAAAACGCAGCCGCGGCGGACAACCCATTAGGTTGAGCGGTGAAATTAAGAAGTTCCCCGACACAAAATGGCGACAACTCGCACAGGACTGCGCAAGCTAAAAATACCTGGGAGAGGCCTTTCGCCTGCAATGCACATAATGCATGCTGGCAATAACGAACAAAAGGGGAAGTACGCCGCAATGACAAAAAATTGATTGAATTAGCATGTGTTCGCCTATGCGTAAACGTCGTATTTGTTACTAACCATTATTCATGTAATTTCCATCTGCGTAACGGAGTAACGCATTACGAGACATCGCAAAGGCGTTGCATATCCAGCTCATCATAACCTTCTCTCTGCGGTTACGAAATGCGCGCTTCTCTCCGCGTGCCAGCTACACAGCAAACCCCCTGGTCTTTCACTGTTTGTATCTTTTTCAACGTGAAGCACCGGAACACCAAGTGTTGCCTAACGCATTCCGTCAGCGGTGCTTGCACATCTGTCTCGAAGAAATTCGCAAGGAAGGCTGCAAAGACAAAGTGCGAAGTTAATCGAATTCTGGCTTCTGCGTCTCCAGCGCAAGACGCCCAGAGGGAAGACATTCGATGTGGCAACAAGTAGAAAGCAGAGGTGGTAAGTAAAAAAAAGTAAGATCAAGGTGCTAGTCAAGCGTGGTAAATTTCGCAATCGCGAAGGCTTGTAAAACTCTGTTGCACAGTGTGCAGTGACTCACGGAAACACACTTACGCAATGAATGCACCTGCTCACTTGATTCTGCGGGTCTTTGAACGGAAAGGAGCCAGCGGGCATCTTAAGAAGTGGGTCGACGTATCGTGGGGCAAATGAAGCTGATTATGGAAGCACTACAAACAATATAAGGTTCCTACGGTCGGTGGAATTGTAAACGAAGAAAAGCTCTTTGTCTCCTTGGTGCGGTACCGAGAACTGCAGGAGGTGCCTCGTTAACGTATATCCTTTGAGGTCGCAGTTTGTCAACCAGCTGAAGTGTCAACCAGCTGAAGTAGAAAGAGGACGTTCTAAAGAATAATTGCGGTTTGGAGAAAGACGACAAAAAAAGCAAACAAATGATTCGTTACGTCTTCGGAGATCAAAAGAAGACGGAGGCAAATTTACGGGAGGAAAGGGTGCTTACCAAGTGGACATTTCGTAGTACAAGAACTCGGACTTGTACAACTTCTTCCTGTCGTCCAGAAACGCAGAGTTTCAGGATATAGTCTTCACGTTCTTCTCAAACGCGATGCTACAGAAAAAAGATCGTCAATTTTGCCGTAATGTCCAAATAATTGGTGCAACAGTAGCGCACTGAAATGTTAGGCGAAGAATATCAGCTCTTGGCACGGTGTGCTTCCGCTTCGTGCTACCCCATGGCAAGATCCAATCGACAAATCCCCGGCGTTGCGAGCACACTCGAAGTGGTTGGAACGAAGGAAGTTCAGAAAGAGATAATACGCCGAAGCAACGTCGGCACAACCTCATCGGCGAGAGCTTCGCGCCACCTCGCAGGCAATGTGTAAACTCAGATGGACAGAACGCTGCGCGAGTTTCTTAAGGATTCATAATGCAAAGAGGCTTCCAAAGCACTGAGGCAAGGGAAGAGAAGTGGAGAACACGAACGCCGAATGAGGCTAAGGAAGTGGGGTTGTGCGGATAACTTCGTGTTGTCCATATCTCTTCCTTTGTGTCCGTGTTTTGCAAGCCTCTTTTTTGCATTATGAACAACGTGTGAACACTGCAAAGCGGCGCTGATGTAGTTAGGCGGCGTTGTCATTAACATGATGGAACTTGGAGGTCAGATTGGCGGAACCCGGCGTTCGCTGGATTTGTACCTAGTGTAGTGGATCTATCACTCGCACATCCCAGAGCGGTCGAGCAATAGTAATCTGAATGCGTTATCTGGGTATATGTAAGTGTAGCCGGGCACCGCCACGGTGGTCTAGTGGCTATGGTACTCTGCCGCTGATCCGAAGGTCACGGGATCGAATCCCGACTGCGGCGGCTGCATTTCGATGGAGGCGAAATGTTGAGGCCCGTGTGCATTGAGATGTCAGTACACGTTAAAGAACCCCAGGTGGTCAAAATTTCCGGAGCCCTCCACTACGGCGTCCCTCATAATCAGAGCTGGTTTTCGGACTTTAAACCCCCCATAACAACATGCCAGTGTAGCCGCAGTGCAGCCAAGCTCTGGCCGCTGTTTCGGCTGACATCTGCTGAAGACTGCAGTGTCAATGTGGGCTCTCGGATGGGGGGTCACTTTTCCACTCTACCCTTTCCTTCTTTGTATCGCCTATTCCCTTCCCTACCGCATAGTGCAGAAACCGGACGTAAAGCTCGCGGCATTTGCGTTTCCTTGTTTCTCTCAGTATCTCCTTGTAGAACAATCCGCACCCTTCTTTTTTATCCTACAGTGGTGTCGGCGTGAGACAAACTCGAGCTCGTTTTCCGTGCGTGCGCGCGTGTGTGTGCACGTGTGTGCGTGTGTGTGTGCGTTTAAGTCTATGGCAGAGGGAGACGTTAAACAGACTCCTTAAAGACTGGAATCTTTTATCGCTAAACCTTCAAGAATGGAGAGACACAATTTTGCCATTCCGAGACCACCTGGGCTGCGGTCACGTGCATATAATCAAACGTGTGTTTGTAGATTCAGGGGACTTTTTAATAAGCATTATATTAAATAGTTTGACTTGATGAGAAGGATATGTCAAGTTTATGACTTAGCTTCTTAGAGGAAAGAACCACGTGAAGAGAAGAGAGAGAGAGAGAAATAAGGAAGGGAAGGCAGGGATGTTAACCAGTCATGGGTCCGGTTTGCTACCCTACACTGGGGGATGGGTAGCCCGGTATCGTTTTATTTGGCATCCATGTTAAGTTGAGGTCCTTCTTATATTGATCACTTATCTTGCTTTTCTTTGGTTGGTAATACTTATGTCTGTGTTTTCATTTTTTGTGTGCTTAGTGTGTACGTGCTCGTTTAATGTGCATGCATATTTACTGGGGAACGGGCACATCTTCACCACACATGAGAACCTACCAGTCACGGCAGTTTTTAAGCAGCAGCAACAGAACAAGGATGGCTCGCTGATATATATAGGAATTTAGTATGAGTGCTTCTCCTAGAACAGACCAACACCCCTTGGTACTTTAGACAATGACAAATAAAACTCAATTGTCCGACTACAATTTTTACGAGAAAGCAGTTGGAAATAAGGATTTGGTGGGATAAATTACAGCAACCACAGCAGTCGTCCATTAATTGTTGAGGTAATTTATTCATCATCGTAAGCAATGTTTCCGCGTTGCGTTACAACTTAGCTGCTAAGCTGCACTGATTATACTTCACCGTTCTACGCACGAAAGATATGGCGTTACAATAAACTAAGTGGAATCAGCCTCACGGATAGTCTACATGGTGCAAGCATGAACCCTGCGAGTGAGGCACGCATGCGGTTGGTAAGCCAAATATCCAGCTTTAGTCAAAATAAACGTTCGAACCTTTATTTGTGTAAGCGCATCTAACAGCTCGGGCAAGCAGTGACGCCGTTGATGCCGGTCACGTAGAGGCGAGGAAGCTTCCCCGCGCAAGTACGCTTGCGGCCGTGTACTGTTGACCGTTTCACAGTATGAAAGGGCGGATGTTTGCAAACAAAAAAGTGCGTCGGTGTATGGTGGAATGACCGGTGGTCGGGAGGATCCTTGCTTTTATAGTGCGGTGGAAAACTTTTTCCTTGTGCGCTGGTGGAGCTTGCATGAGTAAACAATTTTCGCATTCCGTCCGGAATGTCCCACGTCGCGCTCGGCTGCAGTGTCTGTCCGGTAAACCGAAAGTACACAAACGTCGAACATAAAAGTGCTAGGCGGGCTGCGTGGATTCTTGTCGATTTTCTGCATGGAATTACCCTGGAACACCGTCAGCCGAGCGAAGACCCGCAGCTAACAGGGCAGATATCAAGCGTTAGTGTAGTAGACTAACTAGCTGCCGATTCGTTCTGAGCTCGCGGCACAGTGGAAGGGGCGTCGGCACTGCAGATAGCTAATGTCCTGCATTACTGTAGACCCCATCGGGAGCAATGGACCGTCAGTACACACTAACGCACCGTGAGCAATGCACTGTCAATGCACCAGACTTTTGTGAGCATCGGCGCACCCTCATGTTGTGGAAGAAGGACATACGTCGTTTGTATTTTTATGCATTTATGTACAGGTGTCTATGTGTACAAGACTGCAAGAACGCGCGAGATAGAATTCTATGAAGGAATACTTTTGCAGAGCGCATATAAACGGTATTGGATATCACACAAAAACAACGTTAAGGGGGCTGTAGTCCCACTGTTCTGTTCAATCGGCACTCTTTCCCGTCTTAACAGCATCCTTCATAAACAGATCATGCAGCCTGCCCACATATTTTGAAGACAACTGTAACAAGAGTTGTATGACAGGAGTCACGCCGAATGTTTCCAAAAAAGGAAACTGATAAATGAGACATCATAATGCCTGCTCCCCACAGCAGTGACTAAAGAGGGTTAACAGCCGCAGGCGCAACACCTTTTCAACGATATGTTTTCTCTGCAGAATTCCACTGAACCATCAAGAAAGGTCCGACACGCATACTTGTCTGTGGCTATTAATTATTCATCACTGCTTAATTAGTGCTGAACGATTACTGTAAATACGACACGACACGTGCGCGTGTCAGCGGGATCACTCCAGTGACCTCAGTACGTCTTCGAACATTTTATTACGGGGCCTTTCACATACAGTCACATAGGCTTCCATTGATTGCTTTCATTATTTTGACAATCTTTTACAATACTGAAAAATACGCATGCACAGACGCAGGGTCGTCCGTTTTGCCCATAGGAAATTTCGGGAAAATAATTTTATGAATGCGCGCCTTCTGTTGACCTTTTGTTAAATCTGCGAAGTCTTGATCAAATGCGGTGTTTTCGAAGATGATACGCCCTTTTTTTCCCCGGGTGTATGCTTAGTCACATTATGGGAAGTTCTGTGCTCTTGTGCTCCTATGTTTACCCTGCGAAGGCTGGCACCGCCCATGGACCCAGCTTACACATTTTAATTATAAAAAAAAAAGCCGGCTATTTCACACATACAGAGTTCTCAAAGAAGATGACTCCGTCCTTTGGAAATGAAGTGCGCGGCTCCTTATGTTTATGAAGATACGTGTGAACCGTAATTGGCCGAAGCTTTTAGGAAGGTTGAAACCCAGAAATACGCTGACTGGGGCTAGAGGAAAGAATCGATAGCACCAGCGAGCGTGCGGTACGGCAGTGTTCAGAGACACAATCTTTTTTTTGTGTGTGTATCTGCGTAGAAGTGGAATGTTCTCACATTGAGGTCAGTAGATTCAATTCTGGCACAATGTATAACCTCTCTGCCTTTCCTATTCTTTCTCCTTCACATGGCATAATGTAGTGCAAGAAGTTTAACGGCCTACGGAGAGGTTTTCAGCTTGAGAATTCAATCTAACATAAATGCCATCGGTGGAAGTCCTTGTGGATTAATAGGTTTTACTTTTGGAATAGCTTAAAGAAAAGATTTTATTTAATACGTCTCAACATAGGCTCTGCCGCCTAAATTGCGGCTGGACTAAAGCCGGTGAGATGTCAGTGCACGTTAAAGAACCCCAGGTGGTCGAAATTCCTGGAGCCCTCCACTACGGTGTTTCCCATATTTATATAGTGGTTTTTGGACATAAAATCCCATAAATCACGAGAAAATAAATAACAATATACACTATTTGGTCGCAAACTTCCAAGCAGCGTGCTCTTTTACTATTACCTCTTTCACTAGAGAGGTTCGCGCTATTCGGTCGGAGCCAGCAATGAAAAGCGTATCCTGTAAACGATCTGAGAATTTAGAGTTGTGCTCCTCTGGGCAGTCATGCACAGCAAAACATATTGAACAATAGGGACGCAGAAACCTCACCCACGATTTAACAATCAGTGTTCATTGATGGGGTTTTGCGCACCCGTACCAGCTTTATCATGCGCGCCCAGTAGTGAAGCACCCCAGAGTAAATTTGGCCGCCTCTGGTTTCTTAATGCCGTTGTTCGATACCGCGACCTCACGCTTCCTGAGTCAACACCCAGCCGCTGAGGTAGCACAGTGTGTCGATATGTGGCTTAGTGAGATCGTTCAACCTCGGCTGCCTTTTGACTTGCCGGTGAGCAGCAGCTGCTCGCCTAGCTCTCTCAAGAATCGATTGTGCCGCTCATTTTCCCCACGATATTCGCCGCAGCGTAACATTACCCTTAAGCGTGTGCTTCCGTCCCTCACGCGCATCAATCTGGCAAGATCGCATGTGAAAGCATTCCCGCAGTCTCTCCAACCATTAATCATACACGTTCCACGTCGAATACAAAATTTTCCAGCTTGCGTTTCTCATGGAGAGGCTGTACCTCGTAGTATTTCGATTCCGCGATGGAAAATTGCTCCAAGGAAATATTTCAGTGTCGTTGTGACATGATATAGAGGCAGCCGCGTTAGAGCTGTTTCTTCAGGGGTCAGGAAAGCGGGTCAGCACAAAAAACATTCAGGATAGATTGAATCTCCACAAGTGCCGCTGTCTCTTCCACCGTTTCACAAGGCCTTTGCGAACCTCATAGGTGAAGTAGGTGGTTATCCACTTCCGGCGTGTCCGCTATCGTTACTTGTTTGGTTGCAGCTTTGTAATCGGCCTGTTGACTGTGAATCCATTGAGGTAGTGAGGTCGCATCACTTTGATTGGAACTGATTCTTTTGTGACGAAAAGCCTATCTGTTAATCGTGGCCATGACAAAGCTACCACCACTCCTGGATCAACTTCCGAATGTGCAGCACGCGATGTGCACCGATGACGTTTCAATATGGGTGACGAAAGGGTCAGACGGTACCGTTCAAGACGCACTACAGGAAGCTCTCCATGTAATCCATTCAGAAAGCTGTGGAACGGTACGCCATTTGCAGAGGACGCTTCTGCCCATGTTTAAAAAAAAACGAACAAAGACCGACAGACAACCAAACTTGACGTTGCATCCAAATGTAAATCCCACTCCAAGGGTAGACTCCGCATACTAGGGCTGCACATGCAACACAACGGCAAAGCCACATATACCATCCAACTATTGCGCCAACAAATTGCTCAAGTAACACACATGATACGGCACATTACCACCGCCTACTTCGGCTTCTCGAAAAAGGCACCCTCCGAATTGTGCAAGCTCTAATGATTAGCAGACTCACCTACCACTTCCTCTACTACAACTTTACTCAAACCGAAAAGAACCGGATGAACGCCCTCCTTCGAACGGCACTAAACGCGGCTCTGGGACTGCCCCTATACGCGTCAACGCAGCTCATACTGCGACTTGCGTTCCACAACACCATTCGAGAACCGGTGGAAGTACACCTGAACAGTCAGATTCAACGCCTCTAACGGACAAGGCAAGGTACTCATCTTCTCTCGCGGTTGGGATACACCATGCCGAACAAAGCGCTACAAGAACACAAGGACCTTGGAGTGCAGATACGAAGGTAAATTCATGGGCAAGGACTGAACCTTTAATGCGCGTTCTAGGCGACAATATGTCTGATACGCCGGTCGTGCACGTTGACGTGGCACGATACCCATAAAGAGGGGCCATGTGTCTTGTCGTAGGACACAACACTGGCACTCTGGGCGATTCGGCCACGTTTAACACTGACGACAGTGCCACGGCGGAAGACCCAGCCGTCACCCTGGCTATTGTACGTGCTCCTCTCCTACCAGCACTGGACGACGCTATCACAGTGGTCACTGACTCGCAAACAGCCTGCAGGAACATAGTACAAGGAATAGTGGCACCTTACACATCGTATTCTCACATATTTACACCCCTCATTATTAAACAGGGTGCGTATCGTTTGGACACCTGGACACGCCTTACTCTGCATGGCAATGAACGCGTTAACGCGGTAGTACGAAAGCTCCCAGACCGGGCGCCGTCGGAAGTGCTGCCCAATCCAGACAACGCACCAACAGAACCACTGAGCTATAGTGCTGAAAGGCTAGAATATTACAAAGCCAGAAGTACAACCCCGCCCCCCCCTTCCCGCTATTCCCCTATCCGGGAGGAAGCTGTCGCGCGGTGGCAGGTAAAGACTATTTCCTTTCCAGGTCTTTCCATCCTACACCTCTTCCATCTCACACAATATCCGTCATACAGTCCCTGCTGTGGAGGGAGCGCCGCCCACAAAATATCACTGCACGTGGGAACGTACATGTCTACAGGGTTATTCCCCTAGTTCTTCACCCTCACATTGCTCCTGGGAGACTGCGCTGACTAGCCCAGCGCCGCAGGAGCAGCGTCGGCTGTTCCATCGGGCCCGTGGAATGGTTTGAGGCAATGGGGCCCTGAACAAAGGGCTCCACCCTACCAGGACGATTGTTTTATTTTTGTTTTCAATAAATGTTTGCTATCCCTCATGGTCTGCACAAGTAGCCATATCAATTAGCTATGCCGGCATAATGTTCCGATGTCCAAGGTTTGAGTTGACGCTCTACCTAATGCATATCGTTCCATGCATTGCACGGCACTTAGAGCCGGCATGATTTATCCCATTATTAAAATAAGGAACGCTTTGAATAGTCCTAAAGACCTTTGAGATACCCTGCTAAAATGACATTTATGAATGCGAAACAGTAAAACGTTGCATCTTAAAGTGAGGGGTGTTCGCTTATTGAATTACGCGTTACGTCGAAGCTGGATATGGCATCTATTCCACACCAAAGCGGTTGGCCATATGCTTCAAGCCATGGGATAAGCAATGAACATAAAGCAAAACTGCAGCGCGTTTTGCCTTATCC
Source organism: Hyalomma asiaticum (assembly GCA_013339685.2). Classification (NCBI taxonomy): domain Eukaryota; kingdom Metazoa; phylum Arthropoda; class Arachnida; order Ixodida; family Ixodidae; genus Hyalomma; species Hyalomma asiaticum. The sequence continues at coordinate 62,188,916 of CM023482.1, forward strand.
CATAGTTTGAAGCATGTTGCCAACCGGTTTGGTGTTCATTTTATATTCAGTGCCCTTAACAATCTCCAAAGAATCTGCGATGCTGTTGACAAAAAATTGGAGAGCAGAAAAAAAAGGAAAAATGTACGTGTTCTTCAAAAAATGAAGACAAGGTGAAGAGCAAGAGAGAGGTAGTTTATATGCTTCCTTTTACCTGCGAGAATGTATACATAGGTCAGACCTGCCCCTGTATTGACACACGCTTAAAAGAGCACAAGCAGTCATTGATAACAAATAGCTCACGCTTAGCACATCATTGTGAAAATTGCGGATGCCAGCCTATGTGTACTAGCACCGATATCCTCTTTAGTAATAAACACCAACACGCGAGCATAACCGAGGCGTTTCATATCAGAAGGACGAGCAGAGAACTGTGTTGGCGAACCCTCAATTGTATTAACTGATAGTGAATTCGCTTTTTTGAATCCCAACTGATCTCTTGCTTTTTTTTTTTGAGAATTTTTGTTCTTGCTTGTCCAAAATTATTTTAATTCTTAGATAATACATGTAACTTTCTACCACACATACGCAGGCGTTGTTTGGCTAGTCTGGATGTGTATACGTATGCGCAATTCCTTTTCGATAAACTGAATTGTGAGTCAGCGCTTGTATGTATTCTTCCCCGTGTCCGTGTCATTTTTGTATGCGCTGAAGTAAGCCTTCATGTAGAATGGCCTAAGTTACTGTCTATTACTAAACTAGAAGAGAAGCGAAGAGCAAGAAGGAAACTTGACTTGATGAACAGGTCGCAAACAACGATGGCGATCAGGGAATGTCGCTGGAGCCAACGTTTCGACCAACTGGACTTGTCTTCGTCAGAATGGCAACCAGTGAATAAATTTTTTTTTGCGTGTGCTCCCATAGTTACTGTTTTCATCGAACTACTTCTTAGCATTTGCGAGTTGCCGTCCCGATGACGACAAGTCCACTTGTTGAAACATAAGTTCCAGTGACATTCCCGTTTCTCCATCGTTTGTATAGCGATCTGTTTATCGATTACCAATTAGTCGAAGTTTGTACGTTCGTTCTCTGTGAACAATTATTTTTCTCTGGAGAATGTAATTAGCTCTTTCACAAATTAGAGTAAATGTATACAGACGTGATTTCTGACTTCAAAGCCTCATGAGGCTTTGAAAACGCTTCATTGCAGCCCGTAATGAAGACGAAAGTGACATTTAGAAAAGCACATTTAGTAGAGACGTGCTGAACTGTACATTGCAAACCACTGCAAAGTACGAAAGAATAATGTCCTAGAGAAGGGACTAATAATTCGCATGTCCATATTGGCGTTCGACGGCAAAGTAAACGAAAATCATTACATACCTGTACGAATTTATTACCGAATTCTGATCGCATTTATTTAGCTAGCACGACGGACTTCAGATGGGCTGTGTGCCTTCGGGTGCCACTGTCACCCGCAAACACGCAAACGCCCGCGCATTGACGTCAGTGCCGCAGATGTAAGCGCAGGATAAGCTTGAAAGAACGCGATAACATTTCGAAATTGAGGATTGAATAATGGGCATACGATACAGAAGCGCGTTGCTCTGACGACCACGCCACAGGCGCACATTTCATCAGGTGGAATGGGGATAAAAAAGCCCTTCAGGAAAGCACTACGTGCTATCGAGCGCATTCTCACGCTTGCGGCGTTTGCGCAACGCCCATGGATCCGAAAGAATATCCTTTGGGCGGTCGAAGTGGCCATGAAGTGGCTCGTGCCAGTGGCCGAAGAATGACCGTCCAAGCGCAGGCTACGCTGACGCCGCCTTAAGCGGCACGACACCTTTGACTCAGTGGGATCACCTTTTGACCTTTCGTGACATAAGAAAACCCTACACCGCCTTCAGCGTGGATACGTAACCCGGGTAAACTGACAGAGTGTCGCGATATGACGATTATTCTATTGCAGTTCGCAATGCCAGTAAATGTCTTGCATAGTTCTTCTAGAGGCTCTGTGAACAAAACACACGGTGGATTAAACACATGCTGGAGGACTGACATAGAAAGACGAATTTAGGGCAAATCTTCCCCTGCGTAGGCATTCGTTAAATTGACAATAGCTGCATTACAATTTCTTCCATAAGAATGTGGCATCATTGCTCGAACCACTTCCTCTCGTACATAACAACATAATCATGAAAAGCACTGCATGCGTATACTCTGGTGGAGAACGTCAGGTTGATGCAATCGAAACAAACAGCCATAAGCTTCCCAACGCTAAAAGGTGAATCAGTTTAATGAATCTTTACGCGCGTATATACCCCAGCGAGAAAGCTTTAAGTATCATTCTCCAGCATTACCATGTCTGCGTTGCACATTCCTACAGCATAGGGTCCGGCAGCCAAGACAAGAATAGATGCTACTCGCGTTGACGTATCATGAACATGACAAAACCCGCCGTGATGATCTACTGGATATGGCACACTCATGCCAATCGAAAGGCTGCGGGATGGGATCCCGACCGCGGCGACCTCGTTTGGCTAGAGGCGAAATGTGAGAGGCCCGTGTACTGTTCGACTGTCTGTGCTCGTTGAAGATCCCAGGTAGTCAAAATTCCCGGAGCCCTGCACTAAGCCGTCTCTGACAGTCATATTGTGGTTTCGGGAAGGAAAGCACGAAAGAATTGTGCTATTACTGGGCAGGAATATAGTAAAAGACGTCCGACGTCTCGAGTCATTGCTGTTTTTCTCCCGCGTTCCAGGGTTGCAGTAATCATATAAACCACGGGCGCAACTCGTGTTCCGGACGACCTTTGGCCCGCAATGTGGCAACCACAGTGAGTTACGCTGGGTGTGATATCATATTTGTCAATGCCACATTTCCCTTGGTTGGTGTACTTCCGGACAAAGTGTCCCAGTATTTGCCTTTATTTCCTTCGTCTGGGTGTGCGAGCACGTATATTGGGGGTACTTGCCGAAGGTCAGGCGATAGCCTTCTCTGTGCGCCAGGGAAAGCTTTCCGTTTTCTTATTACCCCTTGTCTGTCATTCCCTCTCTGGCTACAAGAGTAAAAGGAGCAGAACACGGTCCGGCTGACACCTGAGTGATGCTATCCTCCCCAGGGACAGCACTTAGAAGCAGTGGCCTTCGTGTTAGGATGAATGGCTCGGGCAGCTCGCTGGCACAAGGAATAGCAAGAAAATCATAGGTCCAGGCAAACGACCTAATTGGCACGCTATGGGGAGCTTCTTTGGTGATTCTTGGGCAGAAATGTTGCTAAGGCAGCCACCGCTGTTGTAGCTGGCAAAAGCTGGCTACTTTGGATGCCTTAGTAGCCTAACCAAGACAAAATGTGTGTGACAATTTTTTTAAAGTGACGCAGAGTAGTCCGTTATTTATTTATCAAACAAAGCGCTCGGTTCTATCAATCTTCAACCAATACAAAGAAAATATACGACGTATGTGAATCTTGGATTCCAGCTGTTTATGAAGCAGTGTTGTTGAGAACGAAATAGCCAAATATCAAGCATTCCGACTTCTTGCTTTGAGTGCTCTTTCTTTTTTACTTTCTCTGAGAGAAGTACGATTGCGGTGACTGAATAAGATTTTACATACGCGAAAAGTCAGCCTAAGTTAGTTGAGATTATTTTTCCTCAAGGAAAAAAAAAGGCAATAGATCATATGCACGTTGACGATTAGAAATTCAAGCTCAATGTGCTGACATTTAAAATGCCTGTGTAGAAGAAAACGCATAAAGAAGTCTTACGCTCATTCCAATCCTTGTGGAAATCGGTGCATGTTAACATTTAATGAGCTAGCAACGCGAGGCTCCCTGTGTTAAGCTCTCCTGTGTAGTAAATACACGCTCAGAAATATTTAATGACAAGCTAAACACCGTAGTGAAGATTCAAGCGCACGCGGATGAAGCTAGAAACCGGGCGGAATCACATGACAATTTCCGTGCAACATAGCATCGGAGGCACGTATACATCAAATGGCGGATTTCATGTGCTATGTAATAATTTCGTCGCAACCCTCCGTCGTACCCATTTTCTTTTCTTTTTCTCAAACCGCGCTGCCCAAAACATGTGCTGGTCTTCCTCCCACCCCCCCCCCTTTTTTTATGCTTTTCGATGTCGTGATAATGATTGCCATGACGGCACAAGGTCTTGCTATTATTTGGCACTTCATTCCTGTAATTTTTGCCTAAAGTAAGCAAAAGCATTAAATCTTGGCTGTATTCGCAAGATTATAGCGCTCAGCTCAGTTGAAGTTACTGAAGTTGTTCAACGCACTGACAATACACGTAACACATCCATGCAGATGTGAAAGCGCAGGCAAGTGTAACGCTTGCTCGAATGCTTTTATTGCTTGCAGGACAGTAACACGGGGAATGCCCTAGCGTTTCTCGTGTTGCGCACTTTTCTTATTCAGAGCCGACCGCACAATCTTCGTTCATAGGAACGTGGAGGCTTTTCCGTCATTCATACTGAGCCAACTTGTTTCGTTAACAGATATAATCTGCTATTTTTCAACAGTAGCATACAACTACCTCCGTCTTCTGAAAATCTGGAATCACCCAGGCGTACAATAATTAAACTGCGTATACTAGCCCTCCATAGACTTGTTACAACGTTCTTTCCCGAAGGAAAGTAAATTGAAGAAATTAAAGAAAAACCTAGGCCATTATAACAGTTTTCGATGGTGATTGTCTAGTTTACGCAAGAGGCTAGCACAGACGAAACCAAAGACGCGAGTATTGCGCTGATTACAGAGTTTCAGTCATAAGGTGCTGAGAAAGAGCTGGCTGTGACCGACACGCAATCAAATATCAATTGTCCGCTGGTCTGGTATGCAAAAAAAAAAAACAAATGACAGCCATGTAGCTTGTGAGTGTCAAAGCACTAGATGGCAGTGTCGTGGGAATGGATGGATGACTGACTTCTGCACACGTGACAGTACACGATAGATGACCAGGAAGATTGTTCTCGTGAAGATCAAGGACACTCATTCCCTGCTGGGCGTCTTTTCAGCAATCGTCGGCCGTACTCCATTTTCATCCTGTGGAAGTCCGTAGGCCACGTCAGCGGTCTCCGCTGTTGCTTACACCATTAATGTTGTTGGTTCAGCCGTACGTAAAGGCATCTCGCTGGGCTTCACTGGTGAGCTGCGAGAACCGCCTACTGCGCAATCATGATCTTCGCAACACCAATGGCGAGTTGCTGATATAGCTTCTCTGTGCAAAGCATGCCTCCACTCCTTACCGACGAAATTAGGCCAGGCACTTGTCTGGCGCTTGATCTAAAATTGCGTGACAAGCAGCCACCCATGCAGCTCCTGCAGGCAGGGTATGTCAGCCCACTTTCTTGATGGACTCATGCCAGGCGCTTGTCTGTCGCTAACTGTGACCTACGAAAACGCACTGTTCCACATTATTTTATGACTATTTTTATTGCGCTTGGTAATATCCCAGCAGGACCTCCTGAAGGACCACCGAAAAGGCGCCTCAACACTGGCAACTGACACACTCTCGATATGCTGAAGGCTTGTGCCAATAAGGACCCTCGCCGGGGTGGTCTAGTTCTTATGGCACTGGACTGCTGATCCGAAGATCGCGGGATCGAATCCCGGCCGCGGCGGCTGCATTTCGATGGAGGCGAAATGTTGAGGCCCGTGTGCTGTGCGATGTCAGTGCACGTTAAAGAACACCAGGTGGTCGAATTTTCCGGAGACCTCCACTACGGCGTCTCTCATAATCAGAGATGGTTTTCGGACTTTATACCCCACATATCAATCAATCAGTGAGGGCGTGACTTGTAGCACTTTTTTTACGCCACTGTTGAGCTTCGATCATGAAGTATTAAGAAGATTTTGTCAACAATATTGCAAAATATGATGGTTGAAGAAACGAGACTGTTTGGCTGAAGGTTTTAATAAGCGTTACGAAATGTATGTCCATGTCAGAAGCAAGAAAGGTTCGCGGCAGGACACCGAGAAAGGACGAGGGAGGGGATTCATAGTCACCTGCAGTTTGAAATAAATAGTCTTACGCCTAATTAGCTGAGCCAACGAAAAGCGTGGGAACCTTAGGCCGCGCCATAAGAGTTGAACATGATAGTGATGCGTGGTCCCATTCTCATCTCGCTTTTTCGCCTCGCATGCTTCTTCAGTCGCTTAGCCACTGTACTTATCATGACACCACACTTGTTATATGTCTACTCGTTGAGTTGAGATTGTGAACGATTGCAATGTAATGGGCAAAGTACAAAGTGCCTATGCGCCATCAAAACTTGTCGCTAAAGAAGGCATCGCAGTTGGCCTTGCACAGCACGGGATCAATCGCAAACTTGTCAACATGACGTGAATGAACGTCTACACGCTCGAGAGCACAGGCCGGTCACGTCCTTAAGCCAAAGTGCGGGCGTCCTCCTGCGTACTCCATGCATGTGGGACGGTGCAACACGGCGCCGTTAGTGTCCTGGTATACGCTCCCAACTAGGCGCGACCGCCGCGGTGGTGTTCACTGGTTCACTGTTCTGGTGTTCACTGCTCTCCTTGTGTCCGTGTCCTGCACGCCTCTTCTTTTGATTATGAAAAAAAAAGGTGTTCGTAGAAAAGGTGTTTTGAATAAAGGCGGCACCGACCTGCCAGCCCCCTCAGAAGAGGTGATTCTCATAGACGTATGAAATGCTAAACGTTCGAAAGTAGCAGAGACACGTTCTCGAAATTGTGGGCAGAGTGCGAGTGAGAGGCGCATTTCGCTCGTTTTCCTAACCCTTCATTCCACATTACATTACGGTAAATCCGCGTAAAACAGGATTTCATTAAATATGTAAGGTTTGACGCGGCTTATAATATTTTCGCAAGTATATTGAAAATTGACTAACAGAGTTTCAGAAACGCAGATATATAGCCATATTTATTCGTGTGAAGACGAAATGTGATGTATGAAATTTGCCTTTTCAGTTAGTTGCTCGGCTGCCAAATAAGTAGAAGGCCAAAACAAATCTACAAGAACAACGAAAGTGTTGCAAAATGTGGTCTGTATTTTTGGGTCCTATGGAGTTAATTAGGTTGTTTTAATCTAACTACATTTTTCAAGTATTCGGAGTAACGAAGGTACCTAACTTTCACTAATTGATATACTGGCAGTGTATGTGTAACACGTGAACGACCTAGTTTTTAGTTTATTTTTTGTGCCGTTGTATAGAAACGCACCTGTATAGCTCTTCAAAGCAAGCTCCCTTTCGCTAATCGCCTATAAGATTGCTCTTTTAGGTAGAGCAACGAAACACTAGAGGCGACTCGTGAGCGTAAGGCAATCACGCGAAAGATCCGGTGCGCGTGTGCAATTAGGAGCATTAGGGTGCGTTCAAAAGAAGCACTTTCGGAAAAGCCAGTTGGCCGAAGATGAAAGTCGAGAGAATAGGGTTAAGTCGCGGTGTATAGCCGCCTGGCAGCCGGGGAAGCTTTTGAAACCGGGTCGAGAATTAGTTTTCGAGAAGTCTTGTCATATAATAAAGATTACATGGCCGTACTTTTTCATAATCGGCTCACGGAAGATTTATCCAAATGATAATTTTTTCCACTTAGTGCACCGGTAATTGATTTGTAACTCGCAAAGCAACATAGCGTCTCGCGCTGCGCGATAATGAAATTATGCAAGGCTCAGAAAGGTCGATTCTGCGTAGCTTATAATGCGATTTATGCACCTTTGAGAATCCACAATAGAACAAGCAAATAGTCTATAGGGAAGCACATAACGCCAGGCAACCCTGGCAGGGTAACTATGTTCGAAGCCAACTCCTTGGCGTTTCCCGTCTCCAAAACTAGGTCATGCACGTGCTTCTCTGTGATGTAGGTTTAAGCCGCGTTACTTCTAACGCAGATGAAAGGAAAAGAGGTGGAGATGCACCAACACTGTCTTTAAGAGGAATGTTTTGTCGAAAAAAGAACAGCAACCATTAACCAATACAGAAGCAGACGTTATCACGGTAAGGGATTAAAACTCACGTGACATGCGAACAGCAAATGATATTCAGGGCAACAAATTTTTGGGCTATAGTAGGTTCATTTCAGTAAGATGAAGCCATAGCGCTTAATATTGACAAGGACAAGGAAGACTCATATCCTGTCGTCTTCCTTAGTCCTTCTCAATTCAGCTCTTGCCCCACCAAGGTGGCCTAGTGGCTATGGTACTCGTCTGCTGATCCGAGCGTCACGAGATCGAATCCCGGCTGCGGCGGCTGCATTTCGGTGGAGGCGAAATGCTGAGGCCCGTGCAGTGTGCGATGTTAGTGCACATTAAAGAACCCCTAGGTGGCTGAAAATTTCCCGAATCCTCCACTACGGCGTCTGTCTCTCTTAATGAAATCATGGTTTCGGGACGTAAAACCCCAGAAACAGATTAATCAATTCAGCGCTATGGCTTCATCTCAAGCAAAAGCGAAGCCTGTGCTGGCTGGCGAGTGAAGGTGTTGTCGATGCCGTGCGACAAAGGGCGTTACCGCACGAAAGTACACGAACAACTCGTTCAGTGGCGGGTTCGAACGGCCGACCAGCCGGTTTTTGAGGCATGCGCGCTAAACGTTTCAGGCACGTCAGTTCACCACGCGCGCGCTTGAAAAACGCGGTTTTACATGCACGAAGACGTAGGCGCAGCGCAAAGCGAGCGCGCGTAACACATTTTTGCTTTTCAGTGCGTGCACGGGGAGTGAAGATGTGAATACGTCTGGATCCTTGTGAACCCCAAAGGTTCTCTACTTAAGAAAGAAGGAAAGAAAGGTGGAAAGCAAGAAAGAAACAGAACGACTGTGGGAAACAAAGGAAGAAAGAACGTCCGAGACGCTAAAAGAAAGAAGCAAAAGAATGAGAAAGAAAGAGGGAAAGGAACACAGCAAGAGAACGAAAGCAAAAGGAAAGAAAGAAGAGGGAAATGAACAAGAAAAGATAACTAAATAAGAAAAGAAAGAAAGAAGGTACACACACGCAGCTTTTCTTGCCGCCATTTTCTTCATATATCGGGAAGGGCTCCTCAGTTTTTTTTTTTATTTAACCTGACAAAAACTTCTTTTCAACACACAGCCGATGCGTTTGCCATTGATAAAAAGAAAACTGTACCTCTTCCCTAGCGCGACAGATAGATGGCTGACGCATCTATCATGTACAATATGAATTCGGTATACACTGCATTTCTTTTCTTTGTATGCTGCACTTAAAAAAATATTCTGCCTTTTGTTTCCTGTTCACCTTTGTGCGGCCAATCCAAGAGCGAAAAAGTAATACTCGTGAGCCGAATGGTCTGAAAGCGAACGAGCTCGCGACGAGATCGAACAAAAAAACGCGGTGACACAAAACGAACACCCCTCCATGTACGGCGCGCAAAGTGATCCGTGCTGCAGAGACGAGCGAAATATCATAAATAATAAAGGTAAGGAACCCTGTGGAGGCGAGAAACTTCAAAGGCGCGGAGTATTTTGTGTCTCGTGAGTTCTCGTACGATTTCACTGTGGGAATACTTTATCAATACGGGCACGCGCGGAGAGGTTGGGCAACGGAAACGGTGGCGCAGCGGAAGTTAAAAAGGCACATTCGAGCACAATCACAGAGAAATAAAAAAAAAAGCTAGGTTATACGCGAAGCAAAGACCGCCATATTACTAAGGGCTACAGTCAGGCGCGAGCGCAAGTGAGCAGCGAGAGGGCGGCAGAAGAAACACGATAGAAGTGAAGATGCGAGCTCGTACTTTTGAAAGAATCGTGGTTATGCTTTTCAAGTAAAAAATATATTGAATAATAATAATAATAATAAATAAGCTGTTGTTAAGGAATGGGAGCACAACACCTATGTGGAAGAAAGTGCATTGCCGTGTTCGCTCGCTCATTACTTTTTTAAACAGCCTGCCTGTATATTTCTTGGCAATGCTTACTCTTCATGTAGGCGTGCCTGATAACATTCCTTCGCTTCTTTATACTTTTTTCACGAATACGCACTGCGCCTTCATCTACTTCTATATTATTGCGTCTTGGGGTCGAACGGCTCCAAACATACCACGGCGATTTCATTGAGAATAAGATATGCGGACGTATACGGCCTGTGCCACCGCGGATAGAAAGCGTGTTTTTACAGCAACCCAAACGCCCGTTTTATATTACCCTTTCGTACTTTGAATTGACCGTGCCTTTTTGTCCTCGAATGACCTTGACGCATTTATTATTTTCTTTTGCTATCTCAACGCCCTTCTTGTTGTTCATTCTTCGTGTCCTCTTCGTATTTTTTAAAAATACACGTTTCGCGGAATGTTCCTTTAATATGCGGTAGATCTGTACAGGCCACATTCCAAACAATCTGATGCCATCTCGAACGCCAGATACGTTGACCTAACTACACCTAGCGTGTCGATTCCGTTCTACGTTCCCTTGAGAAGCAAGGGAAAACGCTTTTACAGCATTGTGTGGAAATAGCCATCGCAATGTCGTATATAGTACGACACTTTATTTTTTTCACGGCGATTTTTATACGATCTATAAGGTTTTTTTTTTTTCAGGTTTCATATGCCCCACGTGAATGTCTAGCTTTAAAGGTTGCGACAAAGGAAATATCTGGTTCTGCGAATAGTGTAGGCGGTAAAGAACACATAGTGAAGTCGGGGAAAATCGTGTACGTTCACAACCATGTGCAGGCCTATCTTTTGCAAAGGGTCATTGCTTTTGATACGTGATGATCATTTCATAGCAGTAGAAAAAACGAGTGGTGGACCTTCCCGCTGTTAGCTGGAGACAAGGTACTGAGCAAAGGATAAAGCGTTGATGGTTTTTAACTGCGGAGCTGTTACGCGGCCCGCCATGTCCGCCATCTCCGATGTACCCGATGTCCGCTGTCACGCCGAAGGGAAAAGTGGAGCCACTTTTGCCGTTGACAACTACCCTACCCACATCCTTGGCCTCAGCAGGGACCTAGTAGCCATACTCTTTCTGTTAGCGCAATGGTGCATCGTAGTGATTGTGCGAAGGGTAAGAAAAAGAACGAAAGAAAGAAAGGAAGGAAGAAAATGAGAGAGGGAGGGAGGCAAGAAAGAAGAAAGAAAGAAAGAAAGAAAGAAAAAGAAAGAAAGAAAGAAAGAAAGAAAGAAAGAAAGAAAGAAAGAAAGAAAGAAAGAAAGAAAGAAAGCAACGTCTTAAGTTTCACAAAAGAAAAAAGTGGACCCACGCTTTCCGTCTGCACTATCCACAACCTAGCACTCAGTCAGCTGCTGCATTACAGTGATAGTGAAAATAACACTGCCACTTTGACCGTGATAGTGATGACCACAGTGCTGCAGATCGTGATAGTGAATTTGATACCATTGCCACAGCTCCATCGTTTACTCAGGTCCCACAGGAAAAGAACAGCCTTAACTTTTTCCTTTTTTAATATGAAGACCGAACCGCGAAGAAAGAAGGACATGATATCAAATGGAAGCAAGTCACTACGACTGGGGTCTATCGTGGCATGTGAAATGTACCATGAAGTTTCTGCTTCAGTTTATTCTTGCTTCAAAATGCACAGGTGCATTGTTGGTAGTATGCAGACAGACAACAGACCCACAGAGAAGCTGCTCCAGCAGTGCATGGTAATTAGGTCGATCGACTGCAAGCTACTGCAAGGTGCACGGCGGTCTCTGAACCGCTGCTGCATGTATAATGACAGTCGCGCACGGCCGATCGTTTTTTGTCACTGCTACAAAACTTTCAGTGCTTTGCCGAGGAACGCCTTCGGGTTTCATCTCTCGCCCTGGCCGGCTTTACAATTCAGGATCGAGATCGATTCGAGAAACCAGAAATCTCGAACTTGTATCAAAAGAATTATGCATACCGGGCGCTACATTAAATATCCTGGAAAAGTAATGTTTGAGTTATACATATTAACTACCGTCTGTGATATATATATACGACCTTCTTTCAAAGAACTTTCCTGCATTGCTTGTAAGTATTGGGTCACCCTTCTTGGCAAACTTCAAGTATTTTCAAGCTTCTTCAAGTTTCTTCAAGTTCTTCAACTTCAAGTTTCTTCAAGTATTTTACATGTCTTACATTAGCGTTTGTTTATGTCCTCTACAGTCTGTTTCATTTCTCAGACACATATTCATTTCTCAGACACATGTTTTGCGTGTAGAAACTCATTTATGCTTAATTTCTTATTGACTCTTTAGTTTACACTGCGCACTGTGTCATTTTGGTGGGTTTTGGGTTTAAAGGGGGCAGGGGCTTTGTCAGGCTTTTATGCCTTTTCGCTGGTCCCCTAGGCAAATTGTACCTTTCTTCTTTTTTTTTGCTTTTGCCTGAAATAAACTTCAACTTCAAACTGAGCACGTGGTAGGTTAAGCTCCCCGTCTTTCCTCTACATTTGTCTGCTTGCTTGGTTATACGAGTTTCATTTTAGCACACTTGTAAGCAGTTAGCGACGAGTTTTGGTGGTTCTAACTGCACAGTTCGTGCTATTTTACAGACGCAAGCGCTCCAACAACTGAGGATATTTACATCGGAAGTCGCGTAGTCTAGCGTGATGGCGTGACAAATGTGTTACTTTATGACTATACTTTAAAAAGATTTACTTGTTTGAATGTACGCTGAGGAGAGCATAACCCAGGCTATAAATATTTGCGCGCAATAAAGCAAAAGATGTAAAATGTTGTTGTTTTGTGGGGTTTTACGTCCGAAAACCAGTTCTGATTATGAGAGAAGCCGCAGTGGAGGGCTCCAGAAAATTTCGACCCATCTGGGTTTATTGAACTTTCACTGACATCGCACAGCACACGGACCTCAACATTTCGCCTCCATCGAAATGCAGCCGCCACGGCCGGGATTCGATCCCGCGACCCTCGGATCAGCAGCCGAGTACCATAGCCACTAGACCACCGTGGCCGGGCAGATTCAAAATGTATTGTAAACAAAATATACAAGGAAATACCAATCACAAATACAGGGATGGAACAGATTCTTCGGTAAAGCTTTTCTATGTTATTTCTAAATACAGCGGTATCGTTTTTGAAGATATGAATATTTTCAGGCTGTCACATCGTGACTCGGAGGGGCACCCAAAGGAAACTCTATATAAAATATCTCTCTAGCCAATTGCCGCGGTGGTTTAGTGGCTATGGTACTGCACTGCTCACCTGAAGGACGCTGAGTGTAATCCCTGTCACGGCGGCCGCATTTCTTTCTACATCACGCTATGCACATAATACGGGTACACTAAGGTGAAACCTGGGCAGGTGCGAAGCATGTGGCGATACGACCGTGTTTCCCACAGGTAACGTCAGTCGCTGCTGATGGGCTTGCTTTAGCGTGGCAACGACGACAACCTTAGACGCCGACAGCCCGGGCTAGCACTAGCAGAAACTCGCTAGAATCACTTCTCACCCGGCAATCCTACAGATACACTATCTGACAACACTGCCTCCAGAATGGACCCACCGTGACGACTGCAGAGATAAGCCGAAACCTAAAAAAAAAAGTTGCGACACTTGCACTAGTAGCGCAGGGCTACACAAGCAGCGAAGCTGGTGGGCACTTTAACGCCTCGCGAAGCACTTCGAGGCCCAGCGGACGCTTCTCGAAGTTTCGGCCTGAGCTCAGCTTAAATACGTTTGCGCCGAACCAGAGTCAGTGCAGACACGGCACGCAGGAACTCGGCTTGACGCAGTCCCACCCCGATGGCATGCAACCGTGGCGCGAAGATATGCACAACGCATAGATGTGAGACATGCTGGGCAGCGGACAGTGTAGATGTATACCAAATTGAATGGCGCACACCTACTATGGGGGATTGGCCAAGAGCCAGGTAGTTACAAAAATGAAAGACCCAGCAAGCGCTCGATATTGTTGGGCAAGTTATGGGAAGTTAAGGTAATTGGAGATTGTTAATGAGATCAGGAAAAAAAGAAAAAAAAAACAAGCAGGTATAATTTTTGGAAGAACAAGTAAGCTCAAGCATAGGGTAATTATGGTTGTAATGTTATGTAAGATAAATAAAACAAAAATAATGAAACACAGTGTCTATAACCTAAATCTTTTCGAACCCTTCATTTCGAACACATTGTGTATGGTCATTGTACGCAGGTGTGCAAAACGCTTACAAGAAAGGAAATGTTCTAGTGTCTGGTGGACCCCACAAAAGGAACTGTTTGGTGAAGATGCCAGACCAGCTCTGTGTGAATAAAAGCTTAGATATGGCATTCGGCAACGTAGTCGAGTGATTGCTACTTGAATTGCTCTTGTTTGACATATTTGACTACCCCAGGAGTTAATGAGGTGCTGAAATTCTGAGCCATTCGTAAGTGCCTGAGGGCTAAATTCCCGTAGCATCATTTGCCTCCTAAATCTAGCAACAATTATTAGTTTTAACGCCGGCAATATTTCTATAACGGGATTGTTCAACGACACATTTGCTAAAGCATCTGACACTTCATTAAGATATAACCCTTTACGCCCCTGAGCCCCCACCAATCTAACGAGATTTATATGGGATGGAACTAATGATTTAAGCGCACATAGATGACTGTTAGTTAGGGAGGAACACACAGATAGCGAATCAGTCGCTATAACAGCAGAAATCGCACAAATCAGGCGCACACTGTCTTTGTTTTCTTCTTCTGCTAGCACTTGCAATACGTGCGCCCACTAGCGGCAGTCTTTCCAGTGTAGTAGTAAGCTGAGGGTATGTACGCAAGAGAAGAAAGCGGGTGTGCGAACGCCGTGCATTAGGCATTGAGTAGAACTGCACGCGCACTCTTGGAGATCAAAAGTAATGATCTTGATTGTTTCCAAGTGACCAGGGACTTACGACAGGTAGCCAAAACAGCTCACGCTGGAGTCATATTTAGCGAAGAGTGCGTGTCAACCACAGAAAGCGCTCGCACATAGAGAGCTTTGGAAATTCAGTCGCTCGTTCACGAAAGCGGGGAGAGACTGGTGACTATTCATTCGTATCCAAATAGAACTAAATAGATTTCTACAATGCTCATAATCACTTCAGTATTGGTATTCATCATGCTTTCAGTTGGCGCAGGCTTAGCGATTAGTCGTGATACTGGGTGCTTGCGCGAGTCTCGCACATTCTTATAGTGGCTGTTTTGCAATCACCCTGCAATCCAGGACTCCACAATCATTTTTTGTTTTTTTTTCCTCAGTATTTGATTTCCGCACTCGTGCTGTAACATTCCATGAAGTATTTTTGAAATATCATTGCGTCGTTTTACATTGATGGATAATTTAAGTTGACCAATAAAATGACTTCGAGAGTAACCGATGTTGTTCCCTTTTTCAGTGCTTTTGCATTGTAAACGCTGAAAAGAACATATAAAGTTACCTCATCTCTTTTTTCTTTTTATTGAACGTGAGACAACACCCCACTTAATTCCGATTAGGAAGGGCGGGGGGAGGGGGTGTAGTCTCTAGACCATTTCGCATTCGCATTCTTCTTTTTTTAAATAGCGATAAGCGCAACGATGGTACCGCGTGAATTCAGCATAGTCCTCTTTTCACTCAATCTGACAAAGTTTTTGAAGACAATGGTTTCGAGAACTTGCAAAAGGAATGTCGCTCCGTCCAAATCACTCCTACGTTCGGATGACCCCAACTTCGTATACGCAGTATTCCTTACCAATATTTCCCACGACATATAGATCGGGCAAACAGCTTGGCAGAAAATAACTAACGCAGAATGGCTACGGGGGAACTCATAGAGACAGAGCACACTTTCTCGTGGGTAGAATTTCCCGTCCGTCCGTTCGCACGTATTCTCTTTTTTTTCGGCGCCGTTTATTCGAAATATCGCTCAGCGGTAGTGCTGGGCGTACTTTCTTAAGGGCACCTATACTTGGACGTGCATTCGCCCTGCGAGCGCAGCGATGATTGATGAAAGAATCCAGAGGAAGCAATAACTTTCAGCCGCCTTCCGATGAGACTTCATCGCCACCCCTAGGTGTGTCGCAAGAAGGAGCGCTACAGCATTCCCAGCATTCCGACTCGTCCATACGACGCTTCGCAGCGTCCGTAACGTGCACCGGAGATAGCGAAAGAAGAAAAAAGGACCACGCAATATCATTTCTAAGTAATTGGAAGCGCTAATTCCTGTTGTTATTTATCAGGTCATTGTTCTGTGAAACGTCGCAGGCACGTGTGAATGGCGCATTCGTGTGCATGCCCATTCCAGCATCCCTGTTCTTCCAGCGCGTCGCACCTCATGAAGGAATGTGGCAAAGCCCCTAATGGCAGGAGTGCTCCTCTTCAGTCGATTCCAGTGTGTATTCGCATTTTTCAGAAGCAATGCACAGGCGTACAATCCTATGGTTTAGTGCGCGTATCGGATACTGTGTCTACACGCATTGAATAAAGGAGCATTTCTAATTGTGAATATTTTCTATGAACAAAAAGGACTGGAGTATACTTACGCGTTCGAACTTGACAAAGAGCATACGATCACTGGCCCCACGTTTGCGGTGTTTTTGGGGATGCAAATAAACAATGGGCAATGCCATGAATGTCGTGATTTTACCAACGAATGTTTCTTTATTTTGATATATCCTCCAGGCCCAGCTAAGCTTCAATATTTCACGCCGGTCTTCAGAGACGAGTAATGGCTTGCCACGCCTTATAAAGTTGACGATAGGAAAGAGGTCTCACATCCGCCCTTTGGACGCGGAATAAAGTAGTTAGGTGGTATTCCGAACGAAAATGATGAGGTAACGAACGCGGCGCTGTCAATCTCCGCCAGGCTATTTGTCATGAATCACTCACAAATATTGTGAGATCGCCTGTTGACAGAACGATTTCTTTTCTGCAAAACATTGAGTAAAGAAATGCTTACGCTAAAGCGATGAAGTCCTGTGTGGTGTCATTACACCATTTTTTCGTAAAAATACTTTGGATGGAAACAGAGATGAATTTGTTGGTGTTACAGATGTATTATCAGTCACGTCGGAGGGAACGAAACTCTTGTGCTACGGGCGACGTTAGTGGCCACACAAACTTGCCTTGTTCTCCAACCACGTGTTGTGCGCTTCGGATATGTCTGAGTCAGCACGATGCTTATATCCCTGCGCCTGCATGTTAAAAAAGAGCTGGCCGTCAGGTTGCAATGTCACAAGGACATGAAGAAGCATCTCATTCTCATGCTTCTCCTGCGCGACTGGAGGAGTAACATAATTGCTACGATGAGGCAGCATACTGATTTGCATTGTCAATGAAATCTGGTCGCAGGAAGCTATACGATTAATAAAAGAAAGCAAGATATTCTCCAAGTATATTTTAGTAGCAAACAGGCAATGCCATCACTTGTATCAGTAGTTTCGTAATGCAAACAGCTTTTAAAGGTTCAAAAGCTAAGGTGCGTTGATATTCATTGTTCAACAGCTGCATTCAAGTTTTGTACGACAGTAATTCATTTCTCAAGAATTGGGTTTGACTTGCCTTTGTGATTCTGCATGCCATCGTGGTTTTCTTAGAGCAATATAGTCACGTTCGTGCTTGTGGGCGCCTATGCGGATGCGCATGCGCGCTCGCGCACGTGGCCGTCCGTGTGTGAAAAAATTTGCTAGCGATTTATGCGTCAATCATGTGATGATTCTCAGGTGCGTCCCGGTGATGGCATTTAGATAATTGTCCCCCGGGTTCTTTAACACGCACTGAAAACAAGCAGCACAGGGGACACTTGCGTTTTCGTCTTAATGGAAAATGCGACCGCCGAGCCCAGAGTTGAGCCTGCGTCCTTCCACTAGCTGCCCAGTACCATAACAGCTATAACCCTGCGGCGGACGCCGATGCGTGTGCGCGTGCGTGCGTGTGTGCGTGTGTGTGTGTGACCTTTAACGACTAGCGAGTACCTGCATACACGTGCGTACTGTAATTTTCTAGCTTTAATATATCGACACGGCTATCCGTAACGAAACAAAAAGAAATGAGGTCATTTTTTTTCTTAAGTACCTCATTTGAACATTAACACAAAGAAATAAGCCATTCGTTGATGGCGAGCGTCGTTTGATAATGCATTTTTAATAAACATGATGCTCAATTTCCACGAAGTTTGTTATGCACTTTGAAAAGAAGGTGGCGCTTTTGAATGCGAAAGCAGCCTAAATGATGCGCCTAATGCGTGGTGAAAACGGCTTCGTTGCCCGCGAGGTATGGTCTTCAAGCGAGCGCACTTTAAAACGCCTTCGAACATGTAATTATGCTTAACAAGTGATAATCAAAATATTAACTCTTATGTGACTATAACATTGATAATTTTTTCTCGAGACTTAATTTTTAGTTTGTTAAAGTAGCTGAAAATGTACCTATTCGCAGAGGAGCAGCGATGAAAGTATTGTTTATATCGGCGCGCGAGACGAACAAGCTGGTCAGCTGTAGCATTGTCATTATGCTGAGTGAGAATAATTGGTAAATATTGATTTGAAAGCTTTAACCGGAAATTCAAGACACGCACAGTAGGTTACAACTGCACATTTCCGCGCAAATTTGAAGAATGATATTTTCAACGTCTAGCACAGTAAACGGATGACTGTACGGCACAAAATCTCTGTGTTATCGAGATCACCCGGATAGTGATCCCTGGTCGATCCAGAAGAAATAACCCCGAAAAATGTCTGAAAGCCTTTTCAGCCACAGCTAACGGCGCACTGGAAATTTCTGCACCATGGGATCACCGAGGCAGAGACGATACCGGCACACTGCCCTACAGTATACTCTCCTGCAATAAATATATCCCACAAGCGTAAGAACTGTACGTGCTACTGTGCTGCCTAATACCCTCACCACCTCTACTCTCTGCCACTTCTCACGCTACCAAACGCCAAGTAGTGGAAGGCTCAGGGGATAAGTTCAAGCCTGAAAAACCAGTAACGTAGATTGGTTATGCCATGGCCACTGGCCGTAGTCGCTGGGCAGTTTTTTCTGAAGTGCTATGTTTCTTAAACAGCGTTATACAATCTAGATTATACCAAATTGCGTTCGGCCTCGCGTGCAAGTTTGTGATTTACTAAACTTCGTAGTACTGTGGTTTAACAAGCCACTAGCACTTCGTTCTTCGAATTGCGCAATTCTGCTAACAAAAACCATTTCGTTCGTTAAACGAGCTTTCAGGCTGACATCTCGGTAGCTTAGCTTTCCTGCATGTAACCCATCACTTCCACCTGCATAAATGCCTCTGTCAATTTGCACAGTATGTTTCTTTTATAGACGAACATTCCTAAAAAGGGAAAGACAAGCTAATTGGCGGAACCTTTCCATTTACCAATTCGGACGCGCGTGAACTGCAGCCTTGTTAAAGAGAGACAAGCTACCTAACCTAATGGAGTGAATCGAGTAGTAAAGCTAGAATTTGTGGAACAGGTAGGCAAGCGAAGTTGTGGCTGGATACGTACTCGCTTTTTTTCTTCTACAGTACATCCTGCAACTGAAGTGCATCTACTTACAATCCCCCCGTTCTCCCATAGCAATAGCCGTTCCTTTCTTGACCAGTTTGATCACTGGAACCGATTACTCTGTGACAGCTGATAGGATCGATGTGCCAAAACTCCATATGATTATGTGATTACGAGGTACACGCCACTGAGGAAGGCCCCGCAGTATTCTGACTAGCCAGGGCTATTTAACGTGCTTCTGGATCTAAGCAGGATAGCGTTCTTTAAAATGCGAAGAATTTCTTAGCGAACTTCGGTGACTTTGAGCGTATCTATCTATCTATCTATCTATCTATCTATCTATCTATCTATCTATCTATCTATCTATCTATCTGTCTGTCTGTCTGTCTGTCTGTCTGTCTGTCTGTCTGTCTGTCTGTCTGTCTGTCTAGCCGCCTACGATTTTGCGCTCTCCTGGCCGTTTCGCCGATCAGATGTTTACGAAAATTGGTATGCCACAACATGACTACATGACGAACATAAATGACAGGTCATAACATGAAAACCATGACATGAATGTCATGAGCGGCATGATTTACATGCCACGGTCTTGGTGCTCTCCTGGCCGTTTCGCTAATGGGATGTATGCGAAAATTGGTATGGCACAACATGACTTCCTGACACACATAAATGGGAAGTCATAACATGAAAATCATGATATGCATGCCATCGGCGACATGATTTACATTCCACGCGTTTCGTTAATGGGACGTATACGGAAATTGGCATGCCACAACATGACTGCATGACAAACATAAATGACAGGTCGTAACACGAAAATGATGACATGCATGTCATGAGTCACGTGATTTACATGCGACGGCCTTGGGGCTCTCGCGACCGTTTCGTTAATGGGATGTATACAAGAGTTGTCATGCCACAACATGACTGCATGACGGACATGACTGACAGGTCGCAACATGAAAATCATGATATGCATGTCATGAGATACATGATATACATGCCATGCGTTTCCTTAACGGGATGTATACGAAAATTGGCATGCCACAACATGACTGCATGACTATCATAAATTACAGGTCATAACATGAAAATTATGACATGCATGTCATGAGCGACAAGATTTACATGTCACTGTCCTGTAGCTATACTGCCGTCTCGTTAATGGGATGCATACGGAAATTGGTATGGCACAACAAGACTGCATGACGATCGGAAATGACAGGTTATAATGTAGAAATCGTGACATGCATATCATCAGCGGCATGATTTACATGCCACGCGTTTCGTTAATGGGATGTATACAAAAATTCCTGTGGCAGAACACGACTGCATGACGAACGTAAACGACAGGCCATAACATCAGAATCATGATATGCGTATATGACCGGCATTATTTAGATGCCACTGTCTTGATGTTGCAAGCGAGCTGCAAGCGAGCTATGATGCACGTGTGAGCTAGCCCAGGAATACAACCGCGCCCAGCCCAACGCGCCGACGATAATTCGGTGAGCAGCTAAACAAACCGTTTTTCTTAACAGATAGCAAAATGTGTTAGCTACTAGCACGACTACATATTCTCATATTCTCATAGTATTCCGCACAGACAGGAAACCCATGCATACGACGCTGGACATAACCAACCGACGGTCTCCGATAATAGCAACTCGTAAGAAACGGACGGAGAAAATAGATAGATAGATAGCTTGATAGGTAGAGTCATGGCGAAATTAACATTGCAAGCGCAACAAGGAATATAAATTACTCCTTGATTACTCCCTGCCTTCAGACAAGCCGTACACTACTAACCTTTACACAAATCTTTTAGCTGGCCGAAGAAATCCGGACGAAGTTAACACTCTGAATCCACTTCCTATAAGGAATGTGCGCGATAATATGCCTTCCCCGCCACAATAGATAGTTTGCGTGTCTTTCCTGGGGTGTATGTTTGCGTGTATGTGCCGCTGTATATAGATATGTGTGTATGTATCTGTGTGACTGCTACCTCCCTGATGCCTATATATTTCCATTTTGTCTTTGCACGTCCATTCCGGCATAGGAAATTGTAGATTTCATTACTCATTACACATCATGCAACCGCGACTTACAACCAGAGATTTGTTTTGTTTTTCCGTTTACGTACGTGGCAAAAATAAGAAAATACTTATGTTTTACCCACGTGGAAGGTCGCAATAATTTCTTTTACCCCAACTTCTACAACGTTCGCGCTACGCGCGGAATGCGGTGCGCGAAAACATACAGCGGCGCAGTTAAACACCGCTCGCTAAAACACGATTTTCCACGCGCGCCCAGCTACCTGTCAGAGCAATTTTAATAACCATGACGTCCTGGATGTCGCGATCAGCAAAACTAGATAATCGCGGACATTTTGAGACCAAATACTGTACAAAATAGTAACGCACATAGAAGTTATCGCGCATGAAATGCTTTGTAAGCGTGTACGTTTAACGATGCGGAAACGCGGCAACTGAGACCGCCGAGGATCACAGGTTCGACCCCCCCTTCTCTCTCTCTTTTTTTTTTTTTTTTTTTTTTAAGGGTGGTTGTCATAAGCTCGAGATTATGTCGGTAGGGGGGTCCTGGCGACGGTTGGACACCTGAAAGGCTTTCAGTCGTTCAAGTGCCGTTTACAACTCACTCCTACACCAGAACAGGAATTGGCCTCCCTGGTGAAGTACTTGGCCACCACCTCCCACACGATGTCTACAATTAAACCCTCGCCCTCAGTGTCCAGCAGCTGCAGAACATCTGTCCACGGCGGCGGTCAGCTCTGTGAAGCAGCAGAGGGCGGTAACAACCACTGGACCCGGACAGGCCGCCACTGGAATCTAAACATTGGAACGTTCAATGCAAGATCCCTCTCAAGCGAAGCTAGATTAGCGGAATTACTCGAGTAACTAGAGGGAGTTAATTGGGACGTCATTGGCCTTAGCGAAGTTAGGAGAGCAGGCGAAGCTTACACAGTCCTAAATAATGGACACGTCCTCTGCTATAGAGGATTACCCGAAAAGAGAAAATATGGCGTTGGGTTCCTAATCCACAAAAATATAGCGGGCAACGTAGATGAATTCTACAGCATTAACGAAAGGGTAGCATCCGTCGTAATAAAACTAAATAAGCGGTATAAACTTAAGATATTCCAGGGATATGCGCCAACAACGAGCTACGACGATGAACAAGTAGAACAATTCTACGAGGATATCGAATTAGCAATAAAGAAAGTACGGACGCAATACACAGTAGTCATGGGGGATTTCAACGCAAAAGTAGGAATGAAACAAAGTGGAGAGCAGGCGATAGGCAACTACGGCGTCGGCCGTAGGAATAACCGTGGAGAAATGCTAGTACAATTTGCCGAAAGGAACCAGCTTCGAATAATGAATACGTTCTTCAAGAAACACAAGTATAGGAAGTGGACGTGGAAAAGCCCTAACGGGGAAACAAAGAATGAAATCGACTTCATAATTTGCGAACAACCAGGTATAATTCAAGACACAGAAGTAGTGGGGAAGATGAAATGCAGCGATCACAGACTAGTAAGGGCAAAGATTGTACTTAACCGAAAGAAAACAAGAACTAAATTATTTACTAAAAAAAATGTAATGTAGAGGTAATCAGAGCGAAAGACGACGAATTAAAAGTCGCCCTAAGCAACAAGTTCGAGGCCTTAGACGAAAACGGTGACGATTTAGAACAAATAAACAAAACCATAACGAAAACAATCCTTGAAACCGCGATAGAAGTCGGGGGTAAAACAGCAAAGCAAACAACAAGTAAGTTGTCCCAATCTACCAAGGACTTAATAAAAAAACGCCAACAAATGAAAGTAACTTCATCAAAAGATAAGATAGAATTCGCAGAACTATCGAAATTGATCAGTAAAGCCAGGCAAAGAGATGTAAGAAACTTTAACATGAGAGAAATAGAGAAAGCAGTGGAGAAAGGCACCAGCATTAAATCGGTCAAAAAGAAACTGCACTTAGGACAACACAAAATGCATGCACTAAAAGATAAACAAGGTAACGTTATCAACAGTTTCACCGAAATAGTAAAGGTAGCAGAAGATTTCTACTCGGAACTGTACAGCTCTCAGACAGACCATACAACCTTAATAGAGATAGAACCAGAGGAGAACACCGAAATTCCATGTATAACCGCTGACGAAGTCAAAAAAGCTGCCAAAGGCATGTCCCGCGGTAAAGCAGCTGGTGACGATGGTATAACAGCCGACTTGATCAAAGACGGAGGAGATATTGTACTTGAAAAACTTGCATCGCTCTTCACGAAATGTATCAAGACATGTAGCGTACCGCGCAGCTGGAAAAATGCTAATATAATCCTTATCCACAAGAAAGGTGACATAAAGGACTTAAAGAATTACAGACCAATCAGCCTACTCCCAGTAATATACAAGCTATTTACAAAGGTAATTTCTACGAGGATAAGAGAAACACTCGACTTTAACCAACCGAGAGAACAAGCTGGTTTTAGGAAAGGTTACTCGACAATGGACCACAGCCACACTATCAACCTAGTAATTGAGAAGTACGCGGAATATAACAAACCTCTTTACATGGCGTTTATCGACTACGAGAAAGCATTTGACTCCATAGAAATGCAAGCAGTTCTAGAAGCTCTACATCGTCAAGGGGTACCTGGCGTATACGTGAGAACCATAAACAACATATACAAAGATTGCACAGCCACACTACTCCTACATGAGAGAAGCAGAGAAATCCCGATCAGGAGAGGCGTGAGACAGGGCGATACAATATCACCGATGCTATTCACTGCATGTTTAGAGGAAGTCTTTAAACGTCTAGACTGGGAAGAAAAGGGCATTCGAATAGACGGAGAATATCTAAACAATTTAAGATTTGCAGACGACATTGTGCTCTTTAGCAATGATGGTGACGAACTACAAAACATGATTGATGACCTAAACAGGGAAAGCATTAAAATTGGATTAAAAATGAATAGGCAAAAGACCAAAGTTATGCTCAATAGCTTAGCTAAGGAACAGGAATTTAAAATCAACAATGAACCCTTACAATGTGTAAACGAATATGTATATCTGGGACAGTTAATATCAGGAACTCCTACCCAGGAAAATGAAATTCTCCGTAGAATAAGGCTGGGCTGGAGCGCATTCGGAAGGCATTACGAAATCATGACCGGACACTTGCCGCTCTCATTAAAGCGAAAAGTATTCAATCACTGCATTCTTCCAGTACTAACGTACGGTGCAGAAACATGGAGTATAACGAAAAAACTAGAGATGAAACTGAGGAGCACGCAACGTGCAATGGAAAGAAAAATGATAGGGGTAACGCTAAGAGATAAAAAACGAGCGGAGTGGATCAGAGAACAGAAAGGAGTAGCCGATATTATCTTATCAATTAAAAGAAAGAAGTGGACCTGGGCAGGACATGTCATGAGGAGGAAGGATAATAGGTGGACAGTAAGAGCGACGGAATGGATACCACGAGAGGGAAAACGCAACAGAGGTAGGCAAAAGGTTAGATGGAGCGATGAAATTAAAAAGTTTGCGGGCATAAAGTGGAACCAACTCGCTCAGGATAGGGTGGATTGGAAATCGTTGGGAGAGGCCTTCGTCCTGCAGTGGACCTAAACAGGCTGATGATGATGATGATGATGATGTCTTGATGCTCTTGCGGCCGTTTCGTTAATTTCATATGTACGAAACTCGGTATAGCGAGACAACAATGCAAATCCATTTTACGTTCCTTATGCATGCTTCGCATTTCCTTGATTCCCACTGCACGTGGGATCTGCCAATTTTTTACTGTTTTTTTTCTATTTTTTTTTTTGCATTTCGCCTTCATCGCAGTGCACCCACCGTGACTAGGATTCGGTGCCGCGACCTTCAGCTTCGCAAGCATACACTTACTCCTAGGCTACCGTGCGGTGTTCGCTGGAACCAGTTGTACACGATGCGTTATTACAGCTCTTGCTGAATTTGTTGCAGTAAAGCGGGACAAAACGCGACAGCAATTTCCAAATGGTGATTAGCTTTTTTTTATTTCGTGTCATTCCATGAAACTACAAAAATCATATTTTTGTCGCGTGGGGAGCAGGAGGGGGGAAGGAGAGGGCGCGTGATGTACGCGGTACATAAACACGGCAGTGTTAACGCTGTTCAAATATTTAATAGGGAAAAAAAATCCGGCAGATCCCATTTATTGTGCGAATGGATGTTATGCGAATCTGTTGGTGAGTACATTGATTATGCATAACTGTTTGGCTGTGAGCCAAGTTTTAAGAGTAGGATTAACGTGGTCGTGTAAATTGCATGAGTGGGTGCATGGTTAGCGTAGGCTAATTATAAACATCGAGAACACGGTGGCTATAGAATGGTAGCTAATGGTACACTCTTAAAAAAGTAGTGCTACTTACTTTGAGATAGAAAATGATGGTCACAACATTCACTACCCTAGTAGTAACTGTAGCTAGTAAACAAGGTAGTAACGTTAGTGCTATGTTATTTACTACCTGCAGTTACTGTCTATATGTGAGGGTAATAACGAAAGTTAGAACCTTACTAGCACAGCCGTCTTTTATCGGGCTCACGGTGATTCGGTTCGGTTTTTATTTTGCAGCTTACATTGTCATATCAAGTCGACTGTAATTCAGAAGAATACGATCAAACAAACATGAGCGGTACGGCATTGCACGATGACACTGACTGGTCCTGACTAATTACATCGGTTGTAGTTGCTGGATGTATATATGCCCGTGACGCACATTCTACCTGTTCTGCTATTTTTGTAGCAGTACTTTATATCGTCTTTGCCAAACGAGTCCTTTCATAAAACTTTCGCCTGACCCTGCGAAAATTTGAATGTGGTTCGGAACATCTGCACATAAATGATAAATAACATTGCGCTATGTACTACGGAAAATTATTTGCCTTTTCGAGGCGAACTCTTGTTAGCGTCCCATAGAAAATGGGCATGTTGGCGATACCTTTATGTCGACCTTTTCCTTTAGATATTTACAAAGTATACGCTACCTCGATGGACTTTAATTTTATTTCCATCGTCACCATCACTGTACCCATCATTCAACGCATCCTATTACCTCACTGCAGGATGACGCAAACTTGAAATAATATTGTTGGATGCAATTAGTCATTATAGTCAGAAGTACAAAGCCCACCTTCTTTTCTTTGTCTTTTCTTTTTCACTGCTTTTTTTTTTTCACTTCTTTCGACCCGTGTTTTTCTCCCCACGCACACTAGCATGTCAGCGATGTTTCAACGCCGGCTGAATTTCCTGCCTTTCAATAAAGAGCTCTCTCTCTCTCTCTTGTCAACAGGACTGATGTCCTTGCCATTGGTAATTGCATCCCTTTTTCTTTTCTTTTTTTTTTACGCAGCTCCCTTTAGCTCGGGTATAGCCACACCAGACAAGATATTAAAAAAAGTCAGAACAAATAAATGCTTCGCGTGTAAAGGCGTGCTCGAACAGTGGAGTGTGCATTTGTGCACATACATATTAGATGACAGTGCTTACATGTTCGAACAGGTATGCCAATGCGTATGTATATGTAAGAGTCATGTCAATACGACATAATCACTCAAAGCGACTTTTTTTCAAATCGAAGAGCTTTCTCGCGAGTGTGGATGCTGGAACTACTGAATAAATTACGTTCAACAATTTTTATTTCATCAGTACAAGCACCTTGTTTCGTCTGAACTTTCGTTGCGAGCGCGCGCGCGCTTGTGTGTGTGTGTGTGTGTGTGTGTGTGTGTGTGTGTGTGTGTGTGTGTGTGTGTGTGTGTGTGTGTGTGTGTGTGTGTGTGTGTGTGTGTGTGTGTGCGCGCGTGCGCGTGTGTGTGGGTGCTATTTTTGTTCCCCAGAGAAAAAAAGAATGGAAAATATCGTAAGGTAGTGCACGCCGCCATGAGGTACAACGGGCTTACGCCAATTAATAATAAATGAATAGGGGAAACGTTCCCCCAAAGTACATTTTAGAGAAAGGCAGTCATGTCTGCACCATCTAAACGCGATCAAAAGTACGGGAGTGGGAAAGGCTGAGCTGAATAAATATAAAAGTTACATGCTTGAAGTATTAAGGTTGTGTATTAGTGTTGTGTCGATATAGTGGTTACGATAGAATTAGGGTAGTGTTAATCTTGTATAATAGGTAGTTTTATTATAGCATATTAGTGTGTCTGTGTTGAACTAGTCTTCGGGCCCTTGAATGTGCGAAGCACACGAGGCACACTGACAGCGCCTTGTTCCTCTGTTGTTGAATATGGCCACCGGCCATCGGTATCACAACTCAGAAATCTTGAGCAGTCGACTAAGGATGCTTGTGGGCTGGAGCCGAGTTGTCTCTTGAGCGGGGACACCTGCATCGCAATTCTAGAAAACCTATTCTAGAAATGATCCTGTGACTGTACCGGTGGTAGGCTAAGGCGGCGCGGTGATGACGTGCGATATGGTGGTGGTGCGACTATGTGGCGATTATGCTTCTGCCGTGTGCATTTGTGCGTGCGTGGCTGTGTTGTGTACAAATCTATATAACGAAAAATTTTAACAGGGAGCATTTATGAACTATTTCTGAGCATATTTATTTTAAATGTCTTGTTTCTTAGAGGAGCAACTTCTTGACATTGAGTAACAGGAATGTCCAATCACTCCTGCACTATGAAAATATGTAAGGTAAGGTAGATGTCAACAAGGCACCTGATATTAAGATCCCCTGCTATGGTCTGCAGAACTCTGTGTACGCTCCTGCACTGATATTTTTATCTCAACAAAAAAAACGACAAAAAGCAACTTGCAACGGCTCGCAGGGGTCTGTTTCCCTTGAAGCAAGAATTCCTTTTGGACTCAACGCCCAAGTATATAAGTACAGGAAATATGTGAACTGCTGCGAACAGATATTAAGAGCAATGGTCCTTGGAAACTATTCGTAGCTTCCACACAAAGTCGCTTACGTAGTTTCCTAACGTACTGCCGCTACAGCATATTCCCTACGATTACGTCAGCACAGAGCCTTCACTGCTGCGGACGTCGTGTTTCAATATCCTAATGGCGGACCCGAGACATTGCGCGATTTTGTACCGGAGCGAGGACAGAAGAGCAGCTCAATTTCTCAATAGCACCTACAGGACGTCCCTGTTCCAGACAGTCGCCGTGCTGGTATTGCAACGTCGTGTCTTGTCGTGTCAGGTCACGGCGAGCTGCGTTGCTTCCGTGCGCACTATCACCGCAATTTCTATGGCAAACAGACGTCACAGAGTGTCGTGTATAGGCTAATACAAAAATTCCTTGCTGCTGTACGCGTGGTGCCGCCACTGTGGCAGTGCATAGCATTCACTTCATTTATTTCTTTCTGAGGTTGTACGTCCCAAAACCACACCATGATTATTAGACACGCTGTATAGTGGGGGGCTCCGGAAATTTCGACCACCGGGAGAGTTCTTTACCATGCATTGACGTCGCACAGTACACGGGCTTCAACATTTCGCCTCCGTCGAAATACAGCTGCAACGGCCTTGTAGCATGTACTTGGCGTATCACAGAACAAAGGCGTGCAGCGCGAACTCTAGGTGGTATTCTGGAAGGCGCGTCGGACGGAGAAGACGTGATACCTGCACTCCCTTGGGGCACGCCCAAGGAAGCAGAGCATCGCATATTTGCAAGTCGGGTCTGGATGATTAGCGAGGCGGGTGGCAGGTCGGCGACGTGAGTGCCCGAGGCGTAAAGGCATTAGCGAGACAAAGCGTTACACAGATTCCTACTCAGCGCTGCTGTCCGACGGCAATAAGGATTAACGGGGACGACCCTCGCTGGGGTGAGCCTCCTACTATAAGCTGTACCTTTCATCCGTGAACAATACGAAAGAAAGGAATGAGAGCGCTGAACTTGCAAGGGCGATAAAAGGTAAATACACACAAAAAAGCCCCCACCACTTTCTCTGCGTGGGATGGCGTTTCTGTTGATCCGCGTCTTTTGCAATGTTTCTTAACCTTGTAGGTGCGAGGCGGTTGTAGTACTCGCTTGCACCGCCAGATTGCTGCTGCATGTAGTGGAGATAGCCTGAAGGAAACAGTTTGTTTCGTCAGTGTGTGGGAATTTGAGGGCAACTTTAGTTGACAAAATAGTATAGTTGGCCGGAATAAGTGAGGTGTCTTTAGTCATTTAAATTTCGGTGTGATTTAATCACTGCAGGGTCCCTGTCTCTTGGGCAGAATCTCTTATGAACTCTTGCTTCATTTTCTTCATTTTAATATAATTTATTATGCTAACTCGACCTGAATTTAATGTGTTAGGTGTTCTGGTAGGGTGTTTATACTTTTTCCGGTTATCGCCAACAATGTACGCATGTAAGCAGACAGGCAGTGGTAGCGGGACACATGAAAAATTACCGCGCACTCTGTGACAACCCCTCAGATCACACACTACGCCATTAAATGCGCATTCAGGAACTTTAGAAAGACAATTGCGAATGTCTTGAAAATGCAAGCCACGTGAGAGATAAGTAGAAAAAGCAGTGGCTTTCGCTGCAGAGCCGCCACATTTCTGCATCTAGCATTCAGGATACGTACATTACGGTGTCTCGGGACAGTATTTTTTGCAATGTGGGTTAGGGCGGGACTAATGCTAGCGACGCCATTGATATAGACGATAACTTGGTTTTCATTGTATATAATTCCTCGGAATATGCTTCAGCATGGATCTATAGGTCTGCGCAAGGTCCAGTTTTTAGGATCATTAACCTATCATTTGCCGGCTGACAGACCATTAAGTGGCATCGAATTTTTCATCTAATGGATCGAGGAGTCGGAGCAGCAACTGCAGAACAAACAGTACGTGATGTGAGACAAGTAGACATCAAATATGCATCACACATGGGAGGTGGGCTTCGATGTTCCGCAAAATCGAAGGAATCGACGTTTCTCTGGTAGGCGTCGATCGCTCCTTGACTAAAGTGCTGTGTTCGGTTTTTCGGCTTGCATCACTAACTGCCAAATTATCTCCCACAAGCTTCACTAACGTGATTTTTTTTATGTGACTGCACGATGTCGGCACTATTTTCTAAAGTACAGCATCTTCGTCATTGATTTGACAGCCCCTCTCAGTGCTCACCCCACCCACACTTAAGGTCGCTTTCAACAACCAAGATTCTGGGACCATGTCTGCCATGTCCACGTGTTTCGATGGCGCAAAAGGTAACCAAGATACTGTTAGCTTACCTGAGGAGGATAGGTCTCTGAGGCTACCTGTATACGATGTTCTCAGACAAGTATAGGCGAGAGAGATGTGTCCTTCCCTCTTTTGCTAGAATGACGTACGACTGACTAGTTTTCGTTTCTGGATATCGTCAGGTCTTGTACATATTCCTCATATGTACGTATCATCATCAGCTGCGCGGTTTCATCTTCTTTGTTTCAGCTCGTGATCAGCCGGAGTAAACGATCCCTTATGAGAAGGGTGGGTCACGTTGCAGACCCACCTTTCTCACCTTATGACCCACCTTATGGGCGGCCACCACGAATGACGAAAGCTGTGTTAGTGACAGCATTGGACATGTCTTGATTGTTGTGAGCAAGCATGAGAGCAGATTTTGTGCGCTGGCCCGAATTGAGCTTCAGTGAAAGGGGCGAAAAATTATGAACATCGAATCGCACAGGTCTTCCAACACAGTAAGGGACCATTTATTCTGGCCGATCACGAGCTGCGACGACGAAGGTCAAGTCGTGCAGCTGATGGTGATATGTACAGACGAGGAAAATTTACAAGTGATGATCATGTGCAGAGATAAATAAGACTCAGTCATAGGACGCGCTCACACTATTTTAGGTCGCAGCGGTCACATTTTTGTGTACTGTGCTTTGTCAGTGCAGATAAAAGAACCCTAGGTGGTCAAAATTTCCGGAGCCGTCCATAACGGCTTTTCTCTTTCGATCTCTTTCAATTCCTTTCCTCTACACCCACGAACGCTTAGCCGTGCTCCCGACAGGGGCTGCAGAAATTAGTCGTTTCCTTAAGCGAACCACAATCGTCAATCATCGGCACACACATTCAAGCAGAAGAAATCATACTCTAGGACAGGCTAGTCCACTCCATAATTGATGCACCTTAATTTCTGGTTGAGCGAGTCAGCGCCTCGAACACACTTCCTGATAGGCTCCGCCCACTCTCTCTTCGATGATGAATGTGGTTCGGTTAAGGGAAGGATGCTAATTTCTGCAGCCCATGTTAGGAGCACGGCTAAGCGTCGTAAGGAAGTCGAAAGGGACTGAAAGAGATAGAAGAACGTCGTAGTGAAGGGCTGCGAATATTTTGACCACCTGGGGTTCTTTAACGTGCACTGACAACGCACTGTACACGGGCCTCTGGCATTTTCGCCTCCCTCGAAAGTGCAACCGTGCTCGTGCAGACAGGTCTCTCGCCATTTAAAACGGATCTGTCTGTGAGAAAAGGGATAAATACGCGCTTCGTGCCTTTTAGAGGACGCTCGATGACGCCTCCTATTCAGATGTACCTAAATGCGGGAATCTATGTATGAGATAACCCCTGGCCCGAACTGGCTAATCCACGTGTTTGCATATGAAGGAGAACATTAAATAGTAGAGATGATACAGGGCAGAATTTTTATAGACGACGTTGCGGTGATGCGCCAGTGTTTCATACAGGAAACCCCAGTCGCTGCTAAAGGGCTTGCTTTACCGTATAGCCACTTGACGACATGAGATGTCGATAGCCTGGGCGTATTAGCAGAAACTTGTTAGAATCCCTTCTGACAAAACCCTACACATGCACTGTCTGGGTGCACTGCATCCAGGATCGGCCCACAAATTCACACGCACACTGTCTGATTTCACTGCCTCCGGGACGGGAGGTGGGGGGTGTCATGTCCACCGAGACGACACCAGAGATACGCCGCAAGCCAGCCACAAGGGTGCTCCGCACCTAAAAGAGCACGAATACCGCGTGCGTCGATTTCTCAGCTGCGCAGCGCCTCGCGAAGCTATGCGTTTGTGCATAGCTTCGCACCACTGCCAACATTCGTCCTCTCATGGCACGAAGCTATGCACAAACGCGTAGTGCAGTAAGCAGATGGATGGGATAGCTTCAAGTCGAGGACACGCGTTCCGCGTCTGCCACCGTCCGTAGTTCGACACGAACGTTTATGCTCAGCTCGGTGCGAAACGTTGAGAAGCGTTCGCTGGGCCTCGCAGGGGTTTTCGAGGTGCTTCGCGAAGCCTCGGACCATGACAAAATGTGGGTGTGGCGCAGACAAGCCCGGACTAGCCAAGTGACCGTCAGCTTCGCGGCATCGCTAGCCTTGTGCTATACTAGTGCAAGCTTAACTAGTTTTTATTGCTGTAGCAATTATATGGACAGTCTCGGCTGGTTTTTGCCTTCCCCGTCGCCGCCGTCATGAACCGTATATGTATAAGGATATATATATATATATATATATATATATATATATAAAAGACGTAAAGAAAAATAATTCGGATAAATACTTCCGACGCCCGGAATCGAACCACGAACCTCTCACTCCGCAGCGCGTGGCGCTACCCCTTGCGCCACAAAGAGCAGACCCTTCAGGGGCTAACGGCGAGCCTTATATATACACCCTTTACCGCTGGCAGGACTCAGAGACGGCAGGCGCTTATAAGCGTTTCTTCATTACCAGCGAGATGGCGCGAGGAGCGCAACGGGCAGCCGCCTTTGCAACAGGAGCGCTGTTCAAACTGAGAGTATCCATTGTGACAGCTTATTCGCGCTCGTTCGGTGTATATCTGTACGTTCGTTTCGTGTGTGCTTCGCTTCATAGTTCGCGCTCATCTTCTGTTTGTTTATTTAGCGGCCTCACCTAGCTTTGTATGTGTAGCTTTGTGACGCACAACGTGTAAAGCCCTTCGTACCAGCACGCGCTGCCCACGGGAGGCGCTCACTTAGCAAGTGCATGTTTGCTACAATTAATATCGCTCCGGAAGCTGCGAGCCTCACTTCGTATAGCATTACAGTTTCTTGCTATCGCAGTCATTGCTTCGCCCTTGCGGCGTAAACTGTGACATTTTATTCCAATCTATTTCGCGCCTTTATCCGTTCCTCCAGTTCGGGGCAGCGAACCGGATGCTCGTCTGGTTAAGCTCGCTGCCTTTCCTTCCTTGAGTTTCTATTTCTCTCTTTAACCTACGCCCTTCATTCTGACCTGATGAAAAAGACAGTTCACAAAATATTCATTGCCATTCCACACTTGCTGCTTTCGACGTAATGCCTTGTTCGACACTAACATTTCCACGCCTGTTTGTTCAGAGTGCACAATCGTAGAATTACGGTGCTTCACTCACAACTGCCAGTGTAACTTACATTAGAAAGTGAAATGTAAAAAAGTGAGTTTCTTGTCTAGGCAGCACTCGGTACAGCTTATACGCTTTCGCGCTGCTAAATTGAGGACCCTCAAAGCTCCTTTATTTCTGACATGTCTTTATCAAACATTCGGAGAGTAATAGCTAGAATGGCCCTCATTCTGCATGGCGTATATATCGCCTCGACTGAAAGTTTTCATAGCGAAACAAGAAAGAGTGAGAATGTTGCCACTTGTATCTGCACACTTACGAACTGCATTACAAATCGAAGAGAAATCCATAGAGATTGTAGTTCATGCACACTCTTCCACAGTTTCCAGTGGCTGCGATTCACACTGCCCTCTCCGTGCACGTGCAGAACGTGAAGTTCGAACGATATAAGGGATCGTGCCTTCACTCGCCTGCGGAACGTCATGTCTTCTGAATGCGATTTAGTGTGAGCTCAGGCTAATACCCTACACTACGCATTCCTGTTCCTAATGACTCTTTTGTTTAAGTTACTGCTTGAGCACCCGTCGTTATAGATTAGAGGCTAAGTGTTGGCTTGCGCACCTCGAAGATCGTTGAGTGGAATTCCGCCCGCGGCGGACGCGTTTAGATGGAAACAGAATGCGACAGAAAAGAAATAATAATGTGTGCTTAAATTTAGGTGCACGTTAAAGAGCCCCAGGAGTCAAGATTACTCCGGAGCCCTCCATTGCGGGATATGCCTCATAATCGTAGTTAGCTCTGGCATATAAAACCGCCTTGATTAGTCTTAAGTCAGTGCTTCAGTATTCCACTTTGCCTGCACTCAGAGATTTTTCCTCGAGCTACGAGAGCCCTGTTCATGAATTTTGAATGTTCTGCCTACATCTATAAAGCGGCCCCGCCACGGTGGTCTAGTGACTGAGGTACTCGGCTGCTGATCTGAGGGTTGCGGGATCGAATTCCGGCCGCGGCGGCTGCACTTCGATGGAGGCGAAATGTTGAGGCCCGTGTGCTGTGCGATGTCAGTGCACGTTAAAGAACCTCAGGTGGTCGAAATTTCCGGAGCCCTCCACTACGGCGTCTCTCATAATCAGAACTGGTTTTGGGACGTAAAACCCCAGAAAACAACATCTATAAAGCGACTCCTGCCTTGTTAGTTTCCTCGAATTATTCCTGAACGCTGTCAGTATGATTGCACGAACATCTCTGGCGGATAATGCACAAGAACATTCGTATAAACTGATGTCGCCGAACGATAGGCTGTTTGATAGCTGTTACTTAGTTCGTAGGTTATTTTAGAGAAAAGAGTTTATTGAATAACAATATCACATTATATGTTGACGTTTCGCTGCCTTTCAGTGAAACTATTTGCTACAACAGGAACCTTTTGTGCCTTTCG
Source organism: Hyalomma asiaticum (assembly GCA_013339685.2). NCBI lineage: Eukaryota > Metazoa > Arthropoda > Arachnida > Ixodida > Ixodidae > Hyalomma > Hyalomma asiaticum. Next base: position 62,224,051 of record CM023482.1, read on the forward strand.
AAACATAACGTTCTGAGGAGCTGAACGTGCCGAATGTGGTGACTGAGCATTCAGTTATATACGAAACGAGTACGTTGTCGCATAGCACGATGCAGAGCTTCAGCTAACACCACGAAATTGATCGACTTCTGGGGTTTTACGCCTCAAAACCAGCCGCGATTATGAGAGATGCCGTAGTGAAAGGCTGCGGAAATGTTGAACATCTGGGGTTCTTTAAAGTGTACTGACATCGCGCAGTACAAGGGCCTAAACATTTCGCCTCCAACGCCACGAGATACGTTAGCGGCCCTTCATGCTGAGGCTCTGAGGTGAATAGGGCTTATGGCACAGGAATATTCATGAAACCGTGATCTTCCTTAATCTGTTGGTTTTCGCGGCTGAATATATGCTTCGGTCCGCTTATCAATATAGCATGCTATTTTACTGCAAATGGATGGAGTTGCAGCACGATACATACATCGAGATTTCACAATTTATTCCTTAAACTCGAATAAGCTTGTTCTTCTCCGTTGCCTGAAACACATACCAGGTACAGTCCAGATGTAAAATATCCAGAGGTGGGAGCTAACACAGTTTTATTTGTGTTAACGCAATTAATATGCTCTAGAATTGGAGTACCATAGGAGTACCTTTTTTTCTAGTATATATTATGGCCTGCGTGCCGCACTGTATTGGAGCAAAGGCCTTTCGTCAGGCTACAGGCCTTTTGCTTTTGCTCCATTTTCTGTCCTTTGTGCAGAAGAAAACAAATAAAGAATGAGATGAAATGAAATGAGCGAAACGATCCCTCCAGGTGTCTCCAGAAGAATGTGCACAACTCGCTTTTGCGTTTGAGAAATCCATCGTACGCCGTATTGATCAATAAATGGGGCGTCCGTTATGAAAGGATGTGTAGACAGAGTCATCACGGTTGCAAACATGGTCATAAACATCAACAGAAGCTGTATGAAGAAAGTTCGAAGGGGGGTATACTGAAACACCACCAGTACTGAAATACTGAAATACAGCACCAGTACATGGTAGGTCGAAACTCTATAGGAAGCTTTTTGTCAGGTGTTTGCGGCTCATTTTATCTGTGCTCACCAATGCCCGCTGAGGTGATGGAAACGCATATAAAGAGTGCAGAGGACAACGCAAGTGAGATGCATGTTGCGTTAATGCTCTGCATGTATACAGTGAAGACCATTTGTTATCCGACAGGACTACTCAGTCATGACGTACATTATTTCGGAAGTTTGCGAAGGCACCTTGTCCCAACATTGCCTCATACTCATCAGCTAAATACCCTATAAACGCCCTTCACCTCGCTATAACAACATAGCTAAAGGGTGTTTTTCTTTCACTTTTCTGTTTTTGTCAAGAGATTCTGACTTTTCCTGACTCCCTACGGATTGCACACCTACTGGGAGAGACGTCTGATGGTTTTGCCGCCGAGCAAGGCCCCCACTTTCAGCCTCAAAAAAACCGGAAACCGCCCAGCACCCACGTCGGGAGCACTGTACTGCAATCTCTCCTCATTTTAAATGGGGCGTACAATGACCGCCTTGAGATTTACACCGCTGGCTACAAATCTGTGGATAGATATGCACGACCGCTGATTCCTCGCGCTGGATGAATATTTTTGTTGGCGCAATAACATTTATATTGGCCGCTTCCGTGTTTTTATTGCTACCTAGGATATCGGCGCGTGCACTTGATTTTGTGTCATTTTGCCGCACAACCCCGTACTTTTTCCGTGACGCCAGTCAGTGATACCGACTGATCTATAAGCTTTGCATGCCCGACCCGTTTGTTTGAACACCTTCCAGGCTGTACATGAGGATCAGTGATAATACCATAATGTACTGTGCGTTTCACTGCTAATCAGTTTTATCGACGACCTACGACTGTTCAACAGTGAGAGTTGCTTTTTTTGCTGACCAGATCACCCTACAGATGGTTTGTTCCTTGATCACTCGTTCCTTCTTCGTCACGGTGACATTTCTTGTTTTCCAAAAACACTATTACCTCCGTATTGTCTCACAATTTTTTTTACAAGTATTTGCGTTCAACTTGCAGAAGAGACGGTCGTCAAATTTTCTTCGCGCAAAAACCGCTGAAGTAGCAACCACTAAAGCTGCGACAGAGATGCTTATCTACCGCGATGGAATTTTTACATAGCACTATGCGGCAAGAGATAAAATGAAGCATTCGTTACATTGCGAAAGCTGAACCTCTGAGACAAAGAGCAGCTGAATCATATTGCACGAAATGAGTGAGGCAGAAACCATAGTGATTCCGTGTGATGATATTATTTTATGCAGGTTCTTTTATAGACTTGGTTTCGGACGACTCTCTCAGGCGAAGCCTCCGAGAGTCTAATCAAGGACAAAGCCGTTCTTCACATAACACAACAAAACATAAGGGTTTTTAATGTAAACTAATAACGAAAGAGAAGTAAACTAAATGACAAACACTTGTGAGAGAAACGACAGCATAACATAATTGAGTAAAGTCTCTATAGGCGTTACGGGGCGAGTCCTGGCGATTTACTCTAAGGGTTCGACGGTGATGTGCAGTGGCGACGTGGCGAAAGAAGTTGATGGCTCACCAAATCGTCGATGAGGTTGACTGAAGACAAATGAGCGAAACGCAGCAGACTTGCGAAGAACACGATGTCAGATGTTTGATGGCGACGGAGGACGTGGGCAGCTAGGCGGCTCGATGAGGTGGTAGCAGCATCCCGGCCAGGCGTCTCGGCGTGGAACTCGGACCCGTAGCCCGACTGTTCCAGCTATGCCTACGGGCACAGGAGTTCACCAAGTTCTTGTCTGGAGCTTGCGAGCCACTGGGGTTCAGTTGGCTGGAGTCAGGTCAGCAGGAGGTCCCGGTCGGGTGAAGCCCTTGAGGCTCGGGTCCGGAACCCGACTGCCGTCTTCAACGCCCGGGCCGGTGGACGATCCGCTGCCTTTCTCGAACTCTCCTTCCTGGAACTGTCTTTCGTGGAACCCCCTTTCCGTGGAACCCCCTCCGCGGAACCCCCTCGTGGAACCCCCGAGAATCCCGATGCCGCAAGCTTTTCTTGTCTTTCCGCTTACTTGTTCCTGTCTGATTGGCCACCGCTGTGCCACCGTGTTATTCAGCCAGTGGCCGCTAGGAATTCCGTGGATGTTTGTGGTTGGCTGCCTTGTTTTCTGATCCTATTTAATTTTGCAAGGCCACGCCTTTCTCATTCGTCGTCGTTTTCATGTGCCGTCCTCCCGGTCCGCGAGCGCCTTCTCACGTCGTCTTCTTTTTCATTGCATCCCTTCCTTTGCTTTCTCGCGCACTTTTCAAAATCACTCTGGTCCGCTATCGTCTTAGGTCGTTTTCGTTCTTTTTGCCCTTCATTCACATTTTTCACGCGCACATCACACATCACAATAAGCCCCCCTTCGAATAAGTTTTTTTTTTAACAACAACAACAAAAAAAAAACTGCAGATATGTGCGCGTCAAGTCCAGCACAACACGTCCACACACAGTTCAACAGATGTTCCACAGAAACACACATAGAGTTTACACGCTATGGTAGAAGTGACACATTCAACATAATTTCACAGTCCACACCCAATGTAAACACATCCATACTGACGCATATATGCACATATCTCTCATTAACCATAAGCTTAAAGCTTAGTTCAAAAGGAAGTAAAAATATTTACAGCCATAAGACTATTCACAAAATGTCCATTAAACAGTCCAATATTCAAAACCAAGAGAGCCTTCGGTTGTCAAAGTGCCCCTACGTAATTGCGTCCCAAACAAGACGTATGGCACATTTCACACACTTAAACAAAAGCACAGCAAACGCTGGTAGATGCTTCCACTGAGACGCGTCTCTCTCTTTGCACCGCAACAGACTCGGATGCTCTGTCGAGCTACATGCGCCACACGTGCAATTGTCTGCGAACCCGAGTCGTTGACCGCACGCGCAACGGGCCAGACGCGTTCGGGAAATTACTCCAGCTAGGTCAATGCTTAACCTCCGTCGATCACCTGTTGACACTTGCGAACCCTCACCAGGTATGCCCTCTGATTTCATGAATGCCTCAGTATGTGTATGAGCATCCTTGTTGCTCATGAAGACCTGTATAAACATTGAGGCATCTTTTTCTGTTCCATTCATCGGAAGCAACTCAGCCGTCTCTGCGGCTGAATCGTTCCGAGTCTCTCCAGTGAGTGTCGGAATAGCGTCTTGCTCGTCAGCTTGAACGCTACATAGATTTAGATCTCCTACAACAGAGCTAGTAGGGCATTCATGCACCCTGTTGGCCTTTCGATTAAGATCGTGGCCGCTTACGCCATTCCATAATGCTGCCTCAATTTGGGACTCTATCGTGCCCACATTGACCAGCCCTTGCTCAATGTCTCCGACAACACTAGCATAAACCACAGCTTTGCTGCCCTCGGAACCAATCCTCCCTCCATTCACAACAGATTCACTCATATGGTCCTGGACCATGCCTCTGACGTGTGTAAACTCAGCGAGCGGTACAACTGAAGAATGGGCGACAAGCGCCTCCGACTTTTCTGAACGGCCTTGACCATCCTGTTTTGGAGGTTCTGTTGCCTCCTCAAGTATGCTAGGCCTCCTAGAGGCTTTACAAAAGAATTCATTTTGTGCGGAATTTCCGCGTTCCATAGTCTCGAAGCTGCTTTGCTTCTCCATATGTGCCATCAACTTAACCTCTCGCGAAGAGCTATGGAAATCTTCACTATCGCCGCTGAATAACGGTATATTCTCCTGAGCAACGCTCTCGGATAGCACATCAAATACCGGCTCGCTGGAGCTCCCGCCTAACGCCCGCTCGCGCCTCTCTCTCAAGAGCCTCGTCTGCTCTGCCAGCTGAAGCCGCAATTGAAGCGTTCCTAACTTCAATTCTTCAATTTCCCTTTCCTTCTTTTCCATTTCCCTTTCAAACTCCATCTGCACTCTTTCCTCCTCTAGTTCTGCTGCTTCGCGTTCGTCACACCAAGCCTTTAACTCATCGCCCTCAAGACCCATGCGCCGTGCCAGTTTCTCTAACACTTCCCTTAATTCCGAACTCATGGTTGTGGAAGATACAATTTCTGCGAAAAATAAACGGCTTTGTCCCGTCCTGTCGTAGCGGACGCCAATTTTGTGATGATTATTTTATGCAGGTTCTTTTATAGACTTGGTTTCGGACGACTCTCTCAGGCGAAGCCTCCGAGAGTCTAATCAAGGACAAAGCCGTTCTTCACATAACACAACAAAACATAAGGGTTTTTAATGTAAACTAATAACGAAAGAGAAGTAAACTAAATGACAAACACTTGTGAGAGAAACGACAGCATAACATAATTGAGTAAAGTCTCTATAGGCGTTACGGGGCGAGTCCTGGCGATTTACTCTAAGGGTTCGACGGTGATGTGCAGTGGCGACGTGGCGAAAGAAGTTGATGGCTCACCAAATCGTCGATGAGGTTGACTGAAGACAAATGAGCGAAACGCAGCAGACTTGCGAAGAACACGATGTCAGATGTTTGATGGCGACGGAGGACGTGGGCAGCTAGGCGGCTCGATGAGGTGGTAGCAGCATCCCGGCCAGGCGTCTCGGCGTGGAACTCGGACCCGTAGCCCGACTGTTCCAGCTATGCCTACGGGCACAGGAGTTCACCAAGTTCTTGTCTGGAGCTTGCGAGCCACTGGGGTTCAGTTGGCTGGAGTCAGGTCAGCAGGAGGTCCCGGTCGGGTGAAGCCCTTGAGGCTCGGGTCCGGAACCCGACTGCCGTCTTCAACGCCCGGGCCGGTGGACGATCCGCTGCCTTTCTCGAACTCTCCTTCCTGGAACTGTCTTTCGTGGAACCCCCTTTCCGTGGAACCCCCTCCGCGGAACCCCCTCGTGGAACCCCCGAGAATCCCGATGCCGCAAGCTTTTCTTGTCTTTCCGCTTACTTGTTCCTGTCTGATTGGCCACCGCTGTGCCACCGTGTTATTCAGCCAGTGGCCGCTAGGAATTCCGTGGATGTTTGTGGTTGGCTGCCTTGTTTTCTGATCCTATTTAATTTTGCAAGGCCACGCCTTTCTCATTCGTCGTCGTTTTCATGTGCCGTCCTCCCGGTCCGCGAGCGCCTTCTCACGTCGTCTTCTTTTTCATTGCATCCCTTCTTTTGCTTTCTCGCGCACTTTTCAAAATCACTCTGGTCCGCTATCGTCTTAGGTCGTTTTCGTTCTTTTTGCCCTTCATTCACATTTTTCACGCGCACATCACACATCACATTCCGCACTAGTACGCACGCGCGCCTACTTTTGGAGTCATGGAAAAACGCTTTCGTTTTCAGTTTGCACAAGCAAACACAGAACAGAGAACCGATAACGTTTTAGCAGGCGCACGAGTTCCCGTGACGATTCTCTTAAGGCGATCCTTATAAATCCAGAATGTAGCAGCAGCCTCGCAACCACCAATGCGCGTCTTACGTAACAGTTTCGTAACTTTCGCACTGCCCGGATCCTGCGCGAAACTGCCAAACGCAGATGCCGTGTGTTTCCAAAGTCGAGCCTTTCGACCTCTGTCGGTCGGCAGTTCGGCCGCTCCGATTCCTCTCTCTCCCTCTTTCGGTCTGCAATGTAGATGGCGGGCTCTAGGCTTCTTGGGCGCACGTAAGACCACACGGATCAATTACGCCCTGCTCATATCTCGCTAAAACAGAAGGGAGCGCCCCACTTCATTTCAAAAGGGGAGTGGGCTTTCTCAGCGGAAATTTCGAACTCGATGGGGACGGCCTTATTGTTTTTAAACTACGGAAAGAAAGCTAAGAGTATAAAATAAAGCTCGACGCAGATGCTGAAACAGATGTGCTGAAAGGCGCGTGGCCTGTTAAAAACAAACGAACGCAATAGGCAACGCGAGGAACGATAGCGAGCAAACAGCATGGACGTGGAAAAGAGGGGGAGCAAAAAGCAAAAAAAATTCTAGGCGAGAGTGAGAACCTTACTTCCCCGCACAAACCCCTCGAGAAACGGGATCTGCGCTTAACGTCTACTGGGAATTGTGAAGTATTATGGATTGCATCCGTTTTTGCCCTGATGTATATGCATTGCAGAGGGTAAACCAGGCCTCACGTCGAAGTATGCGGGAGGAAGACTGTGCGATCGTTTACTAGCCGCACAAAGGTTCATATACGCGCTATCGAGCTAGCGTGAACCACGTACTTACAAGGGGTAACCTCTAATTGTCTCGTGCTTGCGTCAGCTCGATAACGCAGTCCTGTGCCTGGTCTTATTTTTGTCAAATTGGTCAGGTACCACGGATGGCGCTTGAGCCGCAAACAATAAAAAATACTAATGACAGGGCGTTTAATGATGCATAATTAATGATGAGCACCGAACCAGATAACACGAGTGGTCATGTTTGGCGATGATGTGGACATAAGCGACCTCATTCTTTGGCTGCAGGCTCATTTTACCTTCTTTTTTTCTTTTTTAGGTTTCTATACTGGATTTCCTACGCACAGGATCGACGATGTTTGCGCCTCATTGTCCAACGGGGACGAACACGACTGATCCACTCAAATTGCTCGATATACAAATAAGGTAATCGAACTGTAATTCAGGGCATTCGGCTAGATTATATCCACCATTCATAATGGCATTCTACACTGCAACCATCCTGTTAATGATGAAAACGTAACCGTGCCCGTGTTGCATTTGCACGACAGTCGTTATGAGAGCTACGTTACTTTTCTTGCAGATTAGCTTCCTTTTCTTGCACTGCGCTGCTACAGCAAGAAACATTCTGCCTTTGTTGCTGAATATATTAGTAGTCTGTTTTGACTCCATCGAACGCCTAACTAGCATGAGCGACAGTTACAGACCGCTGATGTACAAGCAAGTTAGGTTAACTATAACATGTTATTTCTCAGTCGCGACCGCCATTACGCATATTGTTACCAAGACACGCGCTTGGGCGCTTACTTTGAGGCACAACATCTTCATCAAGCACATATTTACTACCCTTATATATTATTCTCGAGTTCTTACAACCGAAACATATCCTATTTACTTATTTCTTGATCGCGTTTTAATTGTCCATGATTGCATCCTCCAACCAGTCGATTACGCTTTCGAAATTGCTATACATTTTAAATATTACGAACCGCTAATAAACCACTAGTAATAAACCACTAAGCACTCGCAACACAACTAAACTTATTATCTGTCAGGGCCAAAGAAATTGTGCAACAACTAGCATTAAAGTGTCTCGACGTTTCGAACAATTTCCTTCCGATATAATGTCATGTACTGTCGTACTTACGAAACTTAACGGCATCAAAACAGTGGAAACTCGCAGGGAAGCACGGAGGAAGAAATGTTCTTCCTCCGTGCAGGGAAGTCAATCGGTTAACGTTCCAACACTAAATTCTTTCCAGTAAAGTTACAATAAATCTTGTGGGATGTCGTATCTACGAATAGACGAATCCCACATAGCATAACAACTGGTTTATTCGGTTAGCAGTTGCAGAGGAGCACACCGTGGCTACGCTTGTCCGAGTAGCGGAAACTCAGCTTTGATTCAAGCTGGTGGCGTAGTTGGGATCGCTGTCGTGGGGCTGTGGCTTATCTCAGGCCACGCCGCGTACAGCCGAATCACGCCGGTCCAGAAGACAGGGATGCAGAGGCTGCGCGGCATTCATGCGCAGAGTGTGCCGCCACAGCACCGCCCCGTGGAGAGGAGAGCCCTCAGGGTTTGTAAAAATCGGGAGGGCGTACGTGACTCCATACCGTGTAGTGACGGAAGCAGGCTGCGATGTCGGGGTTTGTAGATGGGCGCCTGTGGGTGCACTGGTACCTCCTGGTTCTTGGGAGGAAATGTACGCTGGCTTCAACCTGTCAATGGAAACGCGGACGTCATTCCCTTTGGCGCGTATAGTGAACTTCTTGTCGTCGCGATAAGCAACGAGGTAGGGTCCGCTGTAGGGTGGCTGGAAAGGCCTGCGAACGGTGTCGTCGCGAAGGAAAACATGTGTGCACGTTGCTAGCTCCTTGAAGACGAAAGGTACAGGCTTACAGTGGTGAGATGCGGATGCCTCTAGTTTCGCCGTCGGCGCCGCCCTCATGCAACGCATAGACAACGCACGGTAGCCCTTGGCGTCCTTCTCCAAAAAACTCTCAGCTCGGAAAACGACCGCTTCAACCGCCAGTTCCACCGACGAAACCACGACCACCGCCCCGACGAGTTCGCCAGCTTACAACAGGGAACTTCTGGCGATATACGAAGCAGTTCAACACTTTCGCCACATTCTTGAAGCGCAACACCGCACTATCTATACCGACCACAAACCGCTGACCTTCGCCTTCTCTCAACGCCGCGACAAACTCCCGCCCGTTCAGCAGAACAAGCTCTCGTTTATTTCCCGGTTTACCATCGACATCGAACACGTCAGCGGGAAAGACAATGTGGTTGCCGATGCATTTTCACGTGTGGCTGCTATCGCCTCTTTGCAGATAACAGCTGACGTCATCGCCGAGGCTCAGACTACGGGTGCCGAACTGCAGGAACTTCGTAAAGGCGGGTCATCACTACAGCTGGAACAAGTCCCCATACCTGGGTCGACAACCACAGTTATCCTCGACATGTCGACAGGACGAAGCAGGCCCTATGTGCCCCTGTCTCATCGCCGTGGTATCTTCAACCAGGTTCACAACCTCAGCCACCCCGGCATACGCGCCTCTGCACTCCTCGTGGCTGACCGCTATGTCTGGCCGTCCATGCAGCGGGATTGCCGCACCTGGGCGCGCTCCTGCATTCAATGCCAATGCTGTAAAGTCACCAGGCACGTCACTTCACCGCTCGGAGCATTCCCTCAGCCCTCTGGTCGGTTTCAGCACGTCTACCTCGACATCATAGGACCCTTCTCCCCAGCTGGACCCTATCGCCACTGCCTCGCCGCCATCGATCGGTTTACTCGATGGCCTGAGGCATGGCCGCTCGAGGGAGTCGCAGCGGAAGACGTCGCCTCGGCCTTCTTCACCGGCTGGATTGCTCGTTTTGGCGTCCCTCGCCGCATCACCACCGACCAAGGACGACAGTTCGAATCGAAGCTTTTCGGGCTTCTCGGGCTGACCATCGGGTTTGAGCGCTTGAGGACCACCAGTTACCCCCCCCCCCCCCCCCCTGCGCCAATGGGATGATCGAGCGTTTCCACCGGCAGTTCAAAGCAGCCATCATGTGTCACCCGGACTCAAGCTGGCTCGAGGCCATCCTAGCCGTCGTCCTAGGCCTCCGCGCCACCTTTAAGCCGGACATCCAGGCTACACCCGCGGAGCTAGTCTACGGGGATTTTTGTGGCCACCGACAGTGACGTAGTTGGGATCGATGCGGTGGCGCTGTGGCCTATCGCAGGCCATGCCGCATATAGCCGAATCACGCCGGGCCGGAAGATAGGGATGCAGAGGCTGCGCGGCATTCATGCGCAGAGTGTGTCGCCACAATCTACCAGACTGTGTGAAACCTCTTCTAGAAAAACAAGACACGACCACAAATATTCATTGGCAATTATTTTTGCTCGTTGTACGGCTTTTATTAAGAATAGCTTTTCTTCCCAGGACTACTGCTGACTGGAACTGCTTGCCAACAAGTGTTTTTTAGTCTGAGGATATTTAAAAACAACTTCAAACTCTCGTTGTTTAGTTCTGATTGATGTATCTATATGACGTCTATTGGAAGTGCCCGAGTGAATTATTTGTGGACTTCCGCTGCCTATGAGTGTCTTCTGTTCACAGGTAATGTGCCGTAACAGTTGATGAGTGTTCTACCATTTATGTGATGAAGCGCTGCAACATTGCACAACTTTCCATTTTGTATTTTTCCGTGGCCCCTCCTGCTTGGGCCTAAGTGTAGGCCTGCAGAACTTGTAAATAAATAAAAATTTGCAGAATTCTCAAACGCTCATTAGCGTGAGAGTGCAATCACGGCATATTAAGTGTAAGAATTGAGCGGAATGTGCGTGCGAGAACCACGATGTAATCACGAGGCGCACCTTAGTGGAGGACTACAAAAATTTCCTCCACTTGTGGTTCTTGACTCACATCGTAGAGTACACGGGACTTAGCATTTCTCCGCCATCGGAATTGCGGTGCCTCTGCAGGCGTATCTGATAAAAAGGCAGTGTACGTTAGGATGCTTAACTCCTCATTTTACATCCGTGTAGATAATCATCATTCACTTTAACTCAGACTATCCACTCTAGTTGAAGTTTGAAAGGAAGGACATATTTCAAAATAGCAGCACTCTTGTGCGCACTCTACTTACGAAAGTACGTAAGGCGCGCTGCGAAGAGTGTAATGTTGGTGTTTCGGTGATTCATATTTTCTTGTGCTGTTGTTTCGAACATGTGCTGCCGAACTGAAATCTGCGGTTTCAAACTTGACGTCAATAAAAAAATTGAGCATCCAAGAGCTCTGACTCGAGTCGGTTTTTGGGGATGTATAGCGCAAGTTAATGTCCATACGTTAGAAAAACTATTTCAGATTACATAACTATTTGTAAGGGCTGCTTTAGAAACTATATAATTTTGTTCGCACAATAAAATATTCAATTAATTCATTAATATTTATTTCTGATATTGCTGCTTTCAGCCTGGAGCCAAGCTGTAGGGTAATACAAAGAGTCAGTACTATATATGAAAGGTATTCAAGATACTCAAATATGTAAACAAATGTACAATGAGAAATTTTACAATAGCACTGTATAAGAGCAAACAGTGCTTACATTAAAGAAAGACATACAATTAACTTGCATACTCAGCTACATCAATCAAGTGTAACCGTCCGCGATCGCACACCAAGTATAAAACAGCAATATCCCATTCTGTGCGAAATATTTTAAAGAAAGAAAACACTGAATTACTCTTCATTTTTTCACGGTTGTGCCAAGGGAAGGCTACCAACAAGGGTAAATTCGGGAGGGGAAAAGGCGGTATGTTATTTGGTTGGGGCAGTTCTAGCTATTTAAGCCTTCAATTTTACTAGCGTATTCCGAGAATGATTTGATGTTTGTGATAGGTGGGTGCAGCTCATTCTAATGGCAGGCGGGAAAAAAGCGTGTCTGAATGTTTCATTACTGTAGGAATATTCAATTACTTTATTTGCATGCATTCGACCCGTAGGTTGGGATGTCGGGAAAACGAAATCTATTTCGACGCGTTATCTTAAATTTGTTGTGAAGGATCTGGAATAGAAATTTTATAGGCCTGCTTTCCTCGCTCTTTCTGATAGCTTTTTTTAGGTTAGATGCGTCTAGACTGTTGCTTGGCAAATCTGTACGCCTGAATTTGTTCTGTACAAATCTTATGGCTTTTCTTTGCACTGCTTCCAGTGTTCTTAAGTTATTCACTGTATGTGGGAACCAAACCAAATTGGCATATTCTAAAATCAGTCCTACAAATGCCTTATACACAAGCAGCTTAATTGGAGTAGGTGTAGTATTAAGCATCTTTTCAGAAATAAATAAAAGATGAAAGGCGAAATAAAACCACGCAATATGCATTTACGCTCTTGAGTCATGACCGAGCAAAGCGAACGTTATTTGGGAAAGCACGTTCAAAGCCATTTGCGATGAAGTCAGCCTACGGCTTGAAAAAGGCTGTCGCCTAAGACGGCTTGAATCATCTGCCGTCACTTGCACATCGCGCAATCCCTTCGTGCTTCGCTTCGGTTCATGGCTTTTCGTTTCCTCACCTTGCTCGGTCTCGATCCCCAAGAAGGCCCCCGTACCTTCACCCCCTTCAGCACGCGCTGATCTCAGCTGTCCATCACATTTTTTCGTATATTGACATCGACATACCGACAGAGCAGGGGTGAGAGTAAGGGGAACGATAGGGTTGCCTGACAGAAAACGGCCTTCAGTGCAGTTGTTTTTCTTTTATTTTTTTATCGCACGTGAGGTCGCCGGCACAAGCATTAATCACCAGAGCTCCCCTGTCAGGGAACGCAGGGTCCTTCAGCTTGTGCTATAACTATAGCGCTCACTAGCGGCGGGCTGTCGGTGCCTTTTTTCCCGATCAGTACGGACACGAAACAACGTTCTCGCACGCACCCAGCGTAACTTCCCTTGCAGGGCGTAGGGCCACGAGCATATAATAGGAAAGTACACGGTGCTGGAAGTCTGCGCTGCGCACTGCCGAAAGAAGGGAGTGCAGCACGCACCGGGCGTCAAACAGATGCAGGAGGCACGCTATACACCGTGGAGTAGTAGTTCTGCGAGGAACGAAGGAACATAGCACCCGATCGCGGCCCAGGAAGCCTCTTTTTTCGGCAGGAATGCGCCCGGAGAATGAAGATCGGAATTGGCGTTTCCCCGCAATGGCCGAGAAGTGAGAGGCGGCTGCCGCTAGTTTTACTGCTTCGTCTCGCTCGGTGGCCTCATCCTTCTATCTCGTGCGGGATATTTTTTGAGCCCCCGGCCGGGCTCTTCGGACGGACGCGCCGGAACGCGAAAAAAGTGCTTCCGCACGCCTACACTACATACACGCTGCGCGAGAAGGCAGTCCTGAGAGAACGGAAGCTATTTCCGCCACGCGTTTTTCCATCAATCATCGCCGCGTTCGCCGGGAAGATCCGCCGCGCGCATCCGCGCCTTGGCTGACGTTCTCCCGACGCGCCGCTCTGAGCAATGGTCCGCGGAAGCCGGACTGAAAGGGTATACGCATAGTGATACCATGCCGCCGCGCCACGCTCTCGTTGGAAGCGTTCGGCATTTGCAATGCCGGCGGCCCGACGGTAGGCTAGGCCTTGCGATGCGCTTGCGCGCGTTCCAGTCTAGACTCTGCTGTTTTGGGCTGGAGATGGAAGCGCGTAATTACGATGGGAGCTGAAGTTGCGTGCGCGACGCGATGCGATGCGCGTTTTGTGGCAGCGACTTGCATACACCGATCAATTTCTCTGCGCATTTGTTGCGCGTATTGCAGAAAAGGCGCAATTTAATTTGTGCGCGTTTCCGGCGTAGCGCGGAGGCGTTACAGAGCCCGACGTGTACCGTAATTCCACGCAGTTTAACCTGAACAATGAGGTGAAGGTCTGTATAGAAGTACGAAAATTATCAGCGATTACGAATAAAGTTACCTGTAATAACTGAAGTTGCGCAGATGTTTTACTCAAGGTGGTGTCTGAAGTAGGCGATGTGATTGCTGCTTTTTTTCGCTACTTAAGGGACGCTATGACGTCGTGACTGTTCGTTTGGCTGGCGGGAATTGCGCTTTCTATCACATTTTTTTTTATTTCTGTGTTTACTCACAGTGCGTACGCACATTATCTGATGATTCGTGCTCATGTCTGTTTTCTGTCTCACCCGGTCGGTCGATTCAGTCCCTTCCAGGAGAGTTCTTAGTTGGTTCTGGAGATTGCCGCTTTTGAGGACTTCCTCCCAGTCCTCCTGTTTAGTAAACGAGGCGATTTGTAACGCAGAACACTGCTAGAGCACGTTTGTTGACGATTAATGCTCTTCATTTCACTCAGGGCAGTGTGGGAGCAAAGTGGATAAGCTTTCCTCTCGACGGGAAATGTCCGCTTTATATCATTCGCAATGTGGAAGATTGAGGCCTAATTAGCTATGGGCGTGGGAGTGAGAACCGCCTAAGTCCAACCTAACAGTGTCTGACTGTTTCATGAAAGGAGAGTAATGGGTCAGATTTATTCTCCCAATCCGGACTCTAGATTAGCAGGACGGTCGCGCAATGTTATACATTACGCTTGGTTGGTCACGGACAAGCTCGTTCGGGTTGGGTTTCCTGGGATGTACATACATTGGAACCCATGTGCTCGGGGAACCATGGGATAGGGTGAAAACCATCACGCGCTCATTGCTTCAATGTAGCCGCCACCTCGCTCGAGAGTCATAGGCCAGTCAGAGAGAGCGTATGGCTGATCTGGAGTCAGCGCCAATGCAAGGCCCTTGCAAACTTATGGCGCGATGACGCGTTGGTGCCACTGTCAGGCTCCCATTGCCGGTCCTCATTTATGTGTAGGTCTCAGCGAGCGGAGCGGTTGCAGGTTTGAGAGGGGAAGGAATTTTCTCTCAAGTAAGCTATGGGGCGACGGACTGACCCGATGCCTTAAGTCGGACACCTTCACCTTCCCTTTCCTTAGAAACTTCCTGCGTGTGTGTGTGTGCGTGCGTGTGCGTGCGTGTGTGTGTGACCACTCTTGAACTAACACCAATATGCTACAAAAAGAAATCCTGCAGATCCTACGCACTGTGGGAATTGGTGTAATGCGAAGCAGCCAGCAAGGAAATTGCCTTTGACGAATCGTTAGGCATTCAGCGAAGCGTTACGAATAGAACGAACGTCGTTGTGCAAAATTCTTGAGTAGTTGTCGGCTGAACGTGGGCTGACCGAGAAACTCGGAAGCAGCGTGGCGACTAAACGGTACCTCATGGTATATAGGACGTACCGTTGGCTCTCAGTAAGTTAGCGATTTTTTTTTTGTCGGAAGAGAAATGCAGGCTACGGTGCGCTGACGTTTGTATCATGAGCATCGTTCGTTGAAATATTCCTACGGGATCGGGGGAAGTTGGACAAATGAACTTTGAGTAATAGCAGGACATATGTATCGTTTATTAAATTGCTAAGATGGCGCCTAACACACATTCAAAGAGCATCTGACGTTACACGACTGCCATCATCACAACTGCTGGTGCATGAGGTTTATATACTGCGTTTACCGTGTGGGAAGTAGTGTAGCCTAGTGGTAGCGTGGTTGCTTGGCACTTCGGGTGTCCGGGTTCGATACACGCCTGTCGCTTGAGAGGCTGCCTTCGTGGATTATAGCGTGTCCGTGTGTGTATGTGTGCTTGTTGGAAAGTAAAGGCAGAAAGAGCGCTTAAAATGACTAGGTGCTTCCAGAACTGCAAAACTATGGTGCCATAAAATGAGATTACTCGTGAACTCCTGATACCGATCTTCATGTCAAGCACACACTTCGCATAAATCGGGATATTACGCTTATATAAGGAACAGTTTATGTCCGCCTAAAATGCCAATCTCGTAAAAATTAAGAAGAAAGCTATATTTCATTTACGTACGCATTCTAGCCGTGTGTATGAGCGCCTTTGCTCTTCCCGCGAATGTCTTCCACGAACTGAAGCAATTACCAGATGCTTATTAATGAAGTAAGCGCATTGTAGTGTCAGAGGGGAAAATTGTATATGTTTCATTGATTTCTGTAGTTTTGCGTTCCAAAGCCGTTATATGATTATGAGAAACGCCGTAGTGGATGTCTCAGCAAATGTAGACCATCTAGGGTTCCCTAACGGGCAGGGACATTGCGGAGTGCAGGGGCCTCAACATTTCTCCTCCATCAAAATGCAGCCACGGAGGCCGAGATTCGATCCCACAACCTTCGGATCAGCAGCCGATTGCGACAGCCACTAGACGACCGTGGCCGGGCAACCACACATTTTTAAGATTGGTGAAATTTGGTTGTTTCCAAGTTTTCTTCAATGTTTCTTGCGTAATAGGGAAAAATATGATCGCTTTATTGGTTTGCGTCTGCATATATAGATGCACATTCTATTGTCCTATAAAATAGGAACTATCGTTAAAGTATCAGCTATGAGGCAGTTAGTTAAGCACAATGTTATATTAGAAATGATCATTCAGTCTGTTCATCGGTGGGAAGCATCACATATGAATGTTTAAATGCAAAAAGGAAACACTTCGACAGCTACTGTTGCTAAAACTTACAGCACAGCGTTGTGAGAGCGTTCTTCGACTCAGCAGTTATTGAAGTGCTCCTTTCATCACACCACGGGAATATTCACCTCAGGCAAAAGCAAATGTGCGCTTTCACGTCCTCCAATCAAAATATTCTGTACACCGCAATTTCATGCATTGTCTGCCCAGGCCCCTTTCCTGTTTCATCAACTCTGTCTCAACTTCTGTATTAGGCATTGTCACTATCGAACGCTCAGCCGCTCAAGTTCTGGCGATTGTAGTTTTGCCTGCTGTGTTTTTCTTTTTTCTTCCTTTTAGTAACTAACTGAGTAGAATATCTGAGAGGGCTTTCCGATTTGGAAAATTTCCCCTCGAAGGCAATGTTGGTAGTGGGTAGTAAACACAAGAAGAAAGAAAAGTCGCCTTTAATTACGATGCTGCGGCCAAGCGCGGGTCATGTTGCTGAACAGTTATGATTTACGACGCTACCTTGATGCCGTCACGCATGTCGCCCCCTGCGCTTAAACCAAAACATAATCCCAAATGTTCACCGTATCTGCTAAAGCGAAACTCGGCGTAGCATTAAAGAGACGACACCCTCCATGTTCGTCATGTGTCGTTAGTTTTAATTACCGCCCTGCCTGAACATCGACCAATAGGGTGAAATGTGTACTAGAACAAGAATGCGCACGTCCTGCGATCAGGGACGTATAGAGACGGGGATACGCCATCCAGGTATCGCCAGCTCTCGTAAGAGAGTTGACAGAAAGGGCGCGCAATTCTGTGCAGCACGTTCGATGGTATCGATGTCAGTGTACCTGGTTCGTATTTTTCTTTTCTTTTTTTTTTGGGGGGGGGGGGGAGGGGCACTTTGAATTTCACTGCATTTCGTACCTGAGAGAGGATTACTTAAACTTGCGAAAGTACACGAATGCTGGCAAAGGGTAAAAAAGTACCACATAGCGTCAGCGAAATGAAGCACGGACGCGCAAATTGGACTGGAAAACCGGAAATGGCGAGAGGCTCGTCTGAGACTTTACCGGCAAGGACACGCTGCGGCTCGCGTGCACCGGCGCGAAAGGTGCACAATACGGGAGGCGAAAAGACAGAGTAAACGCGAACTCTTGCCGCTTGGTTTCTGCAGGTTCCTTTGGTGTGTGTGCGCGTTTCGTTTATACGGCGCACGGTTCTTCCTATCGCTTCTCTGTTTTGCCCGCATGAGCGGTTTTGAAATCTAGGACACTTCGATCTCACGCCCGGCTTGTTCGTCTTCCCGACGCATTTGCGGAACCAGCGGATAGAGAAAATGAACGAAGACGCGCCTACGAAGGCAACACCGAGTGCGAGCAACGAGCTTTTAAAAAAATGACAGATTTGGCAAAAATGATCAGAAAAGGGAGAAGGAATCACGAGAAACACGCCAGCTTGAGTTACAATAACGTTCAAAGCAAGGAAGACGTTTTGAGAAAACTAATAATGAATACAGTTTCTCGGCTTCCTCTTCTCGCCATCCAAAAAAAAAAAAAATGCTGTTCGTTTGCACTTCGGCTTCCGTGGCGCGGCGCTGGAATGTTCTTCCTCTGTACCTGCAGGTCGCCTCTTCATCCGTCTTCTTTCCTCATCTCCCGTATTTCCCCAACTCCTGGTGCCCGTTCGTTCTGCGTCTTGCCGTTTATTCTTCCCGACTTCATGGTTTTGGTAAGTCCCCCAAAATTCTTCCAATCTTTTTTTCTTGTTTTTGTTAACGTCTACCGCGCTCCGTATACCTCTCCGTCCGGGCTTTTCGGTGGAAACCTATTTCAAAGAAGGCGTGTACGGCAGGTCTGAACGAAACCTCTCGGGACCGTGAGAAGGGGGCACCGAAGGGAGATCTTCGCGTTGTGCCAGATTCGATTCGCTATTTCGCCTTTCCGGTAACGGCATTTTCGTTCCCTTCCTTTTTCCTCCAAGCTCTCCCTCCCTATCGACCTTTCTTGCGTGCCCATATAGGAGCATCGATTTGTATCGTATCGTCCTTCCTCGCTTACCTTTTTGGTTATTGAGTTTATTCAGCGACCTTGTTCACTGCCATCGGCTGGCGCACTCGCTGCCAGGAGTGCTTGTTGTCATATCGAGAGCTGGAAAGAAACAACATTCAAGGAACAATGACAAAAGAAACAGTAAAGGGAAAAGAGAACGCAGTTCGTATATAGGCGTAGAGTGCGGAACGCTGCTCCACTTATTGCTCGTCCCTGTCCTTCGAGCATAACTCCCGGAGTTCCTTTTCGCAGCATCGTGCTGTCAGCATTATTCTTTAGCTTCGGTCTTCGACAGCCGTCTCGAAGTGCGCAGGCTCTCGTCCCCCTTTTTAAGCCGCGGTTGCTTTCGTATAGTGCGCCTGCCGGGAGCAGTTTGCTTTGTCAGCGTTTCGATTAGTCGCCAAGAAGTTTTTGAGCGATCGGCAACTTGTTCGTCCTGGAACAGCGACCCACGCGCAATCTTACTGGCGTTTCCTTTTGTCTTGCTTTCCTTGTTTTTTCATCGTTACTGCGAAACGAAGAAAAAAAAAAAATTTCAAATGCGTCCTATTGTCGCTAGGAGAAATGGCGTGCGCAGCAGCTGTTTCTAAAATTGGCACAGTCCTTGCCCTGTGTGCCTGCTTTTCTACTTCCGTGAGAGAAAATGAAATGGAAGTTATGCAATATTTTGATGTACTCGGGAAAACAAATGCCGTTTTCTCTTTTTTCCTTCTTGCTTGTCTAGGAACATATTCTGGACACACTAGCTCTTTCTGGCACTGCTCGTTCAACACGGTGAAAAGATGTAGGATGTTGTTTGATTGATTGATTGATTGATTTATGATATTTTGAGTCAAACGTGCCACATAGTTATGAGAGACGCCGTAGTGGAGGGCTCCGGAAACTTCGGCCATCAGGGGTTCTTTAACGTGCACTGTCATCGCATATTACACTGGCCTCAACATCTCGCCTCCATCGAAATGCAGCATCCGCGGCCGGCATCCGATCCCGCGACTGTCGGATCAGCAGCCGAGTTCCATAACCACTGCACAGCGTAGCGGAGCAGGTGCAGAAGAGCAACGTAGTGAAACGTATTGTATGACAGGTTTCTTGAGCAAATATTGGACTATTCTACCCCCGGTCCTTGCCCAAAATTTTTATATCAGTAAGAATTATTCTTGTTGATTAGTGAAGAAGACGTTTCCAGAATTTCCAATGGATGTGCGCACATGGTGCACTTATATATTCTGCCGTTTCTTTAACATACATATAGCAGTGATACCGTAAGTTAGCTTTCTGGTGTGTACGTATTACCTGTATTCATGTGAGAGCAATCCTAGCTTTTTTTTCCCCCTTGGAGACGGCAGCACGACAATCTCTGACCACCGTTTGATCACGTCGCAAAGTATTGCCCTGGAAACTACGAAGCTGTTTTTAAGAATTTCAGTGAAATCATCGTTTACCTCACAAGATGCGGTTAACTCGAAGTTCTTTCTAACGCACTTGACGCCTTCAAATGTTACTACTTTGGGTGACATATAATTCTAGTTTGGCATGCGCCACATCACACTAATCTTCTGTATTGAAGACAGCATAAAAAAATCCACGCATATCCACGGAGTGAATGATGATGAGTGGGCGAAGCTCCGGAGGTTCATCGGTAAAAACCGTGAATCTTCCGTGAATCTTGCCGAGTACATCATCAAAGACGTGACAAACACTGTGTGTCGCCATCTAGCGCTCTCCTATCACACTAGTGCACGCAGCGAGCGCCTCCGCGCCATCTATTGATCAATTCACGTACTAGCCAAGCAGCACCGCAGCGCTCGGACGGACGGACAGACAGACAGACGGACGGACCCGTCCGTCCGGACTGACTGACTGACAGACAGACTCCCATACTACGCGTTCCCATACATCTGAACGAAGCGAGCATATGCTGGGATTCGAGCGCATTATGGATGGATGGATGGATATTAGGAGCGTCCCCTTTATAACGGGGCGGTGGCCGGGCCACCAAGCTCTAGCTTTTATTTCTTTTTCGTTTACAACCATTTCTTTTCCCGAATGACACATATTTTCACAACTAATTTTTTTCCTCGTCTATTTATTTTATCTATTATCGTTCTGCTGTGATGTAACAATCTTACCCGAACTACCTTGCGCTTTTGTTTGCTCCATACTTTTGCGCCACCAATGCTCTAAGCGCCTTTTACTTATATCTATCGCCGGCATGTTCAGCTTTCCCCTGTTACTCCTGAAACCCATGGCCTCCTGTAGGGTAGTGTCCACAGCTACACCTGGGTGGACATCTGTACATTCAATCAAAATATGGTCTGTCGTTTCCCTAGCTTTTCCACAGCACGTACATGTATCCCCTTCTTTATTGAATTTCGCTCTGTAACTTCGGGTTCTCAGGCAACCGGACCTTGCCTCAAACAGTAAAGCGCTTCCCTTTGAATTATCGTAAAATTTTTCTCTCTTGATTTCGTCTTTCCCTTTTCGGTAGTTGTTCAATGCCGGTTTCTTCTCCATTCTTGCTATCCAATCCGAGTTCTCCGCCGCTCTGACCATGGATGGATGGATGGATTGATGCTATGAGCGTCCCCTTTTAACGGGGCGGTGATTTGTGCGCCACCAGGCTCGTAGAACTTTTTTTTTCCTCTCTTTAAATTTTCCTCTTGCCTTTTAAATTTACTTCAATCAAATCGATCATACTATAGCAAAAACGGAAATTCATAGCCCAGTTCCCTGCCCCTTATGGCAGAAAGTCCATATTTTTTTTATAATTATTTTTGTCCGTTCTCTCTAGTTTTCTGCCACCAGTATTCTAACCGTCTCTTACTTATTTCAATCGCGGCTATGTTCAGCTTCCCGTTATTCGCCCTAAAACCCAAGGCTTCCTGTAGGGTGGTGCCCAGACGTACACCTGGGTGGATATTTCCGCATTCAATCAGAACATGCTCCGTCGTTTCCCTATCTTCCTCACAGCATGTGCATTTTTCTTCTTTACTGAATTTCGCTTTATAAATACGCGTTCTAAGGCAGCCCGATCTCGCTTCAAACAATAAAGCGCTTCCTCTTGAATTATCATAAAATGCCTCCCTCTTTATTTCGTTTTTGCCCTCTCGCTAGTTATTCAGAGTCGGTTTTTTTTCCATCGCTGCCCTCCAGTAAATCTTCTCCGCCTCTCTGACTTTTCCCTTCACGCTCTTTGTTGTCAGTTCTCTTAGAGTCGTATATTTACTGGTGAGCCTCCTAGTTCTCTTTCTCCACTGCGTGTCAACGCTCTTTCTATATAAATAGCGGAACACCTTCACTGCCCACCTACTCTCTTTCATATTCCTTAGCCTCTCTTCAAACCTTATTTTGCTCTGCGCTTCCCTTGCCTCAAAACTCGTCCATCCCATATCGCCCTTTACAGCCTCGTCTGTCGTTTTCCCGTGGGCACCCAACGCGAGGCGTCCCACAGTTCTTTGATTCACCTCCATTCCTGATTGTATCTCTGGCCTCATGCACACCACTGAGTTCCCAAATGTAAGCCCCGGTATCATTACCCCTTTCCACAGACCCCTCAGCACCTCGTACCTGTTGTGTCCCCATAACGCTCTGCGCTTCGTTATTGCTGCGTTCCTCTTTCCCTAAGCATGTAGGTAAGCATGTAGACATACTAGCGCCATCTAGTGAGCGCTTCAGAAAGTACAGGTGGCTACAAACATCGAGGGAAGGACAGACAGACAGACAGACAGACAAGGAACTTTATTTGGTCCTGAGAAGATGAGTGCCTCTGTTAGGAGGCACCATCTGCGGGCCGCACCCACGTTGGAGCCGGGAGGTTGAAATTCTCGGCGACTTCGCGGGCTCTCTGGACAGCCCTGAGCTGCTCTTCCTTGGAGGAGCTGGTGATAAGTTGGAACCAGTCTTCCTCCGTAGAGGGAGACCCTGAGCCCCCGCGCAAGTCGGGGCACTGCCACAGCATGTGCTGAAGAGTGCATCTGGAATGTGCACAACGCGGACAGCCAGGGCTGATGCCTTCTATGAATTTTGAATAAATAAATGGAGACGGATACGTCTCCGTCTGTAGCATACGCAAGGTGATTGCCTGTGGTCTGTTTAAATCTCGGTGTGGAAGCGGAAACTTCCGACGCCCCAGTTGATAGTGTTTACAAACCTCGTTAAATGTCAGGAGAGGGTCCCTTTGCCACTGCCCTCCTTCGGCCTCCGAGAGCCCACCTCCGGCGCGGCGTGTGAGACCTCGCGCCTGGAAATGTGCTAGTTCGTTGGCGTTAGGGACGGCTTCATGAGCATCGCTGCCCACGTGACCGGGGAACCAGATTAGGTGCTTTTTGCCTGTCCAGGATGCAGCAGAGAGAACGCGAGCGGCTTCTTTACATACCGAGCCTTTCATGAATGCTCTGGTGGCAGCTCGCGAGTCCGTGAATATAGTGGAACGGTTCGTGGTGGCCATGGCGATGGCTACTGCCACCTGTTCGGCTTTATCGGCGTCCGTGTTTTTAATCGTAAGCGATGTCAGCAGCTCCCCCCGCAGCGACGTAGCCGCTGAAACAAAGTGATTTGAAGCTGCGTACTGTGCAGCGTCAACGAAGGCGACGCTGTCCTCAATGTTAGCTGCTCTGCTGAGAAGGGCCCTCGCCCTCGCTTTTCGTCTGCCGTAATTGTATTCGGGGTGCATGTTTCTGGGTATCTGGGATACTGAATACATTTCCCTAATTTCGACGGGAAGCGTGCACTCCCTTTGTCTGGTGATGCGAGAACGTATGCCAATATGCGCGAGTAACTGTCTGCCGGCCTCGGTGGAAGCCAGTCTTACAACTTGTGCCACCTGTTGCGCCTCTACTGTTTCTGCAAAGGTGTTGTGCACGCCGAGCTCTAAGAGCCTTTCGGTGCTGGTGCTCTGTGGGAGACCCAGGACCTTTTTTATGCTTTTGCGAATAATTGATTCTAGTCTAGCCTCGTCCCGTCTGCTCCATTTGTGGGCCAGGGCTATGTAGTTGATGTGGCTCATGAGGAAGGCGTGGAAGAGGCGCCGAAGGTTCTCTTCAGATAGCCCCCCTCGTTTGTTGGCCACTCTCGTGATTAATTTTGTCATTGAGTCGGCTTTGGTTGCTATGCGCTCTAAGGTGTAGGCGTTACTGCCATCCTCCTCCAAGAACATGCCAAGGATTCGAACTCTGCGTACGAGCGGGATAACGGAACCGTTCGCTGTGGTTATAGAGATATCGGGAAATGTCCCCTTCCTTGCACCGACCGTAGGTCGGTATAGGAGCAGTTCTGATTTCTTAGCCGACAGGGAGAGTCCTGCCTTGCTGATAAAATCCTGAACGACTGTGATCGCTGTTTGCAGTAGCTCTTCGATATGCCCGTCGCTACCTCCCTCGCACCAGATTGTGATGTCGTCGGCGTAGAAGGCGTGACCGAGACCGTCAATTTCGGCCAGCTTGCGGGAGAGAGCTCTCAGGGATAAGTTAAACAAGAAAGGGGAGAGGACTGCACCTTGCGGGGTGCCTCTAGGTCCGAGATCAAATGTTCTCGAGCCCACAGCTCCAAGGCGAATGGTGGCTTTCCTGTTCTTAAGAAAGGAGCTTACGTACTTGTAGAAACGTTCTCCTAGGCCCGCTTCTTTAATTGAATCAAGTATGTGAGAGTGTTTTACCTTGTCGAAAGCTTTTTCCAGGTCCAGTGCCAGGACGGCTCTGGTGTCTCTGGTGGCGTTGTCAATGATTTTGTGTTTTAGAAGCAGCATAACATCCTGTGTGGACATGGATGGACGGAATCCAATTTGATTAAACGGAAGGAGATTCCTTTCCTCAGCAAATTTAGTGACCCTGTTGAGGATGACGTGCTCGGCAACCTTCCCTACACAGGAAGTGAGTGAAATCGGTCGGAGCGAGCCAAGCTCCAAGGGTTTCCCCGGCTTCGGGATTAGGATTACGGTGGCGGTGCGCCATTCCTGTGGTACCTCGCCGGTGTCCCATACCTCGTTGATTTTGTTCGTGAGAACCTCGATGTCAGCGTCACCTAGATTCTTTAAAAGTTTGTTAGTGATCCCATCGGGACCCGGTGCTGATCTACAATTGAGTTCGTAAAGTACCTCTCGAACCTCCGCGCACGTGAAGGGGGAGCCCATATGGTCCGTCGCGGTCTCATGCGCCGCAGGGGGGTAGTCATTTTGTGAGCCGGGTTCGATACAAAGGTATCTCGAAGCCAACTCGTCTGTAATTTGCGTCTCGGTCATTCCAGAGTTCTTTAAGCTGTGGATAAGTCTGTCGATTGTGAGCTTCTGATTGGCTTTGGATTGTTTGTCCCCAAGTAGATGCTTGAGAATGTTCCATTTCGCTCCGCTCCTCATTTGCCCGTCGACGGCATTGCATACTTCGTCCCATTGCTGCCGAGTGAGCGTTTCACTATGCTCATCTATTTGTCTGTTGAGTTCAGCTATCTTTTTGCGTAGGCGTCGGTTTAATTTTTGTGTTTTCCATTGTGCCTGTAGCGCGCGTTTGGCTTCTAACAGGTGTGCTAATCGACTGTCCATACGCTCTACTTCCCTGTCTGTCTCCACTTCCTTTGTGGAAGCAGCAACGTCTTCTTTGAGGCGGGTGAATAATTCGTCCAACGAACTGTATTTAGTCTCATCCTGTTTTCTGATATTTCTAAAGAGGTCCCAGTCCGTGACTCTAAAGTGTCTGAGCGGCGGAGACGAGACATTTATCGCGAGGCTGCTAATGTAGTGATCACTGGTGAGATTCTCTCTTAAATTGGTCCATATGGGTTCCTCTGCATTTCGAACCATGATCAGGTCTGGCGTGGTATCCCTGCTGACCGAGTTTCCAATCCTGGTGGGGTATTTCGGATCCGTTACTAAGGTGAGACCGCAAGCTGCCATCTGTGTCGCGAGGGCCTTACCCTTGGCCGTATTCTTGATGTAGCCCCAATCTTGGTGGTGTGCGTTAAAGTCCCCTGCTATTATGAGTGGACGATCGCCTGCAATTTTGCATACTTTCTGAAAGAGAGCGTGAAACGTCTGCCTTCTGTCAGCTGGCGAGCTGTACACGTTTAGAATGAAAACGGATTGTTTGAGTTGAGCGTTTGGGATTAGCTCGATCATGATGTGCTCGACCTTTAAGTCCGGCCTAACGTCATGACGTAAGTACGCAAGATCCTTTGAGACAAGGGTCGCTACGCCCCTTTTGCCCTCCGAGAAGTTAGCTTCTGCACGATAGTCGCGAAGAGCCACAACATCTGTGAGCGTTTCCTGGAGGAGGATTACTGACGGCCTTTGAATAGCAGAGCCAAGTAGCTGTTGTAAGACTGCCTTCCTTTTGCGGAAGCTGACACAATTCCATTGCCAGAAGACTAGATTGCTTGTGTTGGCCATTTTACTGACGCGGCGGGGGCGTACCAAGCAGCGCGCGCTGCCTGTCGGATTCTAAAATTTGGAGCCTCGTGGTGTGCTCGATCAATTGTAGCTTGATGGGGCTAATTTCGGAAATTATGTCCGTTCTTAGCTTGTCAAGCAGTTCTGTCATGTCTGAGACGTGAAGCGTCTCCTCATCCATGGGTTCGGGGCCCGCCCTGCGTTTAGCCCCTCTGTTGAGGGACGCAGCGGCGGCGGTAGCTTGGCCACTAGACGCGTGTTCTCTCTGCTGCATTTCTTGCAATAGTGATTTAATTTCAGATAATTCTTTTCTAAGAGATGCGTTTTCGCGTTCCAATGATTGTATTTTGTCTAGCGTTTGCTGTGGCAATTGCTTTTGTTGCGCGGAGGCACGGGTCTCACCTGTTTTGGCTGCCTTGTCCGCCCAGGTAGGCTGCGAGTTGATCCGGACCCGGGATCTGCTCCTGGACCTCGATCTAGAGGGCTCCATGGTGGCGTTCCTGGGAGCCTCCTCAGGTGGCGTCTTGGTGGGAGAGGGGATTCCCAGACTTCCAACGTTGCTCGTTGTGTTCCTCTTCTTGTTGCCGCCTTTCCTTTTTCTGCGTCGTCTTCTTACGACGTAGGGAACTTGATACCTGTTCTTGCAGGTTCGGTCGCCGGTGATATGAGCGTCTCCGCAGAGCGCGCACTTCGGTTGCACACATTCGTGTCCGTTGGTGGTTATTAAAGTTCCGCACTGGTCACACACTTTTTCGGTCGGTCTGGGGCAAACGTCTTGCCTATGGCCGACTCGGCCGCAGTTGCGGCAAGTGTCTATTTGCCTCTTGTACAGCGTGCAGCGTACCATGTTGGGGCCGCAGCGGACATAGTTGGGCACTTTCATGCCGTTGAACAGTATGATCACGGTAGTCGACTCTTTTATGCGCCTGACTCCGAGCACCATCGGGTTTTTGGGTGTGACAAAAAGATCTTGGAGCGCAGCTTCAGGCAGATCGGCATCAATGCCTCTGACCACACCTCTACAGGTATTTCCCGGAGGTGTAATGTAAGCCGCGATAGGGTGCCTTTTATCCGTCAAGATTATCTCCTGCACTTTGGAGTATGCATTGGCATTCGATTCGGAGGGTGTGCTTATTACGAAGATATTCTGCATGGCATTCGCACACACGATATCCTCCTCGGCTGCCACAGGGGGCAGCCTGGCAGCCATTAAAATGGCTTGCGTGACTTTGATCTGGCTGCATTTTCGCACGTCCAACCCTCCCCCAGGGCGGACGACCACTCGAAAGTGAGATTTCGGCAGGCGCGGTAGCCTGGAGGCTGCGGCAACCTTCCTTAGCTGGCCGGCGTTTTTGGCGCCAACGCGGGCTCCATTGTGCCCTGCCGTGCGCGTCTCGTTCTCGGCGCGGGTTTTATCCGCGTTCCGTTTTCTGTGAGCGGTGATCCAGCCGTTAGACTCGGCTTCCTCTTTGGAGATTTGCTCTCCTTCTACCCTTGACTCGTGAGGCATGGCCGTAATGGGGGTCGGCCGAACGAGCGGCCGCGCCTACCCGCCTTCCCGCCCTTCGGCGGAGCCGATGTCGTGCTAAGCCTAAACAGGCTTAACCCTCGGTGTCGGAGAAAGGACCCACAAAAGAGGTTTCAGTGGACCTACCGTGATAAGTGCGGTATCCAGATGCTCGTTGTAACTTCCCGGAGTTGTCCCAGTAGAGATTTAGGGGAAAACACATTAGACCAAGTAGAACAACGTCTGTTGGCGGAGCTGATGCAGACACGTCCGCACGCCACACCGCCACCTAGCGTTCTCCAAGGACAGACCCACGCCCTAAGGAGCTTCGCCCCTAATAAAATTCTATGTAGAACCGCGGCGGTTACATGCGGTCATGTAAAGAAATGTTATCCTGGTCTGAGTTTATGATGTGTGAGAACATTGCGGGAGTAGATTTTAAGATATGTTGTCTCGTAATTGAACCGTATATCTTGGGCTGAAGGCAATGCGGAAACGAAAAGTGCAAGCATTCCTTTTTTGTTTTCGAAATTCCTTGTGTGCGGGGGTTTCTGGTACCGCCACAGAGGCGTTTCTTCTTGTCTTTCAGGTGGCGTGAGGTTGTGGTAAACGATGGGCTGGACTTATGATTAGTTATCTTGATAAGAGAGATATACTGGTCTGCCTTGGCAGACGTCTTTCACCCGAGCAGGAAACTGATATTGTCCAACCAATCGCCTGTGAAATGAAGGCAGGAGTGTTTTGGAAACTAATGTTTAAAAACACGTTAGCACGTCGTCATCTGCGTTGTTGTATTCGTGTACATTTAGTACCAAGAGCCGTAAAATACGATGGTATGTTAGGAGTTACTTGCAATAATATCTAAAACTATCAAATAGGTACATTCGCTAAGAACACCAAATGGAATAATTTGGGACTTCCTCAGCAACAGGGGTAAGCATAAAATCTAAGATGTTGTTACCCCATGCAGTCTGTATAAGAACTTCAAACGGGTCAAAATATATCGTCGTTGTATGAAATTATGTTGAAGCGTTACACGAAAAGATGTGATCTCGCGCTCCATCCCTAGTGCCTGTCTATTATGCTAATATGATGTCTAATTATGTTTTCATTCCAAGAGGATACACATTTGGTCTATTTTCTGCTTCACCTCTCGCTGTTCTAACCTTCAACACCATCAATCCTATGTAAAACCCTCGAAATTAGTAGTTAACAGATCCAAATTCTTCCTTTTTGTCCAAGATGTAATCTTACAAGATAAATTCTGTTAATGCTAGTGATCTGGTAAGTCCAGTACCACGATAATACCTGTCTTCAAAAGGAGAAGGGCTCTAGCCACGTTTAAATGCAAGGCTTTCAATATATAAAGGGATAATAACGCAAGAGGAAAGACACGACAGGAGATGGACCTGTGATGACTATGTCGGCGCGTGTTGTCCTCGAGCTGTCTACTCGAAGAAATGAGTGAGCTGTTAGCAGAATCAAGTACACATGTGTGCATGCGTGGGCTGTATATATAAATGGAAATCTCATTTGAAAAAAAAAAAAGCCCGAGAAAAACTTAGAAGGACAAGCATCATGCAAATTACAGCTACTCATTGTCTTATATATGTAGTCTTTCTTTACCTTCATGGTTTTCTTTTCGCGAAGATGTGTATGGCAGCATGATTGACGGACATGTTCAAACGAAGGTTTCGCCACAACACATTCAATCTGGATGTGTGCGTCCCTTCAACTCTATCTTATTAGGATGTGGAATTTGGCAGATGCATTTGTATTTCCCTGTATGTTCCCTTCAAGTGATTTTATTTGCTGATGTGCGCAGCTTACCAAATGACCTCTTTTTATATATTTGACTATCTTCTGTGCGGGTTTTGTTGTTCCAGATCTACTCGCGCAATTAGTATGGCGTTTAATAAGGGAAAGGGTGGCTGGTGCTCTTAAAAGCTGGCACGTTTACTAGCGCGATGTCAGCGCATGTTAAAGAAACCCTAATGGTAATGGTTCCCGCAGCCCTTCACCACGGCGTCTCTCGTAATTACCTCCTTATTTCAGAACGTGCAACCTCACAGGTCAATGAATCATGTTCTTGAAAGCTGCAAACGCTTGTCTAAACCGTACTGGTTCACAGTGTTTACTACTCTGTTCATTGTATGCATTTTCTTTCATAAAATTACCCACTCCTTCCGCACCACTGTAACACGTCTGCAGAAACCATATCTCACTTCACGCAGGCTACACAATCACCTTAGTTACGCCCGTCTATACGGCTCAACAAATGCGTTCAATAGCTCGGCACTTCCGCGTGTCATCCGTCTCTGGAATAGCCTGCCTGATCCCATTGCCTCTAAGACATAGCAAAAGATAGCTTCTAAAAATGGAGTCAACTCTATGGAAAATAAATAATTAGATAGATAGATAGATAGATAGATAGATAGATAGATAGATAGATAGATAGATAGATAGATAGATAGATAGATAGATAGATAGATAGATAGATAGATAGATAGATAGATAGATAGATACTGTCAGAGTTGCTGAAGTTCGCCAATAAATGCTTAGCATTTAATACGTTTCGTCTTTGTCTCAGAACAACATTATGATCAACTGGACCGACTACACAACTTCCGGCCCGTCACTCCTCTTCACAGCTTTCCAAGCTGGCAGTGTCAGACTTCCTTGATACGTGTACACACGCAACGGTGGTCCCTGAAGGCACGGCCTGCGTAAGCCACGTCTTGCTGCCTCTTACGAGTCTGAATGCAGACGTCGACTTGGAGAAGGGAGGGCGGCTGGGGAATAACTGGGTTCTGAGGTAAGAAGGGAAGAAGGAGAGGAGTCTCTCGGCGCGAAGCTCCTGCCAAGCCACCAGGCATAGACGGCGATAGAATGC
Source organism: Hyalomma asiaticum (assembly GCA_013339685.2). Taxonomy (NCBI): domain Eukaryota; kingdom Metazoa; phylum Arthropoda; class Arachnida; order Ixodida; family Ixodidae; genus Hyalomma; species Hyalomma asiaticum. The sequence continues at coordinate 62,254,536 of CM023482.1, forward strand.
AGATTTATGTTAAGAGTGCGTATTTGGCCGCGACGAGAGGCGGCTGAGGGGCATCCGCTGCTGTAGTAGCGCACCTCCTGTGCTGCAGCGCGTCGACGCTCGGCAGTGAGTAAGGGTGTGAAAAGGGACGAGAGCCTAAGGGGTTGTTGGTTGGCGCACACCGAGGAACTTTGCAATGCAGATGCAGCCCCGCCAAAGAAAAAGGGACCACCCTTTCCGCCATCGCGTCGTCGTTGTCGTTAATGCGTCGACGCGAAGGAGACTGCGGCTTCTCTTCTCGGGGCACACCTCAGCCTGTCGCCAGTGTGAGCACCCGCACCTTTGTGAATGGTCTCGAGGCCTGCGCAGCCTGCGCTTTTAGTGTCTGTCAATGACATTGAATTAACGCAGGGCGAGAAGATTGAAGGAAAAAGAAGAGCGAAGACAACTCTAGAGACTGGCTGCTTATAACCGAAAGGCTTGAAAGCAACTTTCCGCTTCCTTTCTTTACCTTCTGGAATACTTTATCCAAATGTTTGGTCGCACGATGAATAAACGTATTACGGGATGCCGACGATTGAAGAGGATGAAAACAATGATATTTAAAAAAATAAAAGAAAACGGAAGAGGTGCTTTTCGTCACGGGAATTGAGGGTAAAGCTCTTTTACGCATTCGCCGATAAAGGAGGGTCAGAAATTATACGAAAACAATCACTTTATATCCGACACCAAGCTTATAACGCACCTAATTTATCTGTTTATGAATATCGATAAAGGAAGCGTCTAATTTATCGCGATTTCGTGTTTAATAAGTCCACAAGTATGGCATCGTCCTGCCTGAAAGATTTTTCACGAGACGGCGGAACCTTGAAAACGACGCGAAAGTAATGCCAGTTTACGCAAACGAAGTCTGAGTAACAAACGGTGCTGGGGCAGGGGTGTCCAGTCCAGTATCACTATCATGTAGCACTGTCGTTATCACTATACTATATAACTAACACTGTAATGTGACCGTGGGCTGAGGGTAAGAGTGTGGGTATTGGGTCGAGTGCAAGTGGGGGTCCACTTTTCCCTTCCGCGCTCCCCGAGGCTCTATTTATTTTTTTACCTCATATCTTCCCTTATCGCTTTCTGTATTGTACTTCGCATAATCACTATCTTATGGCAGTGCGCTTAGTGGGCGAGGGGTAAGAGTAGACCCACTTCTCACTTCTGAGTGACAGCTGCGCTCTTCACTGTCCAGACTCTGCACCGGTGTGCCAGGAACTCAAACAGCTCCGGTTAAAAAAATTAAATGCTGCATATGATGAAAAGCACGGAATGGTGCTAAGGCCAACATTTCGATAAGTATACTGTGACGATGCAGTCACCACGGGGTATTTATTAGGCCTTGATGATGCGGCGACCCGGCCGAGCCCAAAGCATAGATGAGACGCGGGGTGACAAGCCACATTCAATGAAGAAGAAAGCCATGTGATGATGATTATGTACAGATGACGAAGAGTAGTGCATTAGGTGCCCACAATACTTGTTTCACCCGACATAACTTAGCGCCTATAGAGTGTTAGGCTGCCGAGCTCGAACTCGTGGGTTCTACTCCCGGCCACAGCGCCCGCATTTCGACGGGGTTTAAATGCGGAAACACCCACATACTTAGATTTAGGCGCATGTTAAAGAGCCGCAGGTGGTCAAAATTACACCTGAGCGCTCCACTGTGAGATGTACCTCATAATCATACCGTGGTTTTCGCGCGTAAAAAACTATCAATTATTATGCAGGGTCTTGTGTTCTACAGGTCAAGATGTGTCCTCTTTCGTGTTTATATAAGCTATAGGTTCACTCGCCCCCAATCTCAGAAGCAGATGAGGAGTAGGAGAAGCACACGCGAGAGGTGTGGAAAAATAAAATACGTAAGGACGGGTCCTCCTCGGATGCTAACGTGACCTATGTGGCTTCGGAGCTGTATACAGTCAGGATGGGGGAAGAAAAAGGGGAGAGGAGGGAAGCTGAGGGGGCTTTGTATTCTGGGCCTACCCTGAGCGCTTATACGGTAAAACAGAATACGGAACACTACTTCCTCTTGGTCCTCCCTGTATGCTAAGTTCAGCTTGTCAAGGCAGGACTGCCAATCAGAGAACTGAGATTTGTCAGATTGGTCAATCCTGCTTTGACAAGTAAACTCACCAGTCATGGAGGAACAAGACGAAATAGTATTCCATATTCCGTTTCCCGGTATAGGTCCCCTGGTCCTGGCACAGTCAGCGGGAAGGCTTCCGGGAGCTAGAATTAGGAGTCATAGTGGTGGGTTGATGCTTACTGGGATAGATAAAAAAAATGTATAGAAAGAAAGGAGAGGGTACCATAGTAGTTTTCGAAAAACTTATCCCAGGGGACCTGTACAGTACCACGAAATACGGATACCAGTCTGTGTTTAGGCACCCTGGTTGGCCAATTCTGCCTCGAGGGGCAGAAATGATCGATCCCTGTCCAATCCGAAAGTTCGAATTCATCAATTCTGTCATCAGAGGAAGAATGAGCCGATCAGGGTGGACCAACGCGGAAGAGTATTCCGTATTTCGTGTATACGGTATCGACCACGAGGATGTACATATTCTGCCCACCCTAAAATGAAGTTGTTCGAAATTAATAGCATATTGTGCGCATAGCATGTGCTAATTTTTTGAAAAAGAACCACTGCTTCTGGGGGGGGTTGGTCCTTGTTTTCTAAAGGAATCATTGCAGAGAATACCATCGGACGATACAAGAAGCAAAGTTTTTGCCCACTTCGTCTTTTTAGGGGCGAAGCTCCTTAAGGTTTGCGTCTGTCCGTCCGTTGTAGTAGCGCGTTACCTACTAGGAACGCGCTACTAGGAGAGCGCGTGTGGGAGGCGCGCCCTCGGCGCGTGCCTCCCGGCGCGCGAGCTCTCTCACTCTTCCATCTGCTGTCTTGTGAGAGAGAGAGAGAGGGCGAAAGGCGCGCGTTGACTACGGAAACGCTCTTTCTTATCAATGAACGCTCTACCAGCTCGCAAAGAAGGAGAACGCGTCCACGTTAAAGAACCCCAGGTGGTCTAAATTTCCGGAGCCCTCCACTACGGCCTTTCTCTCTACCTCTTTCACTCCCTTTCCCCCACCCCCACGGACGCTTAGCCGTGCTCCCTACATGGGCTGCAGAAATTAGCGTGCTTTCCGAACTACAATCAATCAATGAATCAATCAATCAATCAATCAAATCCGCGAGAGACAACGTTGGCGCAGGCAGCGTCTTCTAGCGAGTTTCTTGATTGAAAAATACCGACTGCTCGCGCTGGAGAACCGTTAACCGGCCACACATATATATATATATAGGCACTGGATCTTGACTTGCAATGAAGTGCCGGTGGTAGAATTCACTTGTGCGTAGTTGAACCATAAGGATTCGTAGCGTGCGCGCTAACTAAATTGATCCGGAACTCGGCACGATCTACGATGAAGCTCCGGAGCTTCGCCCACTCATCATCATTCACTCCGTGGATATGCTGTGGAGTTTTTCCTGTGTTATCTGGCTGCTTCTTTTTTCGCATTGATTCCTTTTACAGCAAGTACTCTGCTCATTCTCCAAGAGATATCGACCGATCGAAGAGTATATTGAAGCAGCTTCGTTCGGGCAGCAGTCTGCGGTTGGCTATCGACCGGTGGGGGCTCCCTGCCCTTTATTTTTTTGTTGTCCTGAGTTCTTAAGCAGAAACGCATGCGCCGTGACAAAGGTTTGATAAGCTGGGGAGCTGTCGCTTTACACCACCAATAACTCCAATTTTAACGTCCCAAAAGCAGTTCTGATTATGAGAGACGCCGTAGTGGAGGTCTCCGGAAATTTCGACCACCTGGGGTTCTTTAACGTGCACTGACATCGCAGAGCATACGGGCCTCAACATTTTCCCTCCATCGAAATGCAGCCGCCGCGGCCGGGATTCGATCCTGCGACCATCGGATCAGCAGCCGAGTACCATAGCCACTAGACCACCGTGGCGGGGCGAAGTTCGAAGAGTCACGCGTGCACTTGGGCGCCGGAGAGCGAGTCCTGACTGGTCTATATATGAAATGTCATCGAGAAGAAGCAGGTTGTTTTCAACGTAAAGCGTTTCCTGAATTTTCCCATTTCATGATTAAGAAAACGGCGCAGCACACACAAACGAGATACTATAGAAGAAGAAAACACGAAGACGAACGCTGGACTCACAACTAAAGTTTATTCTACACCACGCAAATTTATACACACACGTGGATACCATCAGCAGAGATACACAAAACAAATCACATGTGTCCATTCAGATATAAGATTTCCTTTCTAAGCAAGGCGATTGATGGGGTGCTCATGCATGAAGTCCTGTTATTTTGTATATGCAAGGCCTCGATTATGTCACGAGTTGTCTAGTTATGGTTTGTGGCGATGATGTGGCATTTGTTTTATTGTGTGAAACATGTATAGCTTCACGGCAGTCACTGTTGAGTGCTTTGTTTTGTTTAGCGTGAAATAAATACCACGCACGATGCAAGCTCATTCGCAGCGTACTGCAGTGCACACACAGTGAAGAAATATGCGTGAACGCACAAAGTACCACGGCGTTTCCAGAGAGCAAGCGAGGTATGCTGTCAAATGCTGTTTCTAGAGCCCCATTATCATCAATGAAGGCTGAGAGTTAGGCGTCGCGCAACGTTTAGTACAGAGTATCGGCCCAGTTTTCGCAGTAAGAATGAAATCCGCGCGCGGCCCGACAATGCGGCCAGCGCGCGCCATCGTAGCGGACGACGCGATTCAACACTACAACCCTGAAGCTTCTGCGCACGCGCGAGCTGCTGCCGGCGCGCGATTGCAGCGATGGCAGCATCGCGATGCCATGCGCTCCGAAATTTCCCCTAAGTGTGAAACAGACTGTACATTTTTTCCTCCTGCTCTTAGTTATAGCGAAGAGGCGAGCCATGGC